>JAJJWX010000213.1:0-657245 GCA_023529315.1 Papaver bracteatum
GGTAAAAATATTCGAGAGGAAATGCAAAATCCAAATGAAGAGCAGCGTAGTAGAGAAGAAGAGATGATTAATGATCGCTACATTTCACGTGATGAAACTGTGAATGACAGATATGATGATAGAAATCAAGGAGGTGGAAATAACCAAGACGGTGGAGAAAAGCGAGAAGAAGGTAGAAGAACATTACATGAGCAAGAAATTCAAAGAAATCGAAGAATAATTGAGGATGAAATTGAGACACATTATGTTGAACAAGCACGTCTAGCTTGCGAGAGAGAAATATTGAGAGCAGAAGTGGAAGAATAAGAGTTTTAAGAAGTAATACGTCAGAATAATCATGACAATCGAGAAAGGTGACGAGCAAGAAATCGCAACAATGGTAATATTAATGAAGAATATGATAGAATACAAAGGAGAATAGAAAGACAACGAAGAGAAACGGTGAGAAATGAAGAAAATCGCGAAAGAGAAAATGGAAGACATAATCATTTGCGAATTCAGGAAGGAGGTGAAGAAGAAAATCACGGAATAAGGAAGAATAAAGATAATGAAGAAAAAGCACAAAATCTCGCAGGCAAGAAAGACATGAACGCAGAAGAAGGAAGCTGCATTGAAAAGGCCAATAGAATAAAATTCAATTGGAATGAACAAATCTTAAGAGAGTTAGAAGAAATGAGGGAATGTTAAATAACATAAGAAAGGAGGCAGAAGACAACTTGATGAAGCCATTGAAGAAGTTGCAAAAACTCCATTCACCCAATAAGTACAGTTAGGAGGAATACCCCCAAAGTGCAACTTACCAGCATTAACCAGTATTTTTGATGGTACTACTTGTGCTATTCAACATATCAAGGCTTATGTTAGGTGTATGCGTCAATGGGAAAACCATGATGTTGTATTGTGCAAATATTTTGCATCCAACTTAATCAGCGAAGCTCTAAAATGGTTTGAAGGGTTACCAAAAACACTATAACTTGTTTCAATCATTTACAAACCACATTCTTGGGGGCGTATATAAGCAACAATTCTTCGCGACCCGGTATTGAAGATGTATTTGGGCTAAAGCAGAGGATTGGCGAGAGTTTGAAACATCTAACCATAAGATGGAAGACAATGTGCAGTGAAATGGCAGGAAGAGTAGATGAGAGATACCTCATTTTATCTTTCATTAATGCTATGTTTGCAACCAATCTGCTATATATACAAATTTTCAGAATCAAAAATACAATTACCATGACGGAGCTGCGAGAGTTACAAGAAGAATACATTGCATTGGAGGAGAAACAAAATGAGATGGAGTCATATCCCATCGCGAACACTAGCTCAATCGCAGCAAACGCAAGTCTGCTTCCCAGGTTAATAAATACAGTAGCGAGCACTTCGCAGGTGAAGCAAGAAAAGAGTATGGATGATGGACAACAGAAATTAGTAGCTATGGGAAGCAGAGATCAAGAAGAGTTCGAAAGGGAAATAAATTTCTTCAGTCGTGGTGGAAATAATAAAATTCAGAGGCTTGATCAGCCTCAAGAGACTTATGGTGGTCAGAGACAAAATTATTATAGAGGGCAAGGAAGTCAGAAGATAATATGGGAAGAAATTAAGATGCCACCTCTAAATGCTAGCATAGAGAAAATTTGGGAGGCTATAATTTTGATGGAGGACATACCCGTACCCTGGAATATGGGAAAAGAACCACATCCAAATAATCGAAGTCTAGAATTTTGTTCTTATCATCATTTTCATGGTCACACAACAAACAACTGCAGGAATGTAAAAAGAATCATTTTGAGGATGATAGACTAGGGAAAATTAAACCATTTTCTAAGAGATCACCCACAGTCTCAGCAATTACCCCCAGCTCCAGAAATTCGCAGAGTGAATACAACAAAAGGAGGAGAAACATTTGTGATAGAAGTAGGAGAAAAAGCGAAGAATCTATCTTGTAACTCCATCATACATTCATACAAGACTATAGAAGACTTCCACGATAATGTTTTAAGCAGAGTCTTTGCGAGAGATGCAGATGGAAGAGAGATAATGAATATTGCAAAAGCGTCGCCATTAGAAGAGTGGCAAAAGCAGACTATTTCTTTCTACTGTATAAGAAGTACCTTCCGAAGCTGAGAGATGCATGACAACCCACTAGTGGTAAAAGATTAGAAAATAAACGAAAACAGGATAGAAAGAAGATGAAGAAAATGAGATGATGGCTTCAAGACTTTTGGCCATTAATAGAGTTCTAATTGGCTCGTGAAGCTCAGTGGATATCTTATTTTATCATACTTACAAAACCATGGAGGAGTGATGAGGACCTTAATACCATCGAAACATAAGATCCTATGGTTCAATGTATAACCAACAAGCCTAAAGGGGAATTTCAATGTGAATTCCATTGTTGGAATATCTTCTAAGATTCAATTTATTGTGTTGGCTATGTTGAATCTCCTTACAATCGCTGATTACCGAAACTCAATGTTGAGATGGGATTCTAGGTGTAGCATCGATTTCTACCAAACAGATTAAATTTCCACATCTGACGGTGTTAGAGTCATCAGGGAGATTGGTTGAAGGAAAAAGCGCGGCGAAATTGATGGAATCTTAGGAAAGGATTTGCGAAGAACAAAAACTGAAATGTAACATCAAACAAAAACAAAGTGAAGAAAGTTGATGGTAGATCTGATGAAATGACGAAGAAGAATCTTGAAATCAGCATATAAAAACCAATAGATGGTAGCGTCTCACAGATGGAAGAAAAACGTAGCATATGACGAAGAAAATAGTAAATGAAAAGGTAAAATTTTAAATCATGATGAAATGTATAAATGATTTGTTGAAGAAAATTTTACAAAAATATATGTTTTGATTAAGTGAAAAAGATAATTAAGAAAAAATTATACAGGAAGCTGAAATGTAAAAAATCAAGAAGTGAAGAAACGAAAATTTGAGAGACATTAGAATGGGACGAACCTTTATGGCGTACACCCTAGTTCGCGAATAAAAATTTCGCAAGAGGCAAATGTAAGACCTAAAGTACGTCATATAAGGGGGTATCTGTATGCATGGCTCAGGGATAAGGTTATACCACCGCTGGAACCTGAGTCATGAAGATGTTGGGGTTAAAGAAAACCTATCCAGGAGAGATACTTTGGATTTCCAACTATATATATATATATTAGATTGGACGACCGAAGGTCTCTTCTAAGGAGTGCAAAGTATGACCAAGGCGCCGAGGTACACGGTTGAGCCAAGGGTGCCAGGGGCGTATGAAACTACCCTGGCCATTCTTGGCAAGTCTTGGCTATGATGCACTCGGCCCAAAGAAAACCCCACCTAGGGTGCAGTCTCGTAACTATAAGCCATATAGGCAAAAAGGATAAGAGGCTGCGAAAACAACTGGTTGTTGTCAAGACCGGATGGGAGGAGCTAGTCTTGTATGGTCGAAGTATGCCGCCTTGAAGGGGCAACCATGGGGGGCATAAGGGTCGGCACCCTCCATTAGGGAGATGATAAGTGTCTTAAGACGCAAATGTCATGAGGCTTTATATTCGCAAGAATATTTAGGCTTGTCATATTTGTGCAACAATCATACAGAGGCAAAAATCCAAGAGAAAAAGATAAGATGAGATCAATGGGTTTTTACATGAAAGTGTAAAGACGTCCTGCGATTTCATCGAAGAGGAAATGTCATGGGGCTTTGTTCTGCAAGAAAACTTAGGCATATCATATTGTCGCAACAAATTGACAAAATAAGGATAAGGCAAGATCAATGGGTCTTCACATGCGAGTGTAAAGACGTCCTGCGATTTTGTCGCCAAAACAAAATGTGGCTAAATAAGACCTTTAACTAGGAAGGCAAAATAAGACCACAAGAGATCAAGATTGAATGACTACGATATTTACACAGAGATCATGAGAGTAAGCAGATATGACTTGCGATATTTACGCAGATATTGAGGCAAAAACTTACAAGCAGATCTTATTAGCCTTCATCAGCTCAATCTTTCATATTAACGGATGAATAAGGAAGGCAAGTATGAGATATGAATGAATAATCAAAAATTAATAAGCATATTGATTAACCATATTGCAAAAAAAGATTATTTTCTAATGTATACGAGATCTATACACCAAAGAACATTGGAAAGTGGAGAATTGACAATATTTTACAAGGAGAAAGGGATAAGTATTACAAATATTACAAAAAGATTAAAAAGGACAAAACTATTTAGAATATCATTGTCTTCTCAGATTTTCTTAACTGTGATTTCATGCTTCATCTTCCTGGACTCTTGGCTTTGCTATCGGAGATGACAAGGTCAAGAATATTCTTTGGAATTTCGTTCGCTTGAGATAAGGGTAAGTAGAATGAGGAATTTTATTATCATCGCATACCATATTAATAGAATCATTGCAAACACCAACAAGAACATTAAAAATGCCCGAAGAAATATGGAAATTTCTTCTCTTGAATTTGGAACATTTCGTTCTGCGAAGGCAGAAGTCTTGCGAGATTTCCTTTTTATTCTTCCAACTCTTTAACTCTTTGGAAAAAGCTTTCTTGAAGCGCGACAGATGACAACATATTAATAAAATAGTGAAGATCTGACTACAAAATGGATTAGTGGAAAAACAAGAATAACAACCTTCTCTTTGCAAGATCATATCATAATCAAAGAGAATGATCATCTTGAAGACTAAGATCTAATCCTAAATTGTTTGGCATTGTCAAGAATTTTCGCAGCCCAAGCAAATTCGTCATCATGGCTAATAAGAAGGCGAGGAGAAAATTTGATTCTCCCTCTCAAGAAGATCTCGGTTTTGTGATAATTCTATCTCTATCAACTTGAATATTGATAAAGTTTTGGAAATCTGCTAAAGCTTGAGCACCATTTTTAGCAATAACGTTTTTCTCGTCAATAAGATCACTATTCTTGCTTCTTAATCTATTAGTTTCCTCTTTTGAATTAATATAAAGGCATTTAAATTTATTGGTTAAACCCAAGTTGAATCTATATCGATTTTTAAGAGGTGAAGTTTGGATCTAAGTTCATCCATGGAAAGAGATTTAATTTCATCGTTTAAAAAGTTGCTCAAAAGAATCATTAAGGCGATTGAGGATAGTATCATCATCTATTGGATTTGGAAAAGAACAAAAGGAATACATCTTCATGAGAGAGGCCGTAAATATCTCGGAAGAGGACTAACTAAATAAGAAAACACAAAGGAATACATGGATAAAAGAAAAAAAGAAAAATTTCTTACCATAAAGTTGATCATTAATGAGCTTGGAGACTAGCAACCTTATCTTCGAAGAAGAGAGTTCAGATTTCTAATAGTTTAATCTTCTCATGAAGGACAACAGATCCAAATTCTAACTGCTCCAAATCTGAGACAAGCGCAAAGGAAGCTTTCCCAGCCTGAAATAATGCATCGAATTTCTAAAGGAATTAATTTTGAATTTAAGACAAAAATGAAGTGAATAAAGGTAAAAAGTATGAAAACTTACCAAGCTATTGAGAGAATGCAAATTTTTGGAGATATAGATCTTGAGACCCCATGAAGAGATTCACTGTCCTTTAAGATAGGGGGCATCACAAATAGCAGCGATAGACTTGCAAGCATTGGTCAGAGGGGAGTATCACCAATTGTATGCATAGTATTGATAAAAATGCCAGGATAAATGAGCCATAGAAGATTTGGGTTGTGCAGATTCTTTTACCAAATAAATATCATTATTGTCACTAACATTGTCGTCATCATCATCATTGTCACTGGAACTCTCACAATCTTGAGGTAGAGGAGAAGGAGATTGAACTTTCCACTTCTTTAAAGGAGGAGCAGTAGTATTTTCCTTGCGAGCAACACCTTTACCTTTTCCCTTTACCCTTGCTCTTGTGAGTTCGGAGGGTTATTCTATCTCATCAATAGCCTTCAAACACATATAAAGATAAGAAATAGAGGCAACAATATATTGTTAAGAGTCTTAAAAGAATATTTCTTACTTCATCGTGATTGATTGAAAAGAAGCGATAAAGTTCCTAGGCTTCCTAAACTTACGGTAGTTCGCTTTTAGCCTCTTAATCTGAAGTTTTGAGACATAAAAATATTGGGATGAGTAATGAAAATATATATAAGAAAAATAGTAGTAAGATTCAATCAAAAGGTGGAATTATACCTCATCATCCCTTCCGAGGCCATTTGAATACCAGGGATGGTAATGCGACATTCGCGAGGTAAGACATGAGAACCAAAAATGTATGGACCCTCTACAATTAAAGGAAGACACACCATTTGTTATCATTAGAATAACGCGGGGAAGAATTATCGCCAGGATGCCAGTCAATGTCTTGCATAAGTAATTGATCAGCGTAACATTTTCTCTCTTGTGTAGCGAACACCCAAACAAGTGATGTCTTTCTTCATAGGGATTATTTCATAATTTTGAAGAAGTTATCAGTGATGTAGTTTGCAGGAACAATCCAACATCTTTGAATTATGGATTTTTAGCTTCATCAGTATAGAGAGACCCCTTGCCAGCACCACGGTTGGCGAACTCGAGTAAAGACGAATGCAGTCTCCACTTAGTTGATATCGACTAGCGAAAATTTTATGAAGAATTTCATAAAAGAATGGGAGTTGAGGATTATAGGGAATAAGAAGACCAGCTTCAAGTTGTCCTAGCGAGACTATGATTTTCTCTTGATTACAGGTATGATTAGAAAATAACTTGGCAGTGAGCTCGGACTTAGGGCTTTGACCGGGAATACGAAGATAGAGTAAAACCTTTATCTTTAAGATTTTCGCATCTTATCGAAGGAAATCTCCTTTTTAGGCAAAGGTGGAGCCATTTTTAGTATGGGAATGAAGAAGAAAGTTAGAGTTTGAAAAGATAAAAGTTATAGCTAGCAAAGAGCGGAATTTACGGAAGAACAACGAAGAAAGTTGCGGAGAAAATAAGAAAGAGGTAAAAATAAGAATAAAGAAGAATAAAAGAGGGGATATATAGAGAAAAAAATACTCGAAAAGATAAACGCATTTAGCGAAGATTAGATGAACGGTTGGAGCATGGCGGTTGAAAAGGATGTGGAAAGCTGAATGGAAGAAGGGATACATGTAGTGAATGTAGCGAAGAAATGAAGAATCGTGTGATACGAGAGAATATGAAAAGGTGGCGTTCGCAGCTTGAAAACTAATTTCTCATGACATTTCTCTTCTTAAGAAGACATGAGAAGAGCAAGATGTAGGATAGAATATTCATGAAGGGCGCGTTTAGAAGTATGAATTTATACATATAGGTATCGCGAGGATGGTTTAAAGAATGACATAATGAATAGCGATAGCATAAACATGAAGTATGCAGCATTCTGCGATAATGAGAACATTTGCGAAAATTGGCATTATAACTCTTGCGAAAATACATGATCAGATCCGAAATTAAAGGATAACCATTTGTCATCTATATAATTTCCTATATAAAAGAGTTGAACAAGTGTAGGGGAAGGGAGAGATAAATTTTGAGAGTGTTGAAAGCTTTGAGGAGTGAGAAAGTTTAGAAGCGAGTTTTAATGTTGTGTCTTTCATTTCTGTAACATTTAAAATTAATCAATAAAAGTGTTGTTCTTAATCTTCAATATGTGTTGATTATTATGAATTCTTGTGAAGGTGTAGTGTAGGATTTCCACTACATATAAATCCAGAGTTTATTTAGGAGTATATTGTAAACTAAATTTCGATTTATTTATCCTTGATCTCAATTTGACCAAATCTGATCTGGTTTAATTGAATCGTTGAATCTCATTTTTTTATATATTATAAAACTACATCTAAAGCGTTATCCAAATGTAAGTCACTTATACGACAATAATAGGTATCACAAATCTGAGTCAACTTGATAGTGTCGTTCCATGAAAAGACACTAAATCTACGACACTTTCAGTGCACACTGCATAGTATTTGTATACGACACTTTCCAACTATCTTAAAACGGCCTTTTCCACTAGTGTAGGTGAATTAGTAAAGTGAAGAAGTATTCATCACTTATTAATGGCTTTATCTTTTGCAAGATGTTAGCACATAATTTTGGCTTTACAATTTTAGCCTTAAATGAAAATCCACCATCAACATTCTTGAATCTCCAACACGTGCTTTGAACATGGTTTGCATTCCCACAAAACAAGCAAATCAGGGATTCTTTGTTTTGTTGAGGTTCCTTATGCTTAACATAACTTCCAACTTTTGTTTTTCCATGATCAATAGAAGCAACGGGGTTGACAATGCCTGCACACTTACTTTTGTATCCTAAACCATTAGTGTTTCCAAAGGACTTCTGACCAAATATCATTGCTGAGATTTTGTCAGAGCTACCAGACAATCTTTGTAGATCATCCTTAAGAGTATTAATCTCTTTCTCCTTTAGAACAATGGTTCGGTGAGTTTATCATTAATACGATCTATCTCAAGATTTTTCACCTGGATTAATGATTCTAGTTTCTTCAATAAAACTTTTAATTGAAGATTTTCTTGAATAACCTCTTTATTCAAGAATTCGAAAATCTCTGTGTCAGATTCATATTCTGGATCAGAACTTGAGTATGTGGATATTTCTTCTGTAAAAGCTAAGAGATCAACACATCCATCAAACGTATTGACACTTAAAGGATTTTCTTTCACAGAATCATTAGTAGCGAAGCAGGACATAGGACGTTTATCACGTCTAATACTTCTTTTACGAATTCTTTGATTTATTCTGTACTCAATGGTTTTTGAACCAAACACCATTTGAACAACATTAATCAGACCAAGACAAGACAGAGGGTTCACTTGTGAAGGAAACACCATTGAATGCAATAGCTTGAATAAAATTTTGATTAGGAATTCTTTCCTTTCCAAAAGATATATTTTCGGAAGGGGTGTTGAGGTTATTTCCTCGATCGATGGTACACTTCTTAGAAACATGTTTGTTGGCTTCGAACATAGTTTCTAAGATATCCCAGGCATCTTTAGACTGAGTGCAAGTAGACGCATAGTACTGAAGATCTGGGGTAATGTCATGTCTGATAGCATCTAAGAATTCAGAATTTTGCTTTGCAGCAAGGATTTCTTCCGGACTATAACTACCAACATCCTTAGGTATAGATACATCACCTTCGTATTAAACAGAGGATCATATCCATTGATAACATGTACCCATGTTGAAAATCACGACCTTGAAGAAAAGAGCTCATAGCAATTTTCCACCATGGGTAGTTTGAACCATCGAATACTGGTGGTACGTTAATAGAGATATCACTTCTGTCCATAGAGTCTGATCGCTACAAACACAGACTTGTAAGGTCTTGAACGTGTTTGCCTGCTCTGATACCAATTGAAAAAGCGGGGTCTAACAACCACACCCAATATTTCGATTAGCAATCTGTATGGACAACTCCGAGTTACTTTCTAGAGAATCAACTAGACAATCAGACTCAATCTAGATAGAAATATCTCAAGGAGTTATTATCTCAATCTCTCGATTTGATTTACTCAAGCAAATAGAAATCAGCGAGTCTTGATCAAAGAGAGATAACTTGGATGGTACCAAAGACCAATATCCAAGTGTCAATCAATTTAAATCAACAACCAAAAGGTTGGATATTCTAATTGATTGAACAACGCACAACCTGTATTATTTCAATTATATAACAAAATATAATGCGGAAAAGAAATAACACAGACACCAGAATTTTGTTAACGAGGAAACCGCAAATGCAGAAAAATACCCCGGGACCTAGTCCAGATTAAACATACATTGTATTAAGCCACTACAGACACTAGCCTACTCCAAATTAACTTCGGTCTGGACTGTAGTTGAACCCCAATCAATCTCACACTGATCCAAGGTACAATTATGCTCCTACGCCTCTGATCCCAGCAGGATACTACGTACTTGATTCCCTTAGCTGATCTCACCCACAACCAAGAGTTGCTACGACCCAAAGTCGAAGACTTTAATAAACAAATCTGTATCACACAGAAAAGTCTACAGTAATAGATAAATTCGTCTCCCACGAATAAACCTATGAGTTTTGTTCCGTCTTTTGATAAATCAAGGTGAACATGAACCAATTGATAAAACCAGACTTATATTCCCGAAGAACAACTCAGTTTTATCAATCACCTCACAATAGTCTTAATCGACGCAATGAAAAAGATATTGTGGAATCACAAACGATGAGACGAAGATGTTTGTGACTACTTTTATATCTTGCCTATCGGAGATAGAAATCTCAAGCCAATTATTACAATTGTACTCGTATGATAGAAACAACAAGATCAGATCACACAACTACAAGAAAAGTAGTATCGGTCTGGCTTCACAATCCCAATGAAGTCTTTAAGTCGTTAACCTGGTTTTAGAAGAAGAAACCAAAGGTTAAAGGAGAATCGACTCTAGCTTAGCAAACTAGTATCACACGAATGTGTGGGGATTAGGTTTCCAGTTGCTAGAGTTCTCCTTATATAGTCTTTCAAATCGGGTTTGCAATCAATGTTAGCTTGGTAACAAAGCATTCAATATTCACCGTTAAATGAAAACCTGATTAGATTGAAGCTAATATTTATCAACTGTTAGATCGAAAACATAGCTTGTTATACACACATGAAATGCACGTTCGTAGGTTTGTGTAACCGTACCCAAACTTGTACATTAGTTGGTTCAACAATAGTTAACCAAATGGTTAGCCAAATGATAACTTTCATATCAACCATATTCTTCTTCACCATAACTAGTCCAAATGACTCAAATGAACTAGTTAGAGAGTTGTTCAATTTCTTAGATCTTATGTACTACACAAGACACAATTGAAGCAAAAACGATGTGATTCACTCGAATCGATTCATGAACTATAAAGCCACGGTTTGCAATAGCATTCCTTAGTTTATTAAGATAAGTTCACAAACATCGTTTTTAGACATAACCTACTCAAGTTCACGACTGGTTCGTGACTTAAGTTCCTGGATGGAGTTCACAAACTCCAGCAGAAATTCTCGGTTCGAGAACTTCGCCAGTTCGGACCAGTTCATGGATCGAAGCTCACGCACTTCTCGGTTTCACTTGATCAACAAAGTTCGCAAACTTTGGTTCAAGTAATAAGGACTTATACATATATGTGTTTCCACAACAATGCTTATATCCTCCAATGGTTATATTGTCTAAACTCTCATTTCAATCATTGAAACATTCTCAGAGGACGTTATATAGTTGTTATTCACAAACTATTTTTCGTCGAGCAATTTTCAAAGTGATTGAAACATAACATGACTTTCGTCACTAGGTAAAGATGAACTTGGCTAAAGCGAAAGCTTTACCAACACATATTTCGAGAAATAGATAAGCGAGATATACTCACTCGAAATATCACATGTGTATAATCTTAGTCTATATAGTAATACGACTTTTGTCTCAAGATAGGAGATAGAGTAGATAGACTTTTGAGTGATAGATAAGTTCAAGTCTCCACATACCTTTTAGTCGATGAAGATCCACTGGTTCCTTGAGTAGTCCTTCGTCTTGTATGATGATCGCCATGGAGTTCTTGAGCTCAACTACACTTTCTATCCTAGTCCGAGACCTTAGCTATAGTAGACTAGAAATCAAGACTTTATAGTTTTGATCACTAACATTGACAAACATGCTTGAGATAGCAACGCATGCGAGTTCGACCGAGCAATGCTCTAACAATCTCCCCTTTGTCAATTTTAGTGGCAAAAATATTAATACATATGGAATACAAAAAATATATAAATAAACTTTGTAGCTCCTATTCCACATGTCTAATCTTCAACATTACTCGAAATCTTCGTCACTCCTAGTAGTGTAATGATCCCAAAGGTTGTAAGTTTAGCATCATCGTTGTTGAAAATCCATAGCTATAACAATGAGAAAACAAGATTTCTCAATCATTGTTATACAATGTCATAGTATTATTACACAGTGTCAAAGTCCAATTGCATCACAACTTCAACAACAATACTATGGTGATACTTCACTCCCCTTAGTCAATACTCCATCTCACATGGAAACCACTCCCCTTACATAATGATCCGAAAACCATATGTATTTGTAGTGTGAACTACATATTAATTCTCCCCTTTTTGTCAATAAAATTGGCAAAGGTACAAGAACGGGATCCTAATGAAATTTCCGTAAGAGACATTTCATGACCAAAGGTAAATGTATATCATCTTGTTTAGATGCAATCATAAAGCCGAAGCTAAATGCATTCATCAAGGAGTTTATAAAGATACAAGATAACCCCTATAATATTCCACAGCCGCACTCCCCACAAAGATTTGGCAATTAAGCACAAGTTCAAAAGAACTCTCCCCATAAAATGTTATTCCAAAGGAAACAACAAGAGCGACCTTAATTTCAAAAAGAAAAGAAGGATTCCTTTAGACTCAAAAAATCACATACAAGTATGAATTTGGAATCCAAAAAGAATATTCAATCAAATTAACCAAAGCGAACCATGATTAATTTAACCAAATATGCTCAACACAAGTAAACTTATGGAGACTTAAAAAATCAATTAGATTAATCACAAGAGAACCCATAATTAATCTAATCGAAGTACACAACTATACTAATCACAAAAGTAATCAACTTAATTGGCCATGCTCAACATAAAGTACCTGACAGAACAACAACTAAGATAATCATAAAATAATCAACTTTGGTTATTCTAGTGCTCAACATAAGACACTTTATGGAACAACACAATATTTACACAAAAAATGTGGATCGGAGATCGACCTTATACCATGGAATAATCAAGGATTCATTCTATTTCCATCACCATTTGCACAATGACATACAATAGACATAATCCTTGAATCACAAAAGATTTTAACCTATCTTACATCAATAATTGACAATATAGGCTTAACTTTTGTGTTTGTCAAAAGTCTATTCATTCTTTTATCAATACTTGCATATCAATTCACGAACGACTTTACTTTTGACAAAATATGGGACAATCAAGTTCACGGACGTAAACACACATATCCCATAAAATATTGCAATATATAAAACCATAAAGATTAATACTGCAAAAATCATCTTCCAAACAAGTTTAGAATTTAAACCAATAAATCTAAAAACAAGAAGATGAAAACATTGGACATAGCTATGTGTAATCACAATAATGGCTATTCCAAACACTAGTTATTCTTCTAAACAAAACAAGAAAAATAGAAGATTATACTAGGAACTTCAAGCTGCTAAATTACGTCTATCAACCTCATCGTGAGCTAAAGTTCACGCTCGATACTTCACATGGTTTCAATATTGTTGAGCCAGATCCATGCTAATTATCAATCGCGCTCTTCTGAGAAGAGATCCTTTTCGTAGAAGTTCTATAACATGTGACTTCATGATGACCAAGGTCAGAGTAACCTTTTCAACTCACTTACTAACCACATCAAGATCCTTCATTGTATCAACAAGTCATAGCGTCGTTTGAAAGCATTTAAGAAAGTCATGAACCACTTGTTAAGAGACACCATATCCTCATTTCATCATCTTGATGTGAGTAAGCATACACAGAGAGGAATTGAGGCGCAGGTAAGTCGATGCCGCACAAGAAGTTCTTTCTTCCTTCCCTTTGATTCAAGATCTAAAACTATATCTTTAAGAAACTCTGTTAACAAACACACCAACAGAACGATGCAGTTAAGAGGAGATACCTTTGATAACCCACAGGATAACCTAAAGATATGCACGACGACTTATAATATAACTCAACAGGTCAATATTTAAGTGTCTTTAGAAGGAAGGCTTTTCTTTCAAGTCAGAGACTCGAGATGGTAACCCGGTATCAACCAATTCGCATATCTTATCACGAGAATATAGTTATGGCGATATTCTGGTACTACATTCCTAACCCTTGTGATTAATTAGCACAAGTATGAGCTCTGAGCTCATTCAAGGAACTGTGTTTATGATCAAGTCTCTTTTTCCTCCTGAATTTTGAGACGAATCCATTTTGATTTGAAAAATTATCATAAAACTTATTGTCATCAAAATATGACAGATAGTTTGAGTTGTTACTAGAAGAGTCTTGACTTGAGGTGGATGACAACCTGTTGAAAATTTCTTTGTACCCTTGAATTATCTTTATCAGGTTATTTCTCATATCATCATTTTTCCTTCTTTCTCCTGGAATTTATTTCAAATCAAGGGACATGTTATTTTCAGAAACAACAGCTTGGTCTTTCCTTAGACGATTCTTATTAAGACTCCTGTTCTTCTTTTGAACATTTGAGGAACTCATTGAACTGAGCTTCCTGGTAACATACACAGGGTATGTATGAAAACTAATGGGTTTCGACATACGAATGTCATTACACCTTTGAGGATTAAGTCTAACGTGTGTTGAAGTTGAAAAAAATAATTTTTCTAACAGAACATTTTTCTTCGCAAAAGAGACATACTTTCTGATCACACGAGTGATTAGGCAGTTTAGTCTTAACATTCTCGTCAGGAGATTTCTTCCTTCCATATGGTGTGGGATTTCCTAGATCAGAGAAAACTAACACATCTTTCTTAATTGGAAGGGACTCCATTTTTACTTGTGGTGTTGGAGAATTTTCAGTTATAGCAGAAGTAATTGGTATATTGGATTTCTTAGAGCATCCTTGAATAGAAATCTTACTCAAGTGATGTTCTATTTCCAATGCATCCTTTTCAAGGTTTACCTCAAGAGTCATACACGGAGAATGATCTTTAGTATTTTCTTTGGATT
Organism: Papaver bracteatum; assembly: GCA_023529315.1. NCBI lineage: Eukaryota > Viridiplantae > Streptophyta > Magnoliopsida > Ranunculales > Papaveraceae > Papaver > Papaver bracteatum. The sequence continues at coordinate 14,784 of JAJJWX010000213.1, forward strand.
TGCAGTCTCTTATCATACCAAGAATAAAACGGACGTGTTGTTTCATCCGATTAAGTCTATCAGCTTGGATTCTAACAAAATTTAGAATCAACTCACTATCTTCAGTTATTTCCCATTTATTTTGAGAAATATACTCTTTTGAAAAGTAATCGGGACAACACATGTCAGATTCTGTCTAGTTTGGATACGAGGTTCATCTATGTTTGAGATTGAAGAATCTTTCTCTTTAATAAAAATAGACGAGACAAAGTTTTTACTTATGGTGACGCGTTTATCAGAGATACTACTCTTGTCCATAGAGTCAGATCACTACAAACACAGACTTGTAAGGTCTTGAACGTGTTTGCCTGCTCTGATACCAATTGAAAAAGCGGGCTCTAATAACCACACCCAATATTTCGATTAGCAATCTTTATGAACAACTCCGAGTTACTTTCTAGAGAATCAACTAGACAGTCAGACTCAATTAATAGAAAATATCTCAAGGAGTTATTATCTCAATATATCAATTTGATCTTTACTTAAGAAAATACAATCTGCGAATCTTTATCAAAGAGAGATAACTTGGATGATTCCAAAGACCAATATACAAGTGTCAATCAATTTAAATTAACAACCAAGAAGGTCAGTGTTTATGGGTAAAAACTATTTCTGCTGGTTTTGGTAACTTTGGGTGTGTGGATGAGAAATGAATCTAAACCCTAAAAAAATACACTGCACGAGAGTGCTTTTGATTCGAGAGATAAATCTATACAATTCTGGCCTAAACCAAGAAATGGCCGTTCCAGACTTGCTTCGGTCACAAAGTGAAGGAGATGGGGTTGATCTTAGGGAGGGAAGTGAGAAGGCGTTGATATTGTGAAGGTGTTAGATGTTTATGACTTGTATCAGAATATCGAACTGGCTTGCAATAATTTAAGCAATCAGCTCTGATGTTTTCTGGATACGAATGAAAACACTTGGTTTTCTGTGCTTGTCGTGTGTTGTTTGGAAAATAGGAAAATGACCTATTTATATAAGTCATAGAGTGCAAACCCTCATCTTGTTGGAAGTGGAGGAAGTTGAGTAATAGAGTAGTGGTTCGTGCGGGTGATTGCACTATCATGTACTAGCCCACTTCTCCCATCATTGCTAACCATCCATGCTTTCCTAACACGTTCTTGTGATGGCGCGTTGCACGCTGCATGCTGTAAACCGCCAGACCAATACCCCAGTAAGTATCCCCCAGTTTGTGACATGTTTGATGTCTCAAGTGTGGATCTTGGGACCCATGGGAAGTAGCATACGTTGCTATGTTAAATAACTGAGTTATTTAGAAAATCGATATTCAAGAAATATCGTATATTCTGTGCATGTAATGCATCGAATATATTCAATATGCATAAATCATCACTGTTTTAAAGCTTACCGGAGTAAGTCACGGATTAAACTTCTTAAAACAGATGCATGTCTAGCCATCTTCGAGTGATCGTTTGGAGGTTGCACAGACAATCCCTCCCTTGGACGATCACTCCATGTGGTAGAGTGACGGATGGTAATCACCACAACACTTTATTGGCCACTAAACTCCTAGCCGTGGCTGTACAACCAAGCTGGTAGAGTTGGACGGACGAGATGATCTATGACGTTCATCTGCGACCATTGATGGACTTTTAGGGTTTTAAAAAGGTGCGCAAGCATCACTCTTCAGCTTGACTGAAAGTAAGCATGGGAGACGTTTTTGTTGGGACCAATTGGTCCTGCATGGTGGTGGTCCATCGGTGTACACATCCATGCTGGCTCGTCTCGAGAAGGTGCGATCTAAGCCACTCGATTTTACCGGTAAAGAGGAGTGAGAGAGATTGGCTTTCGATAGGAATCATGTGCCGCAAAGGATTCTTAAAGAGGCGCGGCATGCCACATTTAAGGCGCACGAATCGAGGCTTCCGGCCATGCTTGGCCTAGGCCGATCGTACATGTGTGTAGATGGGCCCACGGTGATCAAATTGATTTTCTCGGGACCTTTTAAGTCTATATCCACACCTTCCATCCAAGCTTGCGAAGATTGACGCTCATGATCGATTAGCGACACGTGTAACATGCCGCAAACCCTAATTAGGGTTTTTGATTGGTCGTCTGAATGCAACTTCAACCAATCGTTTTTGCAAGATATGCTCCTCCTTTGAGGAGGACGATCGTGTGGGGACCATATTGGGCCGGCAGTGAGCATATGCGTACTTATTCCACGGTCTTAGGTGTGATCTAAGCCATCCAACCATGCTTGCGAAGTTGGATGGATGTAATCAATTTTAAGACACTAATGTAATTCTGCGACCCTTTAAAGCATCACGCCAGCCATGTTTTGAGCAAATGTTTATTTCTCCATAGATTGCTCGTGAGAAATCCGATCGGACAGGGATATAGTGGGCCCGCCAATGTGCGTGTTGGTGCCTCGTCCATCTTTCATTGTGTGATCTAAGACTGCCAATCAGGCTAGTGAAGTTGGACCATCACGATCGTTTTGAGACTATCTTAAGCAGTCTTGCTCACTTGAGCATCTTTCAAAAGCTGCACGGCCACCTACTCTAGGGTTGTAGTTTTGGCATGATGGGAAGTGAAGGACGATGTTCGACCGGCAAGGGAAAAAACGGGCCCACTGGTGGTCATTATGGTGATATCCTGCTCCTTCTAGGGTTCGTCTAGGCTGGTTAAATCATGCGGCCAACTTGCGTGGCCGTGATATTTTATGAGACTGACACGGACAGTCCATATTTCACTTAGGGAATTAAACATGCTCAATCGGGCTAATATAATACACCAAGAGATATAGCATGTACGGGTATTTTGTGCATGCCTCATTATTGACACTTGGATATTCATGTTACTCTGTTGAGAGTAACAATCAGTCATCATGCCGCACCAATAATGAGAGTCTTGTTGAGAACAACATAGGAAATACAAGGCAATTCATGTATTAAATAATAATGCTAAAAATTCACATGGAATTTGGGATTGTTTCTACATGCTCCATGCTGGATGAATTTTGTGTATTTAATTCACAGAACATTTGGGATTGTTGCTACATGCTCCATTCTAGGTGAATTAACAAAGAGAATAAGTATTCATCACTTATCAAATAGCCTTATCCTCTGCAGGATGTCAGCGTATAAAATTTGGCTTTTACAATTTTATCCCTGAACTAAAATCCACCATCAACAGTCGGATAATCTAATTTATTGAACAACGCACAACCTGTATTATTTCAATTATATAACAAAATATAATGCGGAAAGGAAATAACACAGACACCAGAATTTTGTTAACGAGGAAACCGCAAATGCAGAAAAACCCCGGGACCTAGTCCAGATTAAACATACACTGTATTAAGACGCTACAGAAATTATCCTACTTCAATCTAACTTCGGTCTGGACTGTAGTTGAACCCCAACCAATCTCACACTGATCCAGGGTACAGTTATGCTCCTACATATCTGATCCCATACTATGTACTTGATTTCCTTAGCTGATCTCACCCACAACCAAGAGTTGCTACGAACCAAAGTCGAAGACTTTAATAAACGAATTTGTATCATATAGATAAGTCTACAGTAATAGATAAATTCATCTCCCAGGAATAAACCTACAAGTTTTGTTCCATCTTTTGATAAATCAAGGTGAACATGAACCAATTGATAAAACCAGACTTATATTACCGAATAACAGCTCAGTTTTATCAATCACCTCACAATAGTCTTAATCGACGCAACAAAAAAAGATATTGTGGAATCAAAAACGATGAGACGAAGAGTTTGTAACTACTTTTATATCTTTCCTATCGGAGATAGAAATATCAAGCCAATTATTGCAATTGTACTCGTACGATAGAAACAACAAGATTAGATCACACAACTACGATAAAAGTAGTATCGGTCTGGCTTCACAATCCCAATGAAGTCTTTAAGTCGTTAACCTGGTTTTAGAAGAAGAAAACCAAAGGTTAAAGGAGAGTCGACTATAGCTTAGCACAACTAGTATCTCACAGAATGTGTGGGGATTAGGTTTCCCATTTGCTAGAGTTCTCCCTTATATAGTCTTCAAATCATGGTTTGAAATCAATGTTAGCTTACTAACAAAGCATTCAATATTCACCATTAGATGAAAACCTGATTAGATTCAACCTAATATTTATCAACCGTTAGATCGAAAATATAGCTTGTTACACACACATGTAATGCACGTTTCTAAGCTTGTGTAACCGTACCCCAACTTGTACATTAGTTGGTTCAACAATAGTTAACCAAATGGTTATTCATATGATAACTTTCATATCAACCATATTCTTCTTCACCATAACTAGTCAAAATGACTAAAATGAACTAGTCAGAGAGTTGTTCAATTGCAAGGAAATCACATGTACTACACAAGACACAATCGAAGCAAAAATGATGTGATTCACTCGAATTGATTCATGAACTATAAAGCCACGGTTTGCAATAGCATTCCTTAGTTTATTAAAATAAGTTTACAAACATCGTTTTTAGACATAACCTACTCAAGTTCGCAGACTGGGTTCGCGGACTTAAGTTCCCGGACGGAGTTCACAAACTCCAACAGAAATTCCCAGGTTCGAGAACTACGCCAATTCACGTACTACTTCGGTTTCACTTGATCAACAAAGTTCATAAACTTTGGTTCAAGCAATAAGGACTTATACACATATTTGTTTCCACAACAATGCTTATATCCTCCAATGGTTATATTGTTTAAACTCTCATTTCAATCATTGAAACATTTTTAGAGGGCGTTATATAGTTGTTATTCACAAACTATTTTTCGTCAGAGCAATTTCCAAAATGATTGAAACATAACATGACTTTCGTCACTAGGAAAATATGAACTTGGCTAAAGCGAAATATTTACCAACACATATTTCAAGAAATAGATATGCGAGATATACTCAACTCGAAATATCACATGTGTATAATCTTAGTCTATATAGTAATACGACTTTTGTCTCAATATAGGAGATAGAGTAGATATACTTTTGAGTGATAGATAACTTTAAGTCTCCACATACCTTTTAGTCGATGAAGATCCACTGGCTCGTTGAGTAATCCTTCGTCTTGTATGATGATCGCCATGGAGTTCTTGATCTCAACTACACTTTGTATCCTAGTCCGAGACTTTAGCTATAGTAGACTAGAAATCAAAACTTTATAGTTTTGATCACTAACATTGAGAAACATGCTTGAGATAGCAGCGCATGCGAGTTCAACCGAGAAATTCTCTAACAAAGTCGTTAACCTACAGGGTCTTGAGAGAAATCTAAGGTTAAATAAGAATCGACTCTAGCTTATACAACTAGTATCACACATGAGGTGTGGGGATTAGGTTTCCCAGTTGCTAGAGTTCTCCTTTATATAGTCTCCAAATCATGGTTTACAATCTTGTAGATGGTGGATTTTCGACAAGTGCTAAAATCGTAATCCCATAATTGTATGTACTCCTAATCCAGCAATCAGATGAGTATTTAGGCTCATGTCTCTTATCGAAAGAATGAAAGCTCATGCCACAAGAATCTCTGACTGAGAATATTGTCTCTCAGAGTATATGTATATGTTTAGTCTCTCAGCTGAGGCAACGACATATCTCATGAATACTGAGTAATTTCATTAATTACTTCTATATATAATCGAAAGATTGGACGGCTTATAGACAGCCTGCCTACTAGTATAGAGCAATACGTCTTCAGGATGTAAAAATGTTTTCCCTGACTATATAAAAGAAATATGACGCTTCAACAAGCTCATAACGCTCAATTCCTAAATAATTAATGCTCCTAGACGATCCTACTAGTATAGATCCATCAATTAATTATTCTTAAAATCATTAGATTCATTAACTGAATCCCTGAAAAATATTCAATGTGTTTCATAATATTTCGTTACTTCAACTTATGGTTCTTTCCATCAGAATTCCATGAGTTAGTAATAAATATTCAACACACGGGCATTTGAGGTACCTTCGAGTAATCCCCGACCAAAATGGTGCAAGTGTACGTAGCAGTAATACACCAACTTGCACCTGAATGGACGAACGAGTATTTCAAAATACGACGAGACGATGAACCTATGCAAAATAGGAAAGAAAATAATAAATAATAAAATATTAACCAAGGAGCTGAGGGATTGGGCCCACCGGCCAGCCGGTCGTGCCGTGACCAATCCCACGTCCAATTTTATATTTTATCATATTTTTATTATTTTCCTTGATCTTATGAAAATCCTTTCATTTGAACAAATATCCTTCATTTTAAGGAAACTCCTCAGTTTCATGGTGTTTCCTTCGCATCAAGGAAATAATATAAAATTGGGAAAGGTGTCACGGGACCGTGTCTACTAGTCGGCCGGCTATGCCCTAGTCATGGCCGGTCCCACACCTCATAATTCCTCAATATTTTATTATTATTTCCCTAATCTCATGAAAACTCCTTAATCTCATTATATTTCCTTGATCCCATGAAAATAATATAAAATTAGGGAAACTCGTGGGACCGGGCCAGAGCCCGCCGGTCATGCCCTAGCCGTTCCCATACGCCCCTTATTTTATTATTGAGAAATTTATTTTTATGACCCTGTAAATAATGGATCTTACTCTTTTGGCCCCAAGGTTATTTAATAAAAAATTTAAAATTATTTTAATGGCCGTGGAATATTATAACCGGTGTGCATATTGTATGCACATAAAATCAGTTTGTATATTACCTGCACACTATAAAATATGAAGAAGATTTAAAAAGTTATTTACAAAAATCAGGGTGCATATTTCCTTCACACTATAAAATATGAAGAAAATTTTAAAAATTATGTACAGAAATCAGTGTGTATATTTTCTGCACATAAAATCAGTCTGCATATTGTCTGCACACTGTAAAATAAGAAGAAAATTTTAAAAAATTACTTAAAGAATAAAAAATATATATGAAATGAAAATTTGCTCAAACGCATATTAGAAAATATAAAAATTATCAAAACTGAGATACGAACACTTTGGTAATGTGAGCATGTTACCTTGACTGACCAAGGATGGCTCTTTGGCTCGCAAGGAGAAGGTCTCACACATTTTCACAATTTTACCTAATTTGCGCAATTGCACGTATTAGGTCCAAAACTCTTCCAAACAACTTGTAACTTCATAAGACGATCGTTATTCGATCTCGTGACCACCCAGGGTCGGTTTCATGACCCCTTGGTCGGTCCCTCATCTCTTCATAATCAATTAGATTTTATCACCCAAGGTTCAAACTAGCATTATTTTAATAAATGATTAAACCAGTATTTAATCATCCTTTCACAAACTGGTCTTCAAGAGACTTTGGTATATTGTTTTCTCACCTGGGCATATGGGCGCTATATGGTCGACCCATAATCCCTTGTAGACGGTCCCTCCTTCACTCCGTGGTTTATTTTCAATAAATCATCAATTTATCAAATTAGGATTTTGAGTCCAAGGTTCATAATTCCAGATTCAAACACTAATAATTTTACGTTGATCTCATGACCAACATTTTATAAATTATACTCGGTTCAGTTGCCAGTATTATGATCTAATACTTTATTTGGTCATGCTACCAATAATTCATCAAACGAGCAATATTTTCACAGATGAGCAATATTTGCTCACATCAAGGAATATTGGTTCGACTATTAATATTCAACGATTCATCAAATGAACAATATGTGTTCACTTTAGCTATCAACATTTATTCGAGAACTATAACTCTTTCTCAATAGACATGTTCAATTCATAAGTCTCATAACATTTTCAAATAATGTTCGACTCAACAATACAAGGACTCATTGTCCCATGAAGTCAGCAACTGGATAACTAAATACACGTCTGCCTTGCAGACTCCGCAATCACACGAGACATCAATCGTGTTACATGGGGGGTTATTAACTAGGGTTTTGGTATGGAAGTCTACATCACTTGTGTTCATACATACGATGAGAATGTGAGCAAGTCGTGCAATCATTTTAAGGAGTTAACAAAGTAGTGGATGGAAAATCAACCAAGCCTACGCACGTTGAGAAACCGGTTTTAACACGATTTCCACTTCCCCACTCTTTGATTCCATCAACTGTCACACTTCATGGGATCATAGTGTTTATAATTATAGCAATATAAATAAGTCTATGAATCATGATTGTAACAAGGAAAATCTCACGTCAAACGGACAACACGAGATTAATAACTCAATATATGAGCAATTATTCTCAATAGAGTAAAATTCAATCATTCAGAACTTATCTTATTTTAAGAATACACAACACACATATAATCTTTGATCACCATTGATCTCACACATTCCTCAGCTTCTCTCCTACAGATCGACCCATCCTCTCGTGTGACCGAATTTACTTTGCAACCGCCATTGTATTGGTTTAGGACGGAGTACTACAGATTGATATCTCGAATTCAAAGCACACCGTTCTTGCAGTGCATCTGTGTGAGGTTTAACAGTTAGCTCGGTTCAAGGAGTTACCTCCGCACGGTCGTCTCCTCAATTCCGTAAAAACTAGCAACTCATTTTCCCCATCTACAGTTTGGAGATCACAGTAGGAGATCATTCTCTCGGTTGCAATCTCACTTCTCACAAAAATGGTCGGTCTTAGGTTTGGTTTAGTTTCCAACCCGGATTCAACACTTGGCTCTAATATTGCAATCTCTAGCGGTACTACTAACACCACTCCTCTGGTGCGACCTTCCACTACCACTCCTCCGGTGCAACCTGCCACTACTACTCCTCCAAGCACTGGTGCTCCAGTGATCACCCCTGCAAGCGGAGGTACTGACACCATCAACAATACACTCTTAGGTGGGTCCCCTAAAGAACTTAGGGAAAATCCACCAACCATAGGTGATCTCATGAAAGTGCAAGAAATTTTTTCCAAAAATCAGACTGATATGGCTTTCACTCAGAAGGAACTATTCAATTATCTCAAGACTCTTACAGACAAGATGTCATAAAAAACTCAAGAGAAAGGAAAAGCTAAGGAAAAGTCTTTGGATGCTGATCCCGAAGTGACTCCGATCCATGTAGTAGATGATGAGGAAGTTCCTAAGGCTACAGATAATCCACCAGCGAAAGAGCCATCCAGTTTCATCACTCGTGAAGCTTGGAACGTCTTTTTGAGGATCTTGGAAAAGACAAAACTCCTTTTATACATCGTCACCAACCTCCATACCCTGCTGCTACGCAAATAATTCCTCTGCCAAAAGGTTACACCTCTCCAACCTTCTCACTTTATGATGGAACAATCAATGCTCGAGAACATGTTTCTCAATTTCTAGAAGCATTAGGTGAACATGAGCACAACTATATTGTCCATTTGAAGAAATTTTCAAAGTCTCTGAAAGGAAGGGCATATACCTGGTACAACAACATCGCACTAGGAAGTATCAAAAGTTGGGGAGAAATGGTTAATGCTTTCTACATAAAGTATTTATTTGTTTCAGAGCAAATCACCCTCTCTGATCTCGGAAGGATGTTTCAAAAGAACAACGAACATCCTAACGATTATGTGAAAAGGTTCAGAGTTCAAGCCTTAGATTACCATGATCCAAACATCACAGAGAAACAACTCGTGGAATTATGCATCAATGGAATGATTCCATTCTACAGAGGTTTATTGGAAAATCTCAGATTCCAGACTTTCTCAGAACTTCATGAAGCATCCAAGAGATCAGCAACTACTGCACCTGCTTTATTGGAGAGGGATAAAACTACAAAATCTGAAAAGCCACGAGAGAATCGAGGTAACAGACGTTTAATCAACAAATAGTAAAACCTCCAACCTTCCACAAATATTATTGCAGAAGGGATCAAACGAAAATCCGAGCCGCATCGCAAACTTACTTCCTCAACCCCTTCAAAGGAACAAATGAAGGATAATATGCAAGTTCCTGCCCAACACATAGAAGCTGATCCAGAGGAACCTGATTTCCCCTTCTCCATTGAGGAAGTTATTGAACTTCAAGATGCTTGGGTTCAAGACAACGCGATCAAACTCCCGTATGTCAAGAAAGAGCCAACTGAAGAGGACACGAAAAATCCTTGTTATTGTCTCTTTCATGGGTTTGTCAACCATCCCACAAGTGATTGCAGAACGTTGAAGCGCATATTCAAAGAAAAGATCGAATCAGGAGAACTCAACTTGGAGACTGAAGGAGTTCACAGAGATCCTCTCCCAGTCAGAACCTTAACTCTTTTTGAACCACCTGTCAAAGAAGTAGTTCAATCCTTAATCGAGCATGTCTGCGAATTGCGATACTTATCAAATGATAAAAGTAGAGACATGTTCGCTGCACTGAATCACATTATTTCAGAGAAGCGTTTGTTGATTCAAGAAGCATTTCCTGAGCCTCCCTCAACAACAAACGAAGAAATGTACGACTGTGTACTTCTCACCACAGTCCATCTCAATGGAAACGAGTTCAAATGAGCATTGATTAATGTCGGCACCGCTGTCAATTTTAACCCTTTGAAAACTCTCAGAGCTGCTGGTATCACACGACAAAAATTATTCATGCACCAGTAACAATCACAGATCATGAAGGAATACCCAGAGATGCTTATGGCCACATCACTCTCAAGGTGAACATAAACTCAGGCTGGACAGAAACAAAATTTTACATAATCCGAGAAGATCCAGGATATGATATGATTCTTGGACGGACATGGATTCACGCTGGAAAGGTAACACCAACAACTTCAATTGCATATTTCTCTGTTGAAGAAACCTCTGATTTCAGAAGAAGAAAAAGAAGATACTTCACCATTCGAGTATTTGAAGGAGGTCAAATCCCTGACAGAGCTAACACAAAATCCTGAAGAAGATGCAAATGCTTTCATCAAAACGTTTCGTACTCATGCAAGTCTTATTCCTCCTCATGTGTCCATATCATCAGTTTTCAAATATGCTTATTTGGTCCGAGGACTTTACTCCACCAACAACTTAGCAATTGCAAAATGCTATGAATGGATAACCTCGCCTTAGCAGTATTTCACCAAATGGTTAAGTTCAGAACTTCTTCAAATCGATCATATCATCAAAAAGTTTATTGCTGAAGATATTGTAGCGCCCCCTAAGCTAGCAGCTGACTAATCCAAGAGATTTAACTAAATAAGAGGCACTAAAAATCCAAATTAAATATTTAAACTTTCAATTAAGAAATCTGCTACAAAACTTAACCCAAAACTAACCCCGCTCAGAAATATATATGCAATATCTTCTCTCAAATGATACATATATAATAGTCATTTGGTTTTTAAATAAAATATACAACATAATAAATATAACAGAAGATAATCAACTAACGAAGTCAACCCGTGAAGCTTTCGCTGTGCAACCCTGATCTGTCACAGAAACTGAAGTGGAATAATTAACATTTAACCTTCTAAGTAATCATAGGCAAGATTTGTAAAACAATACATGTTTTTCCGAAAAAAATAAACAGTGACTAAGTCACTGAAATAATCATACATGTATATGGACAATCTCCTTCTTCAAACAATGTATAATATGGTTGTAAATCCCTACCCGGCAATTCACATCTATTTAGATATGGATTCCACCAAGACCATGGTGACCAATACTCTAAACAATAAAAGCTGAATTAAAGTAGGTATAAATGTGAAGGAGTGTATCCTATATACCACAAGTGGAAATTCTCATTTCCCGTAACAATTCATATTGACAACACATTACAAGTCCTTTCCACATCTTGGAAATATTCACAGAACCAACAGGATTAAGATAATGCATTTTAAACAAAACATGGAATGCAAGAACAGGCAAAGCATGAGTTTGTTAAGCATAAACTTTTATAAAAGAAACAATAATGAATACAAAGAGTTAAATGCATTCCCACACCTTTTTGAAGACAGGTCACACCTACCACGAGATCCACGATCCACTGGTTCGTCCTTTGAATCGGTCGTTGTTAATAACTAACTGTTAATCATACAAGCACTCTAAGAATCTAGCCAAAATTGCTCACACAAGAATTATACAAATCTAACTAATAGTCCTAAGACCATTTACATTTTTATACCCTTTTATTATCTATCTTTAGCCCATTTAAGGTTCTTTACATCTTCATAATCCATCTCTTTGTTGATGGTGGATTTCTATTTAAAGGCTAAAATTGTAAAAATCCAATTTTTGTAAGCTGATGTCCTGCAAAGGATAAAGCCTTCAGGCGATGAATAATTCTCTCCATATTAATTCATTGGAGCATGTGCAACCATCCCTGAGAATTAAAACATACCCAGAACGGAGCATGTAGCAACCATCCCGACGGAGCATGTAGCAACCATCCCGGTTTTCTGTAGGTATACAACATTACTATTAATGCTTTAGTTAAAGCCTTGTGTTCGACGTGCAAACACCCGTAGGCTACCTGACGGAAGGTTATACTATCCCCGTTGAACGCATGCAAGACTACCCGTGTTAGTCTCACTTGCTGAAAACAAACCCAAAAATATATCTCATCCGTCCAACTTCGCAAGCATATATGGAGGGTGTAGATATAGATTCAAGGGGTCCTGAGCATGCTACCATGATCACCTCGGACCCACCTTCATACATGACCGAACGGTCAAGACCAACTACAGTTGGTCCTTCCAAAACGTGCGCTCAAAGTGAGCATGATGCACGGCTAGGGTTCCTTTTAATCGTGAACGTCCAACTTCGCAGGCATAGTTGGACGGCTTAGATTATACCCTAAAACAAGTAGTGAAGTGATGGTACACCATTGGTGGGCCCACTTTATACCTATATGACCGACTCCCTCATAGGAAAGCCGTGGTGCAAGAAACGATTGCCTAAACAAGGATAGATTAACGCCTTATGCAGGTTGAGAAGATCCAAAACGATCACGAACATCCGACTTCGCAGGCATAGTTGGATGGCTTAGATTGCGCCCAGGGTCATAGATAAAGCATGTACATGCTCATTGTCGACCCAAGATGTTGTATACATGGTCGGTCTCTCCAAAGGAGGCACACGCAACCCAAAACCGATCGCCCAAAGTGGCCGGTCCAAAATCCTAATTAGGGTTTGCGGTGTAGAAACATCTAGAGCGTCCATATTCGTAGGCTTGGATGGAAGTCCAAGATGGATAATTAGAGCGAACCGAGCATGCTAGCATGACCACCGTGGGCCCGGCTTTATGCCTAGCCAGTCTTCCAAGGTCAGTGATAGACGAGCACCTCGGTACGCTCATCCAAAGGCAACATGTCACGGCCCCTCCATAAGTTCTAATCTCGACCACTCGTCTTTTCCACCTGAGTCGAGTGGCTTAGATCAAATCTTTGCGAATCAATCAGGCATGGGCGTGAGCACCATTGTACCGCCTCCATACAGGGCTGATCGGTTCCTCCATTGTAACTCTCTAAGCATGCAAATGTTTGGGCCAAAAGAGGCAGCATGCGTGCCTCCCATCCAACGGTCGCAAGCAAGGCTACGAGCCATCTCGTCCGTCCAACTTTGCAAGCTTGGACGAATGACTTAGGTTACGAATCAACCAGAAAACAAGGTATCACCATGACCACCATCCGTCACTCTTCTTCATAGGGTAAGCGACCAAGGCATGGCCTGTCTATACAGCCTCCAAACGGTCACCTGAAGATGGATGCATGCGATGTTATACCAAGTTCACGGTTCACCCTGCACTATTTTCTATGGGTCCCGAGATCCACACACTCGAGACATTAATCACGTCACAACTAGGGGATACAAACTGGGGTATTGGTCTGGCGGTTTACAGCGTGCAGCGTGCAACACGCTATCACAAGATCGTGTTAGGGAAACATGGGCGGTTAGCGATGATAGAAGAAGTGGTCAAGCAACCGTGTTGCACTAACACACAACTCCACTTCCTCCATCACTCCACTTCCTCCACTTTCCCACGAGAGACGTAATGAAGGCTTATCGACTTGTATAAATAGGTTCTCATCCCTATTTCCAAAAACGGAGGTCCAAACAACACAGAAAACCAAGTGTTAATACCATCGTATTCAACACCCAGGGCCTGCCTGCAACATTTGCTAGCCTGCTCAACCTTCTGTTAACAAGTCATCAAATAACCTTCACCTTCACACTCACAACACTTTCTTCGCTTCCCTCCCTAAGATCAACCTCACATCCTTCACCTATGACCGAAAAAAATTTGGAACAGCCGTGTCTTCGGTTTAGGCCAGAATTGTATAGATTATCTCTCGAATCAAAGTGATCATCGTGCAACACATTTGTTGAAGGTTTAAACTCACTTCTCATCCACACACACCCAAAATTACCTAAACCGGCAGAAGTATTTTTCTCCCACAAACAATTGGCGACCACAGTGGGAGGTTAATCTCTCGGTTGCAGAACTCAAATCTTTAAAGGCTACCAGTTTTTATTCGACTTTGGAGAGGCAGATCTTAGATTTGATTTTATTATCAATTCACTCTTCACCAAATCCCAAAAGTTCATCCCGAGATGTACTCTCGTTCGTTGAATCCTTCAGAAACCATGGATAATTCAAGTGTCATCGAAAATGTGACCAGGATGCTGGAAGACGTCCTGGAAAATCAAGAAGGTATTGCCAGAAGGCAGAGTGAAACCTTCCGTCTCTTGAACAACATATCGGCTCAATTACATGAGGGCTCTGCAAGCAGCTACCCGGGAAGTATCACTAATGATGCAAGAAATTCTGGAGGTCAGGTTTTCATAAGAACTGGCGGAACACATGGCCCCAGAGAGCCCAGAGACCAACAAAACCTTTCACCTGGCAACGGGAGCTTGAGACGGATCGACCAGCATGAAGAATTACGACGCTTGCCGGATGAAAACAGAGAATCAACTGCATACGAAGCCTTGTTAGAATATTTATACCTCAAGGCTCTTTCCAAAACAAAGAATAATACCCAACCCGTGATGACTCTTCATCCAGGGGGAAGAAACGCTAGAGGAAGGCAAAATCAATCAGAGAGCATATGAACGTAGGAGCTTGTAGCCTTCAAATCACCAGCTCAACGACAATTCCATCGCCAGCGCAACATCCTCCATGTTTCAGCATAATCTCCCGACCAAGAGGGCCGCGGATGCAGTGACACGTGACAACGCCTCTATTTCGTCTCCAAAGCGTTCTTCACACCGAAACCTAAGGGAAGAGCCACGACACACGCCGACGCAGGAAAGTTTAGAATCAAAAGATCCACGATTCCCGTTTCCCATAAGGAAGATTGTAGAGTTGTTGGAGATATGGTTACATGATGGAGAAGTACAACTACCACCGGTGCGGCATCCGCCCACCGATCAAGAGACAGCCAACCCGAGGTATTGTCATTACCATCGTTTCTCCATCACCCCACTAGCGAGTGCCACGTATTGAAACGCATTGTCCACGATAAGATAAATTCAGAGAAGCAATATTTCCCCTCAAAAAAGTAGCACGCGCTCTTTGGGGATAGGGTATTCGGGAGTGCTCATTCTCATACACGGATTTCGAAAGATAAGTAAGTCCCAACAAACATTATTGTAAGATAATTATATATCCTACTGGGGACTTGGAGTCCTACATATATGAATAGGGTACTCAATGAGCAAGCGCCATACATGCTCACCACCCATCACCTTTCCCTTTCACATTGCGTTTTCAATTTCACATGACATGTATGATCACTCATAATATAAGATTCAGATTCTATTTTAGAATAATCTTTTCCAAAAGTCAAACATTCATAAAAGCATGTCGTAAATAAACCAGTCCAAGATTCAATCACCTATCAATTCAAAACCTAAAACCAAACTGTGTTAAAGGAAATCCTCACAATCACTCGAAAAGCATCTAAAGAGAAAACACAAGTAGACGGCATGAATACTTCAGGGAAAATCTTTCAGCAACACCACATCCTTCTGAGCAAGAGCGGCTTCCATCTTCCGGAGAACGGCTTGCTGAGATTTCAACTCCTCGGCCAACCTACCAACCTTTTATTTCTGACAAACGACACATTCAGTGGAAAGCACCGTACCTTGATTCTTCTGAATCTCCTGAATTGCATGAAACCCTTTGAAGAACCAAGGAGCATTGAAGTCATACTGCGCAAACACATACAAATGGCACTTCCAGTCTTCCCTCACGTCTTCAGAAACATCACGACCAATTGCGAAACTCATCTCCCGAATAGAGGGTAAGGCCTCCTGAACGCGATTTACCAAATCAAGATGACTCTTCAGCTTCGTGGTGGTATCAATGTGGCCATATTTCTTCCATATTGTGGTGTACAACTCCTCAAACTGGGCCGGCACGCTGAACCCTCCAACCAACACATGATCAGGACGTGGATTATCAAAGGGAAGGTCAAACATACCACTAGGAACGACTGCTGGCGACAACATCTCTTTAGAAGGAACCATCGCAGTATATTTCCCTTCAAAACTCCTCGAAGTTCTGGTATGATTGCTGACACGGCCTCATATACAAGCTCATTAAAATTACCGCTCTGAAAGGAATTCTCTTCAATCGAGATTGCACCATATTCATCGTTGTATATGATAGGATCAGTGTTACCAGACTCATCTACATGAAGATCGATGTTGCCAGACTTCTCCGCATGAAGATCAGTGTTTCCAGAATATTCTACATGAAGGTCATTATTACCAGGTTTCCCAGCATGAAGATTTACAGACTTCCCGTTGCCTCCACGCTCCTCATTGTAAACTCGGGCTAGTGCGGAAAAGGCATTTTCTTCAGGAATCCTATGATCACCAACAAGGTTTAGTAAAAGCTTCTCATGGAAGTTGAAACTAAAAATTAAGCATAAAGAATTCAGAATACCTGCATATTGAAAGAGTTGAGAATTATTGGAATACATGCTTGCTTATTTTTCTTGGACTTAAGATTGCATTCGGTGGCGTTAACCCTGCCTCTTTTCCCTAGAAGGGGTTTCAATCGCCTATGACCAGCCAAGACGTCATCAAGAGGTTTATCACGAAGGTCAGTTACCGTTTCGCTAGCAAATGATTTAAAGAGAAGTAATTGCCCCCTCCAAAAATATTTGTAACCAGAAGTAGCTACTGGATTTATCCCCGGGGAAGGAAAATGAAGTTTCAGCTCCGGCGAGAAAACATCAACATCAAGGCATGATGACTTAAGTTCTTCTGAAGGCGTTGCGGGACGACGAAATGGGACACCTTGATCAAAACCCATTTGGCGAGCGGCTCTATCAATATTATATGGAATAATACTTAGCCTGTCATCACAAAAACAAGGAACATATCCTGGTATACAGCTCCGCAGGAAAACAACTTCTTCAGGGCTCATATCTCTCCCCTCAGGCGGCAGCTCAATGACAGGGACGATGGCGGAAGGATGAACTGGCCCCCAAGGACGAAAGTCTATGGCACTCACACTATCGAGCAAATCTACAAGCCTCACCCTAGCTTTTGGACGTCTATTCTGCCAACGGAGTATTCTTGAATCACCATACAAGCTGGGGACTGAGGTTGTAGGAGTGGGAGCATAATCCTTAAAGTGTTCCCACAAAAACGCCTGAAGAAAGGCGACGTGCACATATGTATCCACCTTCATGTACCCGTTGGAAATATACATCTCCTCCACTAAATAATTCAGGTGACCATACAGCGAGCCTAGGAATAACGAAGCCAAAGGGAGAGTTATACCTTTGCCTAGCTTAATGGAGAATACGATGATTTTCTTTCTAATAGTTTTCGTGTCGGAGACGTCATCAAGAATATCTCTGGACAACCACAAGGACAAGAATGCAGTTGTGCTAAGATCATCATTACCTTACGTGGAAGACCATTCACCTACCCACCAAGTGTAGAAACATTTCGTCTTCTTCTCCAACTGATCATATTCGTTCACCTTCTGAATTATATCCTGATAGATGATGTCTTCGCCTTCAGACAATTTGCAATTAAGACTGCCAGCGACAGGAAGGCTCATTAATGCAGACACGCTCTCAATAGTTATAGTCATTTCACCCCACGTGCATAAAGCTGTGTTCGTAGAAGGACTCCATCGAGCAGCAAAATCTACCAAACCTGGGATATCCTTCTTGACATGAAGAATTGCAGACACCTTAATAGCATCAAGAATTCGTGCCCTGGTTAAGTTGTCTCTAATCCCTTAATTACCCAACATGCGCCACATCCATCCTTTGTATGAGTCAAGTGGATTCTGACAAATTCTGAAGTCAATGGGGGAAGGTGGATATTCTTTCTTCTGGAGACAAAGCCTCATCACGCCTGCTAAAGACGATGGTAGACCCTCTTCATTTTATGAACCGGTAATAAGGATTATATTATGTCTTGGGTGCCACCTGACGTTTGGAAAAGACTTGGTAAGCATTCCATCATTTATATTTGGCACATCTCTGAAAGAGTCGACACCTCCCTTCACAACATTATCCTCCGCGTTCATCATTGAGCAACTGCAATAAGATTGGAAGTGTTAGCATGTTTCCAAGGGGTCGTACAACAATAAAAGATTCTCGGGATTCCCAACTTCGTTTTTAGGCACCTAATACGGAGATTACATGGGATTGGGATGGTTCAAGCGTCCTCCAAACAAACTCAGTTGAGGGAAATTTACACTACCCTGTGTTCGATTATGAACTGGGAGCAACGGGTATGGAATCTAGTGTTATTTTATGTTCCATTCTCTTCATTTGGAAGTTACCTACAACATATCAAAATTTCACGACAATCGAATGAAAGAGCAAGAAGGGGTGGCCAAAACATCAGAAGACACGCAACCTGAAAAAATTCTGAAAACCTCCTGGAAGTTTACTATTTCGAGATTTTTATCCCCTAAACATGTTAAAAATTCAAAAAGCTTCTTTGCTAAAGTTTGGAAATTTTTTGGGCTTGAGGATACATATGCGGACCGTCAAAATCCGAGTTTGTATGAGGATTCTACAGCAATTTCGATAAACACAAGCGCAAGAGTACCTCAAAAATCACGCAGGCGGGCACTAAAGTTTGGATACGCATCCCTAAAACTAAGCCAACACGACAACATATTTTCTACAGTTGGTTATCATGTCTACGAGTTCAAGGTAGCGGTTCTATCAAGCTACAACATGGGTTTTGACATGCAAGGATAAAGGGAACGAACAACATGTTTATGCTTTCTTTTACTACTCAATCCTAGCCGATGGTAAAGGAATCAATTATGGTATGTCGCACCTACAATCCTCTCAAAGTGCAAAACAAACACTACCTAAATAATTAGGGTTTGCAAAAAAAAATTTTTTTTTGCACGTACCTGATTAACGGCGCCGGCGGCAACAACTCCGGCAGCAACAGCGATGGCGGCAGCACGAGCAGAGAGCTGGACGTTCACAAAAAAAAAAGAGAAATCGTGAAGGGAAAACAAAAAAGGGTTCTCCCTTTTATAGGCAAAAATTTGAAGAATTCTAATTAGAGAAGGATTCCTTTTTGCTTCCAAAAAACCATGAAGGGAAACCGGCCCAACCAAGGTTTCATGCCTGCGACGATGCGTTCACATGGACAATCTCTAGCGGCTGCCTTCCAAGGTTAGTTACATTTATTTCTTTTACATATATTTGTCACCATCTCATGCCTACCCTACAATAGTGTAACCATTGCATGCTAGGCAGGGGACTTAATGTTGATGGTGGATTTCTATTTAAAGGCTAAAATTGTAAAAAGCCAATTTTTGTAAGCTGACGTCCTGCAAAGGATAAAGCCTTCAGGAGATGAATACTTCTCACCATATTAATTCATTGGAGCATGTGCAACCATCCCTGAGAATTAAAACATACCCAGAACGGAGCATGTAGCAACCATCCCGACGGAGCATGTAGCAACCATCCCGGTTTTCTGTAGGTATACAACATTACTATTAATGCTTTAATTAAAGCCTTGTGTTCGACGTGCAAACACCCATAGGATACCTGATGGCAGGTTATACTAGCCCCGTTGAACGCATGCAAGACTACCAGTGTTAGTCTCACTTGCTGAAAACAAACCCAAAAATATATTTCATCCGTCCAACTTCGCAAGCATATATGGAGGGTGTAGATATAGATTCAGGGGTTCCTGAGCATGCCACCATGATCACCTCGGACCCAACTTCATACATGACCGAACGGTCAAGACCAACTACAGTTGGTCCTTCCAAAACGTGTGCTCAAAGTGAGCATGACGCACGGCTAGGGTTCCTTTTAATCGTGAACGTCCAACTTCGCAGGCATAGTTGGACGGCTTAGATTATACCCTAAAACAAGTAGTGAAGTGATGGTACACCATTGGCGGGCCCACTTTCTACCTATATGACCGACTCCCTCATAGGCAAGCCGTGGTGCAAGAAATGATTTCCCAAACAAGGCTAGATTAACGCCTTACGCAGGTTGAGAAGATCCAAAACGATCACGACCATCCGACTTCGCAGGCATAGTTGGATGGCTTAGATTGCTCCCAGGGTCATAGAGCAAGCATGTACATGCTCATTGTCGACCCAAGATGTTCCATACATGGTCGGTCTCCCCAAAGGAGGCGCACGCAACCCAAAACCGATCGCCCAAAGTGGCCGGTCCAAAATCCTAATTAGGGTTTGCGGTGTAGAAACATCTCGAGCGTCCATCTTCGCATTCTTAGATGGAAGGCCAAGATGGAGACTTAGAGCGAACCGAGCATGCTAGCATGACCACCGTGGGACCGACTTCATGCCTAGCCGGTCATCCAAGGTCAGTGATAGACGAGCACCTCGGTACGCGCGTCCAAAGGCAACATGTCACGACCCCTCCATAAGTTCTAATCTCGACCACTCGTCTTTGCCACCTGAGTCGAGTGGATTAGATCAAATCTTTGAGAGTCAAGTAGGCATGGGCGTGAGCACCATTGTACCGCCTCCATACAGGGCTGATCGGTTCCTCCATTGGAACTCTATAAGCATGCAAACGTTTGGGCCGAAAGAGGCAGCATGCGCGCCTCCCATCCAACGGTCGCAAGCAAGGCTACGAGCCATCTCGTCCGTACAACTTTGCAAGTTTGGACGAATGACTTAGGGTGCGAATCAACCAGCAAACAAGGTAGCACCATGACCACCATCCGTCACTCTTCTTCACAGGGTAACCGACCAAGGCATGGACTGTCTATACAACCTCCAAACGGTCACCTGAAGATGGTTGCATGCGATGTTATACCAAGTTCACGGTTCACCCTGCACTATTTTCTGTGGGTCCCGTGATCCACACACTCGAGACATTAATCACGTCACAACTGGGGGATACAAACTGGGGTATTGGTCTGGAGGTTTACAGCGTGCAGCGTGCAACACGCCATCACAAGATCGTGTTAGGGAAACATGGGCGCGATGATAGGAGAAGTGGGCAAGCAACCGTGTGGCACTAACACACAACTCCACTTCCTCCATCACTCCACTTCCTCCACTTTCCCACGAGAGACTAATGAAGGCTTATCGACTTGTATAAATAGGTTCTCCTCCCTATTTCCAAAAACGGAGGTCCGAACAACACAGAAAACCAAGTGTTAATACCATCGTATTTAACACCCAGAGCCTGCCTGCAACATTTTCTAGCCTGCTCAACCTTCTGTTAACAAGTCATCAAATAGCCTTCACCTTCACACTCTCAACACTTTCTTCGCTTCCCTCCCTAAGATCAACCTCACATCCTTCACCTGTGACCGAAACAAAACTGGAACGGCCGTGTCTTCGGTTTAGGCCATAATTGTATAGATTATCTCTCGAATCAAAGTGCTCATCGTGCAGCACATTTGTTGAAGGTTTAAACTCACTTCTCATCCACACACACCCAAAATTACCTAAACCGGCAGAAGTAGTTTTCTCCCACAAACACTCTTGCATATCTAAAGATTTAGCAATTCATTAGGTAGGTTCTCTAGTCCAATAGCTAAGTCTTATGAGTATCTACAACTTGTAGAAGAAACCAAAGTCTAACTCAGACCAAAGAGGTCCAATTCAACTATATAAGATAAGATAACTACTCATAAGCCCAAGTTCTCTAAACAGGCCCAATAAAATAAGGTCCAATCCATCTTAGTCAACTAACGGTCACTAACGGTCGAACTAACAGTCAAGGGTCAACTAAGGTCAACGTCTGTCAACGGAAATCAAGGTCAGGTCAAAGTCCAGGGTCAATGGTCCGGGTCAACTCAGTCAATAAGACTGATTCAGGTAAGTTAAGTTTCTAAGTGACTCAGTCAGATACACTGAGTCAGCTAACATTTTGAGTTAGCTAACCTGAATGGGATGACTAACAAGTCCAATATTCAAGAACATATGTTTATACAAAACTAAACATTTCATTCATTCAAATCGAATTCAATAATTCAACACAACTGAATTTAATCCCACCTGCAATTGCAGCTTTACAAGCTTTCCCCTAGAGATACTCAACTCACACATTCATCTAACCTTCATTCCTGCAAGACTACACATTTAACTGAAGTTCTGCAACTTAAGTAGTTACAACTATAATTAAACCTCTGACATTACCTTGACTGTAGATTATATCCCAGTTCAACCATCTACTTCTCATTTCCAATACCTACAATTGCAACTCAATACAATACTCCAATTTCAGTTCTTGCTTGTACAATCTGAAACTTCAGTAACGTCATTCTCATGAATTGCGATCTTCACCACTAGCAGCATTACTACACTTCCATGCCAATCATAACACAACCATCTATAACCATAATTCAATTCCGATTCAAAACTTATTCTCTTCACAATCACAGTTCCATTCAAAGTTACAACAACAACATCACTTTACCTCTTCTCTGTTTTGAACCACTAACAACTTCACATGCAATAGCTCATATCTACAACCACCAAGTACATCATCATAGGGAAATACTCATAACACTACCAACACAGACTACGCTACAACCACAATCCCATATATAATCATTAAAATCTCAAAACTGGACATAATAACTTTAGTCGAATAGTTTAGGAAACCCATTACCTCAAATTGCTCCAACTCAAGCAATTGAATCTCAAACTCCTCAATTAGATTAACTCATAATACTTACAATCTCATACACACACAACCAGGAGAACTTAAATTACATCTGCAGTTTCCATCAACACAATCATCTCAAACAATAATTCAAATTCAACAACTCCAACACCCTAAAATCAGCAAAAACAACATCCATAGTTTTATACTAAACTCAACCTCAGCTTCATCCACAAACACAGAAATTTAATAATCTAAACAATTAAACTAAATTACCAAACTTAAATGAAATTGAAGTCTTACCCAACCATCAACATCCTTTGAATAGCTATTTCCCCAATTTAATTATAATCCTAATTTCACAAACCCAATTCTTCTTCGCAGAAACCCTGAACCTCTTTAACTCGCTCGAATTGAGATCTTCTTTGGAATCAAAACCTCTAAATTGGAATGGCCATCTTCATCTTCTGATTATAATCTTCAAACCCATCTTTAATTTCATCTTATACACCGATTCAAAACCATAATTTCCTAATCACAGAAAACCCTAACTTTCTCAATCTTCATCAACACAACTCTTTCTTATTGATTAAACAACAACCCTCTTAATCTTCATGTACCCACGACTCAGACAACATGTTAATTCTCCACGAATCCAAAGATAAATCCACAAACCCTAACTTTTCTTTCTCTGATTCATCTTTTATCTTGAGTTGAATAGACTACAGACAACCACCCAATCACCATCAACTAACCCATAATCTTCTCCACCTTTTACTGAACATAAATATTTTTCTTAATCTCTCAATCACTCGTAGATGAAAAAGAACAGAAGAGAAAAGAAGGGGAAAGAATAAATAAGAAGGAAGGAGAAAGAAGAAGAGATGAGAAGAAAATATTCTCGAGTTGGTCTTGATAAGGCCGACCCCAAATACTAAATACACCCGACCAAAAGATAAGGGCATCCAGGTTGGCTAAGAACTAAACCAATGATATATTCTTCGTCTGGTATCCGATTGACACATGCGAGTAGTCCATTCTGCGTAACTTTTCAAGAACTATTATGTGATACTAATTTCGTGTCTATATAGTTGTTAGATTAATTCCTATTAATTAATATTCATGTTAAACTAATCGAGTCATTAGCGGCTAAGACGTCTCTTGACTGGTATAATAGCGTTGAAGAGCTCGAGGATCGTTACATTCTCCCCACCTTATATCATTTTCGTCCTCGAAAATCGATCCATCCTTCTGGTCTTCATAAACTCCCCACCTTATATAATAATTCCATCTCTTGTCTAAGCGCAAACAATATAAAACAAATCACAACCTATATGGCTTTCTACAACTAAAATCTAAAATTTGTAGCTCTAAGTTCAACTACACTGATTTAGATTCTATCAAATAGGGAAGTCTAAGTTTCTTACATGAAAATTTTCTACACTAATTTCTAAGTCAATAACTTACTGGTTCTAAATACTTTTAGAAGATATTCAATAATAAAGTTTCTCATTAAAATTTGGGATCTATTAGTTCACTATCAGAAGCAAGTCTCCCTTCAATGCCTAGTGATACAAGAATGCAGTTGCTCTATCTAGGTTCGCGACGCCTGAGAATGCATACTACCTAACAAGTATCACCTGAACATATCCTAATTACCAACCTCACTATTCCCCAGTGCTGGATTAACTATGTGTAATCTTATTACGATTAACCAAGTCTTAATTTTATTTTATTAAAGATTATTCAGTCTTTAACTCTCATCTTTACTAGTGTATGTCTGATAAATTTACTTTGTAAAATATATAAGCAGTTCACATCATTTTAAGAAATTTAATTATTCAAATTATTTAGCTTACCTTTTATTTTATTATTATTTATTTATTTTAATTAAATCAAATTTTAATTTCAAATGAGACTATATTATTATAACTAGATAAATTTTAAATTCATGTACTAATTAAAAATAACTTAACGTTATATCGATTATTCAAATGTTACTATCATTATTTCCAATGTATCTATTTGCTTATTTAGTTATAATAAGTAACCATTAACAAATATTTTTTTTCCATAATCATTTGGTGTTAATACTTTCATCATTATTATAACAATTATTTCTTATTACTTAAACCGATAAAAGTTAATTTGTAATTAATCATAACGCTAAGTTTAATTTTATTATTAATACTCGATTTGTTTTCATCTAACTTTATTTCCTTAAATATATTTTATTGTTAAATATTCCTTAAGTTGTACTATTAATAAAAATTATAGTTTGCTATTACTATCCAATAATTATTATTCAAATGACATTTACAATAACTCTAAATTTTATAGCAATGAGTAAAATATAATGTTATTAATTACTTATCTTATCAAAATTATTGTCTTAGTTATATTATCATTTTCATTATTGTTTTATCAAATTTTCTTATTTGATTACTAGTGTAACTAACATACGATTAAAATAATTGTTTAGTAATGATACTTAGTTTAATTTTATTAAACCCTAATCTTGTAAATATAATTTTACTTTCACGAAAAGATTGATATAACAGATTTTATTTATTCAGATTGAATGCGTATACTACGTCTTGTTAAATATTGGTGTTGATAATTTAATATGATTTAAATTTTAAGTCTGCATAACATTTTTTTTAAATGTCTTAATTGTCTTTAGATTTTGGGTATTAATAATAAGTATCTATTTCACATGCAACTTTATTCTCCTTTAAGTTTAATTTTGTTCTAAGCATTCAAGTATTATAATTCTCACTTCATGTGAATAATTTAGTGATTTAGTGAATCATTTATTAAACTATAAATAATTTAGTTATAAGATCGTTCACATGTTTAATCTTTATTATGTGTCTTATATACCTCACGTTCTTTTATTCCTACTTAATAAGTCTTATTTATTTATTTGGTTTAAATGCAAAACACATAATTCTAATTTGTTATTTGTTAACTTCACAAACTTAATTGTAAATAAGCACTAATGATTTTCCATTGCTATTTAATCATAATCATTATTTTATCAATATATATTTGTAAATGGAATTTTAATTTAAATAATACTCAATATAGTACTAATTTAAACTCTAACAATTTAAGTTTGCCATACTAATTTTTCATTTTAAAAGATGATTAAATTTATTTACGAAGAAGGATCTTATAAATATACAAATTTATTTTCTTTTAATCCTAATATTACAATAAACATCCGAATACTATTATTACTATTTCACGTATACTTGTTTCATTTTAAAGATTTATTGGATCATTTGTTAAACTAAGGATAATTTCCGTACAAAATTTCTAACAAATTGAGTCTTTTCATTTTATACATTATTATATCCTCATTTTCTTAATTCTAACGCCTAATAAGCATTACATTAGTTATCTAGTTTAGAAGTAAAACATATATTTCTAATTTGTAATTAGTTTAATTTACAAACTTAACCGTACACAAGCGTTATTAATTTCCATAACTATTTAATTAATCATAATTATTATTTTAATCCTTATATATCCTTATTGAGAATTTAGTTAAGTTTGGTATGGTACTAATTGATAAATGCTAACATTATTTTATTAAAATTATTATTACTTTTATGAAGAATGCCACCGCGGCTTTTATTGAAAAACAACAAGTGAATTATTATTCTAACAACTCTTACAAATATTATTGAGTCCCAAAATATTATTAAAATTTATGTGATTACAGATTATTAACTCTACGTATAAATCAAGGTGTTCAATAACTTTCTATGTGACTTTCAAAATTTATCAATAATATTAATCTCACTATTTTTATCATATTAAATTGTCTACGTGTTCATACTTCTTAGATTATTTATTCACAAATACTTTTTATCTAAAGTTATTGGTGTATCCTACAATTTTGACTTCATTACATACAAACAACTAAACAAACAAATCAATCAGATAATTCTTTTAATTATTAATTAATAGCTTTTAGTGATTAAGATTTATCTCACAAACCCAACCCAGTTCTAAACTAATCTAGATCACTAACTGGAACTGGCTATTCCTATTGTCTACCATATAAGATCTAATAGTGAGCTCTGATACCAACTCTTGTAGCGCCCCATAAGCTAGCAGCTGACTAATCCAAGAGATTTAACTAAATAAGAGGCACTAAAAATCCAAATTAAATACTTAAACTTTCAATTAAGAAATCTGCTACAAAACTTAACCCAAAACTAACCCCGCTCAGAAATATATATACAATATCTTCTCTCAAATGATACATATATAATAGTCATTTGGTTTTTAAATAAAATATACAACATAATAAATATAACAGAAGATAATCAACTAACGAAGTCAACCCGTGAAGCTTTCGATGTGTAACCCTGATCTGTCAAAGAAACTGAAGTGGGAATAATTAACATTTAACCTTCTAAGTAATCATAGGCAAGATTTGGAAAACAATACATGTTTTTCCGAAAACAATAAACAGTGACTAAGTCACTGAAATAATCATACATGTATATGGACAATCTCCTTCTTCAAACAATGTATAATATGGTTGTAAATCCCTACCCGGCAATTCACATCTATTTAGATATGGATGCCACCAAGACCATGGTGACCAATACTCTAAACAATAAAAGCTAAATTAAAGTAGGTATAAATGTGAAGGAGCGTATCCTATATACCACAAGTGGAAATTCTCATTTCCCGTAACAATTCATATTGACAACACATTACAAGTCCTTTCCACATCATGGAAAGATTCACAGAACCAATAGGATTAAGATAATGCATTTTAAACAAAACATGGAATGCAAGAACATACAACGCATGAGTTTGTTAAGCATAAACTTTTATAAAAGCAACAATAATGAATACAAAGAGTTAAATGCATTCCCACACCATTTTGAAGACAGGCCATGCCTACCTCGAGATCCACGATCCACTGGTTCGTCCTTTGAATCGGTCGTTGTTAATAACTAACTGTTAATCATACAAGCACTCTAAGAATCTAGCCAAAATGGCTCACACAAGAATTATACAAATCTAACTAATAGTCCTAAGCCCATTTACATTTTTATACCCTTTTATTATTTATCTTTAGCCCATTTAAGGTTCTTTACATCTTCATAATCCATCTCTTGCATATCTAAAGATTTACCAATTCATTAGGTTGGTTCTCTAGTCCAATAGCTAAGTCTTATGAGTATCTACAACTTGTAGAAGAAACCAAAGTCTAACTCAGACCAAAGAGGTCCAATTCAACTATATAAGATAAGATAACTACTCATAAGCCCAAGTTCTCTAAATAGGCCCAATAAACTAAGGTCCAATCCATCTTAGTCAATTAACGGTCACTAACGGTCGAACTAACAGTCAAGGGTCAACTAAGGTCAACGTCTGTCAACGGAAATCAAGGTCAGGTCAAAGTCCAGGGTCAATGGTCAGCGAGTCAAACATGAATCAGTCCGGGTCAACTCAGTCAATAAGACTGATTCAGGTAAGTTAAGTTTCTAAGTGACTCAGTCAGATACACTGAGTCAGCTAACAGATTGAGTTAGCTAACCTGAATGAAGAACATATGTTTATACAAAACTAAACATTTCATTCATTCAAATTGAATTCAATAATTCAACACAACTGAATTTAAGCCCACTTGCAATTGCATCTTTACAAGCTTTCCCCTAGAGATACTCAACTCACACATTCATCTAACCTTCATTCCTGCAAGACCACACATTTAACTGAAGTTCTGCAACTTAAGTATTTACAACTATAATTCAACCTTTGACATTACCTTGACTGTAGAGTATATCCCAGTTCAACCATCTACTTCTCATTTCCAATACCTACAATTGCAACTCAATACAATACTCCAATTTCAGTTCTTGCTTGTACAATCTGAAACTTCAGTAACGTCATTCTCATGAATTGTGATCTTCACCACTAGCAGCATTACTACACTTCCATGCCAATCATAACACAACCATCTATAACCGTAATTCAATTCCGATTCAAAACTTATTCTCTTCACAATCACAGTTCCATTCAAAGTTACAACAACAACATCACTTTACCTCTTCTCTGTTTTGAACCACTAACAACTTCACCTGCAACAGCTCATATCTACAACCACCAAGTACATAATCATAGGGAAATACTCATAACACTGCCAACACAGACTACGCTACAACCACAATCCCATATATAATCATTAAAATCTCAGAACTGGACATAATAACTTTAGTCGAATAGTTTAGGAAACCCATTACCTCAAATTGCTCCAAATCAAGCAATTGAATCTCAAACTCCTCAATTAGATTAACTCATAATACTTACAATCTCTTACACACACAACCAGGCGAACTTAATTTCCATCTGCAGTTTCCATCAACACAATCATCTCAAACAATAATTCAAATTCAACAACTCCAACACCATGAAATCAGCTAAAACAACATCCACAGTTTTATACTAAACTCAACCTCAGCTTCATCCACAAACACATAAATTCAATAATCTAAACAATTAAACTAAATTACCAAACTTAAATGAAGTTAAAGTCTTACCCAAGCATGAACATCCTTTGAATAGCTATTTCCCCAATTTAATTATAATCCCAATTTCACAAACCCAATTCTTCTTCGCAGAAACCCTGAACCTCTTTAACTCTCTCGAATTGAGATCTTCTTTGGAATCAAAACCTCTAAATTGGAATGGACATCTTCATCTTCTGATTATAATCTTCAAACCCATCTTTAATTTCATCTTATACACCGATTCAAAACCATAATTTCCTAATCACAGGAAACCCTAACTTTCTCGATCTTCATCAACACAACTCTTTCTCATTGATTAAACAACAACATGTTAATTCTCCACGAATCCAAAGACCAATCCACAAACCCTAACTTTTCTTTCTCTGATTCATCTTTTATCTTGAGTTGAATAGACTACAGACAACCACCTAATCACCATCAACTAACCCATAATCTTCTCCACCTTTTACTGAACATAAATATTTTTCTTAATCTCTCAATCACTCGCAGATGAAAAAGAACAGAAGAGAAAAAGAAGGGGAAAGAAGAAATAAGAAGGAAGGAGAAAGAAGAAGAGATGAGAAGAAAATCTTCTCGAGTTGGTCTTGATAAGGCCGACCCCAAATACTAAAGACACCCGACCAAAAGATAAGGGCATCCAGGTTGGCTAAGAACTAAACCAATGATATATTCTTCGTCTGGTATCCGATTGACACATGCGAGTAGTCCATTCTGCGTAACTTTTCAAGAACTATTCCGTGATACTAATTTCGTGTCTATATCATTGTTAGATTAATTTCTATTAATTAATATTCGTGTTAAACTAATCGAGTCATTAACGGCTAAGACGTCTCTTGACTGGTATAATAGCTCGTCGTCATTAGCGTTGACGAGCTCGAGGATCTTTACAGATATAGCCAAGCATGATAAACATTATCTCAAATACTCTCCTTTGTATGAGTGTCCATACATACCACAGCCATGGAACTCCACTGCACGAAGAATTCCAAACCAACAGAAAATATTCAGGGCACGAATGATCAAGTCTAACAAATTCCAGGAAGGAGATTTAGTTCTCAAAGCAACTAAGAGTAATTCTCATTCTGCAAAGAATTCCAACTGGGAAGGACCCTTCATGGTATCTAAGTCTGTTGCTGGTGGATACTATAGATTGATCAACATGGATAGCAAGGAAAGTGTGGCCATGATACTTGAAAATTTGCTTAAGGCCTTTGACGTCTAAGGTTTTGGATATTCGATGTATTGGGTGTCCAAGGCACGAACATTGGCATTTATAGTTTTCTTTCATTGTATTTTAATTCATCCAAAACGTTTGCAATACTTGCATTCAATAATTTAAATTCATCAATTTATCAAAATTCAGTCTACTTAAATAAAATCTCTAGCAAATCCAAAGAAAATCCTCAGTCATTTACTTATCCAAAACCAATCAAAACCAAAAATAAAACCTCACATCTCTCAGAAGTTCAAGAGATTATGAAAAGAAATCAAAGAAAATCAGCAAAGAAAGATTTTTTCTCCTCTACATTCTTCAAGACTTGTAAAGTCGCCTTCTCCATGTTTAGCTCTTCAGTCAGCTTGACAATTTTGTCTTCTTTCTTCATCATAGCATCATTGGGGAAAGGTATGTTATTTTCACATGAGCCTTTTATAGCATTCATCTTCTTACGAATCCACTTCACGTTGAAGCCAAGTCTTTCACAATTATCCAAGTTGAACTCCCAATCAAAGAGTACATCCGGAGTCAAAGTATTTCTGGCCCTGGTGCATATATCGCTTAAAACATGCAAGATAACACTTACTTGCATTGTTAAATAATAAGTACGCTTTGGGTCTTTAGTAACGATGATGTGACCAAATTTCTTCCATATTTTCTGGTACTAGTTGGCATATCCAATGGGAACGCTAAATCCACCAACTAGCTCATGGTATGGGAGTGATGCATCAAAGGGAAGATCAAAAACAATCCTTACACTTGGGTATTCGTGCACCACTATACGATTCTCAATCACTGGAGCCACTTCTACAGTCGTACCAACAGTTTCTTCAGCTTCTTCAATGCGTGGTTCAGCTTCTTCCGTCACTGAAGCAACAACAATTGAAGTCTCGGGCTCTTCAACGATGTCAACATCAATTACCTCATGATTTTGAAGTGTAGAGATGGTTATTTCTTCATCAATAACCTTTGTGTTGCTCAAGCCATCATTATTATCTCCTTCATTCTCAACTTTGGTATTTGACACCTAATACGAAGATTACATGAGATTAGGATTATCCAAGAATGAAACCAAAATAAATCATAAACTACAGCATACAAGTGGTCTAAAATCATCAAAGTTATTCATTATACATGCTATATGTCAACAAATCACGTGAAAGTCACAAAAACACGTTTTACAACAAGCCCGCCTGAGAAGATTTTACACTTCCCTGTACAAAACGATGAACTGGGAGAAATTGGTGAGGAATCAAGGGTTGAGTTATATACCATTCTCTTTGTATGGATGTTATCTACAGAATTTAAAATTTTCATAGCAATCGGATGAACGAGCAAAAAGACGTGGTCAAAATATTCGACTACATGACAGCTGAAACTATCCTGAAAGTCTCCTGGATATTTACTGTTTCGTCGATTTCGACTCCTAAAAATGCTCAAAACTCAAAAATCTTCGCTGACAAAGCTTTGAAATTTACTGGGCATAAGGATTCATATGCGGATCCCGAAAATCTGACATCGGACGAAGATTTTACGGCATTTTTGCTCAAGGGCTGAGTTCTGAATTTTCTGGTGACGTATTTTTCGGCAAAAATTCTCATATATTGGCATTCATTCTCATTCATTCACTCATAAATCAACAAATTTATGCTTCTATGGATAAAATACAAGAGAAATTCTTACTAAGGTGGTCTCTGAAGCGTTCAAAGAACCAGAGTTGCTCGCACCGACATCAACAACACCATTACTTTCATTCGGTTTTGAGCTCTGGGAGTTTTCTTTATCGCCATTCTTTGAGCGAGCATCACCAGTACTCTCCACTTCCATGGAAACATTCTCCTGGATATATTCTCAACAATTAGCATTTTATTTGCTAAGCATCATAATTATTTATATGAAGAAATACTTACTTCAACTTCTCCTTCAACAACCGAGTCAGAAACCGTCTGCTCTGCAGCAGAGAATTGAAGACCGTCAATACTCGAGGGAGCAAAATTCTGTAACCAAATAACAAATATTGGCTTTATGATCCTAATTACATGGATAAGAAAGGGCCACGGTGAAATAAGTATTGACAACTCATCAAAGAAACAACTGGGGACTTTATGGTGTTAGGAAACATCTTATAATTCTTACTCATGCCTTCCCCATCATGAATAGTTACTTCAGTTTCTGAGAGGTTTACATCGATTCACGGTCTTACATTACGACTGTCCTATGGGAAATTTTGATACAATAATCAAAATGCAATTATCATAATCTTACGAAGACTTCATAAAGAATACTTACTTGTGAACGTCCTGGAGATATTTTCCGTTTATCACCACCAGGGAAATGCTTCAATCTTGGTCGAGTAGAAATCATCTCAGAAGTAGGAGGATCCTTCACTAAAGGTTGATCAACTCTCACGAAAGCAATAAAATGCCTGACCTGTTGATCCCAAAAGTCTATGTAACCCGGAGTTACATATGTGATTCTATCAGAGATGGGGAACCTGAATTCACTCCCTTCCACATGTGTGCAGTCCAGACGTGTCATGAGCTATTTAACTGAGGGTTTCCTTCTTCAAAAAGTCGGAACACACTGATCCATGTCCATTTGCCGAGCCGCCCAATCAATATTGTATTCTTCCACCAAGAATTCACCATGTATTATGGATACCAGATGACCAGGAATACAACTTAACATAAAATACCTCTCTCCATCGTCCAGATCAGCACCAGATTTCAAAGTCATACTCTCTTCGGCATTAAAAGTTCTCAATTGAGAGTTGTAAGGAGGAACTGATACCCATGGGCGGAAGTTGAATTCAGATTCACGGTCTAAGACATCAACGAAGCGAGTCTTGAGTCGAGGAAGTTTTGTGGACCATCGCATGATCCTATCATTGGCTTTCTCAGAGAAAACATGGCGAGCATTAGTGTTTAATCCTTACAAAATGGTACGTGGAATGGGTGCATAACTCTTGAAACGCTCCCACACCAAATCTTGAAAAAACATTGTATTGGCATAACATTCAATTTTCATAAAACCATTCGAGATGCTGGAGTCTATAATCAAGGAGTCCAAGTTAGAGTACAAAGAACCCAAGAATAAATTACCTATCGGGAGTTGCTCACCATGAGCCATCTTAATTGAAAAGGGAATCATGAACGGCTTCAAAAAATTTCCAACATCTTCAAATACATCTCTGGACAGTCATAAACACAAGAAAGTATCAATATATAACGAACCATCAACATGACACTCCAGAAGAGTATCTCTTGGCCACCAGTGTATTATCCAATGAGCATAACAACACTTTCTTATAGATGCATTATTAACCTCCTCCATTGTGGTTTTCAAGATGTTAGAGATTGAAATTTCCTATGATGAAGAAATACCTCCAAGAAGGTTACCCGTGATTGGAAGATGCAACAAAGCAACTACATCTTCTAAAGTAATGGTAAACTCTCCCCATATGCGTATGAAAGAGTGAGTTAGAATACATCAGCGAGCAAGTAGAGCTATTATACCTCGCGCATCATTAAAAATGAACAAATCTCCAGAAGATTAAATAACTCGTATTACTTGTGCGTCATGCAACTTAGCTCGAACACGAGGAAAACCTAGCATGTACCTCGCCCATCCAGAAATTTTTTCTAAGGGCCGTCGAGAAAGCTTGGATTCAATGATTGATGCAGAAAAATATCCTCTTTTAAAACAGAACCGAATAGCTTCCTGAGGAGTCACCAATTTTTTCTGAGTAACCTCTCTGGGATTTATCGGAAGACGAAATGTTGGAGTTTTGAGACACTTTTTAGGATCTTGATCTATGAAGAATGCATCCTCTATGTTTGGAACGTTTTTAATTCCAGGTGTTTCATCTTCACCAATGGAAGTCTCATCCATGCATGAATCATCCTTAGAGGAATCATTATCTATGTATGAATCTTCCCTGGAGGCATCATTATCCATACATGTATCATCTCTAGAGGCATCATTGGCTTGGGAATCAGACATCCTTGCAAAGCAGCTGTAACATACATACAATGATTCGTTTCAGTATATCATTCATACAAGATGAAAATATCAATGGAATGAAGTAATCAGAAAAATGCTCATGCAAGCATCTACAAAATGGTAATTCTCAACTCTTACCTTTTATAGGATTCCACTAACGGTAGCGATTGCAACGTAAGAGTTAATACTTAAAAACTCGCTCGCTTCTTCGAAACTACAAAACACGGGCAAAACTCAGATTTTCATAAAATCATAAATACCTCTATTGCGTGAACATTCACCATGGAATTATGAAAACTAAAACATTATTTCATCATAAATAATTGTTTACTTCTAATGACTGCACAAAATTCAAGTTTCGATTTTAATATATATATTTTATATATATAAACAAAAAACGTGATTAACTCACTAAATAAAAAAAAAACATTTTGACATGATCAAGGCTCACTAAATAAAATTCATGGGATATTCCACGGTTTCATCAAAAAAAAAAATCCATGAACAGGCCATGGTTTTATAAAATAAAAAAAAAAAACTTTTTCCTTCGTGCTATCATACGTCTTCGAAACGAAGGTTTATTTCGATTTTGTGAAGGCTCACATCTTTTCAAGATAAAGTTTTGATTTTCATGAAATCTCATAAACAAAATTTTATCACTGGACTCAGGTCTATATATAATTAAAAAAATCTCTCCTAAATCAGGGATTATTATTAGTTTCATAAACTAACGATCGAACGAACAAATGTTTTTTAAAACCAAGGGTTTTCTACAAAACTCACACTCATACATGCATATGTATATAATATCAACATGAACAACTCATAAACAAGCTATAAACTTCTGGAAAAAAATGTAATTGTTTTTTCGCTTACCTGGTCGGCGCCGGCATGAATATGGCCTGGCGGTGGTCGGACGGCGCCGACGATCAGCAACAGCTCAGACGAAAAATTCTCCTGCTCTATCCTGTGCTCGAACGTGAGGATGATGGAAGGATGAGGATGGTGGTCGGTCGTGAAGGTGAAAAAAAAGAAAAAGGAATTACTCCTTTTATATCAAGTTTTATTTCCAAAACCTAACCTTGCAAGGACTTCCTTATTGGGCCCGACTCGTGAATCCTAAAATGACCAAGGTCCCATTATCAAAATCAGAGGTTCAATACCAATTCATGCTCAATAGGCGATGATCTATCATGCCATTGGAATCTTCATTCAAGCCGTGGTTTGCTCGTACTATCGAAAATCCGGTAAGGTCTTATCTCACGACTAAGTTCAATTGCTTATATCGTTTGTAACCGGAAAATCACCATTCAGTGCTGGCTAAGGAACATGACTATCCCTCACTAAGCAGGGGACTTAATGTAGATGGTGTATTTTCGATAAGGGCTAAAATCGTAAACCCATAATTGTATGTACTCCTAATCCAGCAATCAGATGAGTATTGAGGCTCATGTCTCTTATCGAAAGCATCAAAACTCATGCCACAAGAATCTCTGACTGAGAATACTTTATCTCAAAGTATATGTAGATGTGTAGTCTCTTAGACGAGGAAACATCATATCTTATGAATACTGAGTAATTTCAGTAATTACTTATGCATAGAATCAAAAGATTGGACGGCTCCTAGACAGCTTGCCTTCTAGTATAGAGCAATAACGTCTTCATGATGTAACAATATTTTCCCAGACTATATAAAATAAATATGATGCTTCAACAAGCTCGTAACGCTCAATTCCTGAATAATTAATGATCCTAGATGATTTTACTAGTATAGAGACATCAATTAATTATTCTTAAAATCATTAGATTCATTAACTGAATCCCTGAAAAATATTCAATGTGTTTCATAATATTTCGTTACTTCAATTTATGGTTCTTCCCAGCAGAATTCCATGGGTTAGTAATAAATATTCAACACACGGGCATCAAAGGTACCTTCGAGTAAGCCCCGACC
Source organism: Papaver bracteatum (assembly GCA_023529315.1). Taxonomy (NCBI): domain Eukaryota; kingdom Viridiplantae; phylum Streptophyta; class Magnoliopsida; order Ranunculales; family Papaveraceae; genus Papaver; species Papaver bracteatum. The sequence goes on from JAJJWX010000213.1 coordinate 51,545, forward strand.
AAAATGGTGCTAGTGTACTTAGCAGTAATACACCAACGAGCACCTGAATGCAAGAACAAGTATTTCAAAATACGACGAGACGATGAACCTATGCAAAATAGGAAAGAAAATAATAACTAATAAAATATTAACCAAGGCACTGAGGGATTGGTACCACCGGCCAGTCGGTCGTGCCGTGACCAATCCCACGTCCAATTTTATTTTTTATCATATTTTTATTATTTTCCTTGATCTTATGAAAATCCTTTCATGTGAACAAATATCCTTCCTTTTAAGGAAACTCCTCAGTTTCATGGTATTTCCTTCGCATCAAGGAAATAATATAAAATTGGGAAAGGTGTCACGGGACCGTGTCTACTAGCTAGCAGGCTATGCCCTAGTCATGGCCGGTCCTACATCTCATGATTCCTCAATATTTTATTATTATTTCCCTAATCTCATGAAAACTCCTTAATTTCATTATATTTCCTTGATCCTATGAAAATAATATAAAATTAGGGAAACTCGTGGGACCGGGCCCTAGCCTGCCAGTCATGCCCTAGACGTTCCCACACGCCCCTTATTTTATTATTAAGAAATTTATTTTTATGACCCTGGAAATTATGGATCTTACTCTTTTGGCCCCAAGGTTATTAAATAAAATTTTCAAATTATTTTAGTGGCCCTGGAATATTATAACCGGTGTGCATATTGTATGCACATAAAATCAGTTTGTATATTACCTACACACTATAAAATATGAAGAAGATTTAAAAAATTGTTTACAAAAATCAGTGTGCATGTTTCCTTCACACTATAAAATATGAAGAAAATTTTAAAAATTATGTACAGAAATCAGTGTGCATATTTTATGCACATAAAATCAGTGTGCATATTGTCTGCACACTGTAAAATATGAAGAAAATTTAAAAAATTACTTAAAGAATAAAAACATATATATGAAATGAAAATTTGATAGTTGTATTTACGCTTGTTGTGTAGATCTTTCGAAAAGCTTTCCAAATATATAAAATTTGTCGAACTCTTACGTATGATTCATGAGACATGTTATGTTTAAGTTCGCATGACAATTATACCCTCAAAGGATATAGTTTATCATTTGATAATATCATCAAACATCTTTATCCAAATGTCCCTCCTTCTTTTTTGAGGGTCATTTCAATAAAATATAGGTTAATTTTTTTTAAAATTGAGTTTTAAGCCAAAGGCCATATGAGTAAGAGAGAGTGAGGAGAGGGTCAAACACTTATTTCCCACTTTATTATATTATTTTTATGTTTCCTTGATTCCATGAAATTCCTTGATTTCATGATATTTCCTTCAAATTATGAAAATTACTTCAAATCATGAAATAATACATAAAATTAGGGAAAACTCACGGGACCGGGCCCTAGTCGGCCGACCATACCCAAGCCGGTCCACATGCCCTTATTTTATTATTATTAATATTTTTGTTTCGTTCATCTCATGGAAACTCTTTCACTTCAAGGAAACTCCTTGATTTCAACAAAACTCCTTAATTTCAACAAACTCCTTGATTTTATGATATTCCCATAAAACCATGAAAAATATAATAAAATTAGGGAAATGCTATGGGACCGGCCTCACTAGCCGTTCCCATAATTCATGATTCCATCACTTTATTATTATTTTCTCCTCATCTCATGAAGTTTTCCAAGTTTCAGCAAAATCCCTGATTTCTTCATATTTTCTCAAAACGTTGCTCAAACGCACATCAGAAAATATCAAAATTCTCAGAACTGATATACGAACACTTTGGTGATGTGAGCATGTTACCTTGACCGACCAAGGTTGGCTCTTTGGCTCGCAAGGAAACAGTCTCACACATTTCACAATATGACCTAATTTGCGCAATTGCACGTATTAGGTCCAAAACTCTTCCAAACAACTTGGAACTTCATAAGATGATCGTTATTCGATCCCATGACCACCCAGGGTCAGTTTCATGACCCCTTGGTCGGTCCCTCATCTCTTCATAATCAATTAGATTTTATCACCTAAGGATCATACGAGTATTATTTTAATAAATGATTAAACCAGCATTTAATCATCCTTTCACCAACTGGTCTTCAAGAGACTTTGGTATATTTTTGCTCACGTGAGCATATGGGAGATACATGGTAGACCCATAATACCATGTAGTCGGTCCCTCCTTTACTCCGTGGTTTATTTTGAATAAATCATCAATTGATCAAATTAGGGTTTTGAGTCCAAGATTCATAATTCCATATTCAAACACTAATAATTTTACGTTGATCTCATGACCAACATTTTATTACTTATACTCGTTCCAGTTTCCAGTATTCTGATCTAATACTTTATTTGGTCATGCTACTAATAATTCATCAAACAAGCAATATTTTCTCAGATGAGCAATATTTGCTCACATCAAGGAATATGTGTTCGACTATTAATATTCAACGATTCATCAAATGAACAATATGTGTTCACTTTAACTATCAACATTTATTCGAGAATTATACCTCTGTCTCAATATACATGTTCAATTCATAAGTCCCAGAACATTTTCTGTAGTACCAGAATATCGCCACAACGATATTCTCATGATAAGAACAACGCTTTCACGAGAAGGTCAAATATTCCTATAAGTATAAATGACATTATTCACGAGAGTGTCATCAGGATTCTTCAGCAACATTTGGCGAGCGTCACGGGGAAGCATCATAATAGATGACGATTGAAGAGACATGTTATGAGAGTGTTGTTTCACGAGGATTAAAAAAGTTGGCGAAGATTAATATTGCAAATACCACGATGAGATCGCAGAATATATCCGAAAGAAGGGGAAAACTTAGCTGTCACCCACTATGTAATTTCCTATATAAAGGGTTCAAGTAAGTCCAGACGAGGAGGATGTATTTTTAGAGTTGAGAAAATCTTGAGGAGAGAGAAACTCCAGAAAAGAAAATTGTAATTCTGAGTTTGAATATTTTCTGTAAACATTTCTGAGATATAAATAATAAAAGTGTCATTTAATTCTTTAATCTTCAACTAGTTTCACTTAGATTTTTATAGGATCTTAATAGGGGTGTAGTGTGGGAAATCCTGCTACTACATTTTGGCGCCGACTAAGGGGATCGAAGATCCAAAATCTCTAATTACAATTTGAAGATTTGGAGAAATTGAAGACATGGCTGGAAGAAGGAGAAGAAATACATCAGAACCACCAACAATAGTGAGAAGAAGTAAAAGACTTGTAGGTGAAGAAACAAGTGTATTAGGAGAATCTTCAAGGATGAGAACTAGGAGGAATAGAACAAGGAATGAAAGGGAAAATTCAATTCAACAACCAAACCAATCAACATCGGTACAAAATGGAAGAGTGGATTATGATAGAGTAAGCATGCATACATGGAGATCAGATTCAATGAGAGAAGAAACAAATCGACAATTAAGAGAAGAAAATGGAGTAGGAAGAAATAAGGAGGTAGAAGAAGGGTCGATTCATCAAGATGAAGATGAAATAGCAGAGGAATTAGGGCAAAGAATACAAGAAGAAAGAAGGTTAGAGGCGGTGGAACGTGCAAATTTAACAAGAAAAAATCATGAGTTGAGAATGGAGAACTTAAGGTTACAAAGAAGAAGATCAAGAAGTACAACTAGATCAAGTTCAAGGTCACTTAGAGAAATACTAAGGAGAAATTCCCTCATAAGAAATGATGGAGAAAATGTACAAGAAGAAACGCAAAATACAAATAGAGGGCAATGCCAGGGAGAAGAGAGAGTAAATAATGATTATAACAATCCACAGGGGGAAACTTTAAATGGAATACGAAATATTGAAAATCAAAGAAATGAAGATAATCAAGATGGTGAAGAAAATCACGAAGAAGGTAGAAGAATATTACATGGACGCGAGCACGTCAGAAATCAAAGAATTATTGAGAATGAAATAGAGAGACATTATGCTGAACAGGCACGTATAGCTTGCGAGAGAGAAAGACTGAGGGCAGAAATGGAAGAACAGGAGTTTCAAGAGGCAATAAGGCAAAACAATCATGATAATCGAGAAAGAAGACGTACACAAAATCGTGAAAATGGCAATATTCGGGAAGAATATGACAGAATACAGATAAGGATAGAAAGACAACAAAGAGAATTGGTGAGAAATGAAGAAGTTGGTGGAGAAGAAATTAGGAGACAAAATCAACTGTGAATTTTATATAGAAATGAAGAGGAAAATCGCAGGAGAAGAGAAAGTGCGTTAAAAAAACCAATAGAACAAAGCCCAACTGCAAATGAGCAAATTTTGAGGGAATTAGCAGAAATGAGAGGGATGATAAATAATAAAAGAGAAGGTGGAAGAAGGCAACTTGATGAAGCAATCGAAGAAGCAGCTAGAACTCCCTTCACACAGGAAGTACAACTAAGAGGAATTCCTCCAAAATGCAATTTTACAAGCACTAAACAGTATTTTCGATGGGACTACTTGTGATATTCAACATGTTAAAGCTTATGTTAGGTGTATGCTGCAATGGGAGAATCATGATGTTGTTTTATGCAAGTACTTTGCATCCAGTTTGACTGGCGAGGCGCTAAAATGGTTTGAGGGATTTCCGAAAAATACTACAAGCTACATTTTTGGGTGCATACATAAGCAACAACTCTTCATGACCAGGTATCGAAGATGTGTTTGGATTAAAACAGAGAATTGGCAAGAGTCTAAAACATCTAACCATAATATGGAAGACAATGTGTAGTGAGATGGCGGGAAGAGTAGATGAGAGATATCTTATTTTATCCTTCATTAATGCAATGTTTGCGACCAATTTGCTCTACATACAAATTTTCAGAATCAAAAACACCATCACAATGACTGAACTAAGAGAACTACAAGAAGAGTATATTCCTTTGGAAGAAAAACAAAACGAAATGGAGTCATACCCAATTGCAAACACCAGTTCTTTAGTGGCTAATGGAAGTTTGCTTCCCAAAATGATTAATAACGTGGCGAGCACCTCGCAAGTACAAGCAGAGAAAGTGGCGAATAATGACAAACAAAATCTAGTGGCTATGGGAAGTCGTGATCAAGAAGAATTTGAAAGACAGAAAAATTATTACAATCGTGGAGGAAATAGTCAAATCCAAAGGCTTGACCAACCCCAAGAAACTTATGGTAGACAAAAGCAAAATAATTTCATAAATCATGGGAGCATGAGAACCATATGGGAGGAGATTAAGATGCCACCCTTGAATGCTAGTGTAGAAAAAATCTGGGAAGCTATCATTTTAATGGAAAATATACCCTCGCCATGGAACATGGGGAAGGAACCACATCCTAACACTCGTAATCAAGAATTTTTTCCTTATCATCATTTTCATGGGCATTCGATAAATAATTGCAGAAATGTAAAAAGAATAATCTTAAGAATGATCGATCAGGGGAATCTAAATCATTTTCTAAAAGGGAATCAACAATCGATCGCAGAATGACTAATGTAAAAGGAGCAGAAACTTTTGTTATAGAGGTTGGAACTAAAGCAAAGAATTTATTTTGTAATTATATTGTGCATTCTTTCAGAACCATCGAATATTTCCACGATAATGTCTTAAGTAGAGTCTTTGCCAGAGATATGGATGGAAAAGAAATAATGAATATAGCGAGAATCTCGCCATTAGAAGAGTGGAAGAAACAAATCCTTTCTTTTACAGCACAAGAAATACTAGAGCCTGGCGAGATGCATGATAACCCATTGGTGGTAAGGTTGGAAATAAAACCAGAACAAGCAGAAGAAGAAGGTAAAGAAAACAATAACGAAATGGAAGAGTCTTGGGCCATTGATAGAATCCTTATTGATACGGGAAGTTCCGTAGATATCCTGTTCTACCACACCTACAGAACCATGGGTGGGAAAGATGAAGATTTGATACCATCGACATACAGAATCTATGGTTTTAATGGAACTTCCAACAAGCCTAAAGGGGAGATCACAATGAGGATTCCGTTAAGAGAAATGACTTCCAAGATTTTATTCTGTGTTGTCGATATTGAATCACCATATAACTCCTTGATTGGTCGACCTTGGTTACACATGATATTGGGTGTTGCATCTACCTTTCATCAATGCATTAAATTCCCTCATCCAAATGGTGTTGGAGTAATTAAAGGAGATTGGGGATAAAGTAAGAAATGTTATGAGATAGATATCAAGTCTTGTGAAGAAAGAGCAGGGAAGAACAACAATTGGAAATACAGAATTAAGCAACAACAGAGAAGTGACAAATTAATGGTTGATTCAATAGAAAAGCATGAAGAAGTAACTAACGAGTCCCTTGCATATATCAAGCAAATAATAAAATGCAGCAAAGGTACAGGTATAAAAAGCATAAAAGGAAGAAATGACAAGCAACTTGCGGAAAAACACTAAGTAAAAGAACAGATGATAAGGAATATGAAAAGAATGAAGTGATAGAAAGATGAAATATGACGAGCAGATCGCTAGAAGTGGAAAGGTAAAGTTGTTTTTTCTGTTTGAGTGAAGAAAATGAAATTTAAAAGTTAAAAAAAAAAAAAAAAATTATTGAGATTTGAAACTCGCAAGAAATTTTAAGAAACGCGAATATAATTTCGCAGAGATTAAGAGAATGGGACAAACCTTTATGGCGTGCACCTTAGTTCGCGAATACAATTTCGTAAGAGGCAAATGTAAGACCTACAAGCACGTCATAAAGGGGGTATCTCTTTATATGATTCAGGGATAAGGTTACACCGCTACTGGAACTTGAGTCATACAGATGTAGGGGTTAAATAAAACCTATCCGGGAGAGAGATCTTGGATTTCCATCTTTATAAGGTTATACCCCGGTTGGACGACTGAGAGTCTCTTCCAAGAAGTGCAGAGTATGATCAAGGCGCCGAGGTACACGGTTTAGCCAAGGATTCCGGGACGGACGAACCTACCCTGGCCATCTTTGGTAAGTCTTGGCTACAATGCACTTGGCCTGAAGAAAACCCCACCTAGGGTGCAGTCTTGTAACTATAAGCCATATAGGCATAAAGGACAAGAGGCTGCGAAAATAACTGGTTGTTGGTAAATCTGGATGGGAGGAGCTAGTCTTGTATGGCCGATGTGCCCTCCTTGAAGGGGAAACCAGGGGGGAAGATAAGGGCGGCACCCTCCATTAGGGAGCTGATAAGTGTCTTAAGACGGCAATGTCATGGGGCTCTAAGATCGCAAGATCATTTAGGCCTGTCATATTGTCGCGTAAATTATACAGAGGAAAAAATCCATACGATAAAAAAAGTTAAGATGAGGTCAAGGGGTTTTTACATGCAAATGTGAAGACGTCCTGCGATTTCATCGCAAGACGGCAATGTCACGAGGCTTTGTTTTCGCGAGAAAACTTAGGCTCATCATATTGCCGCAATACAATAAAGAAATGCATATAAGACAAGATCAATGGGTCAATACATGAAAATGTAAAAACGTCCTGCGATCTTGTCGCGGAGATAATACTATGGAAAAGTAAGACCTTTAAGTAGGAAGGCATGATAAGACCATAAGATCGCAAAAATATCAAGGTTTGGGACAATATCGCAGAAATTATGAAATTCACCAAAATATTCGTTTATTAACTTTCTCATATTGCAGATGAATAATAGAGGCAAGTATGGGAGTGAATAGAATGATAAAGATTATTATTCATCACCATATGAGAAATTTATATGGATATTAAAGCGCAGATAATTAGTAGATGCAAACTATATTGACCAAGTTATATTTGCAAAACAGAGGATGTTCTTTCATTCATATAGATAAAGGGGCAAAGAAGTTTACACATTAAATTGAAGAAAGTTGCAGCAAATTGAAGAAACTCGCGATTGATTACATAAAAGAAAGAAGTCAGACAGATACATTATTTCATTTATCAACATTGTTATCTTTATCAGATTCTTCTTTTTCACCGGATTTCTCTTCTTCATTATCTTTGATGGGTTCTTCATCATCGCCAGAATTTGTTTCTTCGTCATTATTCTCTTCTTCACTTTCGTCAAAATCTTCATCAGAATCAGAGACACCAAGATCTGGAATTATTGATGGAATTTACTTTGCAAGATCAGGATACAAAGAATGAGGAATTCCATGGTCGTCACAAACCTGCTTAGTGGTATCATTACGAGTGATGAGGAGGGTTCTATTAAAATTTGTAGAAGTAATCTCAAATTGGGCTTTCAATCGCGAGTATTTATCGTTGCGAGCAGTAAGATCGTTCGCGATTTGGTGATTAATATCTTCTAGTTCTCTCATCCTTACACGGCATCTATCTTCATAATCTGCGAGAATAAGGCACCGTTAAGATGAAATTTAAAAAAAAAAAAAAAAAAAAAGTTAATAGAATAGAGTGGTTAACAACCTTCTTTCTCAGAAATCAAGTCCCTAATTAAGGCCGATTGATCAGCATGAAGACTAGCATCTATACCTAAATTATTCCTAGCATTATCAAGAACCTGTGCTGCCCAAGAAAACTCATCATCGCTAGTAATAAGAAGGCGAGAACGAACTTGAGTTTCTCTTGCAAGAAGATCTTTATTTTCGCAGAAGAGTTTATCTCTTTCCATTTGAACTTCGAGAAGAATTTTATGGAAATCTTCTAGAGTTTCGCTGCCATTTCTAATTGCTTGATCTTTCTTGTCAACAAGATCACTATTTCTACTTCTTAATCCATTGATCACTTCTTTTGATTCATGATAAAGATGCTTAAATTTATTAGATAATCCTAAAGTGTGTCTGTGTTCAATGGTTAGGAGATTAAACTTAAATTTAAGTTCCTCTATAGAGAGGGATTTAATTTGTTCGTCAGCAAAATTACTTAAGGAGTTATTAAGGCGATCAAGAAGAGTATTATCATCTACAGGTTCGGGAAAGGTTTGAAGGAACGTAGCCTCGTCAGTTAGACCATAAACATCTGCAAAAATGATTGCTTGGATAAGCTATATAAAAGAAAAACAAAAAATCTAAAAGAAAGAAAAAGTAAATCATACCATAAAGTTGTTTATTGGCATTGTTAAGATCCAAAATCTTCTGTTTATCAACTGAAGCTTCAGTTTCCAACAGATTTATTTTTCTTTGAAGCTCACAGCAATCTCAGCCTCTAGTTTCTCTTTATCTTGGCGAAGGTTAACAACCTTTTTCTTAAATGAAGCACATTTATCATCTAAATCAGCAGCAGCAGCAAAAGAAGCTCTCCCAACCTGCAACAGAGTTTTATAAGTACAAAAAAATTGACGAGAGAAATCTGGCAAATTAAGAAACAATTAAGAAAACATACCAAAATACCAAGTGCATTTAAGAAGCTTGGAGTTAGAGTTCCAGAAATTCCACGAAGAGAATTATTATCAGATAAGATTGGAGAATCGCACACTTTGACGAGCACTTGAGCTAGCCCATTAAGAGTCTCATCACCATACTCATTCGCAGTTCCACGAGAAGAATCGCCAAAAAGCATGGACAGTTGGGCCATGGAAGAATCAGAAGGAGAAGAATTTTTCAGAGAGGGAACTTCTCTGATATCGTCAAATTCTTCGATAAATTCATTATTAGATTTATTAATTGAATCCAATTGGGTATGTTGAGAAGAAGAATGCTGAGTTTTATTCTTCTTCAAAGGAGGCTCGCTGGGTTCTTTATCACGAGGGGCAGAGCGTCTTCCTTCACTTGAAACAGTAGATTTCCCTTTACGATTAGTTGAAGGTTTCTCCTTAGGTTTTGGATCTAAAGGTGGTAATTCTTCAATTACCTACAAACACAGATAAAGATAAGAAATAGGGGCAACAATATATTGTTAATTAATAAAGGAATATTTTTTACTTCATCTGTGAAAGATCTAAGAGCTAGAAGAGTGTTGGGTTTCCTATATTTCTGGTAATTAAGCTTCATTTTGGCAACCTACAAGATAACGGAAAATTTAGCGAGAGTGTGAAGGAAAAAATAATAATAGCATAAGAAGATGAGAGAATATACATCGGAAGACCTATCAGGACAGTTGAAATTCCATGGTTCATAGTGAGAGAGATTCGCAGGAAGTTGGAGAGAACCGGATATATAAGGACCTTTAACGCATAAGGGAAAAATAAACCACTTATCGTCATTAGAATGACGAGGGCCATCATTTGTATTGGTATGAAAATCAATATCTTGCATAAGAGCATTTTCATCAGTGACCTTCTTTTTATGCAAACGGACACCCCAATGGTACTATCCCTTACCATGGGGAGTAACTGGTAATTTCGAAAGAAGTTATTTACAAGATACTTTGCAGGGATAATCGGAATATGTTTATATTTAAGACTTTTGTGTTCTTCGGAATATTGGGATCCTTTGCACAGCACCACGAGAGGCATATTCCAGTAATAATCTAATACAATCCCCGCCAAGTTGATACATCGCTCGTGAAAATCTCTTATCAGAAATTATTTTGTAAAAGAGTGGAAGTTCAGGGTTGTAGAGAGGAAGTGGAAGACCAGCTTCAAGTTGGCCTAACGAAACTATAATTTTTTCACGAGAACACTGGAAGTTAGAAAATAATTCAAGAGAAAGAACAGATTTAGGACTTTGATCTGGGATTAAAGATAAGTCAAATCCTTGATTTTTAAGTTTTTCTTGCATCAAATTGAAAGCAATAAGATTTTTAACACCAGCAACAATCATTTTGAGAGAATGGAAATGAAAGGAGATTGAAAAAATGGCGAAAGATAGTAGATGCGCGATTTGCGGGAAAGCAATGAAATTCGCAGAGAAGAAGAAGGAAAGAGAATGAGAAGAAAGAAAAAGAGAAGAATGAGAGAAGGTATTTATAGCAGAAGAAGTTTCTCGAGAAAATAAATATAGTTAATACAATGAAAGGACGTGAATGGTCAAATTACAGCGGTTTAAGATGACGTGTCAAAAAATATATGGATGATAAAATTATATGAAGACAGCTGGTGAAAGGTTTAGAGACGTGTCAGAATAAAGATGGAGGTGAAAAGCTAGGAGATTACGGCAATTTATTCTCACGATCTTTTTTTCTTCGCAGAAAAGATGTGAGAAGAGGCAAGATGTAGTACCATAATATCGCCACAACGATATTCTCATGATAAGAACAACGCTTTCACGAGAAGGTCAAATATTCCTATAAGTATAAATGACATTATTCACGAGAGTGTCATGAGGATTCTTCAAAGAACATTTGGCGAGCGTCACGGGAAGCATCATAATAGCTGACGATTGAAGAGACATGTTATGAGAGTGTTGTTTCACGAGGATTACAAAAGTTGGCGAAGATTAATATTGCAAATACCACGATGAGATCGCAGAATATATCCGAAAGAAGGGGAAAACTTAGCTGTCACCCACTATGTAATTTCCTATATAAAGGGTTCAAGTAAGTCCAGATGAGGAGGATGTATTTTTTAGAGTTGAGAAAATCTTGAGGAGAGAGAAACTCCAGAAAAGAAAATTGTAATTCTGAGTTTGAATATTTTCTGTAAACATTTCTGAGATCTAAATAATAAATGTGTCGTTTAATTCTTTAATCTTCAACTAGTTTCACTTAGATTTTTATAGGATCTTAATAGGGGTGTAGTGTGGGAAATCCTGCCACTACATTTTCAAATCATGTTCGGCTCAACAATACAAGGAATCATCGTCTCATGAAGTCATGAAGTCAGCAACTGACTAACTAAATACACGTTTGCCTTGCAAACTCCACAATCACACGAGACATCAATCGTGTTACATGGGGGGATATTAACTAGGGTTTTGGTTTGGCGGTCTACGACACATGTGTTCATACACACGATGAGAATGTGAGAAAGTCGTGAAATCAGTTGAAGGAGTTAACAAAGTAGTGGATGGAAAATCAACCAAGTCTCTGCACGTTGAGAAACTGGTTTTAACACGATTTCCACTTCCCCACTCTTTAATTCCATCAACTGTCACACTTCATGGGATCATGGTGTTTACAATTATAGCAATATAAATAAGTCTATGAATCATGATTGAAATAAGGACAATCTCACGTCAAACGGACAATATGAGATTAACAATTCAACATCTGTGCAATTACTCTCAACATAGTAAAATTCAATCATTCATAACTTATCTTATTTTCAGAATACACAACACACCTATAATATTCGATCACCATTGATCTCACACTTCCTCGGCTTCCCTTCAACAGATTGACCCATCCTCTCTTGTGACCGAATTTACTCTGGAATGGCCATTTTCTTGGTTTAGGCCGGAGTACTACATATTGATATCTCGAATTTAAAGAACTCCCTTCTTGTAGTACATCTGTGTGAGGTTTAATTGTTCGCTCGGTTCAAGGAGTTCCCTCCGCACGGTCATCCCTCAATTCCGTAAAAACCAGCAACTCGTTTTTCCCCATCTACAAATCTAAGTTACCTTGGTAACAAAGAATTTAATATTCACTGTTAGATGAAAAACTGATTAGATTCAAGTAATATCTTTTAAATGTTAGATCAAACTTAGCTTGTTATACACAAATGAAATGTAACTTCATTTAGGTTTGAGAAACCGTACCTAAACATGTACACATAGTTGGTTGAACAATAGTTAACCAAGTGGTTAGCCATATGAGCACTTTCATATCAACCTTATTTATCTTCACAATAACTAGTTCAAATGACTCAAATGAACTAGTTAGAGAGTTGTTCAATTGCTTAGATCTTATAGAAGTATACAAGACACAATCGAAGAAAAATCGGTTTTGATTCTCTCGAATCGATTCATGAAAATTATAGCCACAATTTGCAAAGAATGCATTCCTTAATATATAAATATATTTGTTCTTTACAAAATAGATTTTAGAAATTTAACCATTCAAGTATGCAAACGAGTATGCATACTTGAATAGCAGGACCAAGTTTGGTTTCGCCAGTATGCGAATGGGTATGCATAACTCCAAACCTAGCAAAAAATTCCGGACACAAACCTATGCCAGTATGCGTACGGGTACGCACACTTAGGTTCCCGAAATTCTCAAACCAATAGGTACGCGTACGGGTATGCATACTATGGTTCCCGGATATGGATCACATATGTGCAAGAGTGCACAACATGTTTATAATCCAATGTTGTTTAAGTGTTCTAAACTCTTATTTCAATCATTGAAACTTTCTTAGAGGATGACAATAGCCGTTTTCACATACTATTAGCATCAAAGAAATTTTCAAGTTATTGAAATAATCATAACGAAACATTCCAAGTCTACACCAAATGATTATATCACACAAACCATGTAAAACGTTACTTAATTTTTTTTACATAATCATCTTTTGACTTTCGTCAAGAATATAAGATGAACATGGTTGAAGTGAAAGCTTACCAACACATATTTCGAGAAATATGTAAGGATTTAAACTCAGCTCGAAATCTCAAATGTGTATAATTGAAAACCATATAGTAATACAACTTATGTCACAATATAGAAGATAGAGTAGAAATAGACTTTCCAAGTGATAGATGAGTTTTAGTCTCCAGATACCTTTTGTTGATGAAGTTCCATAAGCTCTCCTTAGTAGTTCTTCATCTTCATTTGATGAACGCCGTGAAATCTAATGCTCAACTACACAATATAACCTAGTCCGAGACATCATTATAAGTAGACTAGAAATCAAGACTTATAGTTTTGATCACTAATATTGACAAACTAGCTTGAGATAACAACGCGCGAGTTCGACCGAGCAGCGCTCAACAATCTACCCCTTTGTCAATTTAAGTGAAAAAACTATCAATATATATGGATTACAAAATAAATAAACTTTGTAGATTCTCATCCAAATGCTTGATTTACTTGGTTCTTCAACATTACTCGAAATCTTCGTCACTTCCGAATACTCCAATGATTCAAAATGTGTTAAGCTCCGCATCATTGTTGTTGAAGATCCATAGCTATAACAATGAGAAAATAGTTGCTCTCAATCAATGTAATACAATGTCATAGTATCATTATATAGCATCAAAGTACAATTGTATCACAACTTTGACAACAATACTATGGTGATATGTATCACTCCCCCTTAATCAATACTTCATCTCAACATGAAAACAACTCCCCCTTACATAATGATCCGTAAACCATATGTATTTGTAGTGTGAACTACACATTAATTCTCCCCCTTTTTGTCAATATAAATTGGCAAAGGTACGAAAATTAGTGGGATCCTAATGAAATTTTCATAGAGATACTTCATGACCAAAAGAGAACAACATACCAACTTGTTTCGATGATTTAACATAGTCAAAACATAGTGTATTCATCAAGGAGTTTATAAATATACAAGATAACTTCTATAATATTCCACAGCCACACTCCCCACAAAGATTTTACAATTTAGCACAAGTTCAATTAAGAACTCTCCCCCATAAAATGTCGTTCCCGAAAGAACAACAATAGAGGCCTTACTTTTACAAGAAAATAAGGATTTCTTTGGACATTAACAAATCACATGAAAACATGAATTTGTATCCAAAAACATAATTGAGTTAACCACAAGGAAAATGATCAATTCAATTGGCCATGCTCAACATAAGAGAACTTATGGATTAACACAGTATATGCACAAAGATGTGGATCAGGAAAGGACCAATACTGCAGAATAATCAAAGATTCATTCTATTTTTCATTACTATTTGCACAATGACATATAATAGACTTAATCTTTGTAACCAAAAGTTCATCCTTTCTTCCATCAATATTTGCATAATGACATAAAAGGCTTAACTTTTGTAGTCAAAAGTTCATTATATCTTTTATCAATACTTTCATACCGACATATAATAGAGTTAACTTTTGAACAAGTACGGGATAGTCAAGGTTCACGGACGTAAACAACATATCCCATAAAAATTTGCAATACATAAAACCGTAGAGATTAATAATGAAAAAATCATCTTCCAAATAAACTTTAGAATTTAAATAAATAAATTTAAAAACATTGCAAGATGAAAAACGTTGGCAATAGCTATGTGTACTCACAATAATGGCTCTTCCAAACCCTAGTTATCCTTCTTAAAACACAAGAATAAATTCTCATAAGAAGTTTCCTAGACATTAATACCTCTAAAAAATTCATTATCATCCTCTAACTCCTTATCGTCAACAGCCATAATAACATAAGGTTCATGAAGAAAGGAGTTAATTCCAATAACACTTTAAGACTGATGTCGAACCAGGGCCTTCTAAATTTCGAGAGTTCTAACAACAAAAGCCTTTATTTCCTGAATCTCCTTTCTTGTTTCCTTCAACTCTTCAAGAATCCCAGAGAACTTTTGTTGATTAGACGGAACAACTCTTGGTTTTCTTACATACCTCCTTTTTATTTTCAAAGTTGAAGATACATGAGATTTATCTTTTTCCTTTATGATTGATAGCTTAACAATCATATTAACATCTTTTCCATCAGAAGACATAATGCTTGGAATCTCTATACACGTATGACATTGTGGGAGGACTTCACAAATTAGAATGAACAAGCAGTCTTAAGATAAAAAGAGTTTTTCAGAGAAGAAAAAAGGAATATAGGGTTACGGAAACTTTAAACACACAAGTTCACGTACACAAACTCTCAACCCTAAAGAGGGAAGAATTATCAAGAATAACCCTCCTTTATTGATTAAACTGGGAAGTAGCTTCCAATATCAATTAGATATGAAAAGAGGAACGAATGCCAGACTTGCTTATCATAGCAAAACTAAAAAAGAGAAGAAAAAAAAAAGAAATTTTTTTTTTCCTAAAGCCTGAGGTGTGCACAATATTATCTCTTTTTATCAGGCACATGAGACAAGATGCACAAATCAACACAATCAAGTTGTGCTGGGGTGAACAATACACTACACCATTTTTAAGGATTAGCAACGTCCCCGGGATGTTGCTGACTGGGGTTGCAACGACAGATCCCTGTTGCAAAACCGCGTGTTTCATTTTTCCACAACGACATAAGCTCCATTGTGACTCTTGGTCAGCAACGGGGATTCACAACGGCTTTCATTAGCAACAGAAGTTTACTATTACGAATCTGTTGCTAATGATATGAATACCCCTACCCGGAACTAAATGTTATTGGTTATGGTTCTAATTTAGCAACGGAAGGGAGACGTTGCTAATGTTTTACAACAGCAAAAAAAAAAGGGTCAAGTATTCATTGACCTGGTCAAAATCCATTCCCCCACATTTACCCCCTGTAGTTACCAAGTTCCCCATATTCAGCATTCCACAGATATACAAACCATGACACATTCATTCACTTTCATTTCCACATTCACCATTATGAAAAAAGAAGCTAACAACAAGTATTGAGTATTTGATACAAACTATGTCATTCATTTAATGGACATACATAGAAACATACTTAGTTCCTAAGTTCAGTTTGTAGAAAGTTCTGAAATTCCTAAGTTATTCTAACTTAAATCTCTATAAGGAGATACTACAATAAAACTTACAAATCTTGCAGCTACTAAGGGACTTAATGGCTGCTGCTTTGATTCTTTGCTGCTTTGTTCTCTAACCTTTATCATCTCATGAGGTGAATGCGCTGTTTTGAAATAGGGTGAACGCGCTATTTTGAAATATAAAGAGCGATCTGCTATCTATAATCACCTTACGACCCTACAAATGAAGAAGATTCCATCATTATTTACTAATCTAAAACAACACTAGACTGAGACCACAATTTATCTTATTCTCAAGTTCAAAACACTAAATTAAAAGTGGCTCTTATGACCTTACAGTTCTCGCTAAACCGCACATTTGAGTTCTCACGAAATACCCAATGGGCACACTTTATGGGTCTTTATCCAATGACTGATGCAATGGAAATGGAATGCATGGTTGCATACACCTGTATAAAGAAGCAAGACAGTATGTAAGTAAATTTAAACAAGAAAAAAAATATTATACTATTGATGCACTCTTCAGACAACAAGACAATACCTTTCTCTATTAGTCTGCAAACAATGGAATTCACAGATTGCCTGAGACAGTAACAAGCATCTAGGTAGATGTACTTACTGAAAAATCATTAGCTAAGGCGATGACTAAACCTACAGAGAGTAAAATAATGTCTAAAGCAATCGTGTTGGTTAGACATAAGACCCATGCCATGTGAAATAAAATTTTAAATTTGAGATTTTACAGGAAAATTAGTAAAGCAATAAGATATACAAGATATTTGAGCAACATAATTAAAGTTGATATTACCTTTTCAATCTTTAACTTGTTAAAGACTTCTTGCAGAACCTTGTAATTTTGAATCATGTCATATTCTGTCTTGGCGTCAAAGTTCACCTAGAAATTAAGTAGATTTTAGAACACAACTCCTGGATGAGTCATTTCCATCATTTGACACTGACCAACACTTGAAAATCCAAATTCAAGTCTTGGACACACATTTTATATTCATTCATTACAATGATACCCAGTGTCTGATCATTGTACATATATGTTGGTCATTCAAACATGATTAAAAGATGAAGTCATTTACTACGTACTACTTATCATGCCACAAAAATTATACTTATCATTCCAATAAAACAAAATAAATAATTTCTTACACTGTATGAATCACCTACATCCAGAGCGGTTGCGCCCACTATGATGTTTTTCTATAATATGACGTAGTTGTAAGTGATCTGTCGTAGTCGACCTAGCTCAATTATTATTGGACTTCGACACGGTCGAGCTAGATCAATTATTCTTGGACTTGGACATGGTTGAAAACCCGAGATTGCATATAACTCATTTACATATGAAACAGAAAAAGTGAATTAAACTCTATTACAAAATTAAAAGAGAATTTGAAGCAAAAAAGAGTCCATGAAAACATTAGAACTAAACTATAACCTTGACAAATAGGGTGGAGGAATAATATCACTTGTCTAACAATCAATTCTAACTATCGATTCGTCATTTATCAGTATTACATTGCATATCAATAGGTGATAACATGTCATGTTCCATATGACTCAGGCCAAAGAAAACCAAATGTTCAGTCATCTAAAAGCAATTACATCAGACAATTTGGAAAATACTATCATATATGTATGGCACGCTTGTATACAAGAGATTAGTGAGTTTTCAAATTGTACTTATTGTCAACAAGAGTTAAAGCTCCTCTCTCAATACGCCCGAGCCTCATAATCTGCACAGACATATCTGGATACGTTAAAACACTTGATGTCGAAGCTCAAACAATAAAGTATGTTACTCTGTATCAAATACTACTTAAAAAAGCATACCTTCGCTAATGCATTCATATTTCGCAGGACTGTAGTTAGTGAGTCCATCAAGCTGCTGAGAATAGTATGCATATAAAAATGGTCATTCACACATTAACATGAGATGGAATGTATTTCTCTGTCAAGAAAGAAATTAATGATATAGATAAATCTTCAATCTCAAATTTTACTCATGTTTTCAACATTATCTCTAGTTCTGACCTGTTTCAAATAAACATTAGTTATTGTCAGGTGGTTTTAGTTCAAAGTATTACATAAAGTGATAACAAGAGCTACAAAAGCTGCAGAATTCTACCTCCATTGTGGCGCCTCTTGGTGAAGGTAGCATCTTAGTAACATTGCTTCAACTTTCTTCTTATCTGTCACCAAAACCAGGTTCATTTGTATAAAAATATTGAACATCAACCAGGTTCCTGGACAAGTAACTCGCATAACAGAAAAGAAAAAATGATTTACAACTTCTGCTATTAGAGGAATGAGACAACATTTCGGGAGTTGATATTTCTCATAATCTGAAGGAAAATCCCCAAGCCACTAAGCAATATGCAGGTGCAATTTTCTCATAAGAAGACGCAAAAACCTGTGAAAAATGCATTCAACAAATAGTTAGTAATTGCAGGATGGAGTACTGAAAGTTCAATCACTATTATTCCATACAATTACGCCATGGAATCTAAAAGGTGAATACATTAAGGGACAATCCATTAACCTTAAGGTGGACTGGTTTAGCCATTTGACATTAGAGTTCCTACAACAAAACTAGGAGTTTTCCAAAAAGAAACATTGATAATCAGCAATAAAGAGTAGAAATTAGAACTAAGGAGTGTTGATGTGATGTACCTTCTAGTAGAAACATCAGGATAACCTCTTCTGTAGTTGCAGGAAATCCCACAATACATCCCTCACAAGAATTCATAATAATCAACACATCTTTATGATAAAGAACAACACTTTTTATTAATTGATTCTAGAAATGTTACAGGAAAGAAATGAAATAAAGATTACAACCTCTATTATGGAATTTCTCTCTCCTCAAAACTTTCTCAACACTCAAAATTTGATCTCCCCTTTCTTTAAGCCTATTCATCTCTTTATATAGGGTATTCCATAGTGGATGACAGCTAAGTTTGTAGGACCAGAATATTGCTACAATACTTCTCTGCGAGATTAACAACATTTCCCAACGAGCATCACCGCAAGATCTTCAACTACACTTTGCGAGTGTCACAAAAGCAGTCAAAAGAGCGATGTAATAAATGACGAGTGAAGAAAATTTGAGAAAAGCATGTTTGTCCTGCGATGGTTACAAAACTTACGAGAGTGAACATTGTAACTAAGAGGAAAAACTTAGCTGTCATCCACTATGTAACTACCCTATAAATATAGACCCAATGTGTCCAGAAAATGATGATGTATTTTTGAGAGTTAAGAAAGTCTTGAGGTGAGAGAAACTTCAAGAGAATAGTTGTAATCTTGAATTCTTCCATTTCTGTAAACATTTCTGAGAACAAAACAATAAAGTGTCATTTTTCATCTTCAATTGTGAGTTGATTATAGCAAGATCTTAACAAGGGTGTAGTGTGGAAAATCCTGCAACTACATTTTGGCGCTAGAAACATGGATTGAATTAGCAAAATCAAAGAAAAAGGTGAAGAAGAAGATAAGAATTATTCAAGATTAAGAAAATCATAAAACAAATCAGTAAGATATTTGAAGCAAGGATGATTAGAATCAAAGAGAATTGTAGAAAATTAGAGTGTGGTATGGTAACAAGAACAATGATTGATAGATTTCATGAAAATATTAAGGGGAAGATACACAAACGGGATTTTGAAGGAAGGAAAATTATGACGGTGGAAAAAATATCACCATTGAAAGATTGGGAAATGCAGGAGATCACATTTACAGCAGCAGAAATACTAGAAGAAAATATAAGTCATACATCTCCATTGGTAATCACGGTATCCACTATACCAATGAGAAAGGAGGAATCAATAAAATCTGTAAAAGAATGGGCCATGAATAGAACTTTGGTGGATGCAGGAAGTTTTGTAGATATAATATTTTATCATACTTTCAAGAAAATGGGATATAAGGATGAAGAAATGTCTTATTCAACATATCATGTTCATGGCTTTGGAAAATCTTTAACAAAACCTAAAGGCGAGATAATGGTACGAATTCCACTAGGGGAGATTGAAACACAAGTAACGTTATGTGTGGTAGACGTGGAATCACCATATAACATGATATTAGGAAGACCATGGATACACGCAATCAAGTCTGTAGCATCAACGTTGCATCAATGCGTTAAATTTCCTATACCCAGTGGAATTGGAGAAATTAGAGGAGACACAGATTTTACGAAATTGTGTTACCAAATTGAAGTAAGAAATTGTGAAGAACGTCCAAAGCTGCGAAAGGCTCGCAGAAAATTGGCGAGAGAAACAAAAAAGGAAGAAGAATTTAAAGTTTACATGATAAGAGAAAAAGAAGGAAAAGGAATACCTAGTGAAATCTCGCGAGAAGGAGATGAACTCGCGAGAATTATGAAAACACCGACACCAATGGGAGAACCTGAAGGCAGTTATATTGCAGCAGAACCAACAAAGGAAATAAATATTGGGAGTGAAGAAGAGCCTAAAATGCTGAAAATTGGGACTAGAATGGAGGCAGATGAGGAAGAAAGAACTATAAATCTCTTGCGAGAATATAAAGATATGTTCGCATGGAGCATGGATGAGATGCCAGGGATAGGTCCGTCAATAGCGTGTCATAAATTAGAAATCAACAAAAACATAAGACCATTTAAGCAAAGAATAAGGAAAATCGCAACAACACATCATTCTCAAATAGAAGAAGAATTATAGAAGATGTTCGACGCATGAATTATAAGGCAAGCAAAATATCCAAAGTGGATTGCAAATATGGTAGTGGTCCCAAAGAAGAACAAGGGGATAAGAATTTGTATAGATTTCACTGATTTAAACAAGGCTTGTCCTAAAGATAGTTTTCCATTACCAGATATCCCACAGATGGTTGAATCAGCAGCGGGAAATGATAGAATATCATCGTTGGATGGATATAAGGATATAATCAAATCCCTCTCGCTGAAGAAAATCAAGAACATACCGCATTTTTTTCTCCAAGAGGATTATATTGTTATACAAAGATGTCATTTGGCTTACGAAATACTGGTGCATAGTATCAAAGAATGGTGGAGAAGGTGTTTGCAAAGTGGATCTACAAAACATTAGAAGTGTATGTAGATGATATGTTGATCAAAATCAAAGAATATGAGAATCATGTGCAAGATCTGAAAGAGATTTTCGATCAAATGCGGCAATTTAATATTAAAGTGAATCCCGATAAGTGTACTTTTGGAGTAACTTCAGGGAAATTTTTGGGGTATATTGTATCAAAAGAAGGAATACAAGTTGATCCGGAAAAAGTACAAGAAATTCACGATATGCCAATGCCTGCGACGGTAAAAGATGTGCAAAAATTGAATGGACTCTTAGCCTCGCTAGGAAGATTCATCTCGCGATCTTCAGACAAGTGCAAACATTTTTTCGATATACTAAAGAAGGGAACAAAATTCAAGTGGACAGATGAATGTGAAAAGTCTTTTCAAGGAATAAAAGGACAATTAATGAACATAACTATCCTACAGAAAGCTGAACCAAGAGAAGAACTAGTGATTTATCTCGCAACAACCACATATGCGCTAAGTGCTGTGGTTCTGCGAGTAAATGCAGGGGTAGAAAAACCAATTTATTACATCAGAAAAACATTCAATTCTGCAGAGAAATTATTCAAAGATTGAGAAACTAATTCTAGAATTGGTACATGCAACTTTTAAACTTCACATCTACTTTCAATCGCATAAGGTCAAAGTGTTAACAAAAGTGCCAATTGAGTCAGTAATGAAAAATTCAAAAATATCAGGCAGAGTTGAGAGATGGAATGCACAAGTAGGACACTTTGATATCCAATATGAAGTTTTATCCTCGCCAAAGTCACAAGTTATCGCAGACTTCTTAGCTAAATTTCCTTTAGAAGATGATGAAGCTGTAGAAGACATGATGGATGTAGAAGAGGAACATGGAGATCCAAAAGAACTATTAACATAACCCGACAGATGGGAGATACTGGTGGATGGATCATCAAATAGGGAATGAAATGGGATTGGAGTTGTTTTTATTTCACCAGAAGGAGAAAAAACAGCATTTTCATTTAGATTGGAATTTGCATCCACTAATAATGAAACAGAATACGAGGCCGTGATTCATGCTTTAAAATTTGCGGTAGAAATGAAGTTGGAAAATGCTAGAATCACCAGCGATTCACAGTTAGTTATTCGCCAGATAAAAGGAGAATACACAACAAATGAACCATCTTTAAGAAAGTATAAAAGGTTAGTCGAATTATCTGCGAGAATTCCAAAAATAAAATGGAGACACATATCAAGGAAAGATAATAGGCTTGCAGATGCATTTGCTTTCATATCCAGTATGATGACAAATCCAGCTGTGAGGTGCATAAAAATTCAAACACTTTTATTACTAGCTATAAACAAGGAAGAAGAAGGGGAAGATGTGATGATGGTAGAAGTTGGCGAAGAGGAATTAAAGAACAACATTACGGATTGGTGAGCGGATCTTTATGCATACTTGGAAAGATGAGAAATCCCAAGAAATCGATTAGAAGCACATAAATTAAAAAGTAGGGCAACCAATTATGAGCTAAGAGAAGGAGTGTTATATCGCAGATCTTTTAGTGGACCATCGCTAAGATGTTGGACGAGGGAGGAAGGACAAAAAGTGTTGAAGATGTTGCATAGTGGTGGCGCTGGTAATCATAGTGGAGGAAGATCTTTGGCATATAGAACAAAAATGCAAGGCTATTACTGGCCATATATGCATGAAGATGCAAAGCAACTCTCAAGGCGTTGTGAAGATTGTCAGCGATATGTTCAACAAGTGTATGGCATTTTGGGAAATGGGGGTTAGATATTGTGGGACCATTTGTGCCTGGTTCTGGACAAAGTAGATACCTAATTGTCACAATAGATTATTTCACAAAATGGGTAGAAGTAAAGGCAATACAACATATCCGCGATAAAGATATTTGTACATTCATATTTGAGAATATAATTTGCAGATTTAGGATTCCAGCACAGTTGGTGTCTGATAATGGGAAGCAATTTGAAGGACAAAATATAAAATTGCTACTCAATGCATTTAATATAAAGTGTGGAAAATCTACTCCTCTATATCCACAATCAAATGGTCAAGATGAAGCAACTAATAAGACAATCGTAGACATCTTAAAAAAAAAGCTAGAAGGATACCACAGAGCATGGTGTGAACAGTTGCATAATGCAGTATGGGCCTACAATACAACTAGACGAGAAGCTACTGGAATGTCACCTTTTAGTTTGACGTATGGAGTTGAAGCTGTGTTACCAACAGAAATAGCTATTCCTACAACAAAAAGAGAGGCTTGGGAAAGAAATCTAAGTGCTGGAATGTTTTTAAATAAATTGGATGAATTAGAAGAAAAAAGAGAAAAGACTTTGCAACATATGGAAAATTACCAGCGAAGATTAGCTCGCGAGTACAACAAACGTGTTAAGAAACGTGAATTTCAACCTGGTGATTTAGTGCTGCGAGAAACACCAAGTTATCAGCGAGAGAATGGTGGAAAATTGGAGAGAAAATGGGATGGACCATATATCATTAAAGAGATAATTGGAACCGGGGCATACAAACTAATGGACCCTGAAGGGAGAGATGTTGGTCAAAGACTTGACAGACCATGTAATAGACTACTTCTGAAAAGGTATTATCAATGACAACTTCTGCAAGATAAGAGATACAGGTACGTTGTAAAATAAAAATATATACATATACATATATATATGTTCTCTGATTCCAATTGCGAGATTCTACTAATAACAAAACAAAGCAAGAACTGCGAGCATAATCTCAAGAATGGCGGATAAAATTTCGTAGATATTAATAGAATGGGACGAACCTTTATGGCGTGCACCCTAGTTCGCGAATAAAATTTCGCAAGAGTCAAATGTAAGACCTAATAGTGCGTCATATAAGGGGGTATCTCTTGACATGACTCAGCGATATGGTTATACCGCTGCTGGAACCTGAGTTATGCAGATGTTGGGGTTAAAGAAAACCTATCCAGGAGAGGGATCTTGGATTTCCAATTATATAAGGTTATACCCTGGTTGGACGACTAAGGACCTCTTCTAAGGAGTGCAAAGTATGATCAAGGCGCCGAGGTACACGGTTGAGTCAAGGGTGCCCGGGGCATACAAAACTACCCTGGCCATCCTTGGAAAGTCTTAGATATGATGTACTCGGCCCGAAGAAAACCCCACTTAGGGTGCAGTCTTGTAACTATAAGACATATAGGCATAAAGGACAAGAGGCTGCGACAAACAACTGGTTGTTGGCAAATCTGGATGGGAGGAGCTAGTCTTGTATGGCCGATGTGCCCTCCTTGAAGGGGCAGCCAGGGGGAAGATAAGGGCGGCACCCTCCATTAGGGAGCTGATAAGTGTCTAAAGACGGCAATATCATGGGGCTTTATGATCGCAAGAACATTTAGGCCTGTCATATTGTCGCGTGATGAAAAATATACAGAGGAAGCGAGCCAAAATATAAAAGTTAAGATGAGATCAATGGGTTTTTACATGAAAGTGTAAAGGCGTCCTGCGATTTCATCACATGACGGCAATGTCATAAGCTATAATTCTTGCAAGAGAATTTAAACTTATCATATTGTCGCAGAGATGCTGAAAAAATATTGATAAGACAAAATCAATGGGTCAATACATGCAAATATAAAGACGTCCTGCGATTTTTTCGCAGAAAGAAAAACTTTTTTGGCAAAATAAGACCTTTAACTAGGAAGGCAAAATAAGACCAACAGAATAATCTTAAAAATTAACTATTCTATTTTAAGATGCAGGAAAGATTTGTTCATCGCATGAGAATATATAAGAAGGAAGGTTCATAACATCGTAAACTCTTTCATAATTTTTCGGAATATCGCAGTTGTACTCATTACATCGCAGATATATTCATACTTTCACGAATAATATATCCACATAGTTCACAGAAAGGAGACACATGAAATAATTCACCATTTCAAGAAAGATAATGAAGGGCAAGTAGGGGAGTGGAGAAATAATATTTCATTATCTTCCTTGAGGATATTCAAAGTAAACAAAATAAAAAGTTGAATTCTAAAAATTTCAAAAGTTACATTATTTGCAAGAAAGAAGAAGAAAAAGAAAGAAAAAATGAAATTCAAGTTTTGGCGATTGCCTCGCTAGATTCACTATTCTTGCTCACTAGATTCATTATTCTTTCCAGAATTGTCAGCTTCATCAGTATTCTTCTCATCGCTTGTAGTTACTTCTTTAGAAGGACTTCTTTCTTCTTCATCATCTTCTTGAGTGGTATTTTCTTCATCATTAATGAATTATAATTCCTTATCCATGGGAAGAGGAATTTCATCATCATCAACTTTTAAAGGAGGAACAGATACAGGAGGGAGAGAATGGGAGAGCATAATATGGTTCACAAGAACTTCAGCACTGAGGTGAACCTTGCGAAGGAAACCTCTGTCACGATTCCTAATCTCTATATTTTTGAAGTACTCGAGATAATCAAGTCTTCTTTCTGCTTGGTCGCGAGCTTCAATATAATTGGAAGTAAGAGTCTTGTTTTCTTTGTGAACTTTATCCAATTTATCAGTAAGATCAGCGATGGTAGAATGAAGACTTCTTTCAGATTCTGCGAGTAACAAAAGTGATAAAATATCATTCAGTCAAGGATTTTGCAAGAAATATAACACAAAATTTGAAAGAAAGGTCAACAAGAGAGGCAGTCAATTGACTACCTTCTTTCTGCGAGGTTAAGTTTTGAATTAATGTAAAGAAACAGTTTTCCCATTGATTCATAGTGTCATCAAATTTATCGCCAACCACACCCTTCAGACGAGATTTCATGTTTTCTTCTCTGGTGCGTAGATACGAGTTTTCCTTTGCTAGTAAAGAATGATACTTCTTCAATTGAGAGTATTGGTCTTGAAGCTCGCTGACCTTCAAACTAAGAGTTAACCTACCCTTGAAAAGTTTATCCTTCTTAGCAGCAGATGATTCAGTTACCTCCTTGAGTTCATCTTTAAGGGAACGAAGAGATTTCTCTTGATTATCACATATTCTTTGTAGATTATTCAATTGTTGCGAAGAAATCGCCATCAAGCTTGAAAATCTATGTTTCTATTGGGATAAAGTTCTATTTTCATCTGATAAAGATTCTACCGCCAAGTTAGACTTGGTTAACAAATATGAGAGACGAGTAATCTCGTTACTTAATAAATTTTGACTTTGCGATAGTTGGTTATTCTCATTAGTAAGATTATCTATTTGATCGATCAAATATGTGTAAAGATTATCTAATCTATTATACGGGTCCATCCAAGAATCTCTTTCAACACGAGCTTCGTCAGCAATAGATTCAAATTTAAGTCTTTCCATGAAACGAGTCCGATTTGAAACTAATATATGAATCAAGAATTTAAGAAGGAGACTTGAGTACATAGAATATGAAATCAAAACAGAAAAACAAAAGGGTAGAGGAAGGAAATTTGTACCTTTCAGCTCGTCATTTTTTTTGCGAAGGTTCTCGCAGTTAAGAGAAGATTTGCGAAGCATATGGTTCAGAGTATCACATTCAGAAATTTTGACTTGAAGGCTTTTTCTCAGGGTTTCAACTTCATTTTCTAAAGATGCTCATGAAGCAGTATTATCAGAGCCAAAATATTTAAGTAAGGTCTCGCAAACTTCATTTTGGAGAGAGTCAGTAGAAGATTTTCTAGCATCCTATAAAATATTAGATAAAATTTTAAAAGAAACATCAACTCCTGCTAAGGTTTCATTTGATGGAGGAAGATATGCAAAGGGTGAAGTGGTAACGAGGACAAGCTGACGATTTGAGTCATTTACGATGGTTTTAGTATCAAAAGGAGGAGTGTTGGAAAAAACAACAGTTGAAGGCAATAAAGGGCTTGAAGGAACTTCAGCCACAGCAATTTCAGGAGCTTGATTTGTCAATGATTCAAAAGAAATAGAGGTGTTGGCAGCGATATTATCGCAGGAAAAATAAATAGGATCCAGTTGTAAGGGTGTGGGAGTAACTCTTGCAGATGTTAATGTGGGGATGGAGAAATCAGCCTCAAGAGCTTTAAACTGACGAGGTCTTTTGGGAGGATTAGCGATGTTCTCGACATTCTGCGAATAATAACTTAGATAAGAAACAGAGGCAACAATATTGTTATTAAGAAATAGGATGTGCTTCTTACCACCTTATCATTCGCAGAACTTCTCTTCTTCTTCTCAGTCGGTCTTTTGCGAGCATTAGGGTTTTGACCTGAGGATTGGGTGTTAGGGATAGTTCCACTGAAGAGAAGACAAAATACGGGAGTTATGAAGGATCAAATAGAGAAGATCGAAAAATATGAATAAAAATTGAATCGAATGAATATTATAATAAAAAAACATACCTTGATGACTCCATTAGAACAATAGCATGAGAATATGAAGAAGGAGAAGAGTTGCAGACGGAAGATAAAATAAACAGATGAAGAAGATAGAGAAATAGAAGAAGAAAATTAGTTTTGAAGTCTAACTCTACCTTTTATAGGCAAAAGGGAGTAACCTGTTGGGTAAAGACGCGTCAGTAAAAAGATGAATTTACAGCACGTGTAGGCGGTTAAGCTAAATTAATGGAGCAATGTCGAGAAGAAAATATGGAAAGAAGAGAGGCTGCGAGCACTTTGAAGGATTTAAGATTCTCATATCCTCTCCACTTTGCGAAGAAGACATGAGAAGAGGCAAGATGTAAGAACAGAATATCGCTACAATACTTCTCTGCGAGATTAACAACATTTCCTAGCGAGCATCACCGCAAGATCTTCAACTACACTTTGTGAGTGTCACAAAAGCAGTCAAAAGAGCAATGTAATAAATGACGAGTGAAGAAAATTTGAGAAAAGCATGTTTGTCCTGCGATGGTTACAAAACTTGCGAGAGTGAACATTGTAACTAATCGTGGTACAATCGCAGAATCAACCCGAAATAAGAGGAAAAACTTAGCTGTCATCCACTATGTAACTACCCTATAAATATAGACCCAATGTGTCCAGAAAATGATGATGTATTTTTGAGAGTTAAGAAAGTCTTGAGGAGAGATAAACTTCAAGAGAATAGTTGTAATCTTGAATTCTTCCATTTCTGTAAACATTTCTGAGAAAAAAATAATAAAGTGTCGTTTTTCATCTTCAATTGTGAGTTGATTATAGCAAGATCTTAACAAGGGTGTAGTGTGGGAAATCCTGCAACTACAAAGTTGACCTTTATTTTCGTATCTGACTTGCGGTATTCCGCAATCTTACAAATGTTAATTTTGCAAACATCCTAAATTTCGCTAGATAATCACACTTTCCTCATGTTTATGCTGTCGTCATCTGTTATGTCATTTTTGAAATCACTCTGCGACGTCTTCGCAATGTTGTTGATGAATATTTCGCAAGTGTGTTGTTGTTGCGATATTCTAATCCTACATCTTGCCTCTTCTCATGTCTTCTCTACAAAGGGGAGAATGTCATTAGAATTTGTACTTCAAAATGCCGCAGCTGTTCATCTTTCTATATTTTTCTCCCGACAGGATTCCGTGAATTAAGTATAACCTCCTACACGTGTCAAATACTCCTCTACTTACCGGCACGTTCATTTTCATCCAGTCACTATTCTTTTGTCTATTGAAGGAGATATCTAGTAGAGAAATAATTTTCTCATTTTACTTCTCCATCTTCCTCATCTTTACTCTCTCTGTAAGTCCTCATCGTCTGCAACTTTCTTCTTTTGAAGATTCATCTGCTACTGCTTTCATGGAGTCATCAAGGTAGATATTCTTCTGATTTTGCTGAAACCGATCTTTTTTATTGAAATTATCTTATCTGACTTTATTTGACTTTATGTAATTCCCATGTTGTTTCTGTTTCAGCAGAATCGCCACTAATACCAAACTTTCAGTCCAAAATCCCAATGCTTCAAAAGAATCACACCCTAAAGTCGCTGCAAGCAAAAGAAAGTTTGCGAATCGCAAGGTAGTGAGAAACACTTATTATTTTAATAACAATATTGTTGCCTCTGTTTCTTATCTGGATTGTGATTCACAGGGTGATGGAGATGCCAATAAGCCCCCCAAGAAATATCACCATCTTAAGACCATTGAAACTTCAGTTTCATTTTCTTTACTTATCCCTTCAAAATATCCTGCGATATCTTCGCAAACTGAACCTTTACTTCCTATTCGCAAAAATATTGCCTCAGATTTTACCCCTTCGACTGGTCTTCTAATGAATGAAACCCTTCTTATTAAACATTCTGCGAATGAAACCACCTTTTCTCTTGTTGCTAATACTTCTCAAGTCAACTCCTCCTTAATCTCAATTACTAATCCTCCTCAAACCTCACCTTCAAATGATACATATATCATGAATAATGATTCAATCCCTCCATCTTCTATCATCATCACTTCTTCATATGAATCTCTTACTTTCTGTAGATAGATTGTGGAAGGAATAGATATTACTTTTAAAGTGTTATCTGATGTTCTGGATGATGTTAAGAAGTCTCCTACTGATCTTATAAAGTGAGGCATCTGCGAGATTTTGAGTAAATATTTTGGTTCTGATAGAAATGTTTCACAAATAGCTCTGGAGAAAGAAGTTGAAGTTTTGAAAGAGAATCTAGAAGCCAAGACTTTGGAATGTATCAATCTTCATCTTGAGAACCAAAAGTTCCAAAATGCCTCGCTAGATTGTGATATCCTTCGCAAGAAGAATAAGGAACTACAAGGTACAACTTTCTCAAATTTTCGCTTAACTTATCTTTTTCAATAAATTTGTTCTTTCTGTATTCAACTTTCTTAAAATCCTTTGTTCGCCTTTAAGTTTTAAACCAGAAACGAATAATGGAGAGATATCAATTTGAATCCATCACTGAAGAATCCCATGTGGACAGAGATATTTGGATGGATCAATATAACCAATTAGATAACGCCTTCATACATATTCTGTCGATCAAATAAATAATATTACCAAAGAGAATACTCAATTAGTTCAGAAGCAAAACTTATTAAGTAGTGAAATATCTCGCCTCTCTTATTCTTTAACTAAAGCTAACTTGGAGATGGAAACTTTATCAGATGAGAATAAGACCTTATCTCAAGAGAAACAAGCTCTTTTAAATAAAGTGGCAATCTCTTCGCAGCAACATAACATTTGTCAAAAAGTATGTAATGATCAAGAACAATCTATTTTCTCTTTGAGAAGTAAACTTAAAGAAATAACAGAGTCATCTGCTCCTGAGAGGGATGAACTTATCCGGGGTAGAATAGATTTAAGTGTAAAGGCAAGTTAACTCAAGGAACAATACTCCAAACAAGAAGAATCATATACTTCTCTTGCGAAGGAAAACGCCTCACTTATTCTAAAGAAAATAATTTTCAATATCGCTTGAAAGGTTTAGTCGGAGATAAATTTGATGATGTAATGGACCGTTGGGAAGATAGTTGTTTGGCTCTAACTCAATATCTTGTTTCGCAAAAGGAAGGTAGTCATAAAAATTTGACTGCCTCAACCGTCTTTTATCTCTGTGTAGTATTTATTTGCGAATTCTTCATCTTAATAAATCTTTTGTATTCTATTTTTTCGCAGAGTCTGAGAAAAATATTCATTCCTCTATTTCTATCTTGGAGTCTAAATATACCAAAATTCACAAAGATAATGCAATACTTGCTTCTTACTTTGCTCGTTCTCGCGACCGAGCAGAAAGAATGTTTGATTATCTTGCCTACTTCAAGGATATTCAACATACAAACCATCAGAAGTCATTTCTTCGCCAAGTCCATCTCAAAGCTGAAGTTCTGGTAAATGACATCTTGTGTCCAAGTCTCTTTCTACTGTATCAGTCAAACCTTTAGAAGTAGATGATGATGAAATTCCTCGTCCTGCTGATAGCAATTTTGACTGTGAAAGTGGTGAAGAAGGTTTTTCTCAAGAATATTTAGCAAATGAGGAAGAAATCCCTCCTAAAGAAACTACTGCTGTTGATGACCAAAACGAAGAAGAATCTAGAATAAATGAATCAACTGTTGATGATATCCCAAATGAAGAAGAAGCTAGAGTAGACCAGAATGAAGAGAATACTGGAAAAAATGATAAAGCTGGCGAAGAACGTCCATTATCTCCTTCTGGCGAAGCTAACACTGAAGTCTAAATTTTAGTTTTATTTCCTTGAATTATTCCTTCTTTGTTTCTTCTTGCGAATGATGTACTTCAGTCAACTTTGAGATTCATTTGCTATTTTAGTATTTTGTATGCTTACGAAAAAGATAATGACACTTGGTTTATTAATTCCCATACTTGCCTCTCATTATCTTTCTTGCGATGAACAAATTTTTCCTGCATAAAGAATAGTTAATTTTTATAAATTTTTTGTTTTGTCATGTGGTCTTATTTTTCCTTCCTAGTTAAAGGTCTTATTTTTCCACCTCTTGTCATTGCGACAAAATCGCAGGACATTCTTACATTTTCATGTAAGAACCCATTGATCTTGCCTTAACTCTCTCTTTTTTATTAAAATTTTTGTTGCGACAATATGACAGGCCTAAAGTTCTTGTGAAACTAAAGCCCCATGACATTGGCGTCTTGCGACGAAATCGCGGGACGTCCTTACATTTTCATGTACTGACCCATTGATCTCGTCTTATCTTTTTCTCTTGTATTGTTGCCTCTTCAGGATTGTCACACAAATATGACAAGCCTTGATACTCCCATGAGTAAAAAGCCTCATGACATTTGCGTCTTAAGACACTTATCAGCTCCCTAATGGAGGGTGCCTCCCTTATCTTCCCCCTGATTTCCCCTTCAAGGAGACGTACTTATTCCATACAAGGATAGCTCCTACCATCCAGTCTTGACAACAACCAGTTATTTTCGCATCCTCTTATCCCTTTTACCTATATGGATTATGGTTACGAGACTGCACCCTAAGTGGGATTTTCTTCGGGCCGAGTGCATAATAGCCAAGACTTGTCAAGAATGGAAAGGTACACTCCAGACGCCCCGGGCACCCTTGACCCAACCGTGTACCTCGGTGCCTTGGTCATATTCTGCACTTCTTAGGAGAAACCTTATTACCCTGGTCGCCCAACTCAAGTCATATGCTTAAGTTGAGAATCCAAGGTGCCTCTCCTGGATGGGCTTTATTGACCCCAAATATCCATGACTCAGGTTCCAGTAGCGGTGTAACCTTTTCGTTGAGCCATGCAACAGGTACCCCCTTCTATGACGCACTTTAGGTCTTACATTTTGTAGGACAAGAATATCGCTACAATATTATTTCTGCGATATTAACAACACTTTTGCGAGCATCACAGAAGACTCTTTAACAACATTTCGCGAGCGTCACAGAAGAATCCAAAAGAAGATGACGATGGAAGAAATACAAAGAGAGTATGTTTATCCCGCGATGGTTATCAATTATGTGAGAAAAAATATTATAGCAATCGCGGTGAGATCGCAGAGTAAATTTGAAAGATGAGGAAAACTTAGCTGTCATCCACTATGTAAATCCCTATATAAAGGTTTCGTTAGGTTCAAAAGATGATGATGTCTTTTGGAGAGTTGATAAGGTTTTGAGGAGAGAGAAACTCTAGAAAGAAATTTGTACTTCTGAGTTCTTATATTTTTGTAAAGAATTCTAAAATTAGAATAAGAAAAGTGTTGTTATTCATCTTCAAAAATAATCCAATTTCTATAGATTCTTATCAAGGGTGCAGTGTAGGAATTCCTGCAACTACATTTTGGCGCCCAGAAACAGGGATTGAATCAAGCTAAGAAATCTCTAATTACAACTTGAAAACTTAAAGAAATTGGTAGAGTTGAAGAAATGGCTAGAAGAAGAAGAAATACATCAGAACCACCGACAATTGTGGGGAGAAGTAAAAGACTTTCAGGTGAGGGAACAGGTGAATTAGAAGAATCTTTAAGGATAAGATCAGGAAGAAATAGAATAAGAAATGAATCAGAAAGTTCAATTCAACAGCCGAATCAACAAGCACAAACACGAGATAGGAATATAGATTATGATAGAGTGAGTGTGCATACTTGGAGGTCGGATTCGATGGAAGAATCAGAAAATCGACAATTAAGAAATGAAGAAGAAGGAGAAAGAAATCAAGAAATAGGTGTAGGATTAATTCATGAAGGACGTGAAAATGAAATAGTAGATGATTTGAGACAAATAATATAGGAAGAAAAAAGATTAGAGGCAGAAGAGCGTGCGAATTTAACAAGACAAAATCATGAGCTAAGAATGGAGAATTTGAGGTTACAAAGAAGGAGATCAAGAAGTATTGTTAGATCAAATTCAAGATCATTCAGAGAAGAACCAAGGCAAAATTCCCCAATGAGAAATGTTAGAGAAGAAGTGCAAAATTTAAATGGAGAACAACGTCATAGAGAAGAAGAGATAATTGGAGATCGTTATAATCCGCATGGAGAAGCATTGGATAATAGACGTAACAATAGAAATCAAGGAGGAAGAAAAGGCCAAAATGAAAAAGAAAATCCATATGAAGGTAGGAGGATATTACATGGGCGAGAGAATCAAAGGAATCAAAGAATAATTGAAGAAGAAATTGAGAGACATTACGCCGAACAAGCATGCCTGGCTTGTGAGAGAGAAAGATTAAGGGCAGAAGTAGAAGAACAAGAATTCCGAGAGGCAGTACGACAAAATAACCATGAAAATCGAGAAAGGAGACGTATACAAAATCGGTACAATGATAATATTCAGGAGGAGTATGATAGAATACAGAGGAGATTATAAAGGAAGCGAAGAGAAATGAGGAGAAATGAAGAAATCCGCAGAGAAGAAAGTAGACAGCTGCGATTTCAAGAGGAGGGTGAGAGAGAAAATCGCAAAGAAAGACGCGATGACAATGAAGAAGAAGACACACAAAATCACGTAAGGCAAGAGCACAGAAGAAGGGAAGATGCATTAAAAAGGCCAATGGAGAAAAACTCAACTGAGAATGAGAAAATATTGAGAGAATTAGCAGAAATGCGAGGAATGATAAGCAATAGAAGAGAAGGAGGAAGAAGGCATCTTGATGAAGCTATTGAAGAAGCTGCGAGAACTCCATTTACTCAAGAAGTATAATTAAGAGGAATACCTCCAAAATGCAACTTACCAGCATTAACCAGCATCTTTGATGGGACTACTTGTGATGTTCAACACGTCAAGGCTTATGTTATATGTATGCTACAATGGGAAAACCATGATGTTGTACTATGAAAATATTTTGTGTCTAGCTTAACTGGCGAGGCATTAAAATGGTTCGAGGGATTGCCAAAAAACACCATAACTTCTTTTGATCATTTACAAGCTACATTTCTAGGAGCTTATATTAGCAACAATTCATCGCGACCAGGTATTGAAGATGTGTTTGGGTTAAAACAGAGGGTTGGAGAGAGTATGAAACATTTAACCATAAGATGGAAGACAATGTGCAGTGACATGGCAGGAAGAGTTGACGAGAGATATCTTATCTTGTCTTTTATCAATGCAATGTTCGCGACCAATCTATTGTACATAAAAATTTTCAGAGTCAAGAATACAAACACTATAACTGAACTACAAGAACTACAAGAAGAATACATTGCTTTAGAGGAGAAACAAAATGAGATGGAATCATATCCCATCGCGAACACCAATTCCGTAGCAGCAATTGGGAGTTTACTACCTAAAATGATAAACAATGTGGCGATCATCTCGCAAGTGTAATAAGAGAAAGTATAGACTGATAACCAGCAGAAGTTGGTAGCTATGGGCAGTAGAGATCAAGAAGAGTATGAAAGGGAGAAGAATTACTACAATCGCGGTGGAAATAATAAGATTCAAAGGCTTGATCAGCCGCAAGAAACTTATGGTGGACAGAGGCAAAACAATTTCAGAAGTCAAGGGAATCAGAAAATCATATGGGAAGAAATTAAGATGCCTCCTCTCAATGCTAGTATAGAAAAAATTTGGGAAGCTATCATTTTAATGGAAAATATACCATCTCCATGGAACATGGGAAAAGAACCACATCCTAATAATCGCAGTCAAGAATTTTTTCCTTACCATCATTTTCATGGCCACAAAGTAAATGACTGCAGGAATTTAAAGAGAATAATTTTAAGGATGATTGAACAAGGAAAGCTAAATCACTTTTTAGTAGGACATCCACAATCTCAGCAATTTCCTCCAGCACCAGAAATTCGCAGGGTAAATACTGTAAAAGGAGCCTAATCATTCGTAATAGAAGTTGGGGCTAATGCAAAGAATTTGTTTTGTAATTCCATTGTACATTCACATAGAACAATAGAGGATTTCCATGATAATGTTCTAAGAAGAGTCTTCGCGAGAGACACAGATGGAAAAGAGATAATGAATATAGCGAGAGCCTCTCCATTAGAAGAATGGCAAAAGCAAACTATATCTTTCGGTGCACAAGAAGTACCAGAACCTGGTGAGCAGCATGATAACCCGTTGGTAGTAAGATTAGAGATAAACCCAAAGCAAATGGAGGAAGAAGATGAAGAAAATGGTGATGAAAATGAAGATTCTTGGGCTATCAATAGAGTTCTAATAGACACAGGCAGCTCTGTTGACATACTATTTTATCATACCTATAAAACAATTGGTGGAAGAGACGAAGATCTAATTCCCTCAACATATAAAATCTATGGTTTTAATGGTACTGCCAATAAACCAAAAGGGGATATTGAGATGCGGATTCCCTTGAAAGGGATAACTTCAAAGATCTTGTTCTGTGTTGTTGACATGGAATCACCTTACAATGCTCTGATTGGTCGACCTTGGCTACAAGGAATATTAGGTGTAGCATCTACTTTCCACCAGTGTGTTAAATTTATTTATCCTAATGGTGTTGGAGTAATTAAAGGATATTTGGGAGAAAGCAAGAAGTGTTATGAAATTGATATGAATTCTTGCGAAGAAAGAGCTGAGAAGAATAGCAATTGGAAGAACAAAATCAAACAACAACAAAGATATGAAAGGTTAATGATTGATACAATAGAACGACAAGAAGAAGTTTATGGCGAGCGTCTCGCAGATGAAGAAACAACAACAAAACGTAGAAGATAATAGTAAGTAGAGAGGTAAAATGATGAACTTTAGAAGACTTAATGAATGATTTGTTCGAAGAATATGTAATTGAACATGGTATTCTACTTGAAAGAATTACAAGATTTTACAAAAAGAAAGAAGATCAAAGTTGTGAAATTTTATTAGAGTTACAATACTTGCGAGAAGAGCGAATAAAATTTCGCAGAGATTAATAGAATGGGACGAACCTTTATGGCGTGCACCCTAGTTCGCGAATAAAATTTCGCAAGAGGAAAATATAAGGCCTAATAGCGCGTCATAGGAGGGGGTATCTCTTGACATGATTCAGGGGTAAGGTTATACCACTGCTGGATCCTGAATCATGCAGATGTTGGGGTTAAAGAAAACCTATCCTGGAGAGAGATTTTGGATTTCGAACTATATAAGGTTATACCCTGGTTGGACGACCGAGAATCTCTTCCAAGAAGTGCAAATTATGACCAAGGAACCGAGGTACATGGTTAAGCCAAGAGTGCCCGGGGCGTACGAAACTCCCTTGCCATTATTGGTAAGTCTTGGCTATGATGCACTTGGCCCGAAGAAAACCCCACTTAGGGTGCAGTCTTGTAACTATAATCCATATAGGCATAAAGGATAAGAGGCTGCGAAAACAGCTGGTTTCTGGTAAATCTGGATGGGAGGAGCTAGTCTTGTATGGCCGATGTGCCCTCCTTGATGGGGAAACCAGGGGGAAGATAAGGGCGGCATCCTCCATTAG
Source organism: Papaver bracteatum (assembly GCA_023529315.1). Lineage (NCBI taxonomy): Eukaryota > Viridiplantae > Streptophyta > Magnoliopsida > Ranunculales > Papaveraceae > Papaver > Papaver bracteatum. The sequence continues at coordinate 88,884 of JAJJWX010000213.1, forward strand.
GGATCTGATAAGTGTCTTAAGACGGAAATGTCATGGGGCTTTAAGATCGCAAGAACATTTAGGCCTGTCATATTGTCGCGTGACGTAAATTATATAGAGGCAACAAGCCACAAGAGAAATGTTAAGATGAGATCAATGGGTTTTTACATGAAAATGTAAAGATGTCCTGCGATTTCATCACAAGATGGCAATGTCATGAGGCTTTGATCTCGCGAGGGAACTTAGACTTGTCATATTGTCGCAATACAATCAAAAAATAAAGATAAGGCAAGATCAATGGGTCAATACATGCAAATGTAAAGACGTCCTGCGATTTTGTCACAGAAAAAAGTGTGGCACAGTAAGACCTTTAATTAGGAAGGCATAATAAGACCACAAGATTACTGCCATAATACTCGCAGATTTTATGAGAATTGCGATTTTACGCAGTTGTTGCTAGCGAAACATCGCCAACATTGAGGAAAATTTTATTTAAAACTTATATCTAATCTCTATTCAATTTTTTCATATTGCAGATGAATAATAGAGGCAATTATGGGAATGCATAAGAACGATGAAATTATTATTCATCCATCATATAAAATTGCATAGAGATATTAAATGATATGTTTGCACAGATAATTAAAGGACATTAATTATATTGATTGATTAAATTGAAGAAAAAGAATTGTTTTCTAATTCATACAGATAGAAGCAAAAGAAGTTTACATAATTGGAGAAACTCACAGCAATGTTACAGTAAGAAGAAAATAAATATACAAAGAAGATAGAAGGAAGAAGAAGAACTAGCTAGATCCATCGCCATCCTCTTTATCAGTCTTCTCTTCATCGCCAGATTTCTCCCTTTCATCATTATCATCACTATCTTCATTCTTATCAGCTTTTTCTCCTCCACCAGACTTTTCTCTTTCGTCATTATCATTATTATTTTCATCCTCGTCAGAATCCTCAGCTTCGCTATCAGAGATGTTAAGATTTGGGATTATTGCGGGGATTTCCTTTGCAAGATCAGGATATATAGAAGGAGAAATTCCATGATCATTGACGATCAACTTAACGGAATCATTATGAACAACAATGAGAGATCTATTGAAATTCGCGGTAGTAATGTCAAACTGCTCTTTCAATCGTGAATATTTATTATTGCGAGCAGCAAGAGTATTGTAGGTACCGAATATCGTAAGATGTTGGGTTACGAATGTAGTAACAAATACAAGAGAAAAGTGTCTCAAGATAATGCGATAATAGAAGAAACACGGGAGAAGTGTGAAGGGTTTGCGAATATAGAATAAATTTACGATGCTTCGCAGGTTATATACAGTTGTACAGATTTCACTATAAATAGTAGTTCAAATGCTAGATTGAGGAATTCTTTAAGTGAGTGTTAGAAAAAGTCTTAGGAGAGAGAACAGAGAAAATTGTAACTGTTCTAAGTTCCATTAACATATTTCTTTGTAATCAGTTGAGAGTATTAATCAGTAAATTGTCATTTTTTATCAAGAACTTCTTAAAGTTTTATGAATTCTACTGAGGGTGTAGTTGTAGGATTTACTGCAACTACATAATTGGTGCTAGAAGGAGGGGACCTGAAGATTGTTATAGCAGGAATTTGAAGGAGTTTTGGAAATTTGAAGATAAAATGGAGTCAGTATATGAAGATTGCAAAAGAGAAGAATGTAATATGATCACAAAGACAATGATTGATGAATTTCATAACAACATGAAGGGAAGGATACACAAACAAGATTGTAGAGGAAGAAAGGTCATGGAAGTGGAGAAAATAACAAATTTGAAAGAATGGGAAAAGCAGAAAATCACATTTTCAATAGAAGAAATTCCAAATTAAGACTTGAACCACACTTCACCATTAGTAGTCACAATTCCGATCATGCGAGAAGAAAAGAAAGCTACAAAATCTATAGAAAAATGGAAATTAAACCGAGTTTTGATTGATACAGGAAGTTTTGTTGATATTATATTCTATCATGCACTTAAGGGGATAGGGATTAAAGATGAAGAGATCACAAATTCAGAATGTCTTATCCATGGATTGGGAAAATCTACAACAAAATACAAAGGGGAAATAATGTTACGAGTACCGCTGGGAGAAATCGAAACACACATAGTTCTATGTGTGGTAGATATGGAATCTCCATATAATATGCTGGTGGGAAGACCATGGGTTCATGCGATTAAAGATATTGCTTCGACATTACATCAATCAATTAAGTTTCCTACACCAAGCGGAATACAAGAAATAAAAGGGGATCTTGATAGTGCAAAATTTTGTTATCAGATTGAAGTAAAACAGTGTGGAGGGAGAGCAAGAAAGAAACAATTTCGTAGAAAACTTGCGAAAGAAGCGAAAAAGGAAGAGGAGTTCAGAGTGTATACAATAAGAGCAAGAGAAGGAAAAGGAATACCAAGTGAGATCCCAGAAAAAGAAGGAGAACCAATGAAATTAATCAAAGAACCCAACACCTATGGGAGAGAAAAGTCCTAGTTACGTTGCAGCAGAACCAACCAAATAAATAAATATTGGAATTGAAGAGGAGCCTTTAATCCTGCGAATTGGAACTAAGATGGACGAAGAAGAAGAGAAAAGAACCATTGATCTCTTACGAGAATACAAAGATATATTCGCAGGAAGTGTAGATGAAATACCAGGAATTAATCCATAAGTGGCTTGTCATAGATTGAACATAGATAAAAGCGTAAGACCATTCAAACAAAGAATAAGAAAGATCTCGCAGAATTATCATGCACAAATAGAAGAAGAATTACAAAAGATGTTGGATGCAGGAATCATAAGAGAAGCAAAATACCCAGAATGGATTGCAAATATGGTCATTGTTCCAAAGAAGAATAAAGGGATAAGAATTTGTATAGATTTCACTGATCTAAACAAATCATGTCCCAAAGACAGTTTTCCATTGCTAGACATACCACAAATGGTGGAATTAGCTGCAGGACATGATATAGTCACTTCACTCGATGGATATAAAGGGTACAATCAAATATCACTCGCAGAAGAAGACCAAGAACATACTGCCTTTTTTGCTCCAAGAGGTTTATATTGTTATGTGAAGATGCCATTTGGTCTGCGAAATGCGGGTGCTACATATCAGCGAATGGTCGAAAAGGTGTTCGCAAAGTGGATACATAAAACCTTAGAGGTGTATGTAGATGATATGTTGATAAAAAGTAAAGAGGCCAAAGATCATGTGCAAGATTTGAAGGAAATATTTGAACAAATGAGAAAATTCAACATCAAATTGAATCCTGAAAAATGTGTAATTGGAGTTGCGTCAGGAAATTTTTTAGGATACATAGTATCAAAGGACGGAATACAAGTCGATCCAAAAAAAGTACAAGCAATCCGTGACATGCCAACACCTGCAACGGTAAAAGAAGTGCAAAAACTAAATTGACTCTTGGCTTCACTTGGAAGATTTATTTCGCGAATGTCAGATAAGTGCAAACATTTCTTCAACATACTTAAGAAGGGAGCAAAATTCAAGTGGACTGATGAATGTGAAAAAGATTTTCAAGGAATCAAAGAATATCTCGCGAATACATCCATATTATAGAAACCAGAGAAAGATGAAGAATTATTGGTATACCTCGCAACAACTCAATATGCTTTAAGTGCAGTTCTATTACGAACAAATGCAGGAATAGAAAGGCCCATTTACTACATCAGTAAAACTTTTAACACGGCAAAGAGAAATTATTCTAAAATGGAGAAGTTAATCTTATCCCTGGTTTATGCATCATTTAAGTTGCGAATATATTTTCAAGCGCATGTGATAAAAGTGGTAACCAAAGTCCCAATTGAGTAAATCATGAAGAACACAAAAAGATCAGGAAGAATAGAAAGGTGGAATGCACAAATAAACCATTACAAGATAAAGTACGAAGTGTTATCATCGCAAAAGTCACAAGTTGTCGCAGATTTCTTGGCAGAATTTCCTTTGGAAGAAGATGAGGCAGTAGAAGAAATGATGGATACTGAAGAAGAATTTGGGAATCCAAAAGACCTATTAACAGAACCAAATAGGTGGGAAATTTTAGTGGACGGATCATCCAACAATGAGGGGAATAGAGTAGGAGTTGTGTTGATTTCACTAGAAGGAGAAATAATATCATTCTCATTCAGACTATTATTTGCATCCACGAACAATGAAACGGAGAACGAAGATGTAGTGCATGCATTGAAGATCGCAATAGAAATGAAGCTCGAAAATATAAGAATAACAAGTGATTCTCAGCTGGTAATTTGTCAAATTAAAGGGGAATATACCAAGAATGAGTCTTCTTTGAAGAAATACAAGAAACTCGTTGATGAATTATATGCGAAGATACCAAAGTTAAAATGGAGGCATATAACAAGGAAATACAATCGACTCGCAGATGCTTTTGCATTCATTCCAAGTATGATGACAAACCCTAATACAAGAAATATCAAAATCCAGACAATTCAACATCCATCAGTGAATAAAGAAGAAGAAATTGAGGAAGCAATTGCGATGGAAGTAGAAAGGGAACTACCAGATGACATCGCAGAAGATCTCGCATATTGGATAAAGGACATTCATGCATATCTCGCAAAAGGATGAATACCCAGGAACAGACTAGAAGCACATAAATTAAAGAGTCGTGCAAAAAATTATGAGTTACGAGAAGGAATTTTATACAGAAAATCTTTCAGTGGACCACCTCTCAGATGTGTAACTCGTGAAGAAGGAGAAAAAATATTGAAGATGTTACATGGAGGAGAAGCTGGTAATCATAGTGGGGGAAGATCTCTAGCTTATAGAGCAAAAATACAAGGATATTACTGGCCTTATATGCACACAGACGCAAAATTGTTGGTGAGACGATCCAAAGAATGTCAACGACATGGGAAAAGAACTCATGCACTAGGGACACCATTAAACTCTTCAACAAGCTGCTGGCCTTTCGAGAAATGGGGATTGGATATTGTTGGCCCATTTTTACTTGGATCTGGGCAGAGAAGATACTTAATAGTCGCAACAGATTATTTCACGAAGCTCACAGAAGTAAAAGCAGGACAACATATTCGCGATAAGGATGTTTTTACATTCATATTTGAGAATATCATTTGTAGGTATAGAGTTCCAGCGCAATTAGTATCCGACAATGGGAAACAATTTGAAGGGAAGAATATAGAGATTTTACTCGGTGCTTTTAGGATAAAATGTGGGAAATCAACTCCATTATATCCACAAGCTAATGGACAGGCAGAGGCAACAAATAAAACAATCGCAGATACAATCAAAAAGAAATTAGAAGGACATCTCAGAGGGTGGTGCGAGCAAGTGCCTAGTGCAGTCTGGGCATATAATACAACTAAAAGGGAGGCAACTGGAATGTCTCCTTATTGTTTAACATATGGAGTAGAAGTAGTATTGCCAACAGAGGTTGTAATTCCGACAACAAAGAAAGAAGCATGGGAAAGAAATTTAAGTGCAGGGGTGATATTAAGTGAATTGGATGATTTGGAAGAAAAAAGGGAAAAGTTGTTGCGACATATGAAAATTTATCAGGAAAGATTAGCTCAAGAGTATAACAAGAGATTTATTGAACGTGAGTATCAACCAGGTGATTTGGTCATGCGAGAAACACCTCCCTACCAGAAAGAAAATGGAGGAAAAATAGCACCAAAATGGGATGGACCATATGTCATTAAAGAGGTTATGGGAAGTGGAGCTTATCGGCTGATGGATCCAGAAGGGAAAGACATGGGTTTAAGACTCGGTCCACCCTGGAATAGATTGTATTTAAAAAGGTATTATCCATAAAACTCATGATAATTTTGCGAATATCGTTTGCTCGCACAAAAACTACCAAAATTACACATTTTAAAATTCTTATTGCGATCAGCTTTCATTAAAGAAAGACGCAAAAATTTATTTGCGATCAGCTTTCATAAAAGAAAGCCGCAAACTGTGATCATCTTTCATAAAAAGAATGAAAGCCACAGAAATTTTACACATGCAAACCTTTGTGACGTACACCCTAGTTCGCGAAGCAACATTTCGCAAGAGGCAAAGTCCTAAAGTACGTCATTTAAGGGGGTACCTATAAGCATGGCTCAGGGGAAACGGAACATCACCAAGGAACCTGAGTACATGGACATTACGGGGTACATAACCCAAAAACGGGGTACCTATCCGGGTAAGACATCTTGGATTCTCAACCTAATCTTGCGATGTAACATGATTTAGGTTGGGAGACTAAGGCATACTGTCTTTCACAAGAAGTGCAGAAAACGATCAAGGCGCTGAGGTACACGGTTGAGTCAAGAGTGCCGGATGGGTTTGAAGCACATCTTCCATTCTTGACAAGTCTTGGCAAATGATGCACTTGGCCCAAAGATACCCCATAGAGTGCAACCTTGTAACTATAAGCCCTATATGCAAAAATGATAAGAGGTTGCGAACAAAAGCTGGTTGTTTCTAGAACCGGATGGGAAAATCTAACCTTGTATGGTCGATGTACGCTTCCTTGAAGGGGTAACCAAGGGGAAGATAAAGGGCAGCACCCCCCATTAGGGAGCTGATAAGTGCTATAAGACGCAAATGTCACGAGGCTTTTTGTTCGCAAGAACATAAAGGATTGTCATATTTTTGCAACAATCGTATTTTTGCGAGTAAAATAAAATAATATATATATATATATATATACTCGCAGAATTAAATACAAAGAAGTTAAGATGAGATCAATGGGTTATTACATGAAAGTGTGATAACGTCCTGCGATTTCATCGCAAGACGATAATGTAACAAGGCTGTATATTCGCAAGTATATTCAGAATTGTCATATTATCGCAAACACAAAAATATTGTTAAGATAAAGTCAAGGGGTTGAGGCATGCGAATGCACCAACGTCCTGCGACTTTATCGCAAAAGAGGTGGCAAAGTAAGACCTTTACTTAGGAAGGCATGATAAGACCACAGAAACTAATGAAGTCAATTCCGTCAATATCATTGGAGATTCTTTATATTCTCAACAAGAATATATATCAAGAATTCCTACCAAAAGAGGCAATTTTATTCGCAATCAAGGATGGATATTTCATACTCATTAAATTTTTCGAGGATTGAATACTTCTCATATTTCTTCAAGGATTGAATACTTCTTATACTTCTTCAAGGATGTTTCATAATTCTTATACTTCTTCAAGGATGTTTCATAATTATACAAGGAGGTTTCATACTTCTTATACTTCAAGGGGGAGATTTCTTATTTACTTCGCAACAATCTGAAACTTTGCAACTTAAACTGAGGCAGATATTATAATACTTACAACAACAATTGATCACCTGAAGAGAAATAATAAGGGGAAAGGCAATACTAAGCTAAGTCTTCAAGATATGTTATTTCTCTTCATATGATCAATTTATTCAATTTATGCAAATCAAGAAAGTATTCAATTAGAGAAAAGTCAAATCATTATCGCAAAATATAAAATATACTTCTTAAGGAACATAAACAGTAAGCAGAATTGTTTGTAAAAAGAGGACCAACATTAACCAAGAGAAAAAGTTCAAAATAAAGAAAAACAAGAGGATTAACGATAACTTGGGAAAGAAGTTTATCATGCTTAATGCTCTTCATCAACACTTTGTGCTGCATCTTTAAGATGAGTAGGATCATCAACAATGTTCAATTCTTGCGAAACATTACCCTATGTAGAGCCTTCAACAGGAGCTTCTCCTTGAGGGATATATTCTTTTTCACCATCAAGTCCTTCATCATCACTCTCGTAATTAAAGTCACTATCAGGATCACGAGCAAATTCATCATCAGATATTTCCAGAGGTTCAACTTTCACTGGAAACAAGGATTTTGATAAGAGAATTTGTTTACCAAGAATAGAGCTTTGGGATGACTTTCACGGTGGTTAGTATCTTCAATATCTTTGGCATAAGAAAGATGGTTGAATCTCCGATTAGCGCGATCACTAGAATTGATCAAACGAGTAGAAAGCAAAGCGTTCTTCTTGCGAAGCTCAGAATAGGTGGTCTCCAATCTAGCTTTAGCATTGCGAAGATTATTCTCAGATTCTGCGAGTGAAACAAAATTCAAAGAATCAATTCTGCGAATATAACAAAGTTTAAAGGTATATCAAAGGCAATCAAATTTTAATGACTACCTTCTCTTTGTGAAGTAAGAAATTGAGCTAAATATAGACAAAAATTCTTCATCTGACCCATAGCTTTATCAAAACCATCACCAACTAATCCTTCAAGTCTGGATTGAAGCTTTTGATCTTTGGAAAGAAGAAATTTATTATCCTTCGCAAGTTTTGTATTAAGGTTTTATAGTTGGGAATAATCTTCTTTAAGTTTATTCCTCTTAGTGTTCAAGATTATATTCTTATTAAGAAGGGATTTCTTCTTGGCAACAAAATAACTTCTCTCTGTATATGAAGACTTCTTTAATTCCTCAAGTTCACCTTTTAACAAATAAAGGAGATTTTCTTGATCGCAAAGTTTACTCTGAAGAATATTCAATTGTTGCGAAGAAACGGCCATTGTATTCAAATACGAACATCTTTCTTCTGATAAGGTTTCATTATCTTCTAATAGGGTTTCTATTCTTAAATCGGCTTTAGTTAAAGAAGAAGTGAGATGAGATATGTCATCATTCAAAAATTTGTGATCGTAAATTAGTTGGGTATTCTCCTAGAAAAGGGCATCTAAATTATCAAGAGCACATGAATGAAGACTAGATAAGTGGGAAAATTGGTTCAAAAGACTTTCATGCTTGGCTCTAAATTCTTCTGCGTCTGATTCATGATGAAGTACCAACATTCTACATTTCTGAATTGATTCTATAAAGGGGAATGGGTTTTAATGGGTGTTTCAAACATGCGAGAAATAGAAACAAACAAAAGGAGAAAATATGAAGATAATAGCAATACCTTTTAATGCATCATTCCTCTTACGAAGGATTGCACAATCTAGAGAATCATTTTGAAGCTGATTATTCTCTTTACGAAGGTTCTCACATTCTGCTTTCAAAAACTCATGAGTTTGGTGAAGCAATTCAAATTATTTTTCCAGGGCTTGACGTGAAATAGAAACATCAGGATTGATGAAGTTGTTGAGCATTTCGCAAAATTCAGACTGCGAGCGAACATTTGAAGATTTTGCAGTATTACTCAAAACATTAGATAACATATGGAAAGATGAATAAATTGCATCTCGAACTTCTTGAGGAAGGGGAGAATAATTTGAAGGAATCAAAGCAAGTTGTAAATTGCTTGGAGCAACAACACTCAAAGGATTAAGAGCTAAAATGGGTTTTTCAAGAGAAGGGGTTGAGAAGGTAACTTGCGAAGGTTGATCTTGAAGAAGTGTTGATAAATTGACAGAGGTGGGAGACTGAAAACTGGGTAATGGAGTAGAGGCAGGAGTTTGCGAAGAAGTGCTTTCACGATGAGGAGAGGAAAATTCTTTATCAATTACAAGAAGGAAATCACTAATTGAAATTGATGGCTTGGATTTGATAATACGAGATCTCTTGGTAAGGTTGGATTCTTCACCGACCTACGAATCAAAATGTAGATTAAAAACTGAGGCAACAATATATTGTTTTCTAAGGAAGAGAAAAAGAGTATTTTAACTACCTTTTGATTCTCGGATTTTCTTCTTCGAGAGCTAGGGTTTGAGCTTTTAGTCGAAGGTTTCACCTGAGAAGCAGTTTTGCTGAAAGAAATCAAAATCAAACAATGAATTAAACAGAAATAAAAGAGATAAACAAGTGAAAGATGCGAGAGATAAAAGAAAATTACCTCGGAGAACTCATGATGGAATTAACAGGAAGATTAATAGCTTGTGTGCCTCCAGTCTATTTCTTGGAGTTTCTCCTTTCGCCAAATAACAAGAAGTTCCGCTAGCCAATATTTGTTTCTTCTTTTTATTTTATTTCGCCATTTTCTACAATCATCACATCTTTCTATCTTCTTCGTCAATTTCGACGGAATTCCCATCCACATCTTCGTCTTCTTTAATGAAGGTAATAAGAGTGTTTGAATTTTTATGAATCTCGCAAGTGGGTTTGTCATCATGCTAGATATGAATTATCTTTCCTTGATATGTGCCTCCATTTTATCTTTGGAAAGATAATTCTTCCAAGTCTCTTGTATTTATTTAAAGAAGGTTCATTTGTTATATATTCTCCAGTTATTTGACGAATAACCAATTGAGAATCGCTTGTGATTCTAGCATTTTCCAACTTCATTTCTAACCTCATATTCTCGTCTCATTATTAGTGGATGTAAATTCTAACCTAAATGAGAAAGCTGTTTTTTCTCCTTCTGGTGAAATAAAAACAACTCCAATCCCATTTCCTTCTCCATTAGATGATCCATCCACTAATATATCCCATCTATTGGGTTCTGTCAATAATTCTTTTGGATCTCCATGTTCTTCTCCGCTCCATCATTTCTTCAGCCTTCGTCATTTTCCAAAGGAAATTTAAGAAGATAGAATTTCATATTTGATATCGAAATGTCCCACTTTGTGCATTCCATCTTTACTCTTCCTCGATCTTTTTGAATTCTTCATTACCGATTCAATTGGCACTTTTGTTAACACCTTGACCTTATGAGCTTGAAAGTAAATGCGAAGCTTGAAAGTTGCATGACCAATGCTAGGATTAATTTCTCAATCTTTGAATAATGAATTGAATATTTTACTAATATAGTAAATTGGTTTCTCTATCCAAAGATTATAATACCGCACTTAGCGCATATGCCGTTGTCGCGAGATAAATTAATAACTCTTCTCCCTGGTTCAAACCTTCGTAAAATGGTTATATCCATTAAATGCTCTTTTATTCCCTGAAATGCCTTCTCATATTCAGAGGCTAACAGCCCATTCAATTTTTTGAAGAGCTGGTGTGGGCATATCATGAATCGCTTGCACTTTTCTGGATCAATCATATTCCTTCCTTTGATACAATATACCCAGAAAAAGTTGACTTGTCGATTTACTTTGATATTATCAAGTCGCATTTGTTCAAAAATCTCCTTCAAGGAGACCTGATTAACATATCATCTACATATACTCAGTGTTTTTGTGGGCAAATACCTTATCCACCCATTCTTTGGTATGTTGCACCAGCAGTAATCCAAAGGGCATTTTTGCTTGAGCAAAAAATGGAGTTTGATCTTCTTCAGCGAGAGGGATTTGGTTGTATCCTTTATATCCATCTAACGAAGATATTCTTGCATTTTTGCTGACTCAACCATTTGAGGAATAGGAGTGGAGGAAAATTCAAATTATTATTCAATTACCATATTTGCAAAGGAAATCACAAGATCAAATTGAATTTTATCCGAGAAATGATGGCTTGGATTTGATAATTTATGACATGCGCATTTCATCCATGCTCCACCAACGAAAATGTCTTTGTATTCTCAAAAGATTTTAGTTCTTTCTTCCTCGTCTATCTCCAATCGAATCGGCTTCGGTGCCGGTGTTTTTATGATTCTCGCACGTTCATCTCCTTCGTGAAAATTCATTGGGTATCCCTTTTCCATCTTTTGCTCTTATCATGTAAAAATTCTTCTTCTTTTCTTGTTTCTCTCATCAAGATTGCCTTAGGACGTTCTTCACAATTTTTTACTTCAATTTGATAGCATGTCTTCGCAAGACGTATCTCCTTTAATTTCCCAATTGAATTTGATGCGTTTATGTGTTTGATCGCTACAGCTTTAATTGCGTGTATCCATGGAAGACTACGAGTATTTTAACTTGGTTTTGTTATAGATTTTCCGAAACCATGAATATGATATTTAGATTCTTAAAAGCATGGATAACTTTCTTCTAGAGTTCTATTTATAGCCCATTTTTCTCTGCATTTTAGAGCTAGGAGATTTGATCTAGATTTTTCTAAAAACTTCTGTTTAAATGTAAGCTTTTCCCAATTCTTTAATAATGGCGTTTTCTCTACCATCATAATTTTTCTCCCTTCAAAATCACGTTTATGTATCTCCTTAATATTTTCACATTTCTCTTGACACTAATTCATACTTCAATTTCCTACAATTTTCTTTAATTCTAATCATTTTTCTTCTGAATATTTCACCAATCTTATTCAAAGTTTCCTTGATCTTGAATAAGCGATTTTGCTAATTCAACGTCCCTTTGGCGCCAAAATGTAGTAGCGAGATTTCCACACTACACCCCTATTAAGATCCTATAAAAAAGAAATCAAAATCAAACAATGAATTAAACATAAATAAAAGAGATAAACAAGTGAAAGATGCGAGAGATAAAAGAAAATTACCTCGGAGAACTCATGACGAGGGATTACAGCCAGTTTCACCTGAAGAAGTGATAAATCAAGAAGTGTGATGTGAGAAGAAGATGAAGTTGCAAAAGTAAAAAGAGAAGGTAAAAAAGATAAGGAAGGTAATAAGAGGAGTATATATAAGGGAATAGTTAGGAAAATACGGTTATAAAAGATGTGTTCGAATTCTGATATACAAAAAAATAAAAAAAGTAACGGTTATATTCTCACGATCATTACTTCTTCGCAGAAATGACATGAGAAGAGGCAAGATGTAGGTACCGAATATCGTAATATGTTGGGTTACGAATGTAGTAACAAATACAAGAGAAAAGTGTCGCAAGATAATGCGATAATATAAGAAACACGGGAGAAGTGTGAAGGGTTTGCGAATATAGAATAAATTTACGATGCTTCGCAGGTTATATACAGTTGTACAGATTTTACTATAAATAGTAGTTCAAATGTTAGATTGAGTAATTTTTTAAGTGAGTGTTAGAAAAAGTCTTAGGAGAGAGAACAGAGAAAATTGTAACTATTCTAAGTTCCATTAACATATTTCTTTGTAATCAGTTGAGAGTATTAATCAGTAAATTGTCATTTTTCATCAAGAACTTCTTAAAGTTTTATGAATTCTACTGAGGGTGTAGTTGTAGGATTTCCTGCAACTAAAAGTATTTGCGAGCTGATTCTTCTCATTTTCAAGTTCCCCAATTATTTCAAGATATCTTTTTTCAGCTCATGCGAGAATATGACAACAAGTTAGAAATTTTGTAAAGAAGAATAATAAAAACAAGAAACTAGCGAGAAGAAGAATAGCTAACAACCTTCTCTTTCAGAAATCATATCTCTAATTAAAGCCGCTTGTTCAACTTGAAGGCTAACATTTACACCTAAATCATTCCTGGCATTGTCAAGAACCTTCGCATCCCAAGAAAACTCATCATCGCTATTTATAAGGAGACGAGATCAAACTTGAGTTTCCCTCGCAAGAAGATCTTCATTCTCGCGAACAAGTTTATCTCTTTCCATTTGAACGTTAAGAAGAGTCTTATGGAAATTGGCTAGAGTCTTGGAACCATTTTTAATAGCAAGATCTTTCTCGTCAATAAGGTCACTATTCCTATTTCTTAATCTATTTATTTCTTTCTTTGAATCAAGATAAAAGCGCTTATATTTGTCAGTCAAACCTAAATTGAATATGTGTTCAATTTTTAAGAGATTAAGTTTGGATCTAAGTTCATCTATGGAGAGGGATTTAATCTTATCATCTAAGAAATTACTTAAAGAATTATTAAGGCAAGCAAGAAGAGTATTATCATCTACAGGTTCAGGGAAAGATTGAAAGAGTGTAGCCTCTTTAGTAAGACCATAAATATCTGCAAGTTAAAAGTGGTTGCTTGAATAAGCCGCGATAGAGTAAGAAGAATTAAGAGAGAAGGGAAATCATTCATACCATAGAGTTGCTGGTTAGATTTGTCAAGATCAGAGATCTTTTGCTTATAAACTGAAGCTTCAGTCTCCAACTGTTTATTCTTCTTGCGAAGCTCAATAACTTCAGATTCTAATTTTTCTTTATCCTGGCGAAGTTTAGCAGCCTTCTTTTCAGAGTTGGCACGTCTTTTATCTAAATCAGAAGTAACATCAAAAGAAGCTCTTCCAACCTACGAAAGAATAATATAAATTAAGATCTAGCGATGGAGAAAATATATAAACAAATTGAAGAAATAAAAACATACCAAGGTACCAAGAGAATTTAAGAGACTAGGAGTCAGCGATCGTGAGACTCCTTGGAGAGAATCATTGTCCACCAGTATGGGATCATCGCAGACACTGGAAAGAGCTTGGGATGTCTTGTTAATAAATTCATCCTCGTCATTACAAGTTATGTTGTGGGAAATATCGCTAAAAATTCTAGATAAATGGGCCATTGAAGAATCAGATGAAGAAGAGTTCTTTATAAAAGGGAATCTTCTATCATTATTATTAAAATCTTCATCATTATTATCCTTATAAAATTCAACATTTGGGTTTTCTGGAATGGGTTGAGGAGTTGAAGAAGAAGAGGGTCGGGTTTTCCTTCTCTTCAAAGGAGGATTGCCAGAATCTTCACCACGAGGGGCAGAAGGTTTCCCTTTGGGAGGAACAATAGATTTATCTTGATCGCCAGATTCCCCACCGCGAGGGGCAGAAGATTTTCCTTTAGGAGGAACAACAGATTTATCCTTTGAAGGCTTCTCCTTAGTTCTCACGGGTTTTATTGGCGCTAGTTCTTCAATTTTCTGCGAGCACAGATGAAAATAAGAAATAGGGGCAACAATATATTGTTAAAATTTTATGAAGAGATATTTTTTACTTCATCCATGAGAGATTTAAGGGCTAAGAAAGTGTCGGGCTTCCTAAAGTTTTGATAAATGAGCTTCATTCTCTCAATCTGAGAAAGATAGAAGTCATTTAGCGAGAATGTAAAAACAGAAGAGAGTAATGGATCATAAGTAAAAATATCATAGGGATCATACCACTTTAGTTTTTTCAGGCCAATTGAAGACCCAAGGTTGATATTCTGCAAGATTCGTGGGAAGTTCGCGAGAACCATAAATATAAGGACCTTCGAGACATAACGGAAAAATGAACCACTTATCATCGCTAGAATGGCGAGGGCCTTGGTTGGTAGATGTATGCCAGTCAATATCCATCATAAGAGCTTTTTCATCAGCGACCTTCTCTTTTTTCAAATGAACACCCCAACAGGTGCTATCCCTCTTCATAGGGACTATTTTATAATTTACAAAGAAGTTATCCACAGTATAATTCGCAGAAACAATGGGGACATATTTAAATTATGGATTTTGTGCATCTTCAAGGTATCTAGATCCTTTGATAGCTCCGTGAGAGGCATATTCAAGCAGCAATCGGATACAATCTCCACCCAATTGATATATCGCTCACGAAAACCTTTTGTCATAAATTATTTGATAAAATAGCGGAAGTTCTGGGTCATAGAGAGGAATGGGAAGACCGGCTTCAAGTTGTCCTAGCGATACTATAATTTTTTCGCGAGAACATTGATCATCATTAAATAATTTAAGAGTAAGTTCAGATCTAGAATCCTGATTTGGAATTTTAGATAAAGTAAAACCTTTGCTTTTGAGATTTCCTTGCATCTCACCAAAAGCAATCAAGTTTTTAGCACCAGCGATAACCATTTTTCAAGTATGGGAATGAAGAAAATGGATTGAAAGATAAGAAAGAAATCACAACGATAACAGAAGTGCAATTCGCGGAATAACAGTAAATTTGCAGAAAGATTATGGAGAGAAATAAGAAGAAAGTAAAAGAGAAAAAGAAAGGAATGAGAGAATTATTTATAGAAGAAGAAATTTCTCGAAAAATATGAAGGAAATTAATGCAAATAAAAGACGTGGGTGGTCAGATCGCAGCGGTTAGAAGGGACGTGTCAAAAATTTATTAGAAGAAAGAATACGTGAAAACAGCTGGCAAAGGACACAAAAACGTGTCAGAACAGAGAAGTCTGAAAAGATAGGCAGTTATGGAATTCTAAAAAGTTCTCATGATCTTATCTTCTTCGCAGAAAATACATGAGAAGAGGCAAGATGTAGGACCAGAATATCGCTACAACACTATTTCTACGATATTAACAACACTTTTGCGAGCGTCACAGAAGAATCTTTAACAACATTTCGCGAGCGTCACAGAAGAATCCAAAAGAAGATGACGATGGAAGAAATACAAAGAGAGTATGTTTATCCCGCGATGGTTATCAATTTTGCGAGAGAAAATATTATAGCAATCGCGGTGAGATCACAGAGTAAATTCGAAAAAGGAGGAAAACTTAGCTGTCATCCACTATGTAAATCCCTATATAAAGGGTTCGTTAGGTTCAGAAGATGATGATGTCTTTTGGAGAATTGATAAGGTTTTGAGGAGAGAGAAACTCTAGAAAGAAATTTGTACTTCTGAGTTCTTATATCTTTTGTAAAGAATTCTAAAATTAGAATAAGAAAAGTGTTGTTATTCATCTTCAAAAATAATCCAATTTCTATAGATTCTTATCAAGGGTGTAGTGTAGGAATTCCTGCAACTACACATTTGCCTCTTGCGAAATTTTATTCTCACGAACTAGGGTGTATGCCATAAAGTCTCGCCCCATTCTAATCTTATATTTTTATGGATCTTAGATTGTCTCTTTCGAAATTTTTGCATGTTTTCATTCTTCTTTTGATGTTTGTAACCTCGCATCTTCTCTTTCATAATATTTTTTCATTCATTCATCTCATTTCAGTCATACATTATTTCGCAATCTACTCTTTCCCAATATCTCTTATGGGTAATATCTTTTTAGGTATAATCTGTTCCATGGTCTACCAAGCCTCTGACCCACATCTCTTCCTTCAGGGTCCATCAATTTATATTCCCCTGTTCCAACTATATCTTTAATGATATAAGGCCCATCCCATTTTTTTCGCTAACTTTCCACTATTTTGTCGCTGATATATTGGTGTTTCTCGTAGCACTAAATCTCCTGGTTGAAATTCACGTTTTTTGACGCGTTTATTAAACTCCCGTGCTAATCTTTGTTGGTAATTCTCCACATGCTGTAATTCTCTTTCTCACTTTTCCTCTAATTCATCAAGCTTGGTTAAAATCATACCCTCACTAAGATTTTTCTCCCATGCCTCTCTGTTTGTTGTGGGAATAACGACTTCTGTTGGTAGCACAGCTTCAACTCCATATGTTAGACAAAAAGGTGACATTCCTGTAGCTTCTCGCCTAGTTGTGTTGTAAGGCCATACTGCATTATGCACCTGTTCGCACCATGCTCTATTATGTCCTTCTAATTTCTTCTTCAATATATCTGCAATTGTGTTATTTGTTGCTTCTGCTTGTCCATTAGCCTGTGGATATAGAGGGGTGGATTTTCCACACTTTATCTTAAATGCATTGAGTAACATTTCTATGTTATGCCCTTCAAACTGTTTCCCATTATCAGATACTAATTGTGCTGGAACTCCAAATATGCAAATGATATTTTCAAATATGAACGTGAAGATATCTTTGTCACGAATATGCTGTACTACTTTCACTTCTGCCCATTTTGTGAAATAATCTGTAGCAACAATTAAAATATCTCCTTTGTCCAGATCCTGGTAAAAACGATCCCACAATGTCTAAACCCCACTTTCCAAAGGGCTATACACTTGTTGAATATGTTAATGGTGCTCCAGGTGTATGTATTTTCTTTCCATGTCGCTGAAAATCTTCGCAACGCCTTGATATTTGTTTCCCATCTTCATGCATATATGGACAATAGTAACCTTGCATTTTCATTATGTATGCCAGGGATCTTCCTCCACTATGATTGCCAGCATCCCCACTATGTAACATATTTAATATTTCTTCTCCCTTTTTTCGTGTTAAACATCTGAGTGATGGTCCATTAAAGGATCTTCTATACAACACCCCATCTCTTAGCTCATAATTTGTCGCACGGATTTTTAGTTTGTGTCCCTCCAATCTATTTCTTGGTGTTTCTCCTTTTGCCAAATATGCATGAAGTTTTGATCTCCAATCTTAGGCATTGGGTATTTGTGCTTCCTCTTCACCTTCTATTATCAAAACATCTACTTCTTCCTTATCTTCTTTGTTTACATATGGTGATAGGAGCGTCTGTATTTTTATGCATCTCGCATATGGATCTGTCATCATACTTGAAATGAAATCATAAGCATCTGCAAGTCTATTGTCTTTCCTTGATATGTGTCTCTACTTTATTTTTGGAATTTTCGCTAAAAATTCTTCGACAAGTTTCTTGTATTTTTTTCAAAGATGGTTCATTTGTAGTGTATTCTCCTTTTATTTGGTGAATGACTAGCTATGAATCACTGGTAATTCTCATATTCTACAATTTCATTTCTATTCCGAATTTTAGAGCATGCACCACATCTTCGTATTATGTTTCATTATTAGTGGATGCGAACTCTAATCTGAAGGAAAAATCCATTTTGTTTCCTTCTGGAGAAATTAGGACAATTCCAACTCCATTAACTTCCCCATTTGATGATCCATCTGCCAATATTTCCCATCTATCAGGCTCTGTCAACAGATCTCTTTGGTTCCCATGTTCTTCCTCCAAATCCATCATTTCCTCCACTGCTTTATCATCTTCTAGAGGAAATTCTGCTAAGGATTCTGCAAAAACTTGTGACTTTGGTGACGATAATATTTCATACTTAATTTTGAAATGTCCCACTTGTGCATTCCATCTCTCCACCCTACCTGATCTTTTAGAATTCTTCATTATTGATTCAATTGGTACCTTTGTTAACACCCTTATTTTGTGTGCTTGAAAATATATGCGAAGCTTAAATATTGCATAAACCAATGCCAGAATTAGTTTTTCGATTTTTGAATAATTTCCCTCTGCGGCATTGAATGTTTTACTGATGTAGTAAATCAGTTTTTCAACTCCTGCGTCAATTCGCAGTAGCATAGCACTTAATACATGCAAAGCTGTTGAAAGATAGATTAATAGTTCTTCTCTTGGTTCTGCCTTTTGTAAAATTGATATATTCATCAGATGTTTTTTTATTCCTTGGAAAGCTTTCTCACATTCATTTGTCCATCTGAACTTTGTCCCCTTTTTGAGTATGTTGAAGAAATGTTTACATTTGTCTGAAAATCGCGAAATAAACCTTCCCAGCGAAGTCAACAATCCGTTTAAATTCTGTACATCTTTCACCGTCGCTGGTGTTGGCATATCGCGAACTTCTTGTACTTTCTCTGGATCAACTTGTATTCCTTCTTTTGATACAATATAGCCTAAAAACTTTCCTGACGCAACCCCAAAAATACACTTCTCTGGATTTATCTTGATGTTAAAATGCCGTTGTTTGTAGGTGAAAATGGTTTCTGCTGATTTTGGTAATTTCGGGTGTGAAGGTGAGAAAAAATTTAAACCCTAAACAATGTACTGCAAGGGAGTACTTTATATTCGAGAGACCAATCTGTATAAGTCCGGCCTAAACCAAAAAATGGTCGTTCCAGACTTGCTTCGGTCACAAAGTGGAGGAGAATGGGTTGGTTTTGGGGAGGGAAGCAAGGAAAGTGGTGAGACCAAAATAGTTGATTCTAGAAGAGTAGTTGGGTTACTACGAATTGTATCAGAAAAATAGGAAAGCTAACAAGATGAGTTAGCAAGTAAGTATTTCTGAGTGTTATATCTCCCGAATGAACTTGTTGTTCAGTGGAAATAAGTAAGACCCATTTATACAAGTCGGAGTGAAAACGTACCCTGGTCTCATTAAGGAGTGGGGAAGTAAATGGGAGGAGGTGGTAACCGTATGCATGGAATTGATGTTCCATAAATTGGTTAACGTATGGAATTGATGTCCATAAAATCATTAATACATGGAATTGATGTCCATGAACGTTTCACCCTTAACTCCCCATATTTACAAACCGTCTCACCCTTATAACACTTCCTTATGACGGGCGTAGTGTACGCCGCACACTGTAAACCGCCAAACCAATACCCAAAAAAGATCCCCCAGTTTGTGTTGATGTCTCGAATATTTTTGTGGAAAACATGTAGCATGTCGTTGCGGCTTGGCAAGTCAATCTCGAGAGGCTTGCTAGCCTGGTGACCTTATACGGTCGAGATTTTGCATTTTGAGAGGAAAGATAGCCGTTGATCGTCGCACGCTTTTACTTGTTGGTAGACGCACATGGAAGGCCAGCATGGTGGTGCGGCTGGGTTGGCATGTCATTGGCATGGCATGGTATGGCATGGCCAAACTTAGGTTTTCGGGCCAAAGGTTACTATGTGTCGTCTGGTAACCTTGGACGGCTAGGATTTGTTCCTGAGATTGAAGGGAAACCATTGATTGTTGCATGCCTTCGTTTGGGTAGCCTCCTAGGGAAGGCCAGCATGGTGGCACAATTAAGTTGGCATGCCTTTGGCGTGGCATGGTTTGGCGTGGCCAAACTTAGGTTTTCAGGCGAAAGGTTACAATGTGCCGTCTGGTAACCTTGGATGGCTAGGATTTTCTCATGAGATTGAAAGGAAATTGTTGATTGTTGCACGCCTTCATTTTGGTAGACGCGTAGGGAAGGCCAGCATGGTGACGTGTCTAGGGACAAGGCGTGGGGCGTTTTTGCTTGGCATGGTGCATCTAGCATGGCTAGGGCAATGGCAGGGTGCGTTTGGCTTGGCTTGGCGCGGCTAGCATGGTTAGAGTGCGTTTTGGCTTGGCATGTGGGGCCAAGGGTTTGCCGTGGGCGCATGGCGTGGCTAGCTTTGGCTAGTTGCGGTTTTGGATTGGTATGTGGGGCCAAGGGTTTGTCATGGGCGCATGGCGTGGCTAGCTTTGGCTAGGTACGGTTTTGTCTTGGCATGTGGGGCCCAGGGTTTGGCGTTGGCTAGCTTTGGCTTGGCATGTGGGGCCAAGGGTTTGGCGTTGGCTAGCTTTGGCTAGGTGTGTGATCAAGCTAGGGTTTTGGTCCAAGAGGTCATTTGGTAACCTTATACGCCTAGGATTTTTTCCTTGGATTGAAGGGCAACCGTTGATTGTTGCATGCCTTCATTTGGTAGCCGTGTACGGAAGGCCAGCATGGTGGAGCGGCTAAGTTGGCATAGTCCATGGCGAGGCGCGTTTTTCATGGCGCAGTAGGTGTGGATGGCATGGTTTTCCATTGGCACAGGAATGCTGCTAGCATGGTTGGCATGCCTTGGAGAGGTTGGTGTGGCTGGCATGATTTGCCATTGGAACAGGGGTGCGGCTAGCAGGGTTGGCATGCCTTGGCGCGGTTGGTGTGGCTGGCATGATTTTCCATTGGCACAGAGGTGCGGCTAGCATGGTTGGCATGCTTTGGCGCGGTTAGTATGGTTGGCATGATTTGCCATTGACACACGTTGGAATTAGGGTTTGTCTTGTCTTAACCCTAATTGAAAAAGATATCCCGGTAATTATTTACAGAGACATTAAAGATTTCAATAAATGCTCCTAGTAAATGTTTATTACTTAAATGTTGTGATCTACTAGGGTTTAGGGTTTTACGATTTTAACCCTAGGCTAAAAACCACCATCAACATTAAGTCCCCTTCTTTGCTCGGAACAGGTGCCTTGTTGCGAGGTAAGCATATGATGGTGACAAATAAGGATGGAATCGAGACGTAAGTCTTTGCAAAGATGGTCAGGAAAATTCAACTAACCTTTTTGAGGGGTGAAGAAAATTTTGGCTTTCCGTGTTGGCATCCCTGTATAAGTTGTAATGGGGATGCAGACCGTGCAGTGGTGAGATGAAAGTTACCGGCTTGGTCTGGTCATACATCTCTGAGGCGAAGCGGGCGCGGTTTTGGAAAGCAAGCGTGCGTGGATGACTTGGCACGATAGGGGAGCGGGCAGTCTGGCATGTTGCGGCCATGGCAAGGCGAGATGTACACGGACGGCTAGGCGTGGTTGGGCCGCGACAATGGAGCGGATGGCTTGTCCTTGTGAAGGCGAGTAGAGTGGATGGCTTAGCGTGTGGGGCCAAGGCATGGCGTGAGCGATCTTGGGCATGGAAATTGGTCTTTGTAGGTACGAATTCCTCTTTTCCTTTCTTGGCTAAAAATAGGAAATCCTTTCCTTGTTCAAACTCCCACATACTATGTATATATAAAAGGAGGGTCGACCTCTCTTTTTGTTTCACGCCTATTTGTTTATCTTAGCCGTGTGGTAGCAGTAAAGTGGAGCGGATGAGCAAATCACAGGTATGTCTTCCAACACTTCTTCTTTAACTTGTTTTTTCTCTTTTCTTTTTTGTTGGTGTAAACCTTAGTTATAGGCATAGATTTTCATGGCCTTGTAGAAAATATTGGTGTGAATCCTAGCCGTATGCATGTTTTGTGCGATCTCGTAGTAGTACTTAGGCATGAAAACCATAGTAATGTTGATCGTCTCAACTCACTGTGTAAAGTAAGTGCGCAATTGCCATCCTTTTCCACGAAAACCTAGTTTTTAAGGTTTTCTCCTTGTTTTGGTGTGGCTGTGTGTATGGTTCCCATGGTGGGGCGCACCTCCTCGGTTAGACAAGAATTTTATGCTGCAGGGTATGGCCTTGAAACAGACTGGCTTGCGTCTTGGGTGAAAATATAATTTCAGTGGAATTTCCGCAATAATTTCTCTTCGTATTGTTCCATTGTAGTTTTTTGGAAGGTGAAAGTAACGTGAGAGGATCTTCATTATGATGTCACTTGAGGAAATTTCTGATGTACTGAAAGACGTTTGCAATTCTAAACCAAACGTAGATGATGAATTCTTCACCACATCGGCCACGGTTAGGAGAAACCATCCCAGCTAGGTGTTGATTCTTCTGACCGTCTCGGAAAGTGAGGGAGAAGGCCGGTCGGTTCGGCCAGGAGGCGTAGTAATGTTTTGCCTTCAGAGGAAAGAATATCATGCCTCTCCTATTGAATTTAAAATCTCTGTGAGTCCGTTGCGTCCCTTCGATAAATGGATGTGGTTCATGATAATCCAGGAGCATGTAAGAACCAATTTAAACAAGGCGCATATCGTTGATGCCATTGCGTGCTTCACTCAAGTTCGGCCGGTATAACCTTATCCCTCAATCATATAAAGAGATGCTTCCGGATTAGGAAAGATATTCCGGGCTTGGTTGCTCATGTATTCTTTCGGGCTAATTCCTAAATCTTGATGAATCGACCCTTCTTCTACCTGATTTCTTCCTACTCCATTTTCTTCTCTTAATTGTCGATTTGTTTTTCTCATTGAATCGATCTCCATGTATGCACGCTACTCTATCATAATCCACTCTTCCATTTTTGTACCGATATTGATTGGTTTAGTTGTTGAATTTTCCCTTTCATTCCTTATTCTATTCCTCCTAATTCTCTTGAAAGATTCTCCTAATACAATTATTTCTTCGCAAGTCTTTTACTTCTTCTCCTTTGTTGTTGGTGGGATGTAGCCATTTCTTCAATTTCTCCAAATCTTTCAAATTGTAATTAGATATTTTGGAGTTCCTTTGTTTTAAGGATTTCCACACTACACCCTATAAAAATCTAAGTGAAACTAGGATTAAAGAATTAAACGACACTTTTATTATTTAGATCTTAGAAATGCCTCTTTCCTATTGAATTTAAAATCTCTGTGTAAATTTAAGTCGGATATATTCTCGATCTCATCGTGGGTATTTACAATATTAATCTTTTATTTCCGTTTGATGCCATCGGGTTAGGATAAACCATTGCTAGGTGGATTCTTCTGACCATCTCGTAAAGTGAGGGAGAAAGGCGGGTCGGTTGCGTAATAATGTTTTTCCTTGGAGGAAAGAATATCATGCCCTCCTATTAATTTTAAAATCTTAGGATAAATGGAGTTCGCGATTCCAGAGCATGTAAGGGCTTGGTTGCTTCAGATTAGGAAATATATTCCAGGATTGGTTGCTTTTGTTTCCAGATGGTGTCCATATACCCACACGGCCATAAGAAAATGGGGTGAAATGACCATTTCCTTGGAGAGCGTGGATGTATTGCTGAACCTTCCCGTAGTTGGACACCTTGATGTTAAGTTATCTACAGACGAAGAAGAAATGCATGCCGCCCTAGTTGCGAAATCAAAAGGATTCGTTCGGAAAGAAAATGAGACGAAGTGCTTCTATGACTAGTGGGTGTCTCTGTGGTTTCCTTATGAGTTAGGGTTGAACCAGAAGAATAGTATACTTCATCTTGCAGCGTTCTTGGCTCTTTGGCTATCCAGAGATATTTTTGATGACGGTTCGGACAAGAAAGAGATAAGACATGAACTTATCAAGTTTGCCATAAAATTGGAAAAAGGTGTAGTTCTACCCATTGGCGGTCTGTTTCTTGGTTCTATGTATGCACACTTGGATCAACTGGTTTTGGACATGCGCGCCTCAAACGGATATATGAAAGTACATTCGTATATTCATGCCGCTTTTCTCTAGTCGTGGATGTGGGAGAATTTCGAGAATTATATCCCAAAACCGTTGGATGTACTTCCCGAGTCTTGGGGTAGCTCTAGGATACTACGCTGGTCGAACAGGCATCCCAAGACTGTTCGAACCTAGTCGGATTTCTTGAAAACTCGTACGCAGTTAATTTTCGTCCACGGGCTCCGGTGCATGGGTCTATAACTCAGGTCACTACCTTTGCTCCTGCTCCAAACATGTGTTTGACTTCTGATAAAGAGGATCTGAGTGTCGGAAAGATGGTGTTCATGCGAAGTTGCATGCCTGGTCACGTGCCGGATTTCTTCCGAGGGTCTTGTAAAGCAACCTCTTACAACATCGATAGAGTGGCTCAGCATATTGGGTTTGATCAGGGGTTCCCACTTGTTCGTCAGCCGGTCTTTCTAGAAGTTCCATTGTCGACTGTTCTTGATACTGGTGCTCTTGTGTCGGGTAAAAGTCTCCCCGCGGAACGGAATCCATCAACAACCTCCAAGTATAACACATTTTGGTTGGACGAGTTTCTTGCTATCCATGGATTTGCGAACATCGTGGTAGAGAATCATCGCAGCAAGCCTTCTTCTGCGGTTTTAGCGGAACATCCACTGCTGAGGGATCCCAAGCGAAAATCCGTTAGACCGACTGCAGATAGTCCCCAAGTGAAGAAACAGAGATCTAAAAAATGTGCTAGTGGTTTTCATTCACGTCTGGAGTCTCTCCCGACTTTTATCTCTTCCGATATGTGAGTACGTATAATTTTTCTTCCATGTTTTTCGAGACAAAGGGTGGCGGTGCTGAGCCTATCCATGGTGTTGGGAATCTGAGAAGGATGAAAGTTCAGAGTCTAGCGATGTCGAGAGTAGTTCTTCTGATGATAGTGTTAAATCCTCCTCTAGTTAATCTGAAAGCGAATAAGTGAGTCTTCTCCATGTTCTTTTTTTTTTAAGTAAAACTCAAATCTTGATATTCTAGGAGGAAATCGTTCCTGAAAATGGTTTTGAAGTGGAAAACCGCCCGAGTGAAGGTGTAGCCATAACTCCAATCGCGGAAACTGTGCCGGTTGGTGACTTGGACATTGAAGTTTATCATCCTGAAGGTATTTCCACGGCTCAGGTGGTGGAGAGTACTCCAAAGACTGTTGGCACAATCGTAGTTAGGGATCTCTAGCCGGTTGTTGGTTCGGTTGCAGGCGCCACTTTCGACCCTCCATATCTCGTCCTCATCCGGGTCATGTGTTGATATGGGGATTTATCATGCTAGCTAAATATACGGTGTTATATACCAAGATATGGGAAAGCTATGGTCATATTGCCATAACCAAGAAAATTACTATCCGATTTGCGCTGGTTAAGCGGGTAGAGGAAGCTTTGTCTTCGATCGACGATATGTGCAACGTGACTGGTCATATAGTTTTTGAGGATGTGATTTCGAGATGGAGGTTCCATCGTGACATGTGCTTGGACTTCGAATTTAATGTCCCTTGGTTTGAAGGTTTCTCTGATGTTGAAAAGTCATTGGCCGAAGCAGTCGAAGGTCCTTCTGCATACATGGAGAAGAAGCAGGAAGAGAAATTCAAAAAGTTGTGCATGCAACTGAAATTGAAGAGGGTGGCTCTCCATAGTACAAATGAGGCATTTGCTAAGAGGAGCAAACCGCTGCTGAAAAACTTTCCTTGAACATATTTATGTCTTTTGAACCTCTTATCTTTAGTTTTTTTTTTTTTAAAATGTGATAGACGCATTTTTGTGTCTGAATTTTCCTCAGTGTCTCTATGGTTAGTCTCGATTTTTGTACTAATTTTGGTGTTTTTACGTTTGTGTAGGTATTTTTGGAGAAATACACTTGTGTGGAAAAAGTTGCTCGAAAAGTGTTTTTTTTGGACCCCCGGAGAAAAGTGATAAAGGCATCCTCATATTGGTTAAGGGGCACCTCAGGGCACCCCAAGCTGTTAAAGGCGCCCGTGTTTTGGATCAGGGCACACCATCTTCAACAGTTTGAATTTTGTTTTTGGCGGGAAAATATTCACACTACTGGCAGATTTTCAATTCATCATTTGGAGGGGTTATAGTGCGATTCAATGGATGATATTGCTTGGGACAGCTTGACTAAGCTTAACAGGCGTGGTATAATAAGTGGTTTCGGTTAGATTTGGCTAGATAATCCATGATTTCAAAATAGGGCAGTCCGTGCATGGGAGAGATATTCACGGGTTTGTATGAGATTTGAACGTGATTTGTACGTGTATGATGACTCGAGCAGACAACCAGGAGCGTGTAAGAACTAAATGAGGAAGATTCAGAAGCTGTAGATGTGTTTGGATTTAAATCAGGGAAGAAAATATCCCGAGAATATTTTCTCTCAATGCCGAGTAATGAGGATTATACCGGATTTATTGCAGTGATTTTCTTGTTGCAAAGAGGTATAAATATTGAAGGGAGATTCCAGGAAGAATTAGGGGGAGTTTGGGGATAATTGAGAACATCACAGAGTCGAGATATCCAAGTTGCAGTGATACGCCATTTTCTGCTGCTACCAAGAACACCAAGACATTAGACGCACAAGAGCAGTCGCATTTGCGACAGTTTGGCGACAGTCTTATCGCAACAGTGAGAGTGACAGTTTATATATATATCGTTTTCTGTAACAGCTCGGTTTGTAACAAATATAACTGTTACAAACCCGGTTTTATTGTTTTTCTCCCATTTTTCATCATTTGTCAACACTTTGAGCAATAAATATGAATTTTGAGTGTGTTTCCAACATGATGAGCGGCTAATTCTCTCGTAACCAAGGCAATGAGGAAGCTATTTACGCATGAATAATTGGTAATTATTTATTTTTTCTAATTTATAATTTATAATTTATAATTCACTCAATCACTTCTTTTGAAGAGTTTTTAATTGTTTGCATAATTTTATTCATTAGTTGTGATTCAATTAGATAGGTTATGCTTTGTATTAAGATAATCTATGCTTAGGGGATACAATTAATTTTTGAGAATTTGCCTGATTATTTGTGAATTAAGAACAAGGGATTTAAAAGATAATTAGAGTTTTGGGTTATTTACCGTTATGCATTCATGTGTAGTAGTGAAATCAGTGTCTTGGTTATTCTCTCTTATCTTGAAATGAATTTTGATCTAAGTTTTCTTTACTTTTAAGTTTTATTAAATCTAAAATTCATTGCTTTCACAAGTCTCACGAACCTATTTACTACAACATTATTGATTCCCATCAATTTTTGGCGCCGTCGACACAGAGCTTGTCTTTAGGCTAGAGTTTTTAGATTTATTTTTTATTCTTTTTATTCTTTTTATTTTTTAGGTTTTTATTTTATTTTTTCTTCTTTACGTTTTTGTTTTTGTCTTTTTACTAAAGATTTTGGAATTTGGAGCGAAAGAAAATTTGCCAAAGCTTTTGGCGAATACTTAAATATTTGGAGTTAAAGACAAAGCGAAAGGAGCGAAAGGAGAAGATTTTTTTTTTTATATAAAAAAGAGAGAAAAAAAAAGAGTTTATTTTTTTAGATTGTATTAGGATTTTTCTATTCTTGTAATTTTCTTTTTCTTTAGCACTTTACTTTACTTTTTTGGACTTGGGACTTGGACATTTGGACATTCTTTTATTTTTAAACCCTACGGAAGGGTAGTATTAAATATTAAACTGTTTGCAGAGAAGGACGGTGATTACGATATCACCTCGGCCCCTCGAATTCGTACATGACATAGGAGTTGTGGCCTGAGTCGACTTCAGCGGTTCATCCCCCGTCTGGAACGGGAGGTAAGTTTGTCGAAACACTCGCGAATCCCCTGTCAGCGAGTTACTGTATTCCTTCATTTGCATATATGTTGAGGAACTGAATATGGCTGTTTTAAATTCCTAGTAAAGGGCAAGGCCTGGCCATACAAGAAAAGGGTTTGGATTTCATCACCATTCTCTTCTTTCCCGCATTAGGAAAACGAAACTTAACGCGAACCTAAGCCTTAAAATTTGGAATAGAATGAGACCGATAGGGTAACAATCTTAATATGAAACTCGTTCGAAAAATATTGGTTACTCTTTTGAGCATTCTTCGAAATTCATGATGGTTTCTGTGAGTTGAATGCGTGACTGCGCCGCCTTGTAATGCGGTGAGGCCTTGGGTATCAAAGCTCCAGCAGCTTCCCTCGCCTCTATTCAACTTACTTAAACGCGGATTGATTTCAGAGGGGTTTTCTCAGATTGTAACGAATTCCCTTTCGAATGATTAGAAGTTGGTCTAGAAAACAATCTAAGTGGAGACATCATGCTTTTTGTTTGCTAGAAATCTCTAGGTTTTCTTTGGTGGAGTCAGCCTGCTTTGTGTTTGCTTAGAACCTCCCTTCCTTTTAGGATTTTTCTTTTTATTTTGTTTTCTAGTGTATTCCCGAGGTCATTAGAGAACGTGCTTGTAAAAGAAACACTCTAGGTCGTTTGATTAGTGACAAACCTAGTAGTTCTTATTGTGAAGGCGGGGACCTCGAAGACTCTTCTTTTGAGAGCCCCATTTTTGGAAACTTAAGTTTTGAGAATATGTCTCTTTGTGAGGAAAGTACCCCTAGTACGTCATATGTGCCAGCAATGACTACTTTGAAAGATTATATGTTCCCAATTAGGGCCAACCGAGCTTCGTACATTAAATTTCCAGCCAATACGGCTAATTTCGGGATAAAACCTAGTATTCTTCAGATGATCCCTATATTCTTAGGAAAAGATGATGAGAAGCCTTATTTTCATATTAGGGACTTTGAGGAAATTTGTGGGACAGTTAGAATAAAAGACCTTACTGATGAAGTCTTGAAACTTAAGATGTTTCCCTTTTCCTTGAGAGATAAAGCCAAGACCTGGCTGAACAACCTACCATCTTAATCCATTGAAACATGGCATGAACTGATCGCAACTTTCTATATGAAATTCTACCCTAAGCATAAAACTGCAGCTATTAGGCAGAAAATTAGTGCTAGTGTGCAACAAGAGGGAGAGTCTCTTTATAGGTTTTTAGAAAGATTCAATGATCTCCTATCCCAGTGTCCTCACCATGGATTTGATAAGATGAAACTTGTGGAGATTATTTATAATGGTTTAGACTATTCGACTAAATCCATGGTCGAGTCTATGTGCGCTGGTGAGTTCACTAATAAAACTGTTGATGATGCTTTTACCTTCTTAGGAGCTATCGCTGAAAAATCCCAACAGTGGGAGCCTTGTGTTGAACCCCCTAAAAGACTCTTGGTCAATACAAGTATCACCAATGTGGTAGATACAAGCTTCAAGTCAGATGCTAAGTTTGTTGCTTTGTCTAGAAGGTTAGAAGATTTGGAAATGGGTCAGTCTAAAAATAGGTCCCTTGTTGAACCTAATAGAGCCTCTCAAGTATCTAGTTATGGAATAGAGCCCGATAACTCATTTTGGGAAGGCCATGTTAGTGAAGAACAAGCCCATGATGTCTATAAAAAAAGCTATGTTTGAGAACCGTCAGAAGTTTGACCCATACTCAGAGACCTATAATCCTGGTTGGAGAAACCATCCTAATTTTTCTTGGTCTAATGGCCAGAATCAAGGTCATTCTAGTAATTATCAGCCTCCCCCAGGTTTTGGTTATGCTAAGAACTCTTCAGGTCAACCCCAGTTCCAGAACCATTCGGATAAAAAAATCACAAGTTTAGAAGAGACTCTCGCCTCGTTTATTAAAAGCTCTGAAAATATCAACCAAATGGTTGCGAAAGGGATAAAAGAAAGTAAGAGTATAGGTTATGCTAACTCTTAGGCTATTTCCGAGTTGAAAACCCAGGTTAGTCATATAAATGAGTCTTTGAGGGAAAAAGGTAAGTTTCCTAGTCAAACTCAACCCAATCCTAGAGGAGTTCATGAAGTAGGTGGAGGACCATCAGAACATGTGAATGCTATTAAAACCCTGATGAGTGGTAGAGTGGTAGACAACAAGGTGACCATGCCTGATAGTGAACATGCTGTAGTTTACCCTGCTGAGCCAGAAAATGATGAGGAGACTGATAGAGTCTCTAATGAGACCAATGAGGGTCTTGTTGAGTCCGGATTTGTTCCTAGAGCCCCGTTCCCCAAACTGTTATTTCCAACTAAGAGGGAGTCTAACTTTAATGATATATTGGATGTTTTTAAGCAGGTAACTATCAACCTACCATTGTTGGATGCGATTAAGTAGATTCCCGCTTATGCCAGCAAGTTCCTTAAGGACTTGTGTACACGAAAGCGTAAGCTTAGTGTTAAAAAAAAAGCCTTCCTAGCTAGTCATGTGAGTTCTATTATTCAGAATACCACTACTCCTAAGTACACAGACCCAGGTTCCCCTACCATTGCTTCCACAATAGGTAAATAT
Source organism: Papaver bracteatum (assembly GCA_023529315.1). Lineage (NCBI taxonomy): Eukaryota > Viridiplantae > Streptophyta > Magnoliopsida > Ranunculales > Papaveraceae > Papaver > Papaver bracteatum. The sequence continues at coordinate 119,578 of JAJJWX010000213.1, forward strand.
CGTGTTGAGAGAGCATTTTTTGAGTTAGGAGCCAGTGTGAACTTACTCCCATACCATGTGTACCTTAATCTAGGACTTGGTGATAGGTCCGTTAAAATTCCTCGGGGTATGATCGAGGATGTTCTCATAGAGGTAGACAAGTTTATTTATCCAGTGGATTTTGTTATCCTAGATACCCAACCTGTCCCTGACCTAGAGAACCAGATACCGGTAATTTTAGGTCGCCCGTTTTTAGCTACATCCAATGCGATCATTAACTGTCGAACTGGTATTATGAATTTATATTTTGGTAATATGACTATTGAGTTGAACGTCTTTCATATTAGTAAGCTACCCTCTGAACTAGATGACTCGAGCATAGAAGAGGTGAACATGATAGGAACATTAGTCGAGGAGTCATTACCAAACACTTTGATGGAAGATCCATTAGAGAAATGCCTAGCTCACTTTGGGATTGATTTTGATGATGATAATGTGATTAATGAGGTGAATGCTTTGTTAGATTCAACCCCTTTGATAGACACTAGTAATGGATGGAAACCTAAGTTCGAACCTCTACCCGTTTCTGAGTCTACCCTAGTTCATTCGTTGGAAAAGCCTCCTAAATTGGACCTTAAACCATTACCAGATACCTTGAAGTATGTGTTTTTAGGCCCATCTGAAACTTTACCTGTGATTATAGCATCCGACTTGGATAGAGATCAGGAAAGTAGGCTCGTAATCGTCCTTCAAAATAACAAGGAAGCTTTAGGGTGGACCATAGTAGACATTAAGGGTATAAGTCCTACTGTTTGTATGCATCAGATCTATTTAGAGGAAGATACCAAACCTTCTAGGGAGATGTAACGTCGATTGAACCCTAATATGAAAGAAGTAGTTTGAACCGAGGTTCTGAAAATGTTAGATGCATGCATTATCTACCACATTTCAGACAGTAAGTGGGTCAGCCCCGTTCAGGTTGTTCCCAAGAAATCCGGTATTATTGTAGTCCAGAATGATAATAATGAGTTAATCCCAACCTGAATGACCACGGGTTGGCGTGTGTGTATTGACTATAGAAAATTGAACAAGGTCACTAGGAAGGACCACTTTCCCCTTCCCTTCATCGACCAAATGCTAGAAAGATTAGATGGACATAGCCATTTTTTCTTTTTAGATGGATTCCGCGGCTATAATCAGGTTCCTATTGCCCTAGAAGACCAAGAGAAAACTAGTTTTACATGTCCCTTTGGTACCTTTGCGTATAGACGCATGCCTTTCGGGCTATGTAATGCCCCTGCGACCTTTCAGCGTTATATGTTGAGCATATTTTCGGACATGGTAGAACGGTTATTAGAGGTCTTTATGGATGATTTTTCAGTGTTTGGTTCGTCTTTCGATGAGTGCTTGAATCATTTGTCATTAGTTTTGACTAGGTGCAAGGAAAAGAATTTAGTGCTTAATTGGGAGAAATGTCATTTCATGGTTCGCTCAGGAATTGTTCTAGGGCATATCGTATCTTCGAAGGGTATAGAGGTAGATAGAGCCAAAGTTGACCTTATTAAAACTTTACCGGTCCCAAAAACCGTAAGAGATATTAGGTCATATTTAGGGCATGTTGGTTTTTATCGTCGATTCATCAAGGATTTTAGCTTGATTTCTAGACCTCTTTGCAATTTTCTTGCAAAAGATGCTAAGTTTGTCTTTGATGATGCTTGTTTAGAGGCTTTTGAGAAGCTTAAGAATTTACTCACTACCTCCCCCATAGTACAGGCATCCAACTGGAACCTACCCTTTGAGATCATGTGCGATGATTTAGATTATGCTATTTGTGTTGTGCTAGGTCAGCGAGAAAACAAATTACTTCATGTGATTTACTATGCTAGAAAAATTCTTAATGATGCCCAATTGAACTATACCACCACAGAGAAGGAACTGTTGGCCATTGTGTTTGCCTTAGACAAGTTTAGATCCTACCTCTTAGGTTCTAAGATCGTAATCTATACTGATCATGCTTCTTTGAAATACCTTTTGTCTAAGAAGGATACCAAACCTAGATTGATTAGGTGGATCCTATTGTTACAAGAATTTTCACCCGACATTAGGGACAGAAAAGGTGCAAAAAATATAGTAACATACCAATTGTCTAGGCTAGTTGTTAATTCCCCTAGTAATTCCCTTCCTATAAGGGACAACTTTCCTGATGAACAATTGTTCTATGTTTCCCAATCACCTTGGTATGCGAATATAGTGAACTATCTTGTTACTGGTCGAATGCCCCAATATTGGGGTAAACAATATCGTTCTAGATTTTTAGCCGAGGTTAAACACTTCTTTTGGGATGATCCTTATTTATTTAAGTATTGTCCAGACCATATTATTAGGAGATGTATACCTGAAAGTGACCAGTCCAGTATTATTTCCTTTTGTCATGATCATGCTTGCGGGGGTCACTTTAGTGCTAAGAAGACTGCTGCTAAGATATTGCAGTGTGGATTCTATTGGCCTTTGTTATTTAAAGACTCCCATAGTTATTGTGTTACCTGTGAACATTGCCAGAAATTAGGAACCATTTCTCGTAGGAATATGATGCCCTTGAACCCGATTTTAATTGTTGAGGTCTTTGATGTGTGGGGTATTGACTTTATGGGTCCATTTCCTAATTCTTTTGGTAACCTATACATCCTTGTCGCCGTATACTATGTCTCTAAGTGGATTGAGGCGGTTGCGTGTAAAACCAATGGCCATAGGGTTGTGCTTGAGTACACCGCGAGCTATAATTAGTGATGGAGGGTCGCACTTTTGTAATGGACCTTTTAAGATTTTGATGAAGAAATATGGTATTACACATAAGGTAGCCACCCCGTATCATCCACAAACTAGTGGTCAGGTAAAGGTTTCCAATAGGGAGATAAAACGTATATTAGAGAAAATAGTTAATCCTAATCGGAAAAAATGGTCGTCTAGGCTTACTGATGCCTTATGGGCTTACCGTACTGCATTTAAGACCCCCATTGGAATGTCGCCTTATCGTCTTGTGTATGTCAAGGCATGTCATTTACATGTTGAGTTAGAACATAGAGCTTATTGGGCTATTAAGCAGCTAAATTTTTCACTTGACAAGGCAGGATCCCATAGGAAACTCCAGATGAATGAGTTGGATGAAATTCGTATAGATGCTTACGATAGTGCGAAAGAGTATAAGAACAAAATAAAACTTGTGCATGATAGAAATATTTTACGGAAGTCATTTTCTCCAGGTCAAAAAGTTCTTATGTATGATACCCGCTTGCATCTTTTCTCTGGGAAGTTACGTTCTCGGTGGACGGGTCCTTTTATTGTTCGCATTGTTTTTCCTCATGGAAATGTTGAGATCGAGACACCATATGGTAGTAGTTCTTCGAAGGTTAACGGTCAGAGATTGAAACCCTTTTTAGAGCCCTTTCCTACAGGTGATGTTGAGGAGGTCCCTCTGGAGGACCCTGTTTACCCTTGATTGACCATCGAGGCAGTTGTATGTTGTACATTAGTTTTGATTTTCTCTCTCTTCACCCAGGTACTATCTCTCCAACTTCTCCTTGTGTTATTTTACTTTTGGTATTGCTCTTTCATTAGAAACATTGAGGACAATGTTAGATTTAAGTTTCTGGGTGGGGAAGAACTTTTTAGTTGCACTTTTGAAACTTCTAGCGTCACATGGTATCCGGTTAGCTAATTTTATATATTTTTTCTCACCGAAAAGATAGAAATCAGAATGCTAGGGATAACAACCTATTGAGACATTAAGAGAAAAATACATTGAGATCCTTGAAATCCAAGAGAGAACTTGTTCCTTTTAGAGGGTTACCGTGATGGACCTAACCATCCATGATGGAAAGGCAAGTAGGTCAGGAAATGCCAGAAAGACAAAGCAACCTCACAATGTAGTCTTAGTTATTGGATTACAACTCTTTCTCAGTTGAAACTTATCATCATCAACAAGCGGAGCGACATCAAAATCTATGAAGAAAGTTGAAGACGTTTAAGGTTTAGAAGCAACAATAGAAAAGAATAATTCAAAAAAAAAAAAAAAAAATCAAAGTTGAAGACTTAGTTACAAGAAGTTATAAGAGCAAATGATATAAGTTGTTGAAGTTCATGATACTAAGACATTAAAAGTTGCGAAGATCCAAGTGTTAAATTCCTTCTGTGATGTCCATGTAAATTTTTGTCTTGTTATTACTCAAACAAAAAAAAATGAAAAGATATATATATATATGTAAAGTTTAAATTTTAAATTTTGTTCAATAAGGCCTTAGGGAAGTAGAAACTTTTAAGTCAAGTAAGAAATCGAAGAGAAGAGTTAATTGTCAAGGTTCTATGAGGTTCGAGAGTTTATCATCAATAGTTGAAGACCGAAGAAGACGTTGTTTCTACTGAGCACTATGAGAAATTCGAAGAAAGATACATTTGGTTGCTTTGTTAGTCCGCTTTAAATCTGACACAAGATCTTTTCAGCACTGGTTCAACTCATCACACGTAATTAGTTCAGCTATGTAGAATATGTCCCTCTCATTTTTATCTCTCTCCTAATCTTATCCAGCTGTAAATCAGCGGACGCATCTTACAATGTTTATCTAGATGTGTAGCGGATATCTCTTTATCTAGCAGTGTTTCGGATATGTCTCCCCTTTTCTTTAGTCAGCTTAAGAGCTGACACCTTTTCTTTGGCAGTCTAGTTACTTGGAGATAGGTTGAGAATATGTATGTCCTCATAGCTCTTTGGGTACTTGTGACCAATTAGAAGTCATGGTTTTTTGGGTACACCTATGGTAAACCCTCCAGAGATTAACTCGGTTTTATTTTTTTAGTTTTGCTCGAGGACTAGCAAATAATAAGTTTGGGGGTATTTGATAGACACATTTTTGTGTCTGAATTGTCCTCAGTGTCTCTATGGTTAGTCTCTATTTTTGTACTAATTTTGGTGTTTTTACGTTTGTGTAGGTGTTTTTGAAGAAATACACTTGTGTGGAAAACATTGCTCGAAAAGTGTTTTTTTTTTACCCCCGGAGAAAAGTGATAAAGTCACCCTCATATTGGTTAAGGTACATCTCAGGGAACCCTAAGATGTTAAAGGCGCCCGTGTTTTGGATCAGGGCACACCATCTTCAACAGTTTGAATTTTTTGGTTTTGGTGGGAAAATATTCACACTACTGGCAGATTTTCAATTCATCATTTGGAGGGGTTATAATGCGATTCAATGGATGATATTGCTTGGGACAGCTTGACTAAGCTTAACAGGCGTGGTATAATCAGTGGTTTCGGTTAGATTTGGCTAGATAATCCATGAGTTCAAAACAGGGAAGTCCGTGCATGGCTAGATAATCCATGAGTTCAAAACAGGGCAGTCCGTCCATGGTTCCAGTTGTAGGACCAAGTTTTACGAGAAACACGGCCATGGGAAGTTCCCATTCGTTATTGAGTTGTTTGATAATCGAGCCGTTGATCCCTGGGTGGATCGTTTTTCTTCTATCATCTGGGAAGCCCCCAATCATCCCTTGTCATGTCATAACTGATAATCGACTCTTCGGGTAACTGAGTCAGAGTGGATCATCTTCCTCCACCCTCATGATGTCTAGGTCGAAAAACGAGATCGACATTCGAAAATTGACATTGTAACCGAAAGATCGAACCTCCCACTGTGGTCACCAATTTTTTGTAGGTGAAAATGGTTTCTGCTGATTTCGGTAATTTCGGGTGTGAAGGTGAGAAACAATTTAAACCCTAAATAATGTACTATAAGGGAGTACTTTAGATTCGAGAGATCAATCTGTACTAGTCTGGTCTAAACCAAGAAATGGCCATTCCAGACTTGTTTTGGTCACAAAGTGGAGGAGAATGGGTTGGTTTTGGGGAGGGAAGCAAGGAAAGTGGTAAGACCAGAATAGTTGATTCTGGAAGAGTAGTTGGGTTACTACGACTTATATCAGAAAAATGGGAAAGCTAACAAGATGAGTTATCAAGAAAGTATTTTTGAATGTTGTATCTCCCGAATGAACGGTCTAGCGTTGCATGGTCTAGCGTGGCCAAACTTAGGTTTTCGGGCCAAATGTTACTATGTGTCATCTGGTAACCTTTGACGGCTAGGATTTTCTCCTGAGATTGAAGGGCAACCGTTGATTGTTGCACGCCTTCGTTTGGGTAGCCGTGTAGGGAAGGCTAGCATGGTGGCGCGGCTAAGTTGGCATGCCGTTGGCGTGGCATGGTTTGGTGTGGCCAAACTTAGGTTTTCGGGCCAAAGGTTACCATGTGTCGTATGGTAACCTTAGATGGATAGGATTTTCTCCTGAGATTGAAGGGAAATCGTTGATTGTTTCATGCCTTCGTTTTGGTAGACACGTAGGGAAGGCTAGCATGGTAGCGCGGCTAGGGCCAAGGCGTGGGGCGTTTTGGCTTGGCATGGTGCGGCTAGCATGGCTAGGTCCAAGGCAGGGTTTGTTTGTCTTGGCGCGGCTAGCATGGTTAGAGTGAGTTTTGGCTTGGCATGTAGGGCCAAGGGTTTTCCATGGGCGCATGGCTTGGATAGCTTTGGCTAGGTGCGGTTTTGGCTTGGCATGTGGCGCCAAGGGTTTGAAATTGGCTAGGTTTGGCTAGGTGCGTGATCAATCTAGGGTTTTGGGCCAAGAGGTCGTTTGGTAACCTTAGACGGCCATGATTTGTTCCTGGGATTGAAGGGAAACTGTTGATTGTTGCAAGCCTTCGTTTTGGTAGCCATGTATGGAAGTCCAACATGGTGGCGCGGCTAAGTTGGCATAGGCAATGGCGAGGCGCGTTTGGTATGGCGCGGTAGGTGTGGCTGGCATGGTTTTCCATTGGCACAGGGGTGCGGCTAGCATGGTTGGCATGCCTTGGCGCGGTTGGTGTGGGTGGAATGATTTTCCATTGGCACAGGGGTGCGGCTAGCATGGTTGTCATGCCTTGGCGCGATTGGTGTGGATGGAATGATTTTCCATTCGCATAGAGGTGCGGCTAGCATGCCTTGGCGCGGTTTGTGTGGCTGACATGATTTTCCATTGGCATAGGGGTGCGGCTAGCATGGTTGGCATTCCTTAGCGCGGTTGGTGTGGATGACATGATTTTCCATTGGCACAGAGGTGCGGCTAGCATGGTTGGCATTCCTTGGCGCGGTTGGTGTGGCTGACATGATTTTTCATTGGCACAGAGGTGCAGCTAGCATGGTTGGCATGCCTTGGCGCGGTTGGTGTGGCTGGCATGATTTTCCATTGGCACAGAGGTGCGGCTAGCATGGCTGGCATGCCTTGGCGCGGTTGGTGTGGATGGCATGATTTTCTATTGGCATAGGGGTGCGGCTAGCATGGTTGGAATTTCTTGGCGCGGTTGGTGTGGCTGACATGATTTGCCATTGGCACAGAGGTGCGCCTAGCATGGTTGGCATGCCTTGGCGCGGTTGGTGTGGCTGGAATGATTTTCCATTGGCACAGAGGTGTGGCTATCATGGTTGGCATGCCTTGGCGCGGTTGGTATGGCTGGCATGATTTTCCATTGTCACAGAGGTGCGGCTAGCATGGTTGGGATTCCTTGGCACGGTTGGTGTCGCTGGCATGATTTTCCATTGGCACAGAGGTTCGGCTAGCATGGTTGACATGCCTTGGCGTGGTTGGTGTGGCTGACATGATTTTCCATTGGCACAGAGGTGTAGTTAGCATGGTTTGCATGCCTTGGCGCGGTTGGTGTGGCTGGCATGATTTGCCATTGGCACAGAGGTGCGGATAACATTGTTGGCATGATTTGGCGCGGTTAGTATGGATGGCATGATTTTCCATTGGCACACGTGGGAATTAGGGTTTGGCTTGTCGTAACCCTAATTTAAAAAAATACCCCGGTAATTATTTACAAACACATTAAATATACCAATAAATACGCATAGTAAATGTTTATTACTTAAGTGTTATGATCTTCTTGGGTTTAGGGTTTTACGATTTTAACCCTAGGCTAAAAACCACCATCAACAGCCGCATCTGCTCAAAAATCTCCTTCAGATCTTGTACATGATCTTTAGCTTCTTTACTTTTTATTAACATATCATCCACATACACCTCTAGTGTTTTATGTATCCACTTCGCGAACACTTTCTCCACCATCCTTTGATATGTTGCACCAGCATTTCGCAAACCAAATGACATTTTTTGTATAATAATATATCCCTCTTGGAGCGAAAAAAACAGTATTCTCTTGATCTTCTTCAGCGAGAGGAATTTGATTATAGCCTTTATACCCATTTAAAGAAGATATTCTATCATTTCCTGCCGCTGATTCAACCATTTGTGGAATATCTGGTAATGGAAAACTATCTTTCGGACAAGCTTTGTTTAGATCAGTAAAGTCTATACAAATTCTTATCCCCTTATTTTTCTTTGGAACCACAACCATGTTAGCTATCCACTCTGGGTATTTAGCTTGTCTTATAATTCTTGCATTAAGCATCTTATGTAACTCTTTTTCTATTTGGGGGTGATATGTTGTCGCGATTTTTCTTATTCTTTGTTTGAAGGGTCTTGCACTTTTTTCAATCTCCAACCTATGACACGCAACATACGGATTTATTCCAGGCATCTCATCCATGTTCCATACGAAAATATCTTTGTATTCTCGCAATAGACTAATTTTTTTTTTCTTCTTCATCTGCCTCCATTTTGGTCCCAATTCTTAGCATTTTGGGTTCTTCTTTAGTTCCAACATTCACTTCCTTTGTTGGTTCTGCTGCGGTGTAACTGTCTTTAGGTTCTCCCATGGGTATTGGTTCTTTTATCGTCTTCGCATATTTGTTTCCCTCTTCCGAAATTTCACTGGGTATTCCTTTTCCTTCCTCTGCCCTTATCATGTAAATCCTAAATTGTTCTTCTTTCCTTGCTTCTTTCGCCACTTTCCTGCGATTTTTTCGCTTCTTTTCACGTCCTTCATATTGCTTCACTTCAATTTGATAACATATTTTTGCACTATCAACATCTCCTCTAACTTCACCAATCCCACTCGGCATAGGAAAATTAATGCATTGATGCAATGTGGATGCTACAGCTTTAATTGCGTGTATCCATGGTCTTCCCAATAACATATTATACGGTTATTCTATATCCACCACACATAGCGTCACCTGTGTTTCAATCTCTCCTAGCAAAATTCGCACCACTATTTCTCCTTTAGGTTTTGTTGTTAATTTTCCAAATCCATGGATATGATATGTTGAACAAGACATTTCTTCATCTTTGTATCCCATTCCTTTATATGCATGATAAAACATTATATCCACCGAACTTCCCGTATCCACCATAGTTATGTTCACCGCCCATTCTTCCATATTTTTGTGAATTTCCCCTTTTCTTTTTGTGTGGTTACTGTGATCACCAAAGGAGATGTGTGGTTCAAATTTTCTCTTGGCATCTCTGCTGATGTGAACGTAATTTTATGCTTTTCCCAATCCTTCAAGGGTGATACCTTTTCCACCGTCATAATCTTCTTTCCTTCAAAATCTCGTTTATGCATTCTTCCTTTGATGTTTTCATGAAACTTATTAATCATTGTTTTTGTGATTATGCTACACTCCACCCTTCTGTTATCTTCATTGATTTTAACTATATTTTTCTTAACTGGTTTGCTGATTTGTTCCATCATCTTCTTGGTTTGAACAGTCTCAATAACAATCTGTTAATCTTATTTTTTCAGCAATTTTTGACCTTGAATCCATGTTTCTGGCGCCATTATGTAGTTGCATGAAATCCCACAATACATCCCTCACAAGAATTCATAATAATCAACACATCTTTATGATCAAGAAAAACACTTTTTATTAATTAATTCTAGAAATGTTACAGGAAAGAAATGAAATCAAGATTACAACCTCTATTTTGGACTTTCTCTCTCCTCAAAACTTTCTCAACACTCAAAATTTGATCTCCCCTTTCTTTAAGCATATTCGTCTCTTTATATAGGGTATTCCATAGTGGATGACAGCTAAGTTGACCTTTATTTTCGGATCTGACTTGCGGTATTTCGCAAGCTTACAAATGTTAATTTCGCAAACATCCTAAATTTAGCTAGATCATCACACTTTCCTCATGTTTACACCCTCATCATATGTTATGTCATTTCTGAAATCACTCTGCGACGTCTTCACAATGTTGTTGATGAAGATTTCGCAAGTGTATTGTTGTTGCGATATTCTGATCCTACATCTTCCTTGAAATAAGAAAGCAGGGGTATCATTGTTGGTTCTTTTGCATAATTGAAGGGAAATTAAAGAACTGTGATTACTGTGACAACGATAGAACGATTTGCATGACAAAATTAATCATATGCTAGCCGCTGGAATACTGCAGCAAGAAAGTCAAAATTATGATCCAAACAACAAGCATCAATCCAGGTTAAAGAGTATACAATAACCTTAAAACAACAAGCACCAATCCAGATTTAGAGTATACAATAACCATAAAACATATTTACATGTTTCCTTCTCTACAACCATAATTTAGTGCATAACAACTTACACTTTGATATTTCAATAACCCAAACTACTATCATAATTTCAAGCCATAACCATCACCCTCAATCTTTACTATCATTAAACAAACTCAAAAATAGAATAGAATAATTCTTTTAAATTAACTTAACAAAGCAATTACCTCAAAACAGCTTATGCCAAACAATTGAAATCAATCACTTTTTTATTTTGATTTAACTCAACCATACATCACCATCTCAACTCAAATCCATCAGTTCATCATAGCCAATTCCCAACAAATCTTCACCATCATCATTAGCATGAATAAAACTCTAACTATCGAACTCAGGATGTTCTTCAACCTCATAATCTAGCTAATTCAGATTAAAATCAACTATGAATCATTCTTCTAGAACTTAAGTTTCGTCTACTACATAATCTCAAAATATGTTCTTATAAAACCCTAATTATTTAAAATTTTAAATTGTTCTTCTTTGTAATCGAACTCTCAAATTTTCATGACCATCTTCTTCTTCATGTTATAATCCTCAAAACCCATCCACTAATTTTTTCTTAATCATCTCCAAATAGAAACCCTAATTCCTATTAACAGAAAACCCTAACTTCTCAATTGAATTCGTATTGTTCAATCTCCGTATTTTCTAAATTCTTGATTCAACTATTCTTCTCTTGATCTGAGTCTTGTAAACTTCGTCACAATATCAACTCTCTCAAAAACCTATCCATGATTCTTACAGAATCATCTTTCTTCTTTCAATCAAAAATCCTAACAAAATCAAATATATAAACTCATCATCTTCAGAATTAATATATCTATCTCACTGGATTTATTCATAGACAACATGAAGAATTTTTAGATATTCTTCACACTGGGAGAGGAGAGGAAAGAGTGAGTTGAGAGAGAGTCTATGCTTGTGTGGTAGAAACAAATGAAGAAAGAAATGGATTAAGGGAAGGATAAGTCTCAATTGGGATTAAGGGTGGAAAAAAAAAAGAACACTTGACCAAAGTTTGACTGGGGCGTGTTTATCAGCTCTAGTGTTCTGACCCCAAACGTGCTTCACACGCTTGCACAAAGCACAGTTGCAATTCGCAACCTTCCCTGCGTGGTTGCAAAATTCGTAACAGATCCTAGCCGTTGTGAAAAATTAGCAAAGGAGATTAGCAACAACAATTTCGCAATGGACCTAATTCCGTTGAAAATATGGGTTGCAAATCCCTTAAAATGGTGTAGTGAATAATCCGTCCACCATAACCTTTTCGAAGGGAATTCATAGATCCCTATTTTACAGAATGTTTAGACCATAATTGTCATATCACTGCTCGGTCAAACTCGCAAGTGTTGCTATCTCAAGCTTGTTTGTCAAGTTTAGTTTCCAAAACTATAAGTCTTGATTTTTATTATACTTATAGCTAAGTCTCAGATTAGGATAGTAAGTGTAGTTGAGCCTTAGACTCCACGGAGTTCATCGAATGAATACGAAGAACTACTCAAGGGAATTTTTGGAACTTCATCAACAAAAGATATGTGGATACTTGAACTTATATATCACTCAAAAGTCTATCTATTATGTCTCCTATTTGAGACAAAAGTCGTATTGCTATATATACTTCAATTGTACACATTTTCTATTTTGAGCCCAGTCTATCTCGTTTATCTATTTATCGAAATATGTGTTGGTAATCTTTTGGTTTAGCCAAGTTCATCTTTACTCGTGACGAAATTCATGTTGATTATTTCAATAACTTGAAAATCGTTTCGATGAAAATAGTTTTTGAATAAAAACTATTTTAACATCCTCTAAGAAAGTTTCAATAATTGAAATGAGAGTTTAGAACAAGTAACCATGGTTGTATATAAACATAGTGTGTTCTCACATTTGTGTAAAGGTCCAAAACCGGGAACCCAAAGTATGTGTACCCGTACGCGTACTGACGGTTGTTGGAAATCCGGGTAAGTATGCGTACCCATACGCATAATGGCGAAAGATTCACGTCCGTGAATTTCTGCTGGAGTTTGGAAGTGAAAAACAAACTCAACTAGGTTAATTAAGTATGCTACCTGTTTGCATACTTAAGTAGGCTACTTTCTAAAATCGGTTTATTTATGAACTAAAACATTTATATAATATAAGGAATGCAATTTTTTCAAACCGTGGATATGATGTTCATGAATTGATTTGAGTGAATCAAAATGGATTTTTTTTCGATTGTGTCTTTTATACTTCTATGAGATCCAAGCAATTGAACAACTATCTAGTTGTGGTAAAGATAAATAAGGTTGATATGAAAGTGCTCATATGGATAACCGTTGGTTAACTATTGTTGAACCGACTAAGTGTACACATTTAGGTATAATTACTCAAACCTAAATGAAGTTACATTTCATTTGTGTATAACAAGCTAAGTTTGATCTAATGGTTGAAAGATATTAGCTTGAATATAATCAGGTTTTCATCTAACGGTGAATATTGAATGCTTTGTTACCAAGGTAACTTAGATTGCAAACCCTGATTTGAAGACTATATAAAGGAGAACTCTAGCAATTGGGAAACCTAATCCCCATACCTCATATGTGATACTAGTTGTATAAGCTAGAGTCGATTCTCCTTTAACCTTAGGTTTTTCACGAAATCTTGTAGGTTAACGACTTAAAGACTTCATTGGGATTTTGAAGCCAGACCCAACTATTTTATCTATAGTTACGTGATATGATCTTTCTATTTATATCGTGTTTAAGCGCAATCATAAGATTGTCTTGATATTTATATCTCTAATAGGAAAGATAGAAATGTAGTCACAAATACCTTCGTTTCATCGTTTGTGATTCCACAATATCTTGTTTTGTTAATCGATGAAGATTATTGTGAGGTTATTGATAATACTAAGTTGTTCTTTGGTAATATAAGTCCGGGTTATCAATTGGTTCATGTTCACTTTGATTTATCAAAAGATGGAATAAAAACTCGTAGGTATATTGTGGGATACAAATTTATCTATTCAATAGTCTTTTTTGTGTGATACAAATTTGTTTATCAAGTCTTCGATTTGGTTCGTAGCAACTCTTGGTTGTAGGTGAGATCAACTAAGGGAATCAAGTGCGTAGTATCTTGCTGGGATCAAAGACATAAGTAGAACGATTGTACCTTGAATCAGTGTGATATTTATTAGGGTTCAACTACATTCCAGACCGAAGTTTGCTTTGTAGTAGGCTAGTGTCTGTTGTGGATTAATACAGTGTGGTGTTCAAATCTAGACTAGGTCCCGATTTTTTTTCTATGTTTTCGGTTTCCTTGTTCACAAAACTTATGGTGTCTGTATTATTTCTTTTTCGCATTATATTTTGTTATATAATTGAAATATCACAGGTTATGCGTTGAATCGATCAATTGGTAAATCCAACCTTTGATTGTTGATTGAAATTGGTTGATCCTTGAACATTGGTCTTTGGTACCGTTCAAGTTGTTTCACATAATAATCAGGCTCACGGATTTCTATCAGGTTTGATTTGCTGATTACATTGTAAACAGAGATACGAACTCTTTGATATACTTTTTATTAAGATTGAGTCTGACTGTCTAGTTGATTCTCTTGAAAGTATATTGGAGTTAGTCCATACAGATTGCTAATAGAAATATTGGGTGAGTTTGTCAGAACCACGCTTTTTTAATTGGTATCAGAGCAAGCGAACACGTTTAAGACCTCATAAGTCTGTGTTTATGGCGATCTGACTCTATGGACAGAAGTGCTATATCAATAAACGTACCACCAGCATGCAATCTTTGATGGCTCAAACTACTCATGGTGAAAAATAACTATGCGTTCTTTTCTTCAAGCTCGTGATTTTCAATCATGGGTACGTGTTGTTAATGGTTATGATCCTCCAGTTAATACAGAAGGAGATATATCTATACCTAAGGATATTGGTAGATATAGTCCAAAAGAAGTCCTTGTTGTGAATAAAAATTCTGACGACTTAAATGATATCATACATGCCATTACCCCAGTTTTTCAGCATCATGTGACTACTTGCACAAAGTCTAAAGAAGCCTGGGATATCTTAGAAACTGTATTTGAAGGGAATACATATGAAAAGTAATATAGGTTTCAAAACCTATGTTCCAATTGGGAAATCCTTTGTATGGCAGATGAAGAGTTATTTGATGAGTTTAATCACAAAGTGTATGAAATTGTCAATGCATCTTTTGCATTGCGTAAGACTATTCCTGAAAAGGACATTGTGATAAAAATTCTCATATCACTTCCATCTAGATACGATTCTAAGAAGCATGCCATCGTTGAAGGAAATAATCTTGCAACTCTTTACAGAAATACTTCGGTTGGGAAGTCAAAGATCTTTAATCATGAGCATACATCCAAATCCGGAAAGGATGTTTCTTTAAAAGCACAAAAGAATAGTAAATTACTTGACAAAAGTAAAAGTGTTTGCATCTCTGAGGATGATTCATCAGATGAAGATCTTGACAAGTCAGTCTCCTTAATCACAAGACAATTTAGGGATCTTCTTTTATACAGAAGTAAACGGTTCTCCATAGATAAACCCAGGTCATCAATTAAACCTAATAATCGTGTTGTTTCTAAAAATAGGGATAATGATGAAATTGATGACGAGGATATGGCTCAGTTCTTTAGGTGTAAAGTTTTTTCCCATTTTGAAAATGAGTGTCCAAATCGCGAAAAATACACTGGGAACAAAGGTCTAGCTGCAACTCTTGATGAAATGTCTGACAACTATGATTTTAATGAAAATAAAAAGTTAAGTGTTGCACTTCTTTGTGAAAATATTGATTTTGATAATTGTAGCAATACATACATCAATCTTGATATTCTTTCAGAAGAAATCGCAACCAATCTGGAAGAAAAAATTGATCTACCTGTTTGTACTGGAAACTCTTTTTCTGATTTTTCAGGTTCCACTATGTGTCTAGCCGCATATACATCTCCGGCGTCTGAATAATTTTCCAGGTTGACATGCTCTTTTTTTTCTCTCAAAGGTCATGAACTTTCAAAGTGTTTCAAGTACAAACACAAAATGAGATACGTCAACAAACTTCAACGAAGAGAGAATCGATTAGCAAACAAGCTAAAACTTGTTTAAAAATCATCAGAGGTATGTGAACGCATCTCTTCTTTAGAGAAGTTAGTTTCCAAAGAAAAGACTAGAACATTAGAAAGAAATTTATGATCTAAACACTATGAGAAACATGGATCTATGAATTCCTATTTAAAAGGATATGGTGGACAGGTTATTGTTCACCCCAACACAACTTAAATTGTGTTGGTTAGTGCATCTTGTCTCACGTGCCTGATAAAAAGAGACAAGATTTTTCACACCTCAGGCTTTAGGAAAAGAAAATTATTTTGATTTTCTTTTTTTTCTTGGTTTTTCTCTATGAGCATTTTTAAGTCCGAAATTCATGCCGCTTTTCATATCTAATTGATATTGGAAATGATTTCCCTGTTTAATCAATAAAAGAGGGTTAAATTAGACAACTCTGCCTTTTTTAGGGTAAGAGTTATGCGTACGTGAATCCTTTAATTGTATAAGGGTTCCGTAACAGTACATTCCTTTTTCCTTCTCTAAGAAACTTTTTATTATCATAAGTTTGCTTGTAGAGCTTGTTCTGAGAAATTCCTCTCACAAACCAATATTGTTATGGAGACTCCAAGCATCATAACTTCTGATGGAAAATATGTTAAAATAAATGTTAAGCCATCAATCATGAAGGAAAAAGATAAATCTCCGTTACCTCCAACTTTAAAAAGAAAAAGAAGGAATGTGAGGATGCCAAGAGGCGTTCCTTCAAATTCTCAGAAGTTTTCTGATGTTCTTGAAGAGTTGAAGGAAACAAGGAAGGATATTCAGGAAATAAAGGCTTTTGTGTTTAGGACTCTTGAAATTCAGAAGGCCATGGTTTGTCATTAGTCAAGAAGGTTTGTTGATATCAACTCCTTTCTTCATGAACCTTATGTCCCAACGGCTGTTGACGACAAGGAGTTCGGGGACGATAAATAATTTTTCAAAGGTCTTAAGGTCTAGGAAACTTCTTATGAGAGTTTATTCTTATGTTTTAAGAAGGATAACTAGGGTTTGGAATAGCCATTATTGTGAGAACACATAGATATTTCCAACGATTTTCATCTTGCAATGTTTTTAGATTTATTTATTTAAATTATAAAGTTTATTTGGAAGATGATTTTGTAGTATTAATCTTTATGGTTCTATATATTGCAACTTGTTATGGGATATGTAAGCTTGGTTCCGTGAACTTTGATTGTCTCATACGTGGTCAAAAGTTAAGTCTTTCATATGTCAGTATGCAATTATTGATAAAATATTGAATGAACTTATGACAAACAAAAGTTAAGCCTATTATGTCATTATGCAAATATTGATGGAAGATAGGATGAACTCTTGTTTACAAAGATTAAAGTCTATTATATGTCATTGTGCAAATAGTGATGAAAAATATAATGAGTCTTTGTTTATTCCACAGTATTGATCTTCCCTGATTTATATCTTTATATGAATACTGTGCGGCTCCGTAAGTTCTCATATGTGAGCATTTCCGATTAAATTAATCATGGGTTCACTTGTGGTTAATTTAATTGAGATTTTTGGATACAAATTCATATTCTTATATGATTTGTTAATGTCCAAAGAAAAAAAAATTTGGTGAAAGTAAGGTCGCTCTTGTTTTTATTTCGTCAATGACATTTATGGGGGAGAGTTCTTAATTGAACTTGTGCTTAATTGCCAAATCTTTGTGGGGAGTGCGGCTGTGGAATATTATAGGGATTATCTTGTATCTTTATAAACTCCTTGATGAATGCATTTAGTTTCGGTTATATGATTGCATCTAAAAAGTTGATATGTGCTTTTCTTTTGGTCATGAAGTATCTCTATGGAAATTTCATTAGGATCCCACTAATTTTCGTACCTTTGCCCATTTTATTGACAAAAAGGAGGAGAATTAATGTGTAGTTCACACTACAAATACATATGGTTTTCGGATCATTATGTAAGCAGGAGTGGTTTTCATGTGAGATGAAGTATTGACTAAGGGGAATGATACATATCACCATAGTATTGTTGTCGAAGTTGTGATACAATTGAACTTTGAAGTTGTGTAATAATATTATGACAATGTATAACAATGATTGAAAGCTATTGTTTTCTCATTGTTATAACTACGGATCTTCAACAATAATGATGCCGAGTCGAACACTTTAGAATCATTGGAGTACTTGGAAGTGACGAAGATTTCAAGTAATGTTGAAGAACCAAGGAGATCAAGCATTTGGATGAGAAGCTAAAAAGTTTATTTATTTTGTATTCCATATGTATTGATAGTTTTATCACTAAAATTGACAAATGGGGATATTGTTAGAGCACTGGTCGTTCGAACTCGCAAGCTTTTCTATCTCAATCTTGTTTGTCAAGTTTAGTTGCCAAAACTATAAGTCTTGATTTCTAGTCTACTTATAGCTAAGTCTCGGATTAAGATCGTACATGTAGTCCTTAGACTCCACGGAGTTTATCTAATGAAGATGAATAAATACTCAAGGGAACTTGTGGAACTTCATCAAAAAAAGATATGTGGAGACTTGAACTTATCTATCACTCAAAAGTCTATCTATTTTATCTCCTATTTGAGAAAAAAGTCGTATTGCTATATAGAATTCAATTATACACATTAGCTATTTCGAGCCAAGTCTATCTCGCTTATCTATTTCTTGAAATATGTGTTGGTAAGCTTTTGCTTTAGCCAAGTTCATCTTTACTCGTTACGAAAGTCATGTTGATTATTTCAGTAACTCGAAAATCGCTTTGATGAAAATAGTTTGTGAATAACAACTATTTTAACATCCTCTAAGAAAGTTTCAATGATTGGAATGAGAGTTTAGAACAAGTAACCATTGTTGGATATAAACATAGTGTGTTCTCACATTTTTGTAAAAGTCCAAAACTGGGAACCCAAAGTATGCGTACCCATACGCGTACTGGCGGTTGTTGGAAATACCGGTAAGTATGTGTACCCGTATGCATACTGGCGGAAGATTCACGTCCGTGAATTTTTTCTATAGTTTGGAAGTGAAAAAAACTCAATCCGTTTACTTAAGTATGCGTACCTGTTTGCATACTTAAGTAGGTTACTTTCTAAAATCGGTTTGTTCATGAACTAAAATATTTATATAATAAGGAATGCAATTTTTGCAAACCGTGGCTATAATGTTCATGAATTGATTCAAGTGAATCAAAATTGGTTTTTCTTTGATTATGTATTGTATAATTCTATGATATCTAAGCAATTGAACAACTATCTAACTAGTTAATTTTGGTCACTTGAACTAGTTATGGTAATAAGGTTGATATGAAAGTGCTCACATGGCTAACCGCTGGTTAACTATTGTTGAACCGACTAAGTGTACACATTTAAGTACGGTTACTCAAACCTAAATGAAGTTATATTTCATTTGTGTATAACAAGCTAAGTACTATCTAACGGTTAAAAGATATTAGCTTGAGTCTAATCAGGTTTTCATCTAACGGTGAATATTGAATGCTTTGTTACCAAGTTAACATTGATTGCAAAACCTGATTTGAAGACTATATAAAGGAAAACAAAGCATTCAATATTCATCGTTAGATAAAACCTTAATTCGACTCAAGCTAATATCTTTCAACCGTTAGATCAAACTTAGCTTGTCACACACACATGAAAAGTATCTTCATTTAGATATGAGTAACCGTACCTAAACGTGTGATTCTTTGTTGGCTCAATAATAGTTAACCGAGGTTATCCATATGAAAATTTTCATATTAACCTTATTCATCTTAACCATAACTGGTTCAAATGACTCAAATGGAATTAGTTCTAGAGTTATTTAATTATTTATATTCTCATAGAAGTATACAAGACACAGTTGAAGCAAAATCGATTTTGATTTACTCGAATCAAGTCATGAAAATTATACCCATGGTTTGCAAAAGATTGCATTCCTTATTTTATAAATGTATTAGTTCATGAATAAACCGATTTTAGAACATTATCCACTCAGGTATGCGAACGGGTACGCATAGCTAAATAGCCGGACTAAGTTTGGGTTCGCCAGTAGGAGAACTGGTACGCATACCTTCCAAACTGAGCAGAAATTCCCGGAACTGAATCTCACGCCAGTAAGCGTACAAGGTTCCTGGACTTTCACTAAACCAAGCAGTACGCATACGGGTATGCATACCATAGTTCCCGGACTTGGATTACATATATGAAAGTACGCATACTATGCTTATATCCAATTGTTCTAAACTCTCATTTCAATCATTCAAACATTCTCGGAAAACGACAATATCTGTCTCATAGAAACTATTAGCTTCAAAGCAATTTTCAAGTGATCGAATTATCAATACGAAACATTCTAATTCTATATCAAATAACTGTCCCACACAAATCATGTAAGATGTTACCAGGTGATTTTCACATGATCATCTTTTGACTTTCGTCAAGAATATAAGATGAACTTGGTTAAAGCGAAAGCTTACCAACACATATTTCGAGAAATATGTAAGTGAGTTAAACTCAGCTCGAAATATCAAATGTGTATAATTGAAGCCTATAGATCTATACGACTTTTGTCTCAAATAGGAGATAGAGTAGATAGACTTTTGAGTGATAAATGAGTTCAAGTCTCCACATTCGTTTTGTTGATGAAGTTCCACAAGCTCTCCTTAGTAGTTCTTCGTATTCATTCAATGAACGTCGTGAAGTATAATGCTCAACTACACTTTCTATCCTAATCTGAGACTTAGCTATAGGTAGACTAGGAATCAAGACTTATAGTTTTGACAACTAAACTTGACAACAAGCTTGAGAAAGAAACGCTTGCAAGTTCGACCGAGAGGTGCTCTAAAAACACGGATAAATCCGAAAAACATTTTTATGGAGATCCTAGACGGATCTCATCATCTTCACTGACCTCTTTCTCATCATCTTCATCCTCATCACTTGAACATAAATCTACAAAGCCACTTGTGAACGACACATTCAAAGATTTTCAAATCTCCATTTTCATTTCATAATTTGCACATCAATCCATCGAGTAATTATTTTCAAATTTAGGCCAAAAGGCTGCACTCTTCAAGGGAGGTAATGGGAAACCAGGTCTAAGTTTGAGGCCGCTAAAATGACAATTTTGAACAAATCCAATAACAAGTCTTCTATCATTTAACCATCATGGCAAGGTTTTGTTGGAGGTCCTTAAGTAAAACTATTACTCGTCCACCCGAAGCAATGTACCATGCAATCAAATGCCTCCGCTATTAGAAACCTACAAATGGGAATTTACATCCAATGTTCTTGTATAATGACTAAATCCCCATGTAAACTACGTTCTAATGCCATGTATTCCGATGCCACCCCTGCATATCCTTTTGACCTCCTCCCATCATTGTCTTGTAGAAGTCTTTGTTCCGACGTGTTTGTAACAATCGTTGCCTAATATAGTTGAATTCATTTTTTGGGGCACCGGATTATTCGTTTCTTTATAAGGACCAAGTTGCTCTACCGTGACGTAATATCCAAAATTTTGCATCGCCTTCTATATCGTCCATTGCTATAATATGTTCATGAATTACATACGGTAGGTCTACCAAATAGTTATCGTATATAAAATTGATAGGCCGCAAATATTTACCGGACTTATCTCTTCTGGGTCCTCTCATCCTACCAATTTCATGTACGGTCCTTTTTACCTTTATCTTGGTTTGTGAAGAATAAATCTTGCTCTTCCCTTTGACTTGCTCTTTACTATCCTTTGCTTGTGATGGACAATCATTTTACTTGACCTCTTTGTGACTGGTTTTGGCTTTTTGAATACTCGGATGATCACATTTTCTTGGAACTTTCACATCTCCTCCTTCATCACCTTCTAAATTTTCTTCTTTGCCTATTCATACCTTCCATCATGGTACTCAATGCCGGATGTGAAAAAGAGGGGGTCTAACAACCACACCCAATATTTCGATTAGATTTTTGTATGGAAAACTCCGAGTTGTTTTCTAGAGAATCAACTAGACATTTAGATTCAATCAATAGAAAATACTCAAGGAGTTATTATCTCAATCTCTCAATTTGATTTACTCAAGAAAATACAATCCGCGAGTCTTAATCAAAGAGAGATAACTTGGATGGTACCAAAGACCAATATCCAAGTGTCAATCAATTTAAATCAACAACCAATAAGGTCGGATATTCTAATTGATTGAACAACAGAACCTGTATTATTTCAATTATATAAAAATATAATGTGGAAAAGAAATGACACAGACACCAGAATTTTGTTAACGAGGAAACTTCAAATGAAGAAAAACCCCGGGACCTAGTCCAGATTAAACATGCACTGTATTAAGCCGCTACATACACTAGCCTACTCCAAATTAAATTCGGTCTGGACTGTAGTTGAACCCCAATCAATCTCACACTGATCCAAGGTACAGTTATGCTCCTACGCCTCTGATCCCAGTAGGATACTGCGTACTTGATTCCTTTAGATGATCTCACCCACAACCAATAGTTGCTACGACCCAAAGTCGAAGACTTTAATAAACAAATATGTCTCACACAGAAAAGTCTACAAGATAAATAAATTCGTCTCCCACGAATAAACCTATGAGTTTTGTTTCTCCTTTTGATAAATCAAGGTGAACAGGAACCAATCAATATAACCAGACTTATATTCCCGAAGAAAAACACAGTTTTATCAATCACCTCACAATAAACTTTATCGACACAGCGAAGAAGATTATTGAGGAATCACAAATGATGAGATGAAGATGTTTGTGATTACTTATCCGATCGAAGTCCTTACACAGTGGAGATCCCCCTTTACCTTCCCTGCGTAAGTCCAACAATCATATATAATATTCTCAACATCAATCTCTCTAAACACCAAAACATAATATAATAACTTTTTAAAGTAATTTAAAAGAACAATAAACATTCATGTATGAGATATGCGATGCCCGTACAGAAATAAGGAAATAATATTCGGTAACACGAGTGCATACCTAATAGTTTATTAGTTGGAAGCAATTTTCACTCCTTTAGCGCATAAATATATATATAACTTTTGGGCAACCACATCACGTTCCAATCAAATTGAAAAGGTTTCCTTACATGCTAACAACAGGTAAGTTTGTAACTACTTTCCAGTCAATGGAAAGAATCACATTTTGAAGATAAGTAAATACTCCCAAAACACATATATTAGTTGTTTCTAAATATCCAATCCCATCCCAAATTGTAAAAGAAATCTAATTTGTAATACACACAAATAATACATGCATACACATATCATATAGTAACAAAGATATGCATGCATTTCATAAAATACAGATTTGTAAAACAATAATGAGTACACGAGAGTTCGTTATCGATTCCCACCTCTTTTGATGTCAAGCTTCTCATACCTTGAGATCCATAATCCACTGGTCCGTTCTTTAGATCAAGCGTTGCTAATAAAGATTGACTTCTAATCACAAAAGAACTCTAAATATTATCGAAAAGGATCATAACACAAACTCATACAATTCTATAATTATAGGCTAAGTGAACTATCTAATGGTATTAAGCCAATTTATGATTCTACACTTTTTAATTATCTATCTTTAGCACATCTAAAGGTTTACTAATTCAATTAGGTTGGTTCTATATTCCATTATATAAGTCTTATGAATATCTACAACCTTGTAGAAAGAACCACATGCTAATTCAGACCACAAGTGGTCCAAAGTATCAAACTAAGAAAACATGTCCCTAATCCCAAACCGGTACACGTACGCTGACTGACCTGAGTCACAAACTACTATGGTATTTGTATTTTGTGCATTTACTAACCATGTCGATTATCTTCAGGTGCGATATTTCTACGAGATAATTAACATTTGATTAATTCTCTAAAAACACTAGACTTATTTTGATCACATGATTGTGACTCATAGTTAATGTCTTAAGTGTTCATGAAAATAAGTATTAAACTTTTAAGTTTAAATCGCCTACTCTAACCACCTTGAACATAGTAATTGTATACGGTTCGGTTACAGTTTCACCTAACCAGAGTGTATATCTTGCTTATGTAAATCAGATTCAAAGATTCATCTAACGGTGGATATTGTTTGCTAAAGTAACCTATGCTTTGAATGTCTACGAAAGGGGAACTTCAAGAAACTGGGATCTTTGAATCCCTACACCACTTTTTGGTGTGTCTAGAGTCGTCCTTTTCCTAACCCATTTAGGGTTTAGCGACTTCATAGGGATTCGTGAAGCCATGTCCAGTTATCTTTCCTTGATTTCTCGAGTATCCTAATTTTGATTGATTTTTGAGCTGATCACTCGATCAAGATAGATAGAAATCATCAAAGTTCTCTTCGTCTCAAACTTTGTTGATTACACAAGTTTTATACTTGTGAGGTGAATAATAATCTAGGTTTCACTTTGGGTTGCATAAGTACGGATTTTGAGGTAGCTATACTTTGTCTATTTCTATCGATTTCCATCACCTTTGATCAAACTATTTGATTGTAAAAGAAAATCATATATGAGATTAATCTGTGGGAGGAAGATTGGTTCAAAGTCTTCAATTGAGTTGAAGCAACTCTTAGTTAGTGTGACGCCATCTAAGGGAATAAATTACGCGGTATCCTGCTGGAATTCAAGAGGCGTAAGGAGCGTAACTGTACCTTAATTGGTGGGATATATTTTAGGGATCAACTACATTCCAGTCCGAAGTTAATTGGTAGTAGGCTAGTTTCTGTAGCGGCTTAATATAGTTTGGTGTTCAATTTGGACTATGTCTCGTGGTTTTGTGCATTTTCGGTTTCCTCGTTAACAAAACTTCTGGTGTATGTGTTTTTTTTTCCGCATTATATTATTTATCTTTATAATTAAAATATCATAGGTTGTGCGTTGATCAATCAAAGTAGTTACACCCGACATGGTTTGTTGGATATGACTTGATTGATTCTTGTACATTGGTCTTTAGTACCGTCCAAGTAATCTCTTTATGATTAGGTTCACATATTTGATTCTGTGAACATTCTAATCGTAAGAGAGAGAGATATATAAATCTAGATATTATTCCTTGATAGAGTTTAAGAGATATATAACTCTAGATATTATTCCTTGATAGAGTTTAACTCTCGGGTTTGTATAAAGTTTGTCCATACATATTTCCTAAGAAAAAGGTGGTGGTGTATTTTGGTACCCCCATGTTTTCAATAACGATAACCATTTCTAGAAGTTTGTGGAGAAACTCAAATACCTGAAACAACTAAACTTAACGGTTTATCAAAAGTTTCTCTTACTGATATGGCAAGAATGATAAAAATCAAACTTTTTATTCAATACTGGAAGATAAAAGTTGTTGATTATTCTAGAGACGGTGGTAAACATTGGATGACCTAGACGCTAGTGCTAAACATGTAAACTGTTAGAGAGGTAAGACTGTGGGATTACAAATCTGTCTATGTAATCTACTCCATCAAAATTGTATAGCCCATTCCCATTCCTCCTATATAGCAATGTGATCTCGTGCAATTGTCCTTCAAATCAAAGAAATTGGAGTGAAACTCAAAGAAAAGATTATTATCCTTGCATAATTGATAGACCGAGAGTAGGTTTTTCTTTATTTTTGGAACATGATAGATGTTATTTAATCAAAGGAAGCGTGTATTGAAAATAAACGTAGCGTTACCAATATTTGCTATCTGCAGTGCATTACCATTACCAACTTTTACTTGGTCAGTTCTATCATATTCATGAGGAATGCTCAAGTTTTTTATGTGAACAGTCAAATGATGAGTATCTCCAGTATCAGTAACCCACTGATTCTCAGTATGACCTCCAGGCAAAGATATGTATACCACAAGTTCTTTAGGATGGGATGTGCTTCCTTTCTCATAGAGAAACCAACACATGTTAACTGTGTGATTTCTATTTTTGCAGATTTGACATGGTCCTTGATCGTTCGGACTGGTGTTACGATGATAGGATTTATTGTTGTTTCTCCAAAAGGTCTGATTGTTATTTGGCTAATATGGAGTTCTACCTTGATTGTTGAATATTCCCTGATCAGGTCTGTTGTTTGAGGATGATGTATTGGGGACAACAACATTGGATAATGGCTGATGCAGCAATGCTAGTTTTTGCTCTAGTCGCATATCAAAAGAGAGCAGGTGCTCATAGAATGTTTCCATATCCATCTCCTCAATTGTGCCCAAAGCAGTGACGATCGGAGCATAATATTGATTCAATCCATTGCAGATGGATTCTTTCATCTCATAAGCAGAGACCACATATCCAGAAGTTGTAAGAATATCAAATAGACCTTTCCTTATTGAAAAAAGCTTGAAAAGACAGATTACTTTTTGTTTGGTTACTAGGTCTTAACCCGTGCCTTAACGGCACAGGCACTGATTTATGTCTATCCTTCTCTATACACGTATTTTCCATGCATATACGAAGATGGTGCATTCCTTCACCCGTAAAATATGTGGTGACTCTTTACATTGCCAAACCCATATCCGTATCTGAATAAAGTGGTATAATCCAATCCAAATGGGTCATGTGGAAGATTTATCACCCTCAAATAGGTGTATAGGTATTAATGTGGTGGAATTAAATTTAAAACGGGTATTCCAGAACTACTTCTTGGGGGAATAAAATAGTACTCCTTGAAATTCTAACATATATATCAATGAAAATGTAACTCCTTGTATATTTAAGTACGTCTTTAGAGAGCCTAATGAATTAATATCTACGTTAAGAATATTAGAAAAGTTTAACCCAAAGGTCGGTCAATGAAAAACTAATAGTAGTAATTATCATCCATAAAATCACAATATGTGTGTAGCATAGACACGATGATGATATAATCCAAAATAGATGCGGTGTAATCCAACTCTGGTAAATTGTCATTTCCTGATTGATAGGGTAATACCACGGTTAGAAAATATGCATCATTTCATTCAGTGTTATAAGTTAACAATTAGGAACTTGATATAGATTACAGACATTTAAGTTAACATTGCAGCATTTTGATTTCCTCGGAATATTTACTATATTGACATAGTGTCAAGCTTATTTCAACCAATTTAAAAAATGAGCATTATTTTTTCCACATAATCCATGTGTGAGATATCTGTGTTCAATATACACGATAATTAATTTTTGTCAATGCGACTTGCCTTCTGCTTACTTCTATTTTATTTATTGGTTCTTAATAACCATAGTATTGTTCAATCTTTGGGAGTGGGTGAAGATTTGATGACATGATATGTCGTCCACCCCTGAACACTACCATGGCCTAATACATTACCTAAAGAAACTATGTTTGAACCTGAATCACCCACTTCATCGTTGCTTTCATCTGTAATTCCCGTAACCACCCTGTATAGCTTCACAGGAATTGATACAACATAAATAAATAAATCCATCATCCATAATGCATTTCTGCATCTAACCATTTCGTTAGCATTTACTGGATCTTACAACAACTTAGCTATGAAAATGTTGGTCTTATAGCTTCGCAAACGATGATGTGTTGTTCTTGATGCGTGATATCTTCGAAAATGAACAAAACTTACGCTTTTTCTTGTCCCTGCATTACCAGACAACTTAGAATGTAAGAGATTCACCCATCATACACCTTTCAAGGAAAGGAGTCACGCCGGCATCATATTATCCCAATTACTGAAAGTTTTCGAGTTTATACAAAAGAAAAAATTTAAAATACAATTCAGAAATAAAACAAAGTTTTGTGAATACAAAAGGAATCCTGAAGCAACAAAACTTCTTATGAAATCATTTGTTTTTGCTTTCTGAATTTTTTCTTTCATAAAAAATTTGAACCATTCGTGCAATTTTTTAATGTAAACCATCTACAAAAGTGATGCTCTTGACAACTGAAATTGCAGGTTTTGTACAACGAAAAAACTAAAAATAGAATTCAGAAATCAACTAAGTTTGGTGGATAAAAAAGGATCCTGAAGTACCAAGACTTCTAATGAAATAAGTGTTTTGGGTTTCTCAAATTGTTCTTTCCTGAAGTGTTCGAAGGTCACATAAAAAGAAAATCCAATCAAGATGATTCGATTTCTTCCATTCAAAATGACATAATATCGATAGCTACTTAATATTAACTCCAAAACATTCATCATTAATTAGCAAAATGATGCAATAACATAGTGGAAAGTTACCATTAAGAAGAGTTATCTGATTAAATCACCTTGGATAGTTGAAAACCAATCCAATGACATTCCTAATGAAGTTTCAAACGCTTATTAGGGTCTGGTTGTATAAGATACGATGCTCTTATCTGCCATGATATCTATATCATCATTAGAATTGACTTAACAAACATACTTGGTCAAACATATCTGCAATTTCAAGTACATGTGGAATTAATCTGTGTTACACGACGAAGCAAATGAAATAGCTTCAAAATGATAAGAAGAATTTGACAAAGCCACAACCTGACATGTTTGATATACTAAGAGCTTACATATGAACTGAGGCTCACAAATGATGTATAAGATACATGCTAGAGAACATCATGCAACAAAATCCCATGAATGGATACACCTAAAATGTAAGAAATCTTACTCAACAAAATCTCATGAATAAGAATCCTAAAACCACAGGTTAGAAATAAAGAGAATACGAACATATGAGGTAAAATTAAAATCATTAATCCATAAACTCAAGATTGGATTACTTAAAGGGTCCCTCCAGAATATCCTTAGATTCACTATTAGAATCTCTAGATTAGTCTTCAGGATTTAATTGAGTTTGAAATAAGAAAGGAAGAGAGAGGAGTGAGATCTAAAAAAAGAAAATGGAAAAAAAAATTGAACAAAAAAAAATCAAAATCAGGTTGAAATTCACCGGAGAAAAAAAGTACACATCTCTGATTTGTTTAGATTCTTAAGTTATTCTAGGGAGACGAAAGACGAACTTACCTTGGATAGCAGGATGCGTGAATCATGTTGGAAAACTTTCAGTCGGATGGTTCCTATTTTTACTTCCTATTCTTTTCATTGAGAAGAAGGAGAACTAATAACCAATAAACAATCATACAACCACTATAACTTTCTAACAGAAACTCGTGCATAAAATTATCGGAGTAAGGTATAATGTTGAAATAAAAGAGGTTAATCACTGAATCATCAAAGTGGGAAGAAAAGCAGGTAATTTTAAATATTACTTGAGCAGTAGAGATTTAATCTTTTCGGTAAGTTTGGGTTTTAAGGAAAACATGAACTGATGGTATTCTTCACAGGTCACAAACATTAATCTACATATACGCCACACCATCTAAGTTTTAATTTCCTCCAAAACAGAAAATTAATTTTGATTTTTGTGTACATTGGATAGCAATGAAACAATTCTAAAATAAACAATTTTGGATTAATGTGACCGTTAGAGTTATCTGTTGCAAAGCGATAATAAGAAGAATCCATTTCGAAATCAAATAGCAAAAACCCTAGAATGTTAGATAGCTTACCGGAATACATGAAGTCTTGAACATAGCTGATTAAAATGGATTGGCTATGATTCAAAGGACTTTAGAAATGAATACATCTTCTTACTGTTTCCGATATTTGTGATTTTGGTTGCTCTCAACCTTCTCAAACTCGATGAGTTAAGATTTGGGTTTTGAAGAAAGATATGTATCCGGTTCTAGCAGCGACAGAAGATTTTGGATCTGAGATACTGAGAGAGAACGATGGGATTATTCTTGATTTCTCATTCCTCGAGAAGCCAAGCCACACGTGTGGTGGAAGGATTTGGTCTGGGCAACCACAACCATGGATTTATCTTTGTCAAGGACAAATATGGACCGCCACTTACATAGGAAAAGTTAGCCAAACTATGCTTTATACTCTTGATGCAACTGCTTCTTTAGATTCATCTGATGAGTTGAAAATTATTTTTAGGTGATCTTTGACAGTCCATGATCTAATGGATTCGACGGCTGAAGATTAGATTTAGAGGATGTTTAGGCGTGGCTTTGTTGAAATGAATCGATGGAGAAAGATTATTTTGTTAAAATGAATCGACGGAGAAAGATTAGACATGGTTGCATTTAAGGCTTATATCTTCTTTAATTTCCCCTTTTTCAGAAGTCCACAAGTCTTTCTCTTCAGTTGCTTTTCCTCCTCCTTTCCGCCTCCTCTTCCTTCTTCACTGTCTAAATCTAATTCTTTTGCTACTCTGCCAAATCAATTTCAAAACTCATAATATTTTCCTTTATGATTTCAATTACAGTTTAAAGTATATATTTTTAAGGTATTATTATGGTTAAATTAAACCATTTAGAAACCTTAAACTCCCTTTCTATAAACCCCCCATTGAAAAATTTGTGGCTACTGATATGGTATAAGTTGAAGGATGAATTAAGTAGGAGAAAAGATCTTATCTTGATGAATTAATGTTTGTATTGTTTTTGTTAGCAGATTTTTTTGGTTTTTGTATTTATTTTACGTGTTTAGTTCGTGGAGATAAAAGAATAAGAACTAGAGACAGAAATTGAAGGACAATTGAAGATAAAAATAGAAGAACCGGAGACGTGGGTCATGAAAAACGATAAATACACAAAACCATTTCTATTTTGTATCGTGTAATTACAAGGAAAAAGCATGGAGAGGTTGAGCATACTTGGATCAAGACCACCAAGTTATGAGTATACTTGGGTATCATGAATTAGTATGGAATTAGTTTATATAAGAATTAATAAATTTTTCTTGGGTATCATGAATTAGTATGGAATTAGTTTATACAAGAATTAACAAATTCATCTAGTTGCAAAAAAATGGAAGCTTATTTGCTAATGGAGATGTTGTTTCATGGAATTGGGGATGAAGATTAATTGTATTGCTGATGGAGACTAATTAGGATGAACTACTGATCTTGTCCAAAAGGTAATTTTTTCGGGAATTATTGAAATGAATGTTTTGTTAATGAATTCTTGAATTATCAGGGATTGATAATTTCTGCTCACCACTTAGAGCATCTCCAATGAGACTAGATAAACTTCCTACAATTCATGCCACATATGATTTTTTAAGTTTTTTTCAAAATTTTCTTCTCCAATGGGAACGCGAAGGAGGATGTGAGGATGACTTGGCACGGCAGTTATTTGAACATCCTCTACTCCATCCTCTAGTTTTAGAGGTTTTGCTAGAGGATGAGCCATCCTAGTCACAATTTTTTCCTTAATTGTAACTTATACCGAAAATAAGTTATCTCGATTGAATTATCAAATCTTCTACTATGTTTTTCGTACACAGATTTGCAAAACAACTTATCACCATTAACAAGTTTCACTTGAAACTTCATGAATGTGGAAATAGATTACATAGTATAAAACAAAAAAGGACGTAAGACTGTTAGAGGTTGGCAAACAATTAATCTTTTTAATCGATTAACTTCTGAAGTTAGTGAGTGATTTTTATGATTAGTTAAAATTAGATTGATTTCATATTTAATCACGATGATCTAATAACAATATTATTAATAAATAAATATACTTACATAAAAAAAATTAATTGTTTAGAATAATTCACAAAATAAGTTGTATGGCCAATTGAAGTAGTACAAGTGGACACATGATTCAACCTAAAACATTTCCGGTTGGAGATAGATTTTATTTTCCTCTTAAATTCAAGGGTTTTTAGCATTAATTCCCCTCAAGGATGTCTTCAAAGATAAACCACGTAGGAACGACATCACATTCCCATGGGAGATGCTCTTATAGTTTTAAGCTTTGCTTACATGGTAAAATGGTGTTTGATAAATCGTTTCAAAGAAAAATCCTACCTATACGAACCTACTTGTTAGCTTATGGATTGGTGTTATTCGTCATTAACTTGCCAAGCTGGTTCTTCCATTGTTTTCTTTTTTTTGGCCGGTAACTTAAATTTAGCTAATTCCTGATCACTGATCACCGATTCAATCCTAGTCAACTCGGTACGGAGTGCCTATTCGACGATTCAAAGGCTTAATTGTCTTTTCCAAAAACAGAATTACTGTTATCTGCCTCTAACTGTTGTTAACCGTTTTTTCAATAAAGTGAGACGGAGAAAGTTAGAATCTGGGCATTTAATTAATATTGAAAAAACGTGAACATTTTATTAATGTCGAAATTTCTGAGGAACCCGAGCTTAAACTTTCTATCTTTTATAAACCCATCAATAAGATGATATATATTTATAGCCCAAAGTATGAGATCCACGGTTGAAATTATTAGTTTAGATTGAATTTAAGTTTTCAAATTTTGAACAAGACTAGATTACCCTTCATCCAGTTTTTTTCTTTTTCTTAAAGTAAATTGTTAATTATCCATTTGTATACATTTTTCATGGCGGTATTGTCGTTAAATAATAAATTCCAATTTTTACGGACGATTAAAAGATTTCGATTTTTTACCATCATATCCGGTCCATTGATTTCCATTATTTCCGGTCTCTCCTTCTTATATATCTACTGTTAGCACTAAAAACGTATTGTCATAGCAGAATATAGAAACAGCTGTACTAAATTTAAAACGGGCGTGTAGATCTTGAAAATGAAGAAATGATAGCGACGAACAACAACAAAAAAGGATTAACCTTATCTGCATTTTTAAGGATAACAAGCCAAACCCATGTAACCATGTTACGTGCCTTAATTGTTAGCATTTATTTTTCTTAGATTGAAAAATTTAGCAAGTTCTCTCAAGTTCCATGTGAAAATTGCTATTTTCATTTGGCGTCTAGGCTTGATGTGAATCAGTAACTAAAGATTCAAAAGTAACAGTGCTAATTAATACATTTGATGCCACTAGGCTTGTTAGCAACGATATAAATCATGTATAAATTTAGTTCTCAATTTATAATACAAAACAACATAGGTTTTTGAGTTTTGGACGGACGGATAACATTTTGAGAGACAAACAAGTGATCCGACCATCTCAGTCTCATCCCAGCCAAAGACATCTAGCGGCTGTGGTGTCTGTAACCTTCTTCCATTATGGAAATATTAATAACCCTCTTAATAAACTGAAAAAATAAATGCGTCATTAAGAAGATAAACTGAATAAATAAATGTTACAACAATTAAAATTGTACGATCCTCTTGAATTTCTTAATGAGTAGTAATGTTCTTTTGTGATTAAAATTAAAAAAAAAAAATCTTTGACACATATCTTTAAAAAAAACTAATTAGCCATCTTTTAACAACCTGGGAAATACAAACAATTATTATTTTTAATAAAAATAATTTTCATTGTACTTATTGTGTAAAGAAAAAAATCAAAACATACAACTAATGATTTTTATTATACTCATTGTACAAATAGAACAATGAGTAACGAATATATGTATATCCAAAAAATGTCTCCCAAAAGATTTAACCTTACGTCATGGGCCTAATTTTAGGAATTGAATAAGCTTATTTTCATCATCCTGCAAAAAATAAAAAATAAAAGACTTACGGTGTAAAACCCAAATCACAAAGAACTTTAAAATCATTTTCTAGCATTCTTAATAAATTTATTTTCAAAAGAAACATTTAACCAATCAACAGATGAACCGTGTATTCTTGATCATGATCATGGCTATCTTTGCATCAGGTTTTAATGCCATGAATAATTTGATCAAAATCTGGAGCGCAAACAAAAAGAAGCTAAACTCCAAAATGAAAAGCAAAAAATCATGATCAAGCAATTGAAAAATAGAACAACACAAACAAAAAGAAGCTAAACTCCAAAAAAAAAATTAAAAAAAATTAATCATGATTAGCCTCTTCCAAGCAATTGATAATTAAAGATAACAATAATTGTTGCCAATTATTGTTATCTTTGATGGAATCCAAAAACAATTTTTAACAAATAATAAGTTTCTAGATAACAATAATTTTTTCCAAAAATAGAGATAACAATAATCCTGATCATCCACAACTCTGATGAAATCAATAATATTTTTTTTTACGGTGACCCACAACACAAACAAAGATGAAAGAATCTCGAAAAGGAAACGTTTTTTATTAGATTAAAAATAAATAAATCCCCTCCTCTTTTAATTCCAATTTTTTCAATTGCTTTGGATCCTCTATTTACTTCCCCATTATCAGAGTTGGTTACCCATAAATAAGTTAAAACCGCCTATGCTCTAAGGTATGCATGCAACGAAACAGCTGCTCCTTTATGACTAGCACGTAATAACCAATTCCAAAAGAAAAAACGTCCAAATTATTGAAAGTGTCCCTAATTACAATTATCAACGGGTAATGTATAAATAAATGTGTTTATTTCTTCAACCACACACATTCACTCATTTCCGACTCATTCACTCATTCCAACTTATTTTTTGATGAAATTTTTAGTTTAAGAGTATCATCATGTCAAACATGATTAGCCGCAGCCCCACAAAATCCGTTGCCCAAAACGTGTTTGCTTTGTTTTCGAGAATGCATGATTGCGATGAAACAAACATGCAGTACTCAGGTTTCGTATTGCAAGAAAATGGGAAGAGATTGATTTTATGGCGACCAATAAAGTCACTACTTTGGATTTACTAACGATTGATGAAAACTTGAGTATATTGTTATTTCGACCTGAACTAAACTTTTTTTTAAAAGAATAAAATATTAGCGACTCCTTCTAATAATATTTTACATAATTGCGATGAAAATAAACCTGCACTACTCAAGTTTCGTGTTGCGGGAAGATGTCGATTTTATAGTGACCAACTAAGTCATTGCTTTGGATTTACTAATGATCGATCAAAACGTGAGCACATTTTTATTTCGGTCCAAATCAAACTAATATATTTTTTTTTAATAAAAATATTAATCATGCTTTCTAATCAATCTTGACGTCCAACACGGGAAATTACCATGCACGCCGTCGTCCCTAAGCATTTGATATTGGAAGTTCGAAATATTGCTCCATTAGGGAGGACTCTATTCACTCTCTAAGTTCAATACCACAACGGAGAAATCCATATTTAGTCCTTTAAAGAATGATCAACGAGAATTTTTTTATCAAAAACTATTATTTGAAGTCTAAAGAATATCGTGAGGAATTATTAAAATATTATTTAAGTGTAACCGAAGTTATAATTATTTGGATTATAATTTCACATCTACAACGAATTAAGTCCCATAGTGTGTGGTAATTATTAAAATCATTCTAATAAAAATTTATTCTGTCTCATGCCGTGCCGTTACGGCACGGGTTATTTCTAGTTTAAATAAAAGAATTAAAAAAAAAATTGTATCTAATTAAGATACCAAAATTATGATTATCAGAAATTTGAAATTTTCAGTATGCTGATAGTGATAACTGCGATTATCACGTAAGTGTGAAAATTAAAATTTTCAGTGGGTGATGATGATAATTGCAATTTTTCATTAGGCCGGTGGTGATAATTTCAATTATATCACAATTGGGAAATTTAAAATTTTCGATGGGCAGGTGGTGATAATTACAAATTTTTCGAAGCATAACTAGTTACAAAGGGTTAAAAATGTGAAAAATAGAATTTTCATCAGATAATTGGGATTATGTAGAACTTTCATTTTATTAGATCTTTGATTGATAATTTGTGTGTTTCACAGTTTAAAAGAGGAAACATAATTTCAAGAATAAAAAAAAAAAAAACTAAAAATAGAAAATAGAAAGTAGAAAGTAGAAAGTAGAAAGTAGAAATGTTTTTGGATTATCGCATTAATTAGTCGTTACCAAATTAATTAGAAGTATAATATTTTAAAGTTTTGTAGTATAAAAGATAGAGAAAGAGGAAGAGATGGAGAGTTTCTTATTGATTCATTAGCAGGGTTACATGGAACAATGTCCTTTATATACATGCAGAAGGGAAACCCTAGATATCTAGTTGGGCCGCACATCTATGGGCCGTAGGCCCTACAACACTCCCCCTTGTGCGGTCTAATAGAACTTCATAAGCAATTGTTCGCATTTAGTGCTTCGAATGTAGTTCTTCAAATGTATTCCTCCCCTTGATGACTTGTGTCAAAATCAATTGCCTCAATAAAACTTTGACAAGGAAAAACCCAGTGGGATAAAACCTTGGTACAACTTTTCACATGTGGTACTTCACATGTCGTCTTGTACTTTACATGTAGTTCATCACATGCAATACAATCTTCAAAGACCGACGAGTCTAATTTAATTGCCTCGTTAAAACTTCGTCAGGGAAACCCAAAGGGACAAAACCTGAACTAAAGAAAAAGAATACAATATTAAGTAAACTTAATTGGATTTAATTATGTTGCCTCATTAAAACCTTGACAAGGAAAACCCAATGGGATAAAACATTGACGAAGGGAAAAGAGTATAACATGATAGATGCAAGTAAAAGTGATATGTTGCAGATGATCACTTTGCTCCGTTGAAGTTTACTAGTTGCTTACAACTCTAAAGGCTGAAAATCCTCGTGGGAAAGACAATAGCCTTAGCTAGGAAATTACATTCCCAGTGTTTGTTGTTGTCTCATTAAAAACCTTGCCGAGTAACAAAACCCTGTGGGAAAAATCAACTTCGGTGAAGGAAAATAGTTCTGCACACCATTAGATGCTCCCCCTGACATCAGACAATTTTCATTAGTCCAATGCAGTCAAAAGGAGTTTATCACACTTTACTTTGGTGACTTGAATGTTTATAAGACCATGTTGTTGATTCTGGAAGTTACGTTGCTTAAGAGAATATCGTATTTCATTTCTTTGATTCATATATTCTCGGTACTATCAACGCGATCTTTATGTCTTCAAAGTTCAACATAC
Source organism: Papaver bracteatum (assembly GCA_023529315.1). NCBI lineage: Eukaryota > Viridiplantae > Streptophyta > Magnoliopsida > Ranunculales > Papaveraceae > Papaver > Papaver bracteatum. The sequence continues at coordinate 155,933 of JAJJWX010000213.1, forward strand.
TTGATTTTTTTAGTGTTGTCTCACTAGAAACCTTGTCGAGTAACAAAACCCCCTGGGAAAAACTACTCTCGATCGAAGGGAAAAAGAGTACAACACAACTTCAATTTCGAAGTAAAATGTGTCGACATCATATCCTTGGATCCTCCCCCTGATTTCGGCATCTCCCCCTGATTACTTTCAGAGTTGTTCCAGATAGTTCCTTTAGTCATATATTTTTCGAAACTGAATATTGGTAATGACTTAGAAAATAGTCTACCATATCTCCCCCTGATTACTTTAGTTTGATAAGAGATTATTGTTCCTTCATAATCAACAACTTTTGGATTGCACTTTCATTAGCATTCCTTTTTATGTCTTTGTAGGGATATAACAAATTTATGTCAATGGTTACTTTTAAGTACATGAGTACATCCACTATACCATTCCAATGACATTGCGTAGGCGCTGAGCTATATCTAGCTAACAAGTTCCTTGAGGATGCAAAATTTTATCGAGTACATTATTATACTAAGTACCACAATGCGTATATTGTACTTAGATATGGGAATTTCATTTCCCAACACATCTTCGCCATCTTCCTTTAGATGAAATGGTCACTTACTTACATTTGAACCTCGACTAATCATGGGAGTCCTATCAGGATGCATGTCTTTGTTAAATTTCCTGACAACTTTAGACAAATACAAACTGGTGGGATAAGATACCACAAGCTCAGTATTCGGTCGAGCTTTCCCCAGATTTTTCATCTCAAATTCGGATTTCAAATAGCTTTTAAGGTCTCTTATTACATCAAGAGTACCTATTATGTCCGTACCATCGACATAAATAGCTACAATTCCAAATTAGGAACTTTCTTGTGAATACGCAAGGAAAAATAACTTACTTGTCTATCCCCTCCAAATCAAATAGTCACTTAGATGGGTATACCACATCCGCCTGATTGCTTCAATCTATAAGTGAGCGTTATATCTAACTGTAAATGCACTCTGTGGTTTAGAGTCATTTGATTTGGGAAACAAAAGTCTATCAAGTACTTTTGTAAATATCTTTTATCTCTTGATGCTTTGAGAGATACATAACAACCACATACATATGCTGCATTTCAAGTCCTTTTGAAACTACCAAGCTAACTGAGTAGAAAAATGCTAGAATGCTCATTATAACAAAGTAAAAAAATTCCAGGGATTTGTGAGATACCTCGCACCACAAGGAGAGTCTTTATACCATTACGACTTCATTATTCTCACTGTGCTTTGTGAAAAATAATCATGTATGTCCACAGGCTTTACACTTGGTTGGTTAGCACTACCACACCAAATACCTATATATTTTTCAAAGAATCAAATTCTACCTGGATTGTGTAGGCCAAATATGCTCTTTATTATTGATATTCCACTACACCATTTTAAGGAATTAGCAACTCATATTAGCAACAACACTAGTGCCGTTGCTAATTTTCTGTTGCTAATTTAGGTTGCTAAATTTTCGCAACGGCATGTCACTGTTGCAAATTTCGCAACCGCGACCTTTTTGTTGCTATTAGCAACTGTAGAGTATTTATGCGTGCAGTTAGACCGTGTGGCTGGTAACACCTAGTTTGACACTTTGACTTAACTTGACTTAACGTGTGTGATATAAGTGTGTGAGGATCCTTTAACCCTAATTATAATCTTAACTTACCCTCTCTCTCTTTTATCTCTTTGACCTCTCTCGATCCCTACCGCTGCTGCTTCTTTCTCTACTACTTCTCTTCTTCACCAAAAAACACGAAGATTCATTAACCGAATCTACCAAAAACATCAAATCTTCTTACTCTCTTCATCAACATCAACTGAAAATGAAGATTCATCAATGGTTTATTGATTTCAGGTATTGGTCATTCATCAATGGTTTATTGATTTCAGGTATTGGTATTTGGTTTGATTTTGAGCTAGGGTTAACTCATGTTTCGTTTAGAACTTGCACCTTAGTTCCAATGGTTTAATTTGGTTAATTAGTTTGATTTTACTTTAAATCTGTATTTCATTTGTAGCACGACTCTAGGGTTTCAAATTATTTTTGTTTAATTTCTGTATTTGGGGTTTTTTCTAGGGTTTTTTCATAATATGTATGTTGGTATTCAGGCTAATATCTATCAGGAGGAGGGGATTTCATATTATGCTTGTTAGGTTTTTAAGGTAACAAAAAGATTATGGTGCTGAAATAAAGATGATGATGATTTAAAACGGTAAGTTCTTTATAACCCAATTCCATTTTTCATTGCATGATCATATATATGTTGTTTAATTTTTATCTTATGGAAATATTGAATTTACAATTTCTGTAAAATTGATTTTGGGGTTTTGAGAATTGGGCACTCTGTTTGAAACATGAAATTTTTGGGTTAATCAACATGTTAGAAAACATATTTCAGTTAAAACACTTTGTGAGTAATCTAGGTTTTCGAACTTTGTTATTTTTGGTAAAATTTGTTCATGTCACTTGTAGAATCCAAAGATTGACTTAATGTACTTTACTATTTTGGATGCAGGTTTGTAAAATTGTGGAGGGCTAGAGGTACTCAAAAAGACTTTATGAATTGAGATAACTTGCTCTTTTGAAAGTTACATGTCCCATGGGGTAAGCATTTTGTTTAATTTAATTCATTTTCTATTTGAAAGAATACAATTGAATCTTAAAAATCGACATGGATATAGTTCTTAATTGTCTAAGTATGCCTCTGATCATTGGTACACATTTTAAATACGATAAGTCGTGTTTTTATAATTCATCCGTTGGAATTTGTTTATTCATGTGCTTTGTTTCCTAATCATGTCATTCGATTTTGAAGGATGCAATGCTTAAAAGGTCGAGAGTCCGAGGAAACAATCGCAACGCAAACCTAGAATCTTATGTTGCGTTGGAGCCATGTGATCTGTAAATAGCTAAACCTTGATATCCTGCGACATATTGCAGGTAAATAATAATTTCATGCACTTATTCATAAAATGACTTCATTGCTTTATAAAGTTTTTCGGTGTGAGATTATAGGCCTGAAATTGTATTTGATAGAACTCTTTTGTCTTTGGGTTCAACTTGTAGGATTTGATCGAAGTCAGTGCGTACATGAAGTTTTCCAAGTCTTTATTAGTGAATTGTTGATCAGGAAACTTCCAGTCCAGAGATTTGTTAGTGAAATTGCTCATGACTTAAAGGTATGGTACACTGTTCTTGAATGCTTAATTTGATTAAATTGGTTTAGTAACTTAAAGAAAGATAGAATATGCTTATAATGATTAAATGTGGATTGTGTACTTGTTTTATGCAGACTAATTTGCATTTCGAGTCATCTTTGTGTTGGCATTGTAAGAAGCAGATGAAAGCTACTTGGTTGTTTTTTTTTAGAACATCAACTCGTGTTCCGTTTATGTGAAGCGTGCGACTATCATGCCCAAGGATATTCAACTTGCGAGGAGGATCAGAGGAGAAAGGGATTAATCAGTCAGTGTTGCTGATGGTCTTCATTCAGTGATTTTTCTCGTGTTTACATCTAGGTAAACCACTTTCCACTTGAAATTGGACCACATTAGCTGTCCACATCCAAGTGCACTTTTTGTTATGTTGAGATGTTAGCATAACTGAAGTTCTTGTGTCTAGTTTTTTTTTCCTCATGCCCTTTTTGTTATGTTGAGATTAAAGTTCCAGCTAATTGTATGAAAGCATATAGTGCCAATAATACTGATTATGTCCTGGTTCATTTACCAATACTACTATGTCTTTTCACTTTTTCAACTGAAATGACTTGATCAATGTATTCAATCTTGACAATTTCCGTGTCTGAGATAAAATAAATATGTGTTCATTCTATGATTATCATTTCTTCCCGAAGTCTTGCTACACGTAGGTACTTCTTCAATATGTGTTCATTATACTCCAATTTTAACTTGAGGCAAGACATTGTTAATCCATATGCTCTTTTTTGTGTGGTCACAGGTCAGTAAATGAAGTCATCTGCCGCAAAATTTCAGATGTCAGGTATATATAATCATTTATCTTGAATATGAGATTACCTCTCTTTTCATGCTAATAAACCAAAGAATAGCCCATGTTAGTTCAATGTTTACATTTGGTTTGAAGATACATGTATGGAAAGATGACGATATAGATACACATGTATTGTACCAGTAATATTCTGGATCCCTTAGCATTTCATCTTATTGGATGTCGATTAATACTTTGTATTTTGCAGGACATTAGAAGATGGTGACATTGTGAACGTCGATTCGTTTTCCTTAAATTTTATAGGGCTCTTTAAAGACAAATCTGGCTAGAAGAGCAGAACCTCTGAAGGTTTTGTTAAGCTGATTATACCCATTTTATGTACTTAGTTACAATTATTAGGTAATGTATCTTTACGAAGCTTTTCTGAAATTAGGTAATGTATATTTACGAAGCTTTTCTGAAATTTTGTTAAGATGATTATACCCATTTTATGTACTCAGTTACAATTATTATATGTAATCTTATTAATCCTCTGAAGTTATAACTATCAGGACTCGGAAGTAGGGATTTCTGGTAGTAACTTAATACTAATTCTTCTTTTGATGTCTTTATCCAGTTAGAAGGTCTTGTGCTGGGAGAAGGAAGAAAGTGGAATGGATTTTCTTTCAAGTTATTTATGTGTTGGTATATTGTTTATAAATTGTGTAACTTTTGAATAAATGGATTCTAAGTTCATTTGATTGTGTAATTTTTCAAACTGTTAATGGATTCTTAGTCTGTCTGATTTCAGAAATGGTTTGTATGTTATGTTGTTTGTATGGTTTATATTGGATTCTCAGTTTCATAGTTTAGTAAGCAAGACATCGCTTAGAATCAAGCCGTGGCTTAGAATCAAGCCTTGGCTCAAAATCAAGTCGTGGCTTGGTTCTAAGCCTATTTTTTTTTTCTGTTGCAAAAAAAATTCGCAACGGACATCCTTTGTTGTGAATAAAAAAATTAGCAACGGCAAAGGCCGTTGCGAAATACCGTTGCTGACCGAGATTAGCAACGAAGCCTATGCCGTTGCTAAAAATTGCGACACCGTGTTTAGCAACAGCGAAGTCCCATTGCGACCCCGTTTAGCAACAACTATTGTATGTTGCTATATCATTAAAATGGTGTAGTGTTCAAACAATAAGAAGCATGGTTCGATCTCATCGTGCTCGATTTCCTTTAGCAACTGTATATGAAAATAATAATCATTAATATGCTCACACGATCTTTCCATTGACTCGCGTGTGTTCTCATAATCCACTTGGGATGTCATTGTTCTCTGGAATCGTTAAACTTCGGAGCGTCCTCCAGTAATGATTCATGGACATAGTCAGAGACAATCAAATGAGATGATTTCATTAATGATACAAATTAGGTTGTTCCTTACTCATCTACTTCCTTTCTAGGTGAGCATTGATCGAACCTAGTGGCATCTTCATCTTCCTTTATGGAGCAACGGCCTTGACTACACTTCCACCAAGTGTAGTTGCAACACCTTAGTCTATGGTGTACCCCATACTGAGGATTTCTAAACTTGCAGGAATATTTGCAGCTGGTATGTGTGATCTTGTCACTTTAGCAACATCAGTGTACATTCTGAAAATTGATTATTCTTTGTCACTTCACATTTACATTTGTGGAGTACAAGAATCAATATGAGACACAGTGGGAACACACCACGACAATTCATGTCATTCCCTTAGAAAATACTTTTTCTTATCTCCCCCAAACGACGGGGAGAATGTCTCATTAAAATGACAACCCGCAAATCTAGCGGTAAGAGATCTCCAGCCAAAAGTTTTAAAATGCGGATAATAACTCATTTCCAACATAACTACTTAACAGTTTTGAAGACCCATCATAGTACGATGTGGAGTCGTAGTGGCACATATATAGTGCAACCAAAAATGCGTAAGAACACAAATGTCAGGCTTAAATCCAGTTACCAACTGGTACGCATAAAAGGTTGACTAATATTGGGTTCTAAAAACGAAATAAGTAAGATGCGTGTAATATTGCATATCCCCAAAGAAATAAAGGATAGGTTGGTACGCATAACCTATTCCTTAGGCACCATTTGTAACCTTTGATGGTAGCCTCTGCGAGACCATTGGGTATAAGATGCTCTATATTGATCCCATTAGACATACAATATTCATCAAGTCCTTTTGATGTAAATTGTCTAGCATTAATAAGGGTGGTGAGCCTTTGCACTTTGTATCGTGTAATATGTGCTAAGAGTTTTTTAAACGCAAAAAAAATCAATCGCTCTGCGGTATAGCATCGGGCATGATAACGTTTTGTAGTATAAAAGATAGAGAAAGAGGAAGAGATGGAGAGTTTCTTATTGATTCATTAGCAGGGTTACATGAAACAATGTCCTTTATATACATGTAGAAGGGAAACCCTAAATATCTAGTTGGGCCGCACATCTATGGGCCGTAGGCCCTACAACATAAAGAAAATACTCCACGTTGTTTTAGTTAAGATTGTTTGTTCCTTAATTCATGGAACTAACACTAAATTTTATGGAATATTCTGAATTTTGGGTATTTTGAGTTGTGCTTCAAACAAAAAATCCGAAAGTATTTTTTGTGATTTATTTTAAGGTCATTTATGTAATCTTAGCAACAATATAACTAATTATGGGCTGAGCATATCTAATATCTTAATGGTGGGTTTTTCAAACATAAAAAAATAAAAATGGGCTAGAAATATTTTCACCTTTTTATTAATAGCAGCTGTTTTTGGGCATACCAAAAAATTACCGGATATACATTTTGTCTAAGTTCGGCTTAAAAGTTATCAGCCGAACCTTGCAAACCTAAGCAAAAGAAAAGTTGTGAGCCGAACCTTGAGTATGCCCAGTAATTTTTTGGTATGCCCAAAAACATGTTTTTTTTCCACTTTACTAGAAACCCCTTATATTTAAATAAATGATGATGATCTTAACCAAGAAAAAAAAAAGTAGGCTTGGGTTCATCGGATAGAGACACTACTCAGTATTATGTAGCAGTTTGGTCTTGGTAGTTTCTGGTGGTGTTCATCATCGTGCGTTCACGTCACGTCTCTAGTTGGCACTCACTTGATCGTTTAATCACCAAGTATACAATGTATGACCCGACGTACCCAGAAAAATCAGTATCCTGTTCGTTTATTTTCATTGTGGTATTTATGTAGGTACACGTGCAGGGGTATTATTCGGTATTTGGGTCGGTTAACCATATTCTCAACCTGTTAAGGAAGTTCTATTTATGCAGCCAAATACGACTAGCCAAATACTGAGTACTGGATAACACGTTCGTCTATGAAAATGCAAAACCTCCAGGTGTTTTAGTACTTTCATGACACCTATATATATATATCCCTTTTAAAACAAAATAAGAGTTCGTCCTACAATACAAAGATAAAAGTAACCTAACAAACTTGATTTGGTGAATGAGAGTTGATTCATAGAAAATGTGTGAGTTTGATTGAGAAGAACTTTAGCTAAGGAGGGAAATTTACCTGCCAAGTCTTTGTTTGTTTCTTCTCTTCTTGTTTTTGTTTCTATTCTTGTTCTTCTGTAATGGCAAAAGATGTGATGTTTAGTTTGATTGAGAGAAAGAGTTTATTAGTTGATAAAAGTTGGAATGAATCAAAAAAGATGTGGCATATAGCAGGACCTGCAATACTTGCAGGAGTTTGTCAATTTTCAATAGGGTTTGTGACTGTTGCTTTTGTTGGTCACTTGGGTGATACTGAACTTGCTGCTGTATCTGTTGTTCAGAATGTCATTGAAGGTTTTGTTTTTGGATTCATGGTAAGATTTTGTTTGATACCCATTACAGTTATTATTATCCTTTAATTCGAACACGTTGTTATATTCCAGTAAAGATATGTTAATGCTTTAATGCCTTGCATGTATATACAAGTGTTATCGGTCCAATAGGGCAACCGATAACTGAAAATAAAAGAACAAAATTATTGATAGATGTACGTATTTGCATGCCCGTTTAGTTATCTCTCCAGTTGGATGGTAATACCCACAGCCTCAGGTTATGTGTTCTAATTTGGCAGTAAAATAAGTACTTTTACACGTCGTAGGTGTTGAGATTATTAGTCCCACATTGTCTGGGCATCTAAGATCCTGCGGTTTATAATCCTTTAGGGCCTCTCCACTTATTGCCAATTGGTTTTGAGTTGGATGCCCGTATTCTAACATGGTACCAGAGCAGGCTATTTGCGACGAGTCATTTGACCGCGCCTTTATTCCGCGTCACCCGATTTATTGTCCACGTGTTAGACCCAACGAGGCTACACGTGAGGGGGCGTGTTGAGATTATTAGTCCCACATTGTCTGGTCATCTAAGATTTGTCCACGTGTTAGACCCAACGAGGCTACACGTGAGGGGGCGTGTTGAGATTATTAGTCCCACATTGTCTGGGCATCTAAGATTTGTCCACGTGTTAGACCCAACGAAGCTACACGTGAGGGGGCGTGTTGAGATTATTAGTCCCACATTGTCTGGGCATCCTGCGGTTTATAATCCTTTAGGGCCTCTCCACTTATTGTCAATTGGTTTTGAGTTGGATGCCCGTATTGTAGGTAATTAAGAAGAAGTTCTTTTCTCTTTACATTATCAACTGACCCTGTCAACTATTTCACGTATTCTGCTGTGGTAGCTAGGGATGGGAAGTGCCTTGGAGACGCTTTGTGGTCAAGCAGTTGGTGCAGGTCAATTTAACATGCTTGGCGTATATTTGCAAAGATCGTGTATAATTACTTCTGTGACAGCATTGATTCTTGTACCATTTTATGTCTTTGCTTCTCCAATACTAAAGTTCCTTCATCAGGGCAAAGAGATCTCTGAACTTTCAGGGAAATTTGCAAGATGGGTGATGCCTCAGTTATTTGCATACGCAATCAACTTTCCAATTCAAAAGTTTCTGCAGTCCCAAGGCAAGGTTTGGGTGATGACCATAATATCTATGGTTGTCTTAGCCTTTCATGCTTTGATGAATTGGGTAGTGGTTGTGAAGCTTGGTTATGGACTGCTGGGGGCTGCAATAGTAGGAGACATTTCATGGTGGCTTCTTATCTTAGCCCAGATAATCTATGTAGTTTCTGGATACTTCCCAGATGCATGGACCGGTTTTTCCTCGCTAGCATTCAAAAATTTGTATGGGTTTGTCAAACTTTCACTCGCCTCAGCCGTAATGTTGTGGTTTGTGTTCCAAACTCGAATACAAAACGAACCCAGTCTTAAAAGCAGTATGAAATTTGTTTGCTAAAATGACTTTTTCTCTGATGGCAGCTTAGAAATGTGGTATTTCACAGCAATCATTATTCTTGTGGGATGTTTAAAGAATCCAGAGATAGCTGTAGATGCTATGTCAATCTGGTTAGTATTCGGCTGTACCTCATTGGTATTTAGAACTTCAAGAATTCCTTAAACTTCATATTTATTGAAATATCTCTAGGTTGACTTGCTAATTTTTCAATCTGTTTTCTACATTTTGATTCTTACAGTATGAACTTGGAATTATGGGCAGTGATGGTAGCTTTAGGTTTCAACGCAGCTGTCAGGTTAGTTGTTTCCAATAGTAAGCTTAAATATGTGTAGCCAAATCCTTGTTTTGATCACTCACATAAACTTGTTTGGTTTAGTGTTCGTGTTTCGAATGAACTTGGAGCTGGAAATTCTGAAGCAGCAAAATTCTCAGTAGGGGTAGCTGTTTGCACAGCAGCTCTTTTTGGGATGCTTTTCATGATTGTTGTTCTTGCCACAAAAGATAACTTCCCCAAATTGTTTACCACAGAACCCATAGTTGTGCACGAGACATCTAAGCTTGGGTATTTTCTTGCGGCTACTATTCTTGCTAGCAGCGTCCAACCTGTTCTTCATGGTATTTTTCTCTTTCTTTACTGAATAATTACTCAAAAGAAAGAGAATGACCCACAGATTTACTTTAGACAATTAACCAGAATCAGATAATGAATTATTTTTGGAAATCGTTGCAGGGGTAGCAGTAGGTGCAGGGTGGCAATCCATGGTTGCCTTTATAAACGTAGTATGTTATTACGTGTTTGGGTTGCCTATTGGAGCAATACTTGGTTACAAATTCAATCTCGGAGTTAAGGTAAGCAAACACTACCTGAAAATTCCACTAATAATATCATCAACAGCTATGTTGTAAAAGGCGCTAGGCAAGGCGAGGCGCCAAGCCCAGCACCTAGTGCCTTTGGAGCCTAAGGTGCCCCAGGCGAGGGCCTTTTTTTTAGAAAAAACCACAATTAGGTATAATTCGGCGCCTGGGCGCCTAGCCTTTTACAACAAAGATCAACAGTAACCCTGCGAAAATTAATTTGGTTCTGTCGTCAATAAAACAGGGGATTTGGACGGGAATGATAGTTGGATGTTTGCTTCAAACTGTTGTTTTGTTTATTGTTATGATCAAAGCAAACTGGCAAAAAGAGGTCAGTGAACAACGTTATCCCATGTAGAGTAAATTTTTGCTGTTCATTTTGACGAATTCTGGTGTTACTTATACTAATCGAATGCATCTTGTTGAATTTTATTTTGCTTAGGCTTTACAAGCTGAAGAACGGATAAGAACATGGGGAGGCAATGCCGGGTCTCTGACAGAATTGATTACAATTCGACAATGAGACCAATTGTTTTGGAGAACTACTGGGAGTTCCTGAATAACATAACGCAGGAACTTACAATAAAACTGAACATGGGATAAGATTGGCATGGCCTGAGAAATAATAATCTCCCGTGCAATTCGTAGCCTGGTCCCAGTATGTTGTTCGTCACCGATTAATAATTAAAGAAATAAATTTACAACATAATTTTGACGGCTACAATACAAATTTAAAAAGTGCAACTGCGCACATGGTATTAGGTTTATTTTCTTATGGAAAACTTACTGGACGAATACATTACATGAATACATACAATAAAATGCACGACACAACTTAGGATAAGGAATTACAGTAGTTTTTTTGTTCTTTATCTTTCAACACAAGTCACAATTACAACACAATATTACTGGTTTGTAATTATTGCTTTCTCAGCTTCGACATAGTCACCGTAGGCTTTTTCTCCGTGAGCCATTTTCCTCTTTTGAAGTACTCCATAATAGATATACTGCAAAATGATCTAAGTGCATATCTGTCAAGGTTAACATATTATGAAGGAAGAAATGGTTTCAATTGTAAAATTGATTTTTTATGTAAAAGGATACAAATAAATCTAGTGCAACACAGACAATTGCATCCAACAGCCAAGGCATGTTTGGCTTTATGTCTGACCATGCTATGCTTCTCACCAGAATGCTGCGTGAACATAAAAAAAATTGTGTTACTCTCTGTCTGTTAAGCTAGTGAAAGAAAATTGTGTTATTATCTGTCTGTTAAGCTAATGAAAGAAAAGGAATGGTACATAGAGAGATAGAGGGACCTTCCGACATAAGTGGCATTGGCAATGAGTGCGAAGATGAACATAAGAGGATTCATTCCCTGATCAGAACCTCACGAAGAATTAGTCACTATTTCTAACTTCAAGTTTACCTAACAACGGTGCTCAAGAAAAGAACTCTTACCTCTACACTCCCTCTGTTTATCTGTTCAGTAAGATAGCAGTGATCAGTACACCAATTAAAATTAACCAAGTTGGGCTTGCGAAAGAAAAGAATTCACATTGGGTTACTAATCAATTGAAACTCACATTTAAACATATTTGAGGGATTCGACCGCCCATGTATATAGCTGCCATCATCCATCCTAAAGTTAGTCCCAGCACTTCGTTGTTTGCAGATCCATGCTCCTGATGCAAGTAAGAATTATAAAATTCATTATACTACATCTTGAATCATTGTTATGCTAACAAATGCAGTCGAGTAAATAATTTTACACTCAGTAATCTTCTCCCTGACAATGCAAGATACTTGTCCATTATAGCCTTACTTCCAAAGGGTAAACTAGCAGATGTGGCGACAAATGCTGCTCTATAACCCACCTGCATATAACGTACTTTTATATCAAAACGCTTGTTTTCAGTAGTCATCTAATCTCGATCATATATCATTTTTAATCAGTAGTGCATAAACATTATTACAAATTACACTTACAGAGCGAGGAATTGGAATTCTCCTGGGTTGGCTAAGAGATGTCTTTTGGGGAGGTGGAAAAACGTTGTCTTCATCTTCCTCTGAGGATGAACCATCATTATTAATTGTTTTGTGGATATCGACCTCAATGGCAGAAGGACCACTTCTTGCTATGCGTAGATAAGATCCGAATGGTGGTGTATTACTACTTGCCAACGATCTCGCTGACCTGCGCTTATCAGTCAGATAATTTTATTAATTTACTATTTCACATGCTCGTTTTTAATGTCTGCTCCAACAAACTTTTACTGCTTGACATCATGCTCCTACGCACATATTTAAGCACCCATGCTATGACACTATGACAACATACACAGGTCAGGACATCATCGCTGGACTGTTAAACTTATCCTGGCTCATAAATTCGTTTCCTAAGGGTATGCCAATACCCTGGACGCGATTCTTAATTAATTTGGGCTTCAGAGAGGAATTTCAATTTCAATTTTTCTTCTTCTTTTGTTCTTTTTGGAAAGGTTGAGTTCTTTCATAATGACCTTTCAAGATAAGTATAGTGTCCTATAGGTGAATTGACCCGTGAAAAGTATGTACGAATATTAACCATCGAAGTGCAGTAGACATACGTGTAATGCCTCCGAGATGATGCTATGGGTGAACCCCTTGGTATGGCTATCCTTGGATCCATTGATGATGGCTTAGGATTAAGCGGTTTTGAATAGTCTTCTTTATCATCATCGTCCTCAACCTAAGTACACACAAAAAAAAAAAATACGTGTTATATATTCTAAACTTTGTATCTTCGATAATTTTCTCAGAAGAAACTAAGATTTATAAGTTGCAAGTAAAAGTAAAAGTTGACATACTCTCAGAGTTTGTTCAGTAGTATTCACATTTTTTTTCTTTTTCCACCATCGAAGGACATAGTCGTAGTAAACAATTTGTAATACCAATACTATTGTACTGATTGTATAGAGCTGCAGTGCACACAACAAATATTGATTTTGCTTCAAAAAAAAAAAAACAAATATTGATTTAAAGATATGCTTGGATTTAATGTGTTCCCATAGGAATGAATTTATAACTGACACCGCAGGTTGTGATATAAATGACTAGCTAACACAGAACATCGGAGATATCGTTATCCTTTCACAGTGTTTTTCCTTCTCAAAAGCACCAAACACATGACAAGTGGTGTTATTTTCATTTTATGCGGTTGAAATTAAATGAAATAAATTCTAATCGAAATTTACCAGAGCTGTGTAATATTGCGTTGGCAACTGTAACAAAACAAAAACGACAAACAAAAAAAACAAACAAAGAAACAGTGGTTTAGTGAGCGGAAAGTAAGTTAGAGAAAGAAAGAATACGACCAGAATAAAAGTTTGCAGTTTCAGTGATGAATGATGATGATGATGATATTACTTACAGTAGCTGGTTCAAGAAGACAACCGACTAAGTTAAAAATGTCCCTGCATGCACAAGAATAAATCAATAGAATTCAGATTTGAGCGGGTCAAAATAATCTCGAGGGTTTGGTTAAGGTGGTTTTGGTACGGGAATTACTCCTTAGTCCTTGAACAGGTCACACCACCGCTTTGCGGGTAAATTATTTGGCCAAGTCTAGATACCAATGTCTCTGAAAGAGTATGTGCTGGAATAGGGTTTAGTGGTGGAGTTAGAAGGAAATGGAGCTGATAATTATACGTACCCAGCAACCCAAGTAAGAAGAAATGCAAGAGAGACACCATGGCCAGATTTATTTGTGAAGTTGGTGATGATTTGAGGGATTTCAGCAACTCCCCAACAGACTAGACTAACAATACCACAAGTAAATGATATCTCATCACTCAAATTGCAAAGACAATCCTTGAAATATTTCTCAACCCACCACCCAATACATGGTTTCTTCTCTTTAAAACAGTAACTAACAGCAAACACCATTCTCTCTCTCTCTCTCTCTCCCTCTCTCTTCTCTCTCTCCTTCTCTAGCTCATGGTCTCAGGATTTAAAGGGTGAAGTGGGCCAATTGGTAAATCAAAAGATGAAATGATGCCCTTGATGGAAACATTCAGACATAGTAGTATTTAGTATTTACTGTAGAAGTGAATCTGGGAATATGCTGTACCTCAATGGGTAGGCCGTATCAACTAGTACAAACTACGAACTCAAGCATAACGTTAGGATATTCCATGTACACGTAAAATCTTGGCTACCCTACACTCAGTTGGGCACAAAATTTTCCAGGCAACATCCACGCTCCATTTAAATCTAGCCGAGCCACGGGTGTAATTTATGACATGCCAACACACGTTAAAATTTGAGCACAACACAACATATGACCTAGTCGCCTGGTACAACATAGGACAATACGTTAGCCTTGTGTGTTAACATGCTAACATGGCATATTGGTCGTGATAGATAAGGATATAGCACAACACGACATAGCAAGCTAAGAAAACACGTCATAAAGCACTACACAAATGATACAATACATTGAAGTTCATAAAAGAATATATATTCTAACAAATTTTTGGCATTTTAAATAACTGAAAACATTTTCTTTGAGAAATACAGGGTAAGTGTGCATCATTTTTCTGGCATAACATAATACACCCGACAACACACCTTAATCTCTAGCTCAGTGCAACACAATATGTAGCACACTAAACACTTGATTTCGTAGGATGGATTGTGTTAGATCGTCACGTTTTACACTTCTGAGTCAAGCTCTACCATGGTCTATGAATGATAACTTTGTCTGGAGTCTTATATTACGAATATTGGTTAATTATTGGGCCGACCGAGCGAAGCGAGGGAAGACATTTATATGGCCACTTATTTGTAAATTGTAAGTTATCAATTGACACAAAAAGGTTGGATTTGGTGTCCGTGGATAGTCTTTTTCACTTGACACAATTATCCCTCCCCTTTAGTCTAATTACTATTACTCATGTGTCCTATTTTTTAGGGGTATAATTGGAAAGCAAACTTTAATATAACATATCTAAAAATCCGTGCCTTGGAATTTTATAAATTTTATATATTTTGAAAGATAATAAATTTACTTTAGGCAGAATTTTAGAATATTAAATGTACATACATTATGCAAACCATCACGAAGGATACATAATACTTTATGTAGCCATATTTTGGTTTATGCATCAACTAATTTTCCGTTGCAACTAATAAAACGATGTATTCCCTACGTTTCAAGAAAAGTGGTACTTTCATTTTAGGCACAATTCACGAAAATTTAATGCAGTCATCATGCAAACCACCACAAAGGATGCATAACACATCATGCAACCATATTTCGGTTTATGGATCGACTAATTTTCCGTTTTATAAAAGAGTGATACTTTCACATTTTGTTTTTGGAAAAGTGATACTTTCACTCCGTTTCGGGAAAAGTGATACTTTCGCTCTGTTTAGGGAAAAGTAATACTTTCAATTCTTTTCGGGAAAAGTGATACTTTTACCCCATTTCAGAAAAAAATATCTTTTTCCGAAACGGGGTGAAAATATCACTTTTTCCGAAATGAAACCAAAATACCACTTTTCCCTGCATAAAGTGAAAATAATCTCCGACAAACCCCATCTTCAGATTCTTCTTCGATCGGCCCTTCCATCCAGGTAAATGTTGTAGTTGGTAAACCTGCACCCACATTCCAACCAAACTAAAATACGAGAACCATGTTAATTGAATGATAGTGACCAATCAAACAAAAGCCATCATGGATAAAAGGAGTTTCTTTACTCTAGCACAATCGGATTGAAGATATTTCACCAAAAAAAATAATCATATTATAGTACATAAAGCAATTCCATTTGTGATAAGCAGTACGAATGTTATTCATAGTTAATAATTTTGGCATAAAGATTAATTGAGAATTATCGGGCATATTAAGCAAATATCCCTTTCTATGTTGCACCTTTTTCCATGGATGAAAAACAAGGGTCAAGTAAGGGGATGGGAGTTGATGTGGATCTGTCGAAAGCTGGTGGCCGTCAGTCCAGTTATCTTATACAGCAGATTAAGCGTCCATTTAGATATTGAGATTCTACTAATATCTTATCTTTATTAGTATGCATAAATAACAAATCAATTGTCACTTTTAACTTTTAACAAATCAATTGTCACTTTTAACTTTTAACATACGATCATTTTTATTTTGAATGTATATTTTAAAGGTTCATAAAAAAACAACCATTGTAATTCTAAATGTTTACGAAATCTTGAACACGACCGGAGCAGATTTTATTTATTTATTTATTTTATAAAAATATTATTAATAAATTTTTGATAAAACATGTTTTTGTAAAAAAAAGTTCAATGTATTTTTCTTTAAAAGTATACTAGATTTTGTGCCCTGTTACGCCCTGGCAGCTTCACAAACTTGATTCACCAACTACAAATAGAATGTCATACACTTAAATTGAACCATATTTTTGATTTGGTAAAGCTCGGCTTCGTCTCACCCCGTCCCGATATGATTTGGTAAAGCTCGGCTTCGCCTCGCCCCATCCCGATTCAATTTGGTAAAGCTCGGCTTCCCCTCGCCCCGTCCTGATTTCATCCTGATGCATTTTTTGATTTCGTGTCGCCAAGTTTCTGCATAAAATTGGGTATCGCTAACAGTCATAGTTATAATAAGCCATCTGACTCATTTCCTTAGTTCACTATTGTTTGAGGGGTGAAAACGGTTTCTGCTGATTTTGGTAATTTCGGGTGTGTGGGTGAGAAACAATTTTAAACCATAAACAATGTACTGCAAGGGAGTACTTTGGATTCGAGAGATCAATCTGTACAAATCTAGCCCAAACCAAGAAATGGCCGTTCCAGACTTGCTTCGGTCACAAAGTAAAGGAGAAGGGTTGGTTTTGGGGAGGGAAGCGAAGAGAGTGTTGAGACCAAAATAGTTGATTCTGGAAGAGTAGTAGTTTTACGACTTGTATCAAAAAGCGGGAAGCTAACCTATGGGAAAGCTAGCAAATTGTTTTCTGAGTGTTGAATGCTTCTGATGAGAACTTGTTCTCTGGTCGAAATAGGTGAGACCTATTTATACAAGTCGAAGTTATACTTACTCTAGTCTCGTAAGAAATAGAAACGGATGAGTAAATGGGAGGAGGTGGTGACCGGTAACGCCTGGAATTGATGTTCCATAATGAGGGAAAGTGTTTCACTATTACTCCCTGTATTTACTAACCGCCTCATCCTTATGACGACACTGTCTTGTAACGGGCGTAGTGTACGCTGCAGCTATAAACCGTCAAACCAATACCCTAATGGGTATCCCCCATTTTGTGACATGTGTTGATGTCTCGAGTATTTTCGTGGAAAACATGTAGCATGTTGTTGTTGTTTGGCAAGTTGATCTTGGGAGACTTGCCGGCTCGGTGGTGACCCTCGACGGTCAAGATTTTGCATCTTGAGAGGAAAGGGTAGTCGTTGATTATTGAAACCCTTCACTTGGTAGCCAGCGACATGAAATCATGGCCGGCATGGCTTTAATGTGGTTAGGCGAGTCCAAGCTAGGATTTTGGCGTTGGGCCAAAGGTGGTCATGTGTTAGCTGGTGACCTTGGACGGCTAAGATCTGCATCTTAGATGGAAGGGTGGTCGTTGATTGTTGCAACCTTTTGTTTGGTAGCCAGCGGCATGAAAGCATGGCCGACATGGCTTTAACGTGATTAGGCGTAGCTAAGATAGGATTTTGGCATTAGGTCAAAGGTGGTCATGCGTTAACTAGCAACCTTGGACGGCTGAGATATGCATCTCAGATGGAAGGGTGGTCGTTGATTGTTGCAACCCTTCGTTTGGCAGCCAACGGCATGGTTTAGGGCCGACATGGCTTGGCATAGTTTAGGCGTGGCCAAAATTAGGGTTTTAGTACAAACCGTGATGATTGGCCTTGGGCCGGAAGTTGCCATGCGTTAGGTGGAAATCTTGAATGGTTGAGATCTGTATCTCAGATGGAAGGGCATCCGTTGATTATTGAAACCCTTCATTTGGTAGCCAGAGGCATGAAATCATGGCCAGAATGGCTTTAACGTGGTTAGGCGTGGCCAAGATAGGATTTTGGCGTTGGGCCAAAGGTGGCCATGCGTTAGCTGGTGACCTTGGATGACTAAGATCTGCATCTTAGACGGAAGAGTGGCCATTGATCGTTGCAACCCTTCGTTTGGTATCCAGTGGCATGAAAGCGTGGCCGGCACGGCTTTAACGTGGAGTGGATCCACCGGAAATGTGAGGCTTGGAAAGGAAGCGCTTGCGGATTGGAAGGGAGGCGCTTGTGGCTTTGTCTAAATTAGAGTTTGGTATGGTAAAACCCTAATTAGTGTCATTTACTAGAATCGATGTAAAATTCTCATAAGGACTCGGATTTTGATGGTATGCCCCTCCATTCTGTACGGAAAAGAATATTTAGGTTTTGAGCTCGTTCGGGAGGTGAAAACAGCCCGAAAGTAAAACTCATGAAGAATTCAAGAGGGATGTTGGTAGCCAGTGGCATGGTGGCATGGACGACATGGCTTTGGCGTGGCCAAATTAGGGTTTGGTACAAACCGTGTAGTTTTGGCATTGGTACAGAAGTTTCCACGTGTTTGGTGGCGAACTTGTACGTCTGGGATATGCATCTCGGGGGAAGGGCAGTCGTTGATTATTACAACCCTTCGTTTGGCAGCCAGCGGTATGGTGGCATGGTCGTGCATGTTTTAGGCGCGAAGACGTGGCTAGCATGGTTTTCCATTGGCACGGTGGTGCAGATGGCATGGTCGGCATGCCTTGGCGCGGAGACATGGCTGGCATGGTTTGTCATTGGCACGGTGGCGCGGCTAGCATGGTCGGCATGCCTTGGCACGGAAACGTGGCTGGCATGGTTTTCCAATGGCACGGTGGCGTGGCTGTCAAGGTTGGCATGCTTTGGCGCGGAGACGTGACTGACATGGTTTTCCATTGGCACGGTGGTGTAGCTGGCACAGTTTGCATGCCTTGGCGCGGAGACGTGTCTGGCATGGTTTTCCATTGGCACGGTGATGTGGCTGGCATGGTCGGCATGCCTTGGCGCGGAGGTGTGGCTGGCATGGCATGCCATTGACACATGTGGTGTGGGAATTAGGGTTTTGCCCATCGAAACCCTAATTAGTATTAAAAAAAGGTACCCTGGTAATTTTATCGCAGACATGTTAAAGGGTTCAATAAATGCGCTTAGTGGAGACATTATTACTCAAGTTATGTGACATCACTGTCTGACTAGGGTTTTACGATTTTAAACCTAAGCTAAAAGCCACCATCAACATTAAGTCCCCTGCTTAGACCGGAACATGGGAATTGTTGCGAGGTAAGCATAAGATGGTGACAGACAAGGACAGAATCGAAACGTAAATCATGCAAGATGGTCAAGAAGATCCGTCTAACCTTTTTCGGGAAGTAAGGAGAATTTGTGATCCTCGTATTTGGCGGCTTTACGTGAATTATGCTCGTGGTACTGCAGGTTAGGATGGAACGGAGCCACTAGCATAGATTTGGTGTGAAGAGAAGCTGATAGTACTGGTCGTCTTGGAGTTGGAGCCGTCAGCACTGGATCGGCTTGGAATAGGAGCCGCATGTATCTTGCGGCTTGGAAAAGAGCCGTGAGTATTGGAGTGGCTTGGAACGATCCGTCATCATTGGTTGGCTTGAAATGGGAGTCGTAGGTATCGTGCGGCTTGGAATGGTGCTTGAACGTTGGATTGGCTTGGAACGAGCCGTCAACATTGGTTGGCTTGAAATGGGAGCCGCAAGTATTGTGCGGTTTGGAATGGAGCCGTGAGTGTTTGATTGGCTTGGAACGAGCCGTCAGTATTGGTCGACTTGGAATGGGAGCCGCTAGCGTAAATTTCGCGCGAGCGCTGATCTGTTGGCCTGGCATGGCGTGAGCGTTGGATTTGGGAAGATAAAAACTTTCTTCAGTTCTGTGGGAAGGTGACGACGGCTTCGGGAAGATAACAACTTGCTTCAGTTCCGTGGGAAGGTGACGAATGGCTTCGGGAAGATAACAACTTGCTTCAGTTCCGTGGGAAGGTGACGAATGGATTCGGGAAGATAACAACTTGCTTCACTTCCGTGGGAAGGTGACGACTGGCTTTAGGAAGAAAATAACTTGCTTTAGTTCCGTGGGATAATGACAACTTTGTCTAAATTAGGGTTTAGCATGCTGAACCCCTAATTAGCGCCCCTTACTAGAATCGTTGTATAATTCTCGTACGAACTCGGATTTTGACGGTCTGCCCCTCCATTTTAATCGGAAAAGAATTTCCTACCTTCTTACAAGGAAATATTTAGGTTTTGAGCTCGTTTAGGAAGTGAAAATGTCCCGACAGTGAAACTCATGAAGAATTCAATAGGGATGTTGCGGGCCCGAAGTAGCATAGTCGCACCGAGTCATCTATTCCCGTTCATGGAGCAAGAAGGAAACTTTATTCTGTGCAAACTCTAGAAACTCCATCCGTATGAAAAGAGGTATTGACCTTCTTCTATTTTTTGTTGCTCGTCCGGATCCGTGCTTTCGTCTGTAGTGTCTCTCTAGTGGATTCCAAAATTAACCAAACTCAATTGCATTCTTGGGACAGATGGAGTGGTTGCGTTGTCTGTCCAAATTGATTTTAGGTTGTTCAATGCCTGCACCTTCTGATCGCGATGATAGTATGTTGTGGATGCTTGTATGGTCGAAATCTTCCGGAGCCACTGGATGAAATAGATGAGTTGGGATACTTTTCGTTGCCGACATGCTGCTATCAAGTCTTCAAGGACTTTGTTACAAGAGACATCCTTTGAACCATTTTCTGAATCTTGGACTATCGCATGGAATGGGATACGGTGAGCGGTCCCCAGTTATATTTCTGTTAGATCCGATGGCACGGCCGAACATGTGAATGTATCTTTGTGGCTTGCTTTTGGAGTCTTCGATGCACATGTACGGCTTCGTGTTGAGAAATTCCCGCGGCTCATAGAACTTCGACAGTGATGATGTTGAAATCAGAAATAACCTAGTTGAGCGGGGTGGACGTGCCCCGTGCTGGTAGTCCCCATGTGTATCCTACTTTCATTACATCGCCTTGAATCCACGTCCACGGGATTTGATACAAGCTTATTGTACTCTTCTGGATGTGACGCTGGGATGCTCAGAATATCACATGGATGAAATACTCTGGATAATAAAATGGTAAAAATGAGAGAGTTATGTTGTTTATCGTGGCTCCCTCTGCTTTTTCAGGAAAATGTTTCAGCCGTGTCTCTGTGGTTATCTCATGAATCTTTGATGGTCTCGCAGTCCCCAGTCACACTTTTCTTTAGTTTCTGAAGTTATTTCTTCTGAGCGGGCTTGGGATCCACTGCGGCCTTGTAAAGTGTTGCAGGCGTCTTTTAGACACAGAGGTGATGATATTCTTACGCCGCACCCTTGAACCTCATCATGACTATAACCTTTTGGTTGACCGTGTCTTCTGAGCTTTGACAGTGAAGGGATTTTGTGTAGATCCTCAGTCCCCTAATGTGGTTTACATGTCTCCATCTTTGTAGTGATCGTTCTTTGGTGAAGCTCTCGCTGGTATCAACAAACGAACGGCACCGGTTCTTGGAAGCAGATGTGATCAGAAAAGACTACATTGACATGGGGATAAAGTAGGTTGGCTGGATGCGTAAGCGAGCAAACTTTTCCATGTAGGATCAGAATATCGCAACAATAGTACTCTTGCGAAATTTTCAACAACAGTACCCTTGCGAAATCTTCATCAGCAAAACGTTGCGAAGACATCGCAAATTGATAACAGGAATACCGTTAAAGGTGTAAAGATCTAGGAATGTCGCAAATAAAACATTTTTATGCTTGCGAGAATATCGCAAGCCAGATCCGAAAATAAATGTTAGCTTAGTTGTCATCCACTATGTAATACCCTATATAAAGAGCTGAATAGGCTTAAGGAAAGGGAGAGATCTTTTTAGAGTGGTAAGAAAGTTTTGAGGAGAGAGAAAGTCTAGAACAGTGGTTGTATTCTTGATTTCATTTCCTTCTTGTAAAATTTCATAAGTCAATTAATAAAAAGTGTAATTGTTGATCTTAAAGATGTGTTGATTATTATGAATTCTTGTGAGGGATGTATTGTAGGAATTCCTACAACTACATATTGGCGTTAGAAACAGGGAGTGAAGGTTGAAAATTGTGGAAAAATAAGATAAAAGATTGTTGTTGAGACTGTTCAAATCAAGAAAATAATGAAACAAATCAGTAAAGAAGTTAAGGAAAAGATAATTAAAATGAATGAAGGAAACAGAAGGTTGAAGTATAGTTTAATCACAAAAACAATGATTAATGAATTCCATGATAACATCAGAGGGAGAATACATAAACGATATTTTGAAGGAAAAAAAATTATGACGGTGGAAAAGGTATCACCCTTGAAGGATTGTGAAAAGAAGAAAATTACATTCATAGCAACAGAGATACCAAGAGAAAATTTGAGCCACACATCTCCTTTGGTAATCACAATAACCATACGGAAAGAAAAGGGGGAATCAACAAAAACTATGGAAGAATGGGCGGTGAACAGAACTTTGGTGGATACAGGGAGTTCGGCGGACATAATGTTTTACCATGCATTTAGAGGAATGGGATACAAATATGAAGAAATGTCTTGCTCAACGTATCATATTCATGGCTTTGGAAAATCTACAACAAAACCTAAAGGATAAATAGTAGTGTGAATTTCACTAGGAAAGATTGAAACACAAGTGACACTATGTGTGATGGATATAGAATCGCCATATAACATGTTGTTGGGAAGACCGTGGATACACGCAATTAAAGCCGTAGCATCGACGTTGCATCAATGAATCAAATTTCTTATGCCGAGTGGGATTAGCGAAATTAGAGGAGATGTTGAAGGTGTGAAAATATGCAATCAAATTTAAGTGAAGTGTCATGAAGGACGTGCAAAGAAGCGAAAGATTCTGCAGAAAAGGGGCGAAGGAGGCAAATAAAATAGATGAATTTAGGATCTACATGATAAAAGCAGAAGAAGGAAAAGGAATACCAAGCGAAATTTTAGAAGAAGGAGATAAACCAATGAAAGTAATAAAAGAAACAACACCAATGGGAGAACCTAAAGCAAGCTACACTGCGGCAGAGCCAACAAAGGAAGTGAATGTTGGAACTAAAGAAGAACCCAAAATGCTAAGGATTGGGACCAAGATGGAGGCAGATGAAGAAGAAAGAACTATTAATATTTTGCGAGAATATAAAGATATTTTCGCATGGAACATGGATGAGATGCCTGGAATAGATCCGTCTGTGGAGTGTCATAGGTTGGAGATTGAAAAAACTGCAAGGACATTAAAACAAAGAATAAGAATAATCGCAACAACATATCATCCCCAAATAGAAGAAGAGTTACAGAAGATGCTTGAAGCAGGAATTATAAAACAAGCTAAATATCCGGAGTGGATAGCAAACATGGTTGTTGTCCCAAAGAAAAATAAGGGGATAAGAATCTGTATAGACTTTACTGATCTAAACAAATCTTGTCCAAAAGATAGTTTTCCATTACCAGATATTCCACAAATGGTTGAATCAGCGGCGGGAAATGATAGAATATATTATTTAGATGGGTATAAGGGTTATAAGCAAATTCCTCTCGCCGAAGAAGATCAAGAGCATACTTCTTTTTTCGCTCCAAGAGGGTTATATATTGTTATACAAAAATTATGTTTAGTTTGCGAAATGATGGTGCAACATATTAAAGGATGGTAGAAAAAGTGTTCGCGAAATGGATAAATAAAACATTAGAGATGTATATGGATGATATGCTGATAAAAAGTAAAGAAGATAAAGATCATGTACAGGATCTGAGGGAGATTTTTGAGCAGATGCGGCATTTTAACATCAAGATAAATCCAGAGAAGTGTATTTTTGGGGTTGCGTCAGGAAATTTTTTAGGCTACATTGTATCAAAAGAAGGAATACAAGTTGATCCAGACAAAGTGCAAGCGGTTCGTGACATGCCAACACCAGCGATGGTAAAGGATGTACAAAAGTTAAACAGACTCTTGGCTTCGTTGGAAAGGTTCATTTCGCGATCATTAGACAAATGTAAACATTTTTTCAACATACTCAAAAAGGGTACAAAATTCAGATGGGCAGATGAATGCGAGAAAGCTTTTCAAGGAATAAAAGAACATCTGATGAATACATCTATTTTTCAAAAGGCAGAGCCAGGAGAAGAACTATTAATCTATCTTGCTACAACTTCGCACGCATTAAGTGATGTGTTATTGTGAATAGATGCAGGAGTTTAAAGACCAATATACTACATCAGCAAAACATTCAATGCCGCAGAGAATTTTTTTTCCAAAATCGAAAAATTAATTCTGGCCTTAGTTTATGCAACGTTTAAGCTTCGCATATATTTTCAGGCACGCAAAATAAGGGTGTTGACAAAGGTACCAATTGAATCAGTGATGAAGAATTCAAAAAGGTCAGGCAGGGTTGAGAGATGGAATGCACAAGTAGGACATTTCGAAATTAAGTATGAAATATTATCTTCACCAAAATCAGAATTTGTCGCAGACTTCTTAGCAGAATTTCCTCTAGAAGATGATGAAGTTGTGAAGGAAATGATGGATATGGAAGAAGAACATGGAAATCCAAGAGATATGTTGACAGAGCCCAATAGATGAGAAATATTGGTAGATGGATTATCAAATGGGGAAGGTAATGGAGTTGGAATTGTCTTGATTTCGCCAGAAGGAACCAAAATGGCTTTTTCCTTCAGATTGGAGTTCGCATCCATTAATAATGAAACAGAATATGAATCTGTGATACATGCCCTAAAATTCACAATATAAATAAAATTGGAGAATGTGAGAATCACCAGTGATTCGCAACTAGTTATTCTCCAAATAAAAAAAGAGTACACTACGAATGAACCATCCCTGAAGAAATACAAGAAACTTGTTGAAGAATTGTCAGCGAAAATCCCAAAAATAAAATGGAGACACATATCAAGGAAAGACAATAGAATCACAGATTCTTATGCTTTCATTTCAAGTATGATGACAAACCCAACTGCAAGATGCATAAAGATACAGACACTTCTATCACCATAAATAAATAAAGAAGAAGAGGAAGAAGTAGATGTAATGATGAAGGGGGAGAAGAAGAACAAATACCCGATATCGAAGATTGAAGAGCAGAACTTCATGCATACTTGGCGAAGGGAGAAACACCAAGAAATAGATTGGAGGCACACAAGTTAAAGAGCCGTGCAAAAAATTATGAACTAAGAGATGGGGTATTGTATCGAAGATCCTTTAATGGACCATCACTCATATGTTTGACACGAAAAGAAGGAGAAGAAATGTTAAAGGTGTTACATTGTGGGAATGCTGGCAATCATAGTGGAGGAAGATCTTTGGCATACAGAACGAAAATGCAAGGTTATTACTGACCATATATGCATGAAGATGCGAAACAAGCATCAAGACGTTGCGAAGATTGTCAGCGGCACGGAAAGAAAATACATGCACCTGGAGCCCTATTATCTTCTTCAACAAGTGTATGGACCTTTGGAAAGTGGGGTTTAGACATTGTGGGACCATTTTTACCGGGATTTGTACCAAGAAGATATTTAATTATCGCTACAGATTATTTCACAAAATGGGAAGAAGTAAAAGCAGTACAACATATTCGCGACAAAGACATCTTTACATTTATATTTGAAAATATCATTTGCAGATTTGGAATTCCCGCACAATTGGTATCTGATAATGGGAAGAAGTTTGAAGGAAAGAACATAGAAATGTTACTCAATGCATTCAAGATAAAGTATGGAAAATCCACCCCTCTATATCCACAATCCAATGGGCAAGCAGAAGCAACAAATAATACCATTGCAGATATATTGATGAATAAATTAGAAGGACATAACAGAGCATGGTGCGAACAGATGCATAATGCAGTATGGGCTTACAACACAACTAGGAGAGAAGCTACTGGAATGTCACCTTTCTGTTTAACATATGGAGTTGAGGCTGTGCTACCAACATAAGTTATTATTCCCACAATAAAGAGAGAGGCTTGGGAGAAAAATCTTAGTGCGGGTACGATTTTAACCAAGCTTGATGAATTAGAAGAAAAGAGCGAAAGGGATTTACAGCATATGGAAAATTATCAGCGAAGATTAGCCCGAGAGTATAATAAACGTGTCAAGACACGTGAATTTCAACCAGGTGATTTGGTGCTGCGAGAAACACCAATATATTAGCGAGAAAATGGTGGAAAACTAGCAAAAAAGTGGGATGGGCCTTATATCATTAAGGAGATAGTTGGAACATGGGCATATAAATTGATGGATCCTAAAGGTAAAGATGTGGGTCATAAACTTGATATACCGTGGAACAGATTATACCTATAGAGATATTACCCATAAGAGGTTTTGGGAAAGAGTAGACTGCGAAATGATGTATGATGGAAACGAAATGAATATATGCAAAAATCTTGTGAAAGAATAGCTGCGAGATTATACATATCCAAAGCAGAATGAGAATGTGCGAAAATTGCGCAGAAATAATGACATTAAAAAGAGACAATCAAAGATTATTGACATACTAGAATGGGGAGAACCAGCTATGGCGTACAACCTGGTTCGCGAAATTAAAATTTCGCAAGAGGCAAATGTAAGACCTAAAGTGCTTCATATAAGGGGGTACATGTTGCATGATTCAGGGAAAAGGTTACACCGCCCCTGGAACCTGAGTCATGGAGATTTGGGGTCAATAAATCCATCCAGGAGAGGCGCCTTGGATTCTTAGCTTAAGCATATGACTTAGGTTGGGAGACTAAGGTACGAAGATCTCTCCTAAGGAGTGCAAAATCTGATCAAGGCGTCGAGGTACACGGTTGAGCCAAGAGTGCCTGGGGCGTACCTGGCCATTCTTGGCAAGTCTTGGCTTATGCTGCACTCAGCCCGAAGAAAACCCCACATAGGGTGCATTCTTGTAACCATAAGCCATATAGGCAAAAGTGATACGAGGTTGCGAAAACAACTGGTTATTGTTAAGACCGGATGGGAGGAGCTAACCTTGTATGGTATAGGTACGTCTCCTTGAAGTGGAAACCAGAGGGAAGATAAGGGCGGCACCCTCCTTTAGGGAGCTGATAAGTGTCTTAAGACGCAAATTTCATGAGGCTTTTTACTCACAGGGTAGTATTAAGGCTTGTCATATTTGTGCAACGATCCTGAAGAGGCAATAATACAAAAGAGAAAGATAAGACGGGATCAATGGGTCACTACATGAAAGTGTAAGGACATCCTGCGATTTCGTCGCAAGAAAACAATGTCATGGGGATTTATTTTCGCAAGTTTTTAGGCCTTTCTTATTGTCGCAACAAAAATTCCAATAAAAGTGAGAGTTAAGGCAAGATCAATGGGTACTTACATGAAAATGTAAGAACGTCCTGCGATTTTGTCGCAATGACAAGAGGTGGCAAAATAAGACCTTTAACTAGGAAGGAAAAATAAGACCACATGACGGAACAAAAAATTTATAAACATTAACTATTACTTATACAGATCATTCATCACAAGAAAGATAATGAGAGGCAAGTATGGGAATTAATGAACAAGAGGCATTATCTTTCTCTCCAACAAGTAAAATACTAAAAGAGTAAATAAATTTCAAAGTTGATTAAAGTAAATCATTTGCAAGAAGAGATGAAGAAGAAATAATTCAAGAAAGTAAATCTAAATGAGAATCTCAGACTCCAGTGTTAATTTCGCCAGAAGGAGATAATGGACGCTCTTCGCCAACTTCCTTATTTACTCTATCTTTTTCTTCATTTGGGTTATCACCAACAGCTATCTCCTTAGGAGGGATTTCTTCCTCATTTTCTCTATCTTCTTCCTCATTTGGGTTATCACCGACAGTTGCTTTCTTAGGAGGGATTACTTCCTCATTTGCAAAATCTTCTTGAGAGATAACTTCTTCATCACTTTCATAATCATATTCGCTATCAGAAGCACGAGGAACTTCATCATCATCTACTTCCAAATATTTGATTGATACAGGAGGAAGAGATTTGGACAGCAAGATATCATTCACAAGAACTTCAGCCCTGAGATAAACTTGGCGAAGGAGTGCCTTTTGATGGTTTCTACTTTCCATATCTTTGAAATAAGCAAGATAATCAAATCTTCTTTTTGCTCGATCGCGAGAACAAGCAAGGTAGAGGAAATTAATGCCTTCTCATTGCGAATCTTGGAAAATTTAGACTCCAAAACAGAAATGGAGGAGTGAATATTTTTCTCAGATTCTACGAAGAGAAGAACATAGAAAATTATTCAGGTGAAGAATTCGCGAGGAAAATATCACAAAAGGACTTAACAAAGAAAAGATTGTTGAGGCAGTCAAATTTTTATGACAACCTTGTTTTTTCGAAATAAGATATTGAGTTAAAGCCAAACAACTATTCTCCAAGTGGCCATTGCATTGTCAGATTTATCTCCAACTAAACCTTTTAGGCGAGATTGAAGATTCTTTTCTTTAGAAATGAGTAAAGTGTTTTCCTTCGCAAGAGAAGTATAGGATTCTTCTAGTTTGGAGTATTGATCTTTGAGTTGACTTTCCTTTACACTTTAAGTTATTCTACCCTGGATAAGTTTATCTCTCTCAGCATTATATGATTCCGTTACTTCCTTAAGTTTACTTCTCAATGAGCGAAGAGACTGTTCTTGATCATCACATACGTTTTGACAGATGTTAAGTTGGTGCGAAGATATCGCCACCTTATTTAAAAGAATTCGCTTTTCTTGGGATAAGGTTTTATTCTCATATGATAAAGTTTTTATCTCCAAGTTAGCTTTAGTCAAATAATAAGAGTGGCGAGATATATCACTACCTAATGAGTTTTGCTTATGAATTAATTGAGTATTCTCCTTGGTAAGATTATTTATTTGATCGACAGAGTATGTATGAAGGTTATCTAATTGATTATATTGATTCACCAAAACATCTCTGTCCACATGGGCTTCTTCAGCGGCGGATTCAAACTGATATCTCTCCATGATTCGTTTCTGGTTTAATACTTAAAGGGCGAACAAAGGATTTTAAGAAAATTGAATATGGAAAGGGAAAAATTATTAAAAAAGATAAATCAAGGGAAAAGATAAAAAAAAGTAGTACCTTTTAATTCTTTGTTCTTCTTGCGAAGATCATCACAATCTAGCGAAGCGTTTCGAAGCTTTTGGTTTTCAAGATAAAGAGCCCCACATTTTAAGGTCATGGCTTGGAGATCCTCCTTCAAAGCTTTAACTTTTTTTTCTAAGGATGTTTGCGAAATCATTCTGTCAGAACCAAAGTACTTACTCAAAATCTCGCAGACACCAAACTTGATAGGATCAACGGAAGATCTCTTGACATCATCCAGAACATTAGATAAAACCTTGAAAGCAATACTTATTCCTTCCAAAGTTTCTTTAGCAAAAGGGAGAGATTTAGAAGAAGAGGTGGTGAAGATGGAAAGTTGAGGAACTGTATCATTCTTTGTTATAGATGCGTCATTTGAAGGTGAAATTTGAGAAAGATTAAGGATTGGGGTTGAGATGGAGTCAAGTTGAGAAATAATGGCAACAGGAGAAGAGAAGGTTTCTTTCGCAGAAGGGTTAATGGAAGAAATTTCATTCAAAGGAAGATTAGTTGAAGGGGTGGAATCTATGGCGATACCTTCGCGGATAAGAAGTAAGGATTCAGCCTGCGAAGGTATTACAGGAGATGTTGAAGGGGCAAATGCGGTAAATGAGACAGAAGTCTCCACAGTTTTAAGATGGCGAGATCTCTTGGGGGGGTTTGTTGATATAGCGCCTTCTAAGCTAGCAGCTGACTAATCCAAGAGATTTACTAAATAAGAGGCACTAAAATCTAAATCATTTACTTAAACATTCAATTTAGAATCTTCTACAAAACTTAACCCAAAACTAGCCCTACTCGGAAATATATATATACAAGAACTTATCTCAAATGACACATATACAATAGTCATTTGGTTTACAAATACAATATGCAATATAATAAACATAGTAAAAAAATTAACCAACTAACGAAATCAACCCTTGAAGCTTTCGCTGCGCAACTCTGAATGGTCTCTGAAACTGAAAGTGGGAATGGGTGAGCACATCATACCTAAAAGGGGTACCCCACAAGAATAACATTTAACTTTCAAGTAATTATAAGCAAGAGATGGAAAAAAATAATGTTTTCCGGAACATTTAAGAGTGACCAAGTCACTGTAATAAAAAAAAATGTATATGGACAAAGTCCTTCTTCAAGCAATGTATAATATGGTGTCAACTAACATATATATGGATAAACTCCTTCTTCAAACATATTATCCAAAATTGTAATTCAACACACACACATACATAACCAGAACCTCATCTTTCCCTTGTTAACTAACAGCACAACAATTCCATTTAAGACTACACATTAACACATCACTCATCCTCCCTGTAATCCACAACAATACCACTACCTGCATAACTAGCTTATGTCTTAGCATCAATTTAGCTCAATCTCACCTGCATCAATAATTCAACTCTAACTCTAAACATATTCTCTTCTCAATCACCAACTGCAACCATTCCAGCACCACCATACCCATCTCGACGCTAAATTCAATTATCAATCACATATCCTCAAACAATAAAATTGAATAACTGAGATATATTATCTCAGAAAGTAATTACCTCAAACGGTTCCAATTGATCAAATGACTCTTCTTCTTTATTTAGCTTGATTCAATACTCATCTCACACATCAACAACCCACCAGTTCAGTTCTTCCAACACTCAAACGTTCTCATCATTAACATATGTTCACAAACCACCACTTGCATAACCATATCCTCCTTTCTCTAATTCAAACCTAAAACATCAATCACATTCTCCAAACCTAACAAACCCATCCTTTAATTCTTCTTAATCATTACTTTAATCGAACTCCAATGAATTCACAGAAACCCTAGTTCTAATTTGGGGAAGAACACATGAACCCTATTCTTTAATTCTTCATCAGAACATATCTAACATCTAATTAACTTCGCTACATTTCTCATCGACTAAACCCACTTCTAATAATTTATCTATAAATTCATATTCACTTTCTAAATCTCCTTAGATCTCTTCTCATGAAACCCTAACTCACCAATTCATCACTGATTCCTCTTCAGAACTTCAATTAAACATTAACCCCCTTTGTTATTCATCGCCAGCTACTCAAATATTCTTTTAATTAATCAATTTCTCCATAACTTCATCTCACAGAAACCCTAACTCCTTCAATCGCTAACCAGGAATCAACACAACCCTCATCTCCTCATCACCGTCAGCAATATATTCTAATTCATATGCTCTAACTCATTGATTATATTTCTCTCCAACCAACTCTCAAATTCGCAGAGGAAGAAGAACAGTAAAGAAGAAGAAGAACGAACGAAGAAGAAAGAAAAAGAAGAAGAATGAAGAAGGAAGAAAAAGAAAAGAGAATGATTTCTCTTCGGCCGAGATTTGGTGATAAGACCAAATAAAATACAAAGACACCCACTTGCTTAGATAAGGCAGTCCCAACATGTCTGAGTCGCATTAAAAGTCCTTTTGTACTAATCCAGTGACATATTCTTTGTCCGGTATATGAGTGACAAGTTCATGTAATCCATCTTGCATAACTTTTAGAGATATATTCAATGGTACTAATTTTAATACCTAGATTATTGTTAGATTAATTCCTATTAATTAACGTTCATGTTAAACTAATCGAGTTTTTAATGAGTAAATCGTCTTTTGACTATCGTTGGACTAGTCAAATAGCATTGACGATCTTGAGCTTCCTTACAGTTGACATCTCAATCACCCTGCGAATCATAATCTAGATAAGAAACAGAGGCAACAATATTGTTATTAAAAGAATAGTGTTTCTTATTACCTTGCTATTCGCAGGCTTTCTTTTTTTCACAGATACTTTTTGCTGCAAACCCTTGGGAATGTTAGGGTTTTGGACTGTAACTTTGATGCTAGATGTTCCTTTTATGAACATAAACAGTATGAGAATTACATAAAGATGAACAAAATCAAATAAGACAATTTTAGTAGATAAGATCAGTTTCAGCAAAATCATAGGAAGAAAAAAGAAAACTAACCTTGATGATTCCATGAGAACAGTAGCAGAAAGATGAATCCGTGAAGGTCGAAAAGAAAAGAAAAAATTTACAGACGATGAAGATTTACAGAGAACGTGGAGATGAGGAAGACGAAATAAAAGAAGGAAATTATCTCTCTACTAGATCTCTTCTTAAATAATAGACAAAAAAGTGATGACCGGTTAACATTGAATGTACCGGTGAACAGGAACATATTTGACACGTGTATCCGGTTATGTTTAATTTATGGAATCTTGTCGATAGAAAACTTTACAAGAGAAACTAACAGCTGCGGCATTTTGAAATACAATTTATCATATCATTCTCTCATTCGCATAGAAGACATGAGAAGAGGCAAGATGTAAGATCAGAATATCGCAACAATAGTACTCTTGCGAAATTGTCAACAACAGTACCCTTGTGAAATCTTCATCAACAAAACATTGCGAAGACATCGCAAGTTGATTACAGAAATTACGTAACAGATGACGTTGGCATAAACACGAGAAAGATGTGAAGATCTTGCGAAATCTAGGAATGTCGCGAATAAAACATTTGTATTCTTACGAGAATCTCGCAAGCCAGATCCGAAAATAAAGGTTAGCTTAGATGTCATCCACTATGTAATACCTTATATAAAGAGCTGAATAGGCTTAAGGAAAGGGAGAGACCTTTTTAGAGTGGTAAGAAAGTTTTGAGAAGAGATAAAGTCTAGAACAGTGGTTGTATTCTTGATTTCATTTCCTTTTTGTAAAATTTCATAAGTCAATTAATAAAAAGTGTAATTGTTGATCTTAAAGATGTGTTGTTGATTATTATGAATTCTTGTTAGGGATGTATTGTAGGAATTCCTGCAACTACAATCCATGAGCACTAGCTTTGGAGGGAAGGAGGCGTTGAAGCGGCTTCGGTTCATGGAGAGGACGTTGAAACTTATATGGAAACAAAAACCACTAAAGTTTCGTCATCGGATTCTGGATCAGCTTATGGAGAGAACGCTGAAGCGGAGCGGCTGCTGGAGCGAACGTTAAAACGGAGCAGATGATGAAGCAAACGTTGAAGCGGAGCCTCTGCTGGAGGACGTTGAAGCGAAGAGGCTGCATCAATCAATTAGTATGTTGTCAAATTGGACACCCTTCAAGCGAGCAGTGGTTAGGAGTTACCAGTTCCATCTATCAATCGTGCTTTCCAAGAGAGGTTGGGGTTTGGGAACGGCTTCCTAGCTGGAAACAGCTGCCTTCCTGATGCAGTGCGGTTGAGGTCTGCAAATATGTCTTGACGTTGTGCCTTGGGTAAATATATAATCTCATATAAATGTTTCATCATAGACTGCACGATTTTGTGGGTGAAATCCCTAGAAATCATGCATCTCCTGACAGGAAAATAGTCTTTGTGAACTCAGGGGGTTGCTGATTTTCTTTGCTTAGATTTTGGAGAAGTCGTTCATGATCTTTACATGAAATGAAATTAGATTGATGATTCCCTTATACTGGGCGTTCAAGAGCAACACTGAGATCTCGAACTGTCAAACTATCATGATTCCACAAATGCTAATGCATTTTGGCCATGGCACGGGGAACATAAATATTTGATTAATTTCATCTTTAATGGCCAACAGTTTGATACCTACATTTCCATCCTGGGCGAAAAATCCTATGTAAAGCTAGCTCCAGAAGAAGCAATTAAATCATGCTTCAAAAAAAAAAAAATAATAATAATATCTCTCATAAGAAGAACATTGGGATATCATTTACATGGAGATAATAAATATGGCAGTGGTACTGGGTGGCAAAATAAATGATAATAAATCTAGTCACACATGCATTTTAGCAAAAAGACAATGTAATAGAGCAAAGGGTGAGGTTGTAGCTGAATATAAATACATTTCTTTATTTAGTATTTCTTGGCGGTGTCAATCCATTGTTGATGCGCTAAGCAACAATGTAATAGAGTACTCAACTATTGTTCCCAGGACCACTGCAAAAGATGTTATTGACATGGTTCTAGTCACACAATCCTTCAACACAAAGAATTAAATCACAACACAAACTAAATTTGGAGTTTAACATGTAATCAGAAGCATTGGTTATCATATCAAATGATCCATCATCTAAACTATGCAAATGATTTTGGTAGCTTATCGATTATATGTAGAGCTAATCATACAATCGCATAATTATGTGTGTGCCACAAAAAAAATAAAGTTAGCATAACCTGTACCTGCAGAATGGACATGCGATCAACGACCCATCCTCCTCCATGAACTTCGTTGGTTCATCACCCTCTTTTTCGTTTTATCTAGATTCCAACTCGATTCATTGGAATTGAATTCGACGGGTTTTTAATTGTATATATCATCACATCTCCCTTATAAAGCACAGTTTGGCTAACTTAGCCTATCTGAGTGGTGGCTAGGATTTATTCTGGGCAAAGATAAATCTATCGTCGTGGTTGTGCAGACCACACACTCATATCACACATGTAAGTGATGGCCAAGATTTCATATCCCGATTGATAAATCTATGGTTGTAATTTGTCCCATAAAAGTAACATTTAATGACCCATTAATAGAAATCTAATATAATAAATATAGTAAATGATTAATATAATAAATACTAACTAATTAGTGTTCCACACTAATTGATATTAAATGATTTATTAATTGCTCATAATAATGTTTGTTCACTAATTGCTCATAATAAATAATTTATTAATTTATTCCACTATAAAATTTCTCTTAGTTAAATTAATAAATTTGCATTTCTTCTATTAATAAATAATTTTGATAAAAAAAGAAAAAATATCAATAGATATTAGTTGTGATAGTAGGTTGTGGAAGCGGTGGCGAAGGTCCAATGAATCACTAATCTAATAATATCAGTAGGTATTAGTTACGGCACGGGTTAAGCCATATAAACACATAAATAACCACTAATCTAAGGAACAAGTACAAGAGACCTGGATCTTCCGGTAACTCATATAACGGAACACTTTATGTTTTGTTTATGCAATCCCATTAAGCAAAATCAATACTAATACTTTGTTACTTCACTTTCTTATTATTATCATCAAGAATATAAAGCACAGTTTGGATAACTTTGCTTATGTAAGTGGCGGTTCAAATTTTTCCTCACAAGAGATAAATCTAGGGAGGTAATCGTTTGTCATAGGTGATGGTTGTGATTGAGATTAGAAATGCATCTAATGGACAAAAGTTATCATGTCATTAAGGTTCCATAATTGTTCATAATAAATAGTCTATTAATTAAATATCAAACTAAAAAACATAATCTATAAATTATTCTACCAATGATGATAATAAAAGTATATTTTTATTAGCTAATACTTAGAATTAGTTTGGTATTGCTGCGAGCTTTACAAAAGTGCTTTTCCGATGTACGTTATTGTGCGGAGCTATGTAAAAAAACGATTGGTTGCCGATGTAAGTTATTGTGCCGAGCTTTATAAAAAACAATTGAACGGTTGCAGATTATAAAGTAAAGCTAAAACTATTTTAAAAAACAGACATATCTCTGAAAATATCATGTTCAACTATAGTTAGTGAGAAAATGACAAAAGCAGACATATTTTTGAAAATTGTCTATTCTATTTTATAGTGTGTAAAGTAAATTTTCTACTATTAGAGAAAATTTAATATTTAATTTTCTATTTTAATAGTACACATGTAATATTAAATTTGCTAATTAGTATTATTACTAAAATGTATTATTTTTCTAAACCACTTTTTAAAAATCCATAATCTCTTAATATTTATCGTTGAAAATAAAAGTATATTTTAGTGATACGATATAACATAAAATGTAGTTTGAAAATAAAAAATAATTATCTTTAAAGAATATAAAATATAAAAAAAATTGGTGATTATATATAGATTCAAGGATAATTGTTGTTAGTTATATACAAAATGGGATAGAATTGGAAAATAAAATATGAAGTTGAACTATAGCTTTTGATTTTGAAGCTTTTAAAAGCTCCTTCTCCCCACTTTACAAATTGATAAATTTTGGAAGTGTACAATTTATGAAATCTTTAATAAACACTAAGATGAAAAAATATTGCTATCAAAATGTTTTCAAAATACTTTTTTTGAATGAAAAAAAGCAGCACCAAACTTAGTTAAATTGTCTAACAATTATATAAGTGGACCATAATGACAGTGGCAAGTATTGGTGCCCATTGAGTAATTTCGCATCGCCTCACATATTTCTTGATAAATGGTTTAACGTTATTTTTATTCAATGATGATGGATAGCAGAGTTTATTTTTAGTAGAGCTTATTTTTATTAGGTTAATTACTTAATGATTTGACTTACTAACTAATCATGATTTTATTATTTTTATGCAACAAATAACCTCACATTTGGAGGCATAATGTCGTAGAATGTAATGGCCTGCCTTATACCGATAATGTCCTTACTAAGCCACTGCGTTCATCTGATAGTATTGAGTTTTCAATGGTAACCGCTACGTTCATCTAGCAGCGGCTTCTTAAGAGGTCACCCATCCCAAGATTACTCAATACCGAGCATGCTTAACTATAAATATTTTTCGCCAACTACGAAGACAATTATGCTGAAAAAGTCTCGGTGTTAGCAAATGACAAACCATTACCTCTATTCCAACTTAATTTGGATATGTCCTCGGGTACGGAATATGTTCAATTCTAGACTCTTGCATTTTTTCTCACTCATGAGACTCTGGAATATGTTCAATCCGTCAATCATACTCTTTCTCCCTCGACATGTAACCCGTGGTTGACTCTAATACCATTTTTAAGGACCTGATCTTTGCCAATACTGCTCCCACTTAGTCATTGTGGTTATCCGATAGCGTGGGATTTTCAACTAAAACTGATGTGGACATCCATTAGCATTTTTCTGGGAGATAGCCCATACCTAGATTACTCTTGCCCGAGAACCCACAAATTCAGTGATTTTTACCAACTATGGATCCAACTATGTTGAAAAGGCCACAATGTTACGAAAGGACAATCCATTACCTATATTCCATTCGGTGAACTCTTCCTGCCAAATTGAATTGCGTACATAATATTTATGGGAATTTTGAAAAACTAGAACTACATCGTATGTGGGTAAAATGATTACCATCGGAAATGACTTAACATTTTAAAGTATAATATATTAAGTGAATGAATTAGATTTCAAGTATGTCATCATCATTGAAAGAGTAAGAACATACAATAAGCTTGGACTTCTCCATACATAGCACCGAGGCTTTTTAGTTAAAAACCCCACACCTCTTATCCCAAGGTGGTCAAGTGGGGTTTGGTGTTATGTGGTTGGGCCCTGAGTAGTGTTTGATGGTCCATGAAGATCCTAATAATTGGTATCAGAAACCGTGGTTGGGGCTACTATTCGAACGTTGAAGTGGTTTTGGATGTCACCCGGTTTAGGGCACAAGTGAAATCAGACTCAAGGTGAAGAAGGAAAGGCCCAAATTTTAACTGGAGCTCAAGGTGGAGTTAGTGTCTCACTCATTAACTCAGGTGGACCAGGGTTTTAGATCAGAAAGGCAATGCTCAAGGTTGAACTGGCGCTTAAGGTGGAGTTAGTGTCTCACACATTAACTCTCAAGTAGTAGGGTTCTATGTGGGCAAGAAAATGCTCAAGGTGGAGTTGGTGCTTGCCTTCTCATTAACTCAAGGTGAAGTAGGATTGTAGGGCGCATAATGACAATAATCCTGATCGATGGGTAGCATATACAAATGGTAATCATATGGTGAAGTCTGATTGGACTGGTGAAGTGGTTTAATATCGTCAAGGTGGAGATTATTGGAGTATGTGGCACGATTAACCACTTAATTATAGCTATGGATAGTCCCACATGGAAGAAATAGGAGTACATGTTGAGCTTAATAAACTTGGGCATCTCCTTACGTAGCGTTGTGGCCTTTTAGATTATAACCACACACCTCTTATCCCAAGGTGGCCAAGAAGGGACATGATCGGTGCTATGTTTTCGGGCCCATAGTAGCTTCCTATTTTCCATGAACATCCTAACACCATTCACTAAATATAAGAAAGATGCAAAAAGGTAATACCATTTCAAAAGATCGATAATATATCGTTTAAACTAAAAAACATATCGAATAATATATATTTTTTTGGGACAAAATATGTAAAAATTAGTTTCGATATAATTTCATTGTTGGCTTGAGGATACAACTTTAAAAAGGAGAGACATAGTATGGGAGGATGTCAAGGCGGAAAATGCTAGAAAGGATGTGAAGTGAAGAATAAAAATATCTATCGGGTTTCCCTTTACTTTTGCAATGATAAGAAGGGTAAACTTGATATTAATACACATTATATTTGATATTCATATGTCGGAAAATTTATAACTAATAAAAATTATGCCCGTGCCGTTACGGAACGGGTTAAGACCTAGTAAAACATAAAACATGGATTATGAAGCAATACCTTAATAAATCAGTTGAAACTCTATCACAATCAACTAATCCATTGGATTTTGGTATTAATCACTTAGAAAATCATCATGTAAGGATAAAAAATACCTAAAAAAGAATAAGTATGTTTAATACAAAAACCCAAGCATGTGAAAATCAAAGAACTCGGGATGAAAAGTCTGGAAAAGCTTGCTTCTAATATACAAAATAAACACATTAAACACGAAAAAATGAACAAAAACCATAATCAAACTTACCAAAAAAGTAAATACAAAATTCAGAGCAAACCCTAATTTATATTTCATGATTATGCTTTGGGATAATAATAATAGGATATAAAAGAGAATGGATAAACCGGTGCAGAAGAAAGTGGGAGGAAGATGGTATTAAAAATATAATTAGGGTTTTATGGAGAAAAGTTTTTTTTTTCTTCCCGAAATATTTTTTTTGTGTAGTTTTGCTTTTCTGTTTATGTTCGCGTTTTTTTTCTTCGGATTTTTTTATAATTCTTTTTTGTATAAATTTGTTAGTTTAGGGAGAAAAACAGGAAGCAAAAGAGAGAATTTCTCTATAATTTGGTGAGGAAAGAGAATTTCGGAGCAACTTGGTGAGGTGGGTGGTGTTCACTTTTGATGTAGTGGGGAGTTTCTATCACCGCGCGATGTAGGGCCTCATATGCCTTAGGATTTTAAATGAGCTAGATTTATTTTATGATTTGCTTTCTAAGAATTTCTCAATAATGATGTGCAAATAAAATTTTGGATCCTTTGAAGCATTTAGTAATCAATCATCTACTTAACTTTGTTATTCAATCAAAAGCACAAATTCTAATTGAAATGATACAAGACATATAAAGGCTCTATTATACGAATATTCGTATTGGTTCATGTCTCTCTATTGAGTCTCATTTGTTAGGATCTACTTTGATTAAGATTTTTGTTAGTTTAAAAGAGTCTTATAACAGGTGGGAACCCTAGAAATAGCTGCAAGGAGTTATCGGAAAGGTTTGTAAAAGTATGAGTTGATAAGATAAAGTACACATAGTTCATGCCAGTATAGGGTTATAAGTAGTATTTGTTTCGAGTATCGGTCGGTGTAGCTTGGATCAGCTCATGTTTATGAATCTCAAAATTAATTTTTCTAATTGTATATTTTATTATTGTTATAGCAATTGATTTATTGAATATTGACGTTATGCTAACTGATTGGAGTTGTAATTCACTATTTTCTGGAGAGGATTCTGCTTGTTTTCATTACTTTTTTTTTACCTCCGCGCGACTTATCAGGTAGACTCAAAAAGCCAGTTTGATTTAAGATGACATTGATACAAATTACTCAATCAAGATGAGTACTCAAGGGATAAATCGTGAGAAAATAAGATGATTACGAAACATTCCAAGTGTACACCAAATGATTGTATCACACAAATCATGTAAGATGTAACTCGGAGATTTTCACATGATCATCTTTTGACTTTCATCAAGAATATAAGATGAAGTTGGTCGAAGCGAAAGCTTACCAACACATATTTCGAGAAATATGTAAGCGAGTTAAACTCAGCTCGAAATCTCAAATGTGCATAATCGAATACTATATAGCAATACGACTTTTGTCTCACTATAGGAGATAAAGTAAAAATAGATTTTCCAAGTGATGGATGAGTTTCTGTCTCCACATACCTTTAGTTGATGAAATTCCACAAGCTTTTCTTCGTAGTTCTTCGTCTTCAAATGATGAACGCCGTGAAGTCTAATGCTCAACTACACAATCTATCCTAGTCTGATACATCGCTATAAGTAGACTAGAAATCAAGACTTATAGTTTTGATTACTAACATTA
This sequence comes from Papaver bracteatum, assembly GCA_023529315.1. Lineage (NCBI taxonomy): Eukaryota > Viridiplantae > Streptophyta > Magnoliopsida > Ranunculales > Papaveraceae > Papaver > Papaver bracteatum. The sequence goes on from JAJJWX010000213.1 coordinate 196,570, forward strand.
ACAAACAAGCTTGAGATAGCAAAGCTTTCGAGTTCGACCGAGTAGTTCTCTAACAATTCTAATAGATAAATCTGTCTCCCACAGAAGTACCTATGAATTTTTTTTCCATCTTTTGATAAATCAAGGTGAACATGAACCAATTAATAATCATGTGTTATACTCCCGAAGAGCGCCTAGAAATATCAATCAACTCAAAATAACTTAACTATATGGTAGTAGAAGAAGTTATTGCGGAACCATAAAGTATGAGACGAAGAACTTTGTGATTACTTTTTATATCAAGAATATAAAGCACAGTTTGGCTAACTTTGCCTATATAAGTGGCAGTTCAAATTTGTCCTCACAAGAGATAAATCTAGGGATGTAATCGTTTGTTATAAGTGATGGTTGTGATTGGGATTTAAAAATGCATCTAACGGACAAAATTTATCATGTCATTAAGGTTCCATAATTCTTCATAATAAATACTCTATTAATTTGCCATGATAATATTTTATTAAATGCCAAATTAAAATTAATAATACATAATTTTTTCTACTAATGATGATAATAAATATATTTTTATTAGCTAATACTTGGGATTAGTTTGGTGTTGTTGTGAGCTTTACAAAAGTGCTTTTCCTATGCCGAGTTATGTAAATAAAGAAAATGAATGGTTGTCGATGTACGTTACCATGCTGAGCTCTGTAAAAAAAACAATTGAATGGTTGCAAATTATAAACTAAAGCAAAAACTATTTAAAAAATCGATCAAATTGTGTCTAGGAAAATATCAGGTTCAGCTATAGTTAGTGAGAAAATAACAAAAACGGACATATCTCTGAAAATTATTTATTCTATTTTATTGTGCTTAAAATGAGTACATTTTTATACTATTAGAGTACATATATATGTAATATAAAATTTACTAATTAGTATTATTACTAAAAAGTATTATTTTTCTTTACCATTTTTAAAAAATCATTGCTTAATATTTATTGTTGATAAATTAAAGTATATTTTAGTGATTCGGTATAACATAAAATTTAGTTTGAAAATAAAAAATAATTACCTTTAAAGAATAAAATATAACGAATAAAAATTGGTGATATATAGATTCAAGGGTAAAAAAATTCGGTTATAAAATAAGATGGGATAAAATTGGAAAATAAAAAATAAAATTAGGGTGAAGTATAGCATTTTCTTTTGAAGCTTTTAAAAGGTCACTCTCCCCCACTTTAAAATTGATAGATTTTGGAAATGTTTGGCATAAAAAAAACACTTTATGAATCTTTATAACCAAACACTAGGATGAAAAAATATTGCTATAAATATGTTTTCAAAGTACTTTTCTTTTTTAAGAAAAAAAAAACAGTACTAAACTTAGTTAAATTGGTTAACAATTATATAAGTGGACCATAATGATGGTGGAAAATATTGGTCCCACTTCCCAATGAGTAATTTCGCATCGTCTCATGTATTTCTTGGTAAATGGTTTAACGTTACTTTTATTCAATGATGATGGATAACAAAATTTATTGTATCATTAGGTTAAGTAATTAACGATTTGACATACTAACTAATCATGGTTTTATTATTTTTTATGCAATGAATAACCTCACATTTGGAAGCGTCGTAGAATGTAATGGCTTGACACTCTACCGATAATGTCCTCACTTAGCCACTGCGGTCATCTGACAGTATGGGATTTCCATTGGTCACTGTTGCGGTCATCCAGCAGCAGCTTCTCAGGAGGTCACCCATCTCAGGATTACTCAATACCGAGCATGCTTAACTATAGATATTTTTCGCCAACTATGAATCCAATTATGCTGAAAAGGTCTCGGTGTTAGGAAATGACAAACCATTACCTATAATATGTTTGACGAATCCTACCTGCCGAGTACGAGTACTATGATACCACTAACTTAATTTGGAGACGTCCTCGGCTCCGGAATATGTTCAATCCAAGATTGTGGTATTTATTTTCACTCATAAGACCCTTTCCCAAAATAATCCATCAAGCATACCTTTTCACCCTCGACAGATAACCCATGGTCGACATTAATACCATTTGTAAGGACTTGATCCTCTGCCAATACTATCCCCACTTAGTCATTGTTGTTACCCGACAATATGGGATTTTTAACTGACACTGATGCTGTCATGAATCAGCAGTTTTGTGGGAGGTAGCCCATCCCTATATTACTCTCGCCCGAAAACGCATAAATACATTGATTTTTACCAACTCTGGATCCAACTACATTGAAAAGACCACAATGTTACGAAAGGACAAGCTATTACCTATATTCCATTTAGTGAACTCTCCTGCCGAATTGAATTCCGTACCTAATATATTTTGGAATTTTGAGAAAAAATAGAACTACATCATATGTGAATAAAATGGATGCCATCGGAAGTGACTTAATATTTTAAAATATAATTGCTTCGGTGAATGAATTATATTTTCATTATGTCATTCATTTCAAACTATTCTTAAAGGGAAAAAAGCAACAAGGATCCAAATACTGTTAATATCTGCACAATTATTCTTGAGACTAATGAGTTCAGGTGATTTAATTTTTTACAGCTTACGAAGTTTAATGTTTTGGTTCTGGTCTGTTGTTGGAGTATGTGGCGCGATAAACCACATATTTAGAGTTAGGGAGTGCCCCTAATGGAATGAAGATGAATACATGTGAAGTTTAATAATCTTGGCCATCTCGATACATAGCACCTAGGCATTTTAGTCAATAACCCCATACATCTTATCCCAAGGTGGTCAAGTGGGGTTCGGAGTTATGTGGTCGGGCCCTGAGTAGTGTCTGATGGTCCATGATGATCTTATCAATTGGTATCAGAGCTCATGGTTTTCGCTACTGTCCGAACATAGAAATAGTTGTGGATGTCACCCGGGTTAGGGTGAAAGTGGAGTCAGATGCAAGGTGGAGCATATCTCCATACATAGAACCGAGGCCTTTTAGTCAATAACCCCACACATCTTTTCCCAAGGTGGTCAAGTGGGGTTCGGGGTTATGTGGTTGGGCCCTGAGTAGTGTCTGATGGTCCATGATGATCCTATCAATTGGTATCAGAGCCCATGGTTGGGGATACTGTCCGAACGTAGAAGTGGTTGTGTATGTCACCCGGGTTAGGGTGTAAGTGGAGTCAGACGTAAGGTGGAGGAGGCAAGGCTCAAAGTTAAACTGGCGCTCAAGGTGGAGTTAGTATCTCACCATTAACTTAGGTGGAGCAGGGTTCTAGATCGGAAAGGAAATGCTCAAGGTTGAATTGGCGCTCAAGGTGGAGTTAGTGTCTCACACATTAACTCTCAAGTGGAGCAGGGTTTTAGGTGGGCAAGGAAATTATCAAGGTGGAGTTAGTGCTTGTCTTCTCATGAACTCAAGGTGGAGTAGGATTCCATGGCGCATAGTCATAATAATCATGATCGATGGGTAGCATATACAGAGGGTAATCATATGGTGGAGTCTGATTGGACTGGTGAAGTGGTTTAATCTCACCAAGGTGGAGATTATTGAAGTATGTGGCACGATAAACCACATATGTATAGCTAGGGATAGTCTCACATGGAAGAAACAAAAGTACATGTGGAGCTTAATAAGCTTGGGCATCTCCTTACGTAGCACCGAGGACTTTTAGGTTAAAACCGCATACCTCTTATCCAAAGGTGGTCAAGTAGGGACAACATTGGTGCTATGTGGTCGGGCCCATAGTAGGTTCCTATGGTCCATGAAGATCCTAACATCGTTCACTGAAATAAGGAAGATGTAGAAAGGTAATACCATTTCAAATGATCGATAAGATATATTGTAAAGTATAAAACCTATCAAATAATATTTTTTGGGAGGGACAAAATATGTAAAAATTAATTCCGATATAATTTCATGGTTGACTTGAGGATACAACTCGAGAAAGGAGAGGCACAGTATGAGAGAATGTCAAGGTTGAGAATGCTAGAAAGGATTTGTGGAGTGAATAATAAAAATATTGATCGGGTTTTGTTTTTCTTTACTTTTGTAATGATAAGATGGGTAAATTTGATATTTAATATTCATATGTTAGAAAACGCATAACTAGATAAAAATTATGCCCGTGCTGTTACGGTACGGGTTAAGCCCTAGTCAAGAGTATAAAGCACAGTTTGGCTAACTTAGCCTATGTAAGTGGTGGTCCAAATTTTTCTAGAGAGAAGATAAATCTATGGTCATGGTTTGTTCAACTTAAATATTAATTGGTATAAGTGTTTTATTAATTGGTGTCTCATTAATTTCTCATGATAAATGATTTATTAGTTTTACATCATAAATGTCCCTTAATTAATATTAATACATTATTTCCATAAATAAATAATTTTGAAATTTTTTATTTCAATATAGATATGTATAAGTTAGTGGTGGTGGTGGTGGTGGTAGTAAAAGAAAAAGTAGGCGGTGGAAGCGGTAGCAGGTGTTACTAAGTGGTGGAGGCGGTAACATTAGTTTTGGGGGAATAAATAGTGGCGCTGGATGGTTTTAATGGTGGTGGTATTGGTTTTTTCTTTCTGAATCAAAAATAATAATAAACAAAATTTTACATGATGGTAACATTGTGTTGTGAAAAATATAGTTGGTTGTTTTGGACATGATCAATAAAGGAGGGTAATATTTTTTTCTGGGATGATACCAAATCATATAAGACAAAATAGTTATTTATGGTATCACTGCTATTTTTGGTGACCGTTCGTACGCATGATTTTCAGTATTAACAAAAAACATATAGTTGAATAAATTAATTGACGACCTAAGTTTGTTAAACTTAAACTTTATACATGACGTCTGGGATTGAATGTTATGAGCGTGCCTAATATTCCACGAGGGATGGGAAGTGGTGGTGGTGAAGAAAGAAGTGATATCTGGTGGTTTTGTGGTGTTGACTGGTATTGATGAGTAGTAATTGACTATGTTAATTATGTGCCGTTACAAAAGGGTAACACTATAAAGTAGAAATGTGGTTGATCGTTTTAATGCTAATATAAACTCGGTTAAAATACATGAAAATTAAGAAGAAGAAAAATCATTTGGATGTCACGTTATATAATAAATACTAAAAATTACATATTTAGTATAAAGATTTCTCCCTCCAATAGATAAATACACGGTTGTATTGAGATCCCATAAGCAGAGCGCGAGTTGGTCCTGGATTTCTGAATGATAATGAATATAATGAAACGCTCCCTCTCGGTTTCTCCAATGAAAACTGAGACCTTCTAAAAAAAAATCAATTGAACAACATCTAGATGGAGCGCATCATCATCAGTGTAAACTTCTCTGAATTGCCACATATCCAGTGAAATTTCTACAGATTAATTTGGTGATTTCATCCTACCGTAATTTTTAATGAGGCATGCAATTAAATATTTAATAGTGATTTTAAAGGTATTTAATAATTATGAAATTCTCTTATAAGTTTTGTTTACGCAAGTATTGATTTAACTTGAGTTCTTTTATATTTTTGTTTTAAGTCGATGACTTTTTAATTTGAATACATGTTTGGTTAACAAAATTTGATACATATAGGGTACTTTCTTTGTAACGATGATGTTAGTCTCTCATTTTTCCCATTAGCACTCTGTTTCGATCCCGTATTTTTAGACATTATTTGACTAATGTTGGGGTATTTTTTTAATCTCAAGGAAGATTAAACCCAGTGTGTATTCTACACATTAAAGGTGACAGAAGTTTGTGTCGGCTCTACCTTGAAACTAATAATTTTTCTTCAGAAGGTTAGTTGAATTTATGTAGATACAAATATCAATATGACTATGCTCTTTATTGCTCCAAATTACTTGAGTAACACTAGATGTGAGAACACCTTTCATGCACTACTTAGCATAGTTGGTGTGAAATCTTTTTATCCACGAGTTTCTTCAATTTTATGTTATCAACATGATGATTGAGAAAGAATCTTACACATGTTTTGAGTTACTTTTTCAGCTCACATGTGTATATCTCAGCGTTCCAATAGCCAAGGGTTCTTCATTTTTATAACTCTGACATTTGCAAATAAATAAATAAATAGTTTATATCTATAGCAGGGAAAATATTATGGGTTTTTGCTCCACTCCTTAGAGCGTTAGTTATCAATAATTTCGGAACCAATGTAGTCATAAACATCATGGAGTTGGATTGCCAGTTTAGGTATATGTGTTGTTAGATGAAATTTAAAATTATGGTGTGATGGAACAATAAATGGGGAAAATATCTTCTTCTTTTTTTCATGTTGGCACAACATTATTACCCCGTCCAGATAATAAATTGAAACAACATGCTTAAGTAAAATAAAAAGATCAGGTAAGCCATTATTTTTCTGCCCAAAACCTATTTGGATATCAAAATAATTATCCACGAAAAAAATGAAGCAAGAGGAATGTGACCAATACGTATTAGTGACAAAACATCCTGTGTCGTTATAGCACGGGTTAAGACCTAGTATCTTACATATCGGAGATAAATCTCTAGAAAATCTTAGAGAAGATAATATTGAATACAATAGAACAAGTAAGATCAGAATACACAATTACAGAGAAAATAGTTGGATCTGGCTTCACGAATCCCAAATGAATTCATCAAGTCGTTAACCTAATATGGTTTTGGAAAACCTAGGTTAAAGGAGAATCGACTCTAGTACGCAACTAGGACACGAAAACGTGCCAGGATTAGGTTTTCCAGTTGCTAGAGTTCTACCTTATATCATTTTTCAAATCAGGGTTGCTTACAATCAAAGCTAAGATAGCTTAGGAACAAAAAATTTAATATTCATCGTTAGATGAAAACCTGATTTAACATTCAAGTAAAGTCTGCTTAAAAATAAAGCAACCAATCTCCACTGTTAGATGGTCTTAGATTCCTACACTGTCATATCCCTTAGACATGACAATATTTAGCTTAGTGTGTTATGGGATAACCCCCTTGCGGTGCCCTTAGTAATTGGTGTCCCCTAGTAATGAGAGAAGGGTTTATCCATCAGCGTTAGGGGTGGGACTTGGGTTGGGTCAACCCACCCAACTCATGCCCAACCCGAATGTTGGGCGGATATGGGCAACGTATTTCAAAACTTTGGGCAAGCTTGGACCTATAAATTTTATGAACCCGAGTTAAATTTTGGCAAGCATGGGCACAAATATTTCTAACCCAAACAACCCGCCCAACCCGAAGAACTATATATAAGACATTTTTTATAATTAGTATTATCATATATTTAGAGAAATTTTAGATATTATCTTCAAATCTATTAATGAAAGTATATAATATATCTATCTCATTAATCATTCGATATGAAAAGAGTTTATATTATTGTAAATAATCATCAGTTATTTGGAAATTTAAAATAAATGGAGAAATTAAATCTTATTATTACTAAATTTATTATTATCACATTAAAAAACTTGTATGTCTAGTGGAACTTGGGCCAACCCGAGGAACCCGAGGAACATAACATGGGCGGATTTGGGAAACACCTCAATGGGTTCCACAGGTTCGATGGGCAATCTGGGCATATAATTCCTAGCTCGGGTCTGCCTCGGCCAAGCCTTCTAACCCGCCCAACCAACCCAAGTCTCACCCCTAATCAGCGTGTGTGCCACACGCTGGCTTATCCAATGTCAGCATTATATACTCTTGTGGCTATTGTAAGAGGACATTAAGTAATTATGAAATTGTGTTCTAACTCTAATCTCTTCTCATCTCATAATTCCCTTCTCATCTAATTCTTCTTCTCATCTCGTCCCCTTTTCCCTTCCAATTTGAGTTGTTTCTGTGTATCCATTGTAGTGAATTCACTACAAGTGGTATCAGAGCACTCGGTTCTGAGTGACCATTACCATGGTGAGCAAAGCTGAGTTTGAATCTCTTAATAAACAGATTTCATCAGTTATACAGTCTAATGATAAAATGGCCAAGGAGATGCTGGAAATTAAAGAAAAAAAGGATTCTCCTTCACCACTACTACTTCAATCTATGATGGATCTGTTCACAGCTGAATCTAGGAAGCTGTTAGCAGAATTCAAGGAACAAACCGGTAGAATGGGTGGACCAATACTCAATAATCCATTAGTTCAGAACACTCCGGATCGTACTTCTGGTCCTATCTTACCTGGTGAGACTTCTAACTTTGCTCATACACATAAGATTAGGGTAGATTTCCCTAGATTTGATGGAATGAATCCAAGGTCATGGGTAAGAAAGTGCAACAAGTATTTCCAGTTACATCAAATGAATGAGGAACAAAAGATACATGTAGCTTCCATGTATCTGGAAGGGAGAGCAGATGTGTGGTTTCAGGACTATCAAGTGGGTAAATATATTATCAGGTGGGAAACATTTCTGAGAGATGTTTGCAACCGTTTCCAAGAGCTGGGAAATGATGACATTGTTGGAGAGTTTAATAAGATAAACAAAAATGGTACTGTGTCTGAGTACCAAGCAGTATTTGAGGAGCTGAAGGCCTTAATGTTAGCTAAAAATAGGCACATCACTGATGAGTACTTCACCTCAAGCTTTATCAGTGGGTTGAAGGAAGAACTTCGACTTGCTGTGCAAATGTTCTCCCCAGCTACTTTAGAAAAGGCAGTTTACTTGGCTAGGATGCAGGAGATGCTTTTTGACAGCTCAAGCAAGAAGGCCAAGTTTCACAGACCACCCCCATTAAACATTCCCCAAACTCACAGAAGTATGCAGCCAAGTCCTAAATCTACCTCACCTTCACCGAAAGGCACATTCTCTACCATTCCTAAACTCCCTCCTATAAGAAGGTTAACTTATGCTGAAATGAAATCTTGAAAGGACAAGGGATTATGCTACAACTGTGATGAATAATTCAAGGCTGGACACAAGTGTCAGAGACAACAACTATTCATGCTGGTGGCTGAGGAAGAGGAGCAAAAATTTTCAGAAGAAGAGTCACACTCTCCCTTGATGCCTGAAATACCAGATGAAGATGTCGAGATTTCAGTCCATGCCCTGTTAGGTAATACATCTCCAAGTACTATTAAGATCCATGGCATTACTTTAAATAAGCATCCCATTACAATCTTGGTGGATAGTGGTAGCACACACAGTTTTTTGGACCCTGAAATTGCAAGGTTAAGTGGGTGTTTGGTAGAACCAACTGCCAAGTTCCAGGTAACTGTAGTAGATGGAAACAAGTTGATTAGCTCATCCAAGTGTACTGGTTTTCAGTGGGAAATGCAAGATAACCAGTTCCAATTTGATATGAGAATCCTTCCCTTAGGGGGGTGTGACATGGTGTTGGGAGTGGATTGGATGAGAGGCCTCAGCCCTGTACAGTTTGACTTCAAGAAGTTAACTGTCTCCCTTCATAAAAAGGGTAAAAAGGTGGTCTTACAAGGTATCACTGAGTCTGCCAGCATTTCTCTCATGACAGGAAAGGATTATGCCAAGTACATGAGGAAACACAAGCATGGATTCATGGGTCACCTATTTTCTATCACTGGTGAAGAGTCACAAACACTTACACCTCCTTCACTTCAACCCCTATTAACAACCTTTCAGTCCATTTTTCAAGAACCCACCCACCTACCACCCACTAGAAGCCATGACCATTATATACCCCTACAACCAATGTCAGTGCCACCAAACCAAAGGCCTTACAGAATTCCTTATATACATAAGGATATTGTGGAGAAACTAGTTAAATAAATGTTAACTTCAGGTGTGATTAGGCCAAGTCATAGCCCATTTTCCTCTCCAATACTCTTAGTCAAGAAGAAATATGGTAGTTGGCGGTTTTGTGTAGATTACAGAAGGCTCAATGAACTCACCATCAAGAATAAGTATCACATACCAGTAATTGATGAGTTACTGGATGAACTGAAGGGTGCAAGGGTGTTTTCCAAGATAGATCTTAGAGCATGGTATCATCAAATAAGAGTTTCTCCTGCTGACATTCACAAGACATCTTTCAAAACTCACCAAGGGCATTATGAATTTCTGGTCATGCCATTTGGGCTTACAAATGCCCCAGCAAGTTTTCAGGACTTGATGAATGATATATTCCAACCTTATTTGAGAATGTTTATCTTGGTATTCTTTGATGACATACTGGTGTACAACCCTGACATGACAACCCATATACACCACTTAAATATTACTATGGAATTACTTCAGAAGCACTCCTTGTTTTCCAAGATCAGTAAGTGCTCCTTTGGTCAGCCAAAAATGGATTACTTGGGTCATATTATATCTGGTGAAGGAGTGGCAGCAGACCCTGAAAAAATTGCTTGCATGACAAAATGGCCAGTTCCTATCACTCTTAGGGATCTCAGGGGATTCTTAGGACTGACAGGGTACTACAGGAAATTTGTCAAAGATTATGGCCTCATTTGTAATCCATTGACTGAGTTGCTCTAGAAGAATAAATTTATCTGGAGTGATTCAGCTGAGTTGGCCTTTCAACAATTGAAAGAAGTAGTTACCACCACCCCTGTGTTGGCCTTACCAGACTTCATTAAGCCATTTGAAGTGGCCACATATGCTTGTGATATAGGAGTTGGAGCTGCATTGATGCAAGAAAGGAGACCCATAGCCTTCTTTAGCAAAGGGATGGGAGAAAGATTCTTGGCAATGTCTACTTATGAAAAAGAATTGATGGCTATAGTACTAGCTGTCTCCAAATGGAGGTCTTACTTGCTGGGTAACAAATTCACTATTTATACTGACCACCAGAGCATTAAATATTTTATGGAGCAAATGGATTCACTCAAGATCTGCAAAAAAAATGGCTCTCCAAGCTCTTGGATTATACTTATGAACTCAAATACAGAAAAGGTGCTGACAACCTTGTAGATGATGCCTTATCCAGAGTGAAGCCACAGGAGGAGAGTTCATGCAAGTCCCTTACTCAAGTACAACCATCTTGGCTGCAAGAAATCCAAGACAGTTATGTCCATGATGCTTTTGCCCAGAAGTGGATACCTGAACTAACTACCTCAAACCAACAAGATGGTGACTTTACTTATCAACAGTGGGTCCTGAGGTATAAGAATCGTATTTATGTGGGACAAACTGGAGGCTTAAGGAAGACAGTGCTAGAAGCCTTACATTCCTCACCCATTGGGGGTCATTCAGGAGGACAAGCAACTTACCAAAAGGCCAAACTGTACTTCTATTGGGTTGGGATGAAAAAACACATTCTCACCTATGTTAAAGAGTGTGATGTTTTCCAACAGCATAAGAGTTTCAATACTTCACCAGATGGACTTCTCCAACCATTACCCATTCCAGATCAAGCTTGGGAGCACATTTCTATGGATTTCATCACAGGGCTACCAAAGCCTGAAGGGAGGGAAGTCATCTTGGTGGTGGTGGACATGTTCACTAAATATAGTCATTTCATCGCACTCAGTCACCCTTACACTGCAGCTTATGTAGCTGCCAGATTCCTAGACACCATCTTCAAGCTACATGGTATGCCCAAATCCATTGTGTCTGACAGAGATAGCATCTTCATTAGCAACTTTTGGAAGGTGTTGTTTGCTAAAGTGGTAACTTCCCTCCATCTCAGTACTGCTTATCACCCTCAAACTGATGGGAAGACTGAGAGGGTAAATGCGTGTTTGGAGTCATACTTGAGGTGCATGACAAGCTCCAGGCCCACCAAATGGGTCACTTGGATACCCCTAGCTGAGTGGTGGTTTAATACCACTTATCACACCAGCCTGAAACTAACTCCATTTTCAGCCTAGTATGGCTATGCTCCTCCCCAATTTGGTGTTTTGTCATCACAAGCCGGTATCCATGAGGGTGTGGAAGATTATTTGCACCAGAGGCAGGAAATGAGCCATATTATTAAGGGAGCATTGGAAGCTGCACAACACAAGATGAAGCAGCAGGCAGATAACAATAGAACTGAAAGAGATTTCAATGTGGGGGACTGGGTTTACTTGAGACTTCAACCATATAGGCAGTCAACATTGCAGCTGAGACGAAACTTGAAGCTTTCAGCCAAATGTTTTGGCCCTTATCAAATTGCTGCTAAGGTAGGAGCTGTGGCTTACCAACTCAAACTACCTTTGGCCTCTAAAATCCATCCCACCTTCCATGTTTCACAATTAAAGCCAAAGTTAGGTGCTGGAGTGGTGGCTCAAACTGTGCTTCCCACAACGGATGGAACCAGACAATTGCAGATGGTTCCTGAGAAGGTTATAACTGCCAGGAATGTCGTGAAAAACCAACAGGTTGTAGCTCAGGTATTGGTGAAATGGAAATGGTTATCGGATACTGAAGCCACTTGGGAAGACACTCACCTGATGAAGACACAGTTTCCATCTCTGATCCTTGAGGACAAGGATCCCTTGGAGTAGATGGTAGTTGTCATATCCCTTAGACATGACAATAGTTAGCTTAGTGTGTTATGGGCTAACCCCCTTGCGGTGCCATTAGTAATTGGTGTCCCCTAGTAATGAGAGAAGGGTTTAACCATCAGCGTGTGTGCCACACGCTGGCTTAGCCAATGTCAGCCTTATATACTCTTGTGGCTGTTGTAAGAGGACATTAAGTAATTATGAAATTGTGTTCTAACTCTGATCTCTTCTCATCTCAGAATTCCCTTCTCATATAATTCTTCTTCTTATCTCGTCCCCTTTTCCCTTCCAATTTGAGCTGTTTCTGTGTATCCATTGTAGTGAATTCACTACATACACACAAATAAAATATACCTTCATTTAGATATGGGTAACTGTATCTAAACGTGTATATTGAGTTGGCTCAATAACAGTTAACCAAAGTTAGCCATATGAACACTTTTGTCTTAACCACATTCATCTAACACTTTTAGAACAACTATGATGATCAATCAATCATGAAATATAATCAAATGAATCTAACTATGTTTCACATAGAGTTGTTCAATTGTTCACAATCTCATTGAAATATATATGAACAAATTGAAACAAAATTGGATTGATTCATAAGAATCAATTCATGAACATTAAGCAACGGTTTGAAAGATTGCATTCCTTAATTCATAAATGTTTTAGTTCATGAGTATTAAAATCATACTTATCTGATTTTAGAACTTAACCACTATGTTGCAAACCAGGTATGCGAACAACAACTCCTGATCTTGCCTGTCTAGCCGTTCGCATAGTAGGTACGCGACCAGCAGTTCCGGACCCAACTCAGGTAGAATCGTTCGCATACTAGGTACAAAAACAAGGTTCTCAAACCTTGATAGTTAAAACCATTTGCATACTGGGTACGCAAACAAGGTTCCAGGAAATGAATCATAACAATACAGTTAGCATACTAGGTATGCATACCGTGTTGTATCCAGACATGGTAAATTGTTCTAAACTCCCATTTTAATCATTGAAACATCCTTAGAAGACGACAATAGACAAACTATTAGCTTCAAGTAATTTTTAAGTGATCGAATGATCAATACGAAACTTTCCAAGTCGACATCAAATGATTGTCTCACACAAATCACGTAAGATGTTTCAAGGCAATTTTTAAATGATCATCTTTTGACTTAATATTCAGTTTCCAACAAATAAATTGTGTTAGAGCATAGCTCGATTGAACCCACCAAGCGTTGGTATGTCAAGTTTGGTTGTCATATTTTAGTGAGACAAAACTCATTTAAAGATTCGCTTGACTATGTACTAGAGTCAACTTCGTATAGTTTAGCTTGAAAGTATTAGGATATGAGACATTATAAGTATTGCGAAGACTTTAAAAAGTGAAGAAGTAAGGAGCTACAACGACAACATCATCCTTCCACGTAAGGTTAGTGATATTTGACTTTAACTGTTTCATTCCCTATCGTATCTTTCAAGTCGTGCATACTTAAAACATAACTACGAAGCATTAATGATTACACTCTAGTTAGACGTAGTATTAAGGAATACAATATGAGGTTTATTACTTAACCATTAAACTTTGTATATAAGATATCGACATAATCGTTTGAATGCTATTGTGATTATGTATGGGTATAAGGTTAAGACTTCATCCTAGAAAACAATGTTTTACATTTGTTTAAAGGAAGTAAATTCGTGAACCTGTTTTGTGAATCGAAAGGGAAATCGCTAGGCTTTATTGGTATTATTGTTATTCATTACATATATTTTGAACTACCAATATGTGTAATTAGTATAACTGCTCATGACTTGTTTATGTTCTTGGTAAAACTATTCACAAAGGCCTGACTTTTGTATTGGTACGACTTTTATTAGTGAAACCGATCTTAAGTAATCACCTGAGATGGTATGATCGATTTAGTGTTTTTGTATATGACCAACTCTGGGTAAAGGGTAACCGATCTTAGTAAGAGGTGCACCACATCACAAAAGGTAATTGATCCTTGTATGAGGTGTAACAAGTTTGTAGCAGAAAAGGGAACCGATCATATGGACATGTGCAACACGTTTTTAGGAAAAGGGGAACGGATCCTATGGACATGTGCAACAAATACAATTTAGATACCATATATATGTGGGGAACCGATCCTAGTACCTACTCAACCGAATTTTTGGAAAGCTAGAGTGACTAAATCCAGCACCCACATGGAGGTAGAACATAAACTTGTTTTGATAGAACCGTGAAACCCCATGTTTGGTGATTGGGTGTTCTCGATCACTCACGTAGTTCTTAAAAGTTAGATGAACTAATTCTAAACTTGTTTGGAAGTGTGGAAAATTGATTTGAAGATTGTAAGTATGAAAGAGGACTTACAAAGTAAGGATGTCGACATACTTTGAACATGTGCAATAACGCTTATCTTTTATTGTTCAAAGATATTCCTTAATAGATAAAGGAAAAATCCCAAATCGAAAAATACATTGGGAATCTTTTATTTAAGGTTGATAATTTTATTTTTGGAAAAACAAAAAATTAGTAATGTGCATTTACTAGTTGGTAATTTTCTAACAGATTTTCGGTCAATATTTGGACAAATCATTTCCAGTAATTATGGAAACCGAATTTGGAATATATAGCATATCTTGAGAATATTTTAGGTTTTGGAAATTCCTTGGTGTCCAAACTTCCTTGTCTATAAATATCAAAGTTTGCATTTTGAGCAAACTAATCCTCAGAGACAGAAAAACTACCTCAGTTGTGTTGTTAGTGGTGGAGCCGCCTATTTGGATAGGAAAGTAACCTAATTAGGTAAAATCCCTTACAGCCGCTCAGATTAAAGACTTCTTTGGGATTGAGAAGCTCTATTAGTACCGTTGGTGGGAAACTAGATAATTACGGTTTATCTTTTGTTTTCGATTGATTTGATTGACTAACAATGCTTGAAATTTGATTGTACCAAGTTTGTTTATGATTGAGAATCTTCTCTTCTGATATAAGATTCACTCAAAGTAGATTGAAGTTTCGACGGGCATCTTTAGACTATTTTTAGATCTAAAGACGTCTTATGATAATCCGTTGTCAACATACTCCATTCTATGCGTGATTGATCACAAGAGATTCAAGATGATTATGTGCAGGTCCTGATTGAGATTAAAGAAGATTTGAAGACAACGAAGACTTTGAAGATTTCTGATTTGGGTTCATAATCTTTGGTGTGCACAATACTTGTTTCGGTAAAAGAGGATCCAACTATAATCGGTTTATCCTTGTGGTATATTGGATTGATTAGTTGTATAGATCGGCATCAATACAATTCTTTGTGATTAAAAGTATTGATTACAAAATCTTAACAATTACTTTGGTAGTTGTTGATAAGATAGATCTAAGAACCTAACAAAGGAGTTTATTTGAGATAAACAGAAAATCCTTTTGTCGAACTCACATCACTTATTTGAAAAGAGTTGATACCAAACAGATTTGTTGTTCCTTTACTGTTTGGAATACTAACCAAATGAATTGTTACAAGTACGTGACTTATTAAAAGTCGGAGGCGTGGGAATACAGAAGAAACTAGGTGAACTATAAGTTTAGTTGCTTGGTCTCAACTATACGAAGTTTGTTTGATTTTTTATAACGGCTTAATCCTGAGAGTATTCAATTCTGGACAAGGTCCCGGGATTTTTCTGCACTTGAATTTTTCCTCGTTAACAAAATCTAGCTGTGTTATTTACTTTTATTTTCCACAATTATAATTATTGTTATTTTAATTTAAAGTAAATCACGCAAACGTTATTTCTATTTACTTGATAGTAATTTTATTGTGTTTGGTTAAGTCCAAATAAATTATCAAGTAAACATACTTTGTTGTTATATTATCTCGATCTCGTATCCATAGATAATCACACGAAGTGTGGACCTATTTGTTGTGTTGTCTTGACTCGGTCTATATACAATCACTTTCGGAGAAAGGAATTATAGGTGGAAAAGTTTTAGGTTGAGGTATATTTGGGTACCATAGTCTTTTCATTTGGTATCATAGCAGGCAAACACAAAAAGATCTAACAATCTGTGCTTGGTGCGATCCAACCTATAAGAAATTGAATCTATGTTTGATTCAGTTAACGTAACGTCAGGATTTGTCTACTTCGAAAGATCGTGGTGGAAAACACATATGAAGTATGTAATCTTATTCCTAAACCTGTTAGGAATTATGCTTATGTATGTCTTGAGTGACTTACATAATCCTTTGGCTGTCATAGGATTGTATATCATTATATTAAGTAACAATGATACAATGGCCTATGAGACAAGTCGTATCTTGAAAATGCATAAGATTCCGCTCAATTTTTTTGTGAACCTCGGCTATTGTGTTCTGGGAAAATCAGGAATATTAAATATATTTTGGATGGCCTACCAAAGTATATACATGTACATTTTTAGATCAAAGACTGTCAATGTATCGCTATCTAGAATGGATTTTTGGAAAATGTGTATTCCTACAAGGAATAGGTTTTCAGTTAATAATTTTATTAACAATGGTTTGCTTCATACACCTCACAACTGTTTTAATGAAGCAAGTGATCTTTTGAAATATTACAGGAATTATGATTTTGATGGTATTTTTAACAAATGTCATATTTTTTTCAAATTTATCTCTGTATACTCTAGTAGAAAATTCTTGAGTAAACTTCAAGTAAATTATCAAATTGGTAATAAAAGAGTAAACTGACTTTTGGACAAAAACATGGAATCAATCCGAAATAAAGATCCTGCCTATGAAAAGACTTTTTTTACAAAAGCAAGACCTAGATGAAAATCGGAATTGTTTCCCTACAAGTCTCGGTTTCCGATTTTGATTAGATTTCCTAAAACTAGTTATTTCCGATTTTCAATATCAGTTCTTCCTATTAAAGATAATTTTTTGCTATATGCTCAAACATATTGGCGAAGATTGATAAACCGTAACTAGAGTTTTTCATATTTTCGCAAGTATGAGAAAGAGGAAATCAAGAGAAGAAAACTCTGAAACAAACAAGTATGTCTTGAATCCATTTATTCCTCCCGGAGGTGTTGAGAAAATCAAGTATCCTCACTTGATCAAAGGGAAGCATGATCTTACGAATTTGTAGATAACACATGTTTTGAAAGATATCAAGCTTTGAACGGAGTAAGCTTCACTGAAGAGAAGAAATTCGATCCAGATGTTTCAGAAACCTGTTATGTGAAGTTTGTTCAAGATCGAATCTGGGTAAATATATTCGGATTTGAAAAATATTCACCTGACATTGTAAAAAAAACAAATTATGGAAATATTCACCATATTAATCATGAAAAACTTACTTTTAGCACTTTGGTTGGAAGTACGTTTCTTCATGTCAACAGAAAGATGATATCAGAAATCATCAGCTATAATGTGAAAGGTCATATGATTACTGGTTTTGAAATTGAGCACGATAACATTTCAAAACTCATCACTGGTAAAACTGTTGAATGAAAAAATGGAAAGATTGTAACCAAAGACGTATCTTTACACTTAAGGATTTTCGATAAACTTGTCGTAGCAACTCTCTTCGCTTGTTCAAGAGATTCTTCTCTATGGAATAGAGAATTTGCTGAACTGATATACTATCTTCTTGAAGGCAAAAAATGAATTGATATTTGTGGAATCATTATCAATCAAATGATTAAAATCATTGAATCTCTCAATATCACAGGTTTTTATAGAAATCTTGGATATCCATGTCTCATCACCAAACAATGTGAAAAAGCAATGGTGAACAGCTTTGGAGATGAGAAAGATCTAAAACTGTCTCATAAGGAATTATCAATCGAATGTATTGAACTAAAAAGGGATCTAGTATCTCATATGATAAAATCTATAGTAATGGAGATCTCATGTTCCATATTTTACGTCTTGGGAGACAACTGGACTGTATTCAGAAACAGTTGGCATTTTCCTATATAAATGATCCGGAAACCCTTCAAGGAATCCTAACGATCAATAATGAGTTTATAAGAGGAGAACAAGAAGAAGACTCTAAAGAAGATTCTCATGAGCAATTAAATTAAGATTGAATTTTCTTCAAGAAATGGAAAATAGACATTAGTTTTTGATTTCTTTCAATAAAGTATATTTTATGAATAAAACTATTATTATGAATAAAATTATTTGATTTATAATTTTCTTGTGATAGTTTTTGATTTACGTATCTTGTGCTTTAATGCTTTATTTTATTGCTATGTATTTTTATGGGATGTTTGATTTCGGTTTTACTACCTTGATATTCGATCTCATATTGTTGTGAACCCTTATGGTTTGGGTGACTTTTTGGTTTAGCGGGATTAAGTTCTATCCCATTTTGGTAGGCTTTATCAAAGGATCATGAGGGGTTCTGATTGAAACAATATGTGAAAAAGTCACAATATGTTGAATCGTTCGGTTTACCATAAAAGTATATGTGTTTCAGGGTTTTCAACTTTTTCTTGCAATAGTTAAAAATGGTTTTCAACCTTTCTCTGGTAAAGGTTGGCTGTTGTTATTATTTTGTTTTGCATAAGGATGGCAACATAATGATATTACGATATCAATTCTCCCTAGAAGAAAATGAAAACATATTAGAGAAGAGGATGCGAAATTTGAGGTAACAATCTTGTTAGTTAATTGTTTTGTTGTTTAAGAAAAGCCTGAGTTTATTGCATATATTTATTGCTTTTGCTTAACAAAATTTCGGTACAATTGATGTTTTATTCCATTATTTTTGTACGGATGTGTGTGTGATTCAACTGGTTCCGGTTAAGAAAAACTATTGTTATCTTTCTTTATTGTTTGGTATCAATCGTTTAGGCTTATAAAATTTCGGTGCAATTGCGATGCTTTAATGTTTATGATGTTTCAACAAAACTATGGAAAATGCACACACTTTCTTTGTGATACTAATTGCGACTAGAGTCGATTCTCCTTTAACCTTAGGTTTTCTCCAAAACCCTATGGGTACACGACTTGAAGACTTCATTGGGATTGTGAATACAGACCCAACTATTTTCTTTGTAGTTGCATGTTCTGATCTTACTTCTACTATCATGATTGAGTATTATCTTTCTTAATATTTATCTCTGATAGGTAAGATTAAAAGTAGTCACAAACATCTTCGTCTCATCGTTTGTGATTCCATAATATCTTGTTTCGCTTCCATACAATTAAAATTATTGTGAGGTGATTGATAATAGTACGCTGTTCTTCCAGAATATAAGTTAGGTTTATCAATTGGTTCCTATGCACCTTGATTTATCAAAAGATGAAACAAAAATCATAGGTATTTCTGTGGGAGACAAATTTGTTTATCAAGTCTTCGACTTTGGATCGTAACAACTCTTAGTTGTGGGTGAGATCAGCTAAGGGAATCAAGTGCGTAGAATCCTGTTGGGGTTCAGAGATGTAAGGAGCGCAATTGTAACTTAATCAGTGTGAGATTGGTTAGGGCTTAACTACATTTCATACCGAAGTTCATTGGTAGTAGGCTAGTGTCTGTAGCGGCTTAATATATCATGGTGTTCAAAGATGAACTAGGTCTTGAGGTTTTTCTGTATTTGCGGTTTCCTTGTTAACAAAATTTATGGTGTCTGTGTTATTTATTTTTCGCATTATATTTTGTTATATAATAGAAATATCACAGGTTGTGCGTTAAGTTCAACCAGTTCTTGAATCCGACCTTTGGGTTGTTGATTGAATTGGTTGACACTTGGATATTGGTTTGTGATACCATCCAAGTTATTTCTCTTATTCAATCGGGCTCGCAAATTCCTATTTGTTCGATTGCAGATTGAATTGAAAAATAAAGATATAACTCTTTGATATACTTTTTTATAGATTGAGTCTGACTGTCTAGTTGATTCTCTTGAAAGTATATTGGAGTTTTTCTGCCGAACGAAAAATTGGGTGTGGTTGTTAGACCCCGGATTTTTCAAGAATATACTTATTTGTGTGGGACTAATTTGTTTATAAGTCTTCGACTTTAGGTCGTAGCAACTCTTAGTTGTGGGTGAGATCAGCCAAGGAAATCAAGTACGCAGAATCCGACGTGGTTCTAGAGGCATAAGGAACGCGACTGTACCTTAATTGGTGTGAGACTTGGTTAGGGCTCAACTACATTCCAGTGCGAAGTTAACTTATAGTAGGCTAGTGTCTGTAGCGGATTAATACAGTGTGGTGTTCAATCTAGACTAGGTCCCTGAGTTTTTCTGCATTTGCGGTTTCCTCGTTAACAAAATTTATAGTGTCCGTGTTATTTCTTTTCCGCATTATATTTGTTTATATAATTGAAATATTACAGGTGTCAATCAGTTGATAAATCCGACCTTGGATATAACTTGATTGATACTTGGGCATTGGTCTTTGGTACCGTCCAAGTTATTTGTCATATTAATCAGGCTCACAGATTTCTATATGTTCGATTTGCTGATTCCATTGAGAAATCGAGATAATGCTATTTAATATATCTCTTGATTGAGCTCGATTTTAAGTTGGTTCTCTCGGAATTATATTGGAGTTTGGTCCATACATATTTCCGAATGAATTATTGGGTGTGGTTGTTATACCCCCATTTTTTCAGTTTTGTAGTATAGATTATATCAATAGCATAATTTAATATGATAATTTTCCAAGCAATATTTTTTCGTTTAGTCTCACAACCATTTCACATTATAGTTTATATTAATTGTCCGATTGTTTTATTTCACCATGCAACGCTCACAATCTAATTAAACTTAGTACAAAGTTTAAGATACTAAATTCACCTTTAGTCCCATCACTCTTAATGTGTATTATCATCTTTAGTTAAGCAATAATAACTCTTTTATTGCACTCTTGACGGATTAGATGTAAATATATATGCTTTAGGATGCGTATAATGTCAAAAATATGAAAATATTTAGTCGACAATGCCTGAAATATGAAAAGTGAATGATCTTAACGTTATGTTAAATTTCACAGTTAAGAGAGATAATCAATCCTCGGATCGGAGCATACTTCCTTTGAATATTTCTTGGGGTGACCTAGATTTGTAATATCGCTAATCAGGTTGACGGATGACTCCTTATCATAAATGAATGAGAGATCAGAGTTATATATAAAATTTAAAGAAGAAAAACATGGGCAGATTACGTGACATGCTCGTACGTAATGATAATATTTTAATGTGAATACTGGACCATAAACCTTGGCACATGGCGCTTTATAACATTTCTTGGAACGAGATGTCAAAAGAAACATGTTGAATTAATTGAGTCATTAGATTTTTTTTTTTTAATTTATATTAATCGACAACAGTTTTTATTTATTTATTATGGATTAGGTCGACCAAAGCTGATAGGGTTGATCCCACATGGAATATATGTAGGGGAGTCATGGCGGAGATTAGTAAGTTATAAAATCTCTTTACAAAGAATCGAGGCATCGTAGACAAAACCTCATATCTACTATTAAGGTCGTACAAAAGAATATAATGTCGGTATTATGTGTTTTGGGACCGAAGTAGGCTAGTTTAGACCTTCGATGGATCCTTCAATTGGTATCAGATATTTTGGGCCAAAAATAAGCTAGTTACACCTTATGTGGTTTCTTTAATTGACATCAGAGTTAAGGCTATTAAGAGATCAAGTAATTATGGATGTCAACTTTCACGGGTGCGCTACGCAAGCGGAACCCTTAGATCGGGTGGGGCAAGGTATACTAAGAGGGATCTAGGGCTCAGGGTGGAGATAAATCACATTCACTCAAGTGGAAAAGGCTAAAAGGTAAAGTCAGTACGACAAGGATAGGCAAGGATCAAAGGTACAAACGACTGTAACTAAGTTCGGTATTAGCATATGGACGAATATATCTATCATGTCCGTGATTGTATCATGATGATGGGTAAGATGCTCTGGATCTTGTCGAGGTTGAGACTGTTAGGGATTGGCTCGACCAAAACTAATAGAGTTGCTCACACATGGAACGCGGGGAATACTAGGTGGGGATTAATAAAATTGTGGAATCTTCTTACACAATGTCGATGCGTTTTTAATAAAACTGCATAGCTAGCTATCTTGTAATCCTTCATTTTACTATTTGTCTACGATCTTTTATATCTAATAGAATTTAGTCTCATCACCGAGGGACGCCTACCAAGATATATTTCGCATGCGTAACATCACTGAACCTCATTTTCTCGAGCAAGAAATTGGATACGTAAGGACATATTCTATGGTAATGGGCAAATTATTGTTATCAATCCACGTGGATGACAAAACCCAATTTTCTGCCGGCTTTTCTATTCACCACAATTTTCACAGCTCTAATAACCACTCGAACGATGTGTCACTACAGCTGTAGTAAAACGTGGAGGAGAGAAAGTATTTTTCTCTCAGATGTGTCATGTTGTTTTTCTATTGCTTTATTTATTTATTTTTATCTTTTTAATTCAATGTTGTTGTTGCGCCCTTCTTCTTCCTATTCCCCTTATTTCTCTGTTACTGCCTTCATTAGACACCTCCATCACAATAACTTCAAGGTTTTAACCATATCACACAAATTTTTAATTAAATCACACCCTTCAAGGTTTAAATCATATCACAAAATTCTTAATTAAATCACATCCTTTCCCATATCATAAAATACTTACTAAATCAAATTGTTCTTACATTTATGGGCATATATTGCCTTAGATTCAGTAAAAAAGAACCTCTGAACCCCCACCTCTTCCTTATTAAAATCTTAATCAAAACCCAACACCACCGCTACCACCACCCATTTACATCTTAATACCATTGAAAGTTTCCGATCAAGATTATAAAAACCCTGAACCGATTTACATTTTCCGGATCAGGATTTGCAAATCCCTAAACTGAGCATAATTTTCATTACCCAATTCCATAAATCAAAAACCATAATTCTTATTTGATTGAAAATCAATTAATTGAGAAATAGAACTAAGAACTAATCATTAAACTAAAGTAACCCAAAATACAAACTTCTTAAGAATTTTTTTTTGATAAGAAGATGAAGAAAGATCTGAAGACTGCTTACTTCCGTAAAAAGAAAAATTGATTAAACATTAATTTTATCACTTTCACTTCTTAAATAAGCCTAGCACAATTAGGGGTGACACAAAAGACAAAATATGTTGAAAATACTTATATTCCCCTTCATAATCGGGAGGTTAATCCATAATCGGTAGTTTGGGGCAACTCTATATTCGGTAGTTATATGAACTATTTTGACTACCGATTATGGTAGATTTCGCCAAAGATTATACTGTATAATTGTAAGTCATGGTAACTTCATTTACTACCGATTATAGGCTCAACCAAATTCGAAAAATAGAGGATTTTGGGGCAACTCTATATTCGGTAGTTATATGTGTTGGATATTTTCAAGATTGTTTGCCGCTATCCGGGGTGTCCGGGGGGCGTAGCCCCTCCCGGCTGTGTTCGAGACATCGTCTCGTGGAAATTTTTTCGGTTAATGAATTTGAAAACCTATTCGGTTTTCCAGAAATTTTCACAAAACGTGTCTGTTCCCATAGGGTTTCTTCAAAAGACACCATTGGTTGGATATTTGCAAAGAGGGCCGAGATAACCGGAAGTAAGGATAACTTCATTTACTACCGATTATAGGATCAACCAAAATTCAGAAAAATAGGATTTTTGCAAAATCTGATTTTGGGGAAACTCTATATTCGGTAGTCATATGAACTATCTTGACTACCGATTATGGTAGGATATTTGCAAAGAGATCCACTGTATAATCGGAAGTCATGATAACACTTCATTTACTACCGATTATAGGCTCAACCAAAATTCAAAAAAAAGAGGATTTTTGCAAAATCTGAATTTGGTGCAACTCTATATTCAGCAGTCATATGAACTATCTTGACTACCGATTATGGTAGGATATTTGCAAAGAGATCCACTGTATAATCGGAAGTCATGATAACACTTAATTTACTACCGATTATAGGCTCAACCAAAATTCAGAAAAAAAAAAAAAGGATTTTTGCAAAATCTGAATTTGGGACTACTCTATATTCGGTAGTCATATGAACTATCTTGACTACCGATTATGGTTGGATATTTGCAAATAGAATCGCTGTATAATCGGAAGTCATGATAACACTTCATTTACTACCGATTATAGGCTCAACCAAAATTCAGAAAAAAAAAGATTTTTGCAAAATATGAATTTGGGACTACTCTATATTCGGTAGTTATATAAACTATCTTGACTACCGATTATAGTTGGATATTTGCAAAGAGAATCACTGTATAATCGGAAGTCATGATAACACTTCATTTACTACCGATTATAGGCTCAACCAAAATTCATAAAAAAGAGGATTTTTGCAAAATTTGAATTTGGGACTACTCTATATTGGGTAGTTATATAAACTATCTTGACTACCGATTATGGTAGGATATTTGCAAAGAGAATCACTGTATAATCGGAAATCATACAAACTAAATTTACTCCCGATTGTTGATTACCTACCGATTGTATAGTTATCTACCGATTGTAAAGGGTAGTTGGGCCATTAAAAAAAACGCCCCGGAAATAGCCTTCCGATTATGAAATAACCTACCGATTATTTGCTATTTTGTCGTTTTGTGTCGCCCCTAATTCAGTTTTGGTCTCCCCTAAATGTACAAGGTAAATAAGAGAATTGGTAAGAAAATAAAAAAAAAATCATTAATTAAGAACGAGAATTTCATAAAGATGATAAAAAGAGAATAAATTACAGAGGAAGAGGAAGATGGTGAATTTTTCTCATAAAGAGTAGGGAAGTTGGAGAGAGAGAAAATAATGAGAACAAAATTAGGACGTGCTGTATAGATTTTTTTTTCCTCTAAACATCTCACCATGCCGGGTCGTACCGTGCACAAAGTAGAGCACTCAAACGAGTGGGGAATAGCATTTCTGATTTTCTACTATGGAAAATGAGGTCGAAATGAACAAATTTGATTGAGTGAACCCCACAATCACATTTGTCCCCACTTAGTTTACATTAACAAACAAAATTAGTTAATATAATACTAGTACAACCGTTGCCACGGTGGAAGGGCCGACCGAAGAAGAATCCGAAGATGGATTTTAAATTTAATATTGTTGTTTGTACTCGTTGCGTAGATTTTTTTATAATATTTCCAACGAGATAAAATTTGTAAAATTTTAAGGCACGATTTTTAGATATGTTATATTAAAGTTTGCTTTCCAATTATACCCCTGAAAAATTAGGATACACAAAGAGTTATAGTAATTGGATTAAAAGGGAGGGATAATCTTGTCTAGTGAAAAAATAACCAAAAATAAACCACGTGGAAATCAAATTCAATCTTTTTATTAAAATTGTTAGGTTTCATTTTACAAAAAAGTGGCCATAAAAGGGACTCCCTCCCTTCGGGCCCTCCGGTCGGTCGGCCCAATAATAAAATTTATCAAATTTATCAAATATAATACTCTCTTCATTCCTTTTTAATAGGCTAGTTTTTATAAATAAATGTGTCAAAAAAAATATGTTGGTCTAATTGGAAAAGTCAAATGTTACTTTAATTTTCTGGGACCACTTTTTTCTTAACTTCTTTTACTGACAAGTGTCATGAGGACCATTTCACTTCACTTCTTTTATTGACAAGTGTCATAGGGACCATTTCACTTCACTTCTTTTATTGACAAGTGTCATGAGGACCACTTTCAATAATTAGTTCTCTTAATTTCCTTAAATTTCTCTGAAAACAAAATCAGCCTATTAAAAACGAACAGAAGGAATATAAATTATTGTTATGATATAATTATTTGACCACAAAAGACGTTGTGAAATATAATTAGGTGATTGTTATGTGGCCGTCGGCGAATAAGTTTTGACCTCGAGGACTAATTTTTATGTGGCCGTCGGCGAATAAGTTTTGACCTCGAGGACTAATTTTTATCTCGTCGCCTAACAAAACATGCGCGGCTCTTTATAATCCACAATGGGCAGACCAATAAATTTGCCCATTTGTCCATCCGTTTTTTTTGCTTTTTTTCATCTCATAATAAGCTCAAAATGAGCAAATTTTTGATGCCCATCTCATAGCAATTGCCCTAAATACATAGAAGTATTCACTTCCTTATATAGTGAGACCACATTTAAGAGATAATCCATTCAAGAAAACAATGACTCCAGAGTTACAGAGTCTGGTACATGTTTATAAACCAGTCAGTTTTGTGTGAATGTGCAAGGGCTGAGAGATGAATCCAGACTAGAAACATGGTACCATTCCGCAAATAAAATGTGAAAAAAGAAAAAAGACGGTTTTAAGTCTAGATTCACACAACAGTACCCTCAATTTAGGAATATTTCCCGCATATAGTTCTAGATTCATCTTATGATCTCTGATGAGTCAGACCAACTGACAAGTGAGATGGTTATTCTTTCTTTGGTTGGGGAATGAAATCTTTGGGAAATGATATAACGAAGGCGGAGCACTACTCTTGGCTGAATATGGTGGTCACTTAGAATTTTCGGATGCATCCAACGGGAAGGTTTTTTTAACTAAATCACCCTCCACCAGCATAATTCGAGTTGACATTCAAGTCACTAGCAGTAAACACAACAAAATGGCATATGTATCTCTTATCGATTGTACGAGGGCTAAAAATAATTCACCGTATTGGCTTGGAGTCTTGGACAGGTTCAAATTGCTCTTGCGCCTTGCGGTGTGAAGCCCTCCATGAAAAAAAACAAAAACCAAGTTACGCGACAAACCGCAACAGAAAGATACACTTGCCACCGGTGATTTGGTGTCTCCTGTGGGACCCACATGAGTATGCCGTGGCAACAAGGGGCAGTAAGTGACAAACGAGTGGCATCGACTCACCGCATCTAGTGGGCTGTCACTTTCAGAGTTCTCTCTCTTTAGTTATTAGTATTACTCTCTCACTCGATCATCCTAGGTGACCCAATATCTTGTCATTTACTTTATCCGTTTCTTAGGTTGCCCTTTACTTTATCCATTTCTTAGGATAAGCATTATCAGTTCCACCACGTAGATGCGCTTTCAGATGCTGCGAATTGTGTGGAATGCTGTAATTTTTGTATACGGAAATTTTAGTCTTACGTTTAACAGCTGCATGTCGTCCATAAATTTTGTTGCATATGCTCTTTGAGTACATTGGAGAGAGACTTGCATTTGAAAAGGGAAAAAAACTGAAGACCTGCAGGGATGGGACTAAAAAAGGGGTTAACTCGGGCGATAGCCCGTCCCTATATTTAGCTTGAATTTTTTTTGTATAAGTACAAATAAACCTCGATAAATGAATATTATCGGGACCAAAAAAAAATATTCATTTAGCGGGGTTATTTATTTATTTAAAAAATATTTTCTTAATTAAGAAGTCAAAATGCATAAGAGAAGATGTACAAATGTACCTAAAGAGTATTGGTCAAAATTCTTATCTATAATTCAATGGTCATAGAAGAAAGATAACCAATGATTGACTGGTGTCATTTTTAATTTATGTTATAGAAATGTGAAAGACGTCGAACATCTTTTAAACTATCCCAACGAAAATGATGCAATTATTGAATATCCAATAGACGAAGAAGTTATTGAGTCAGTAATATATGATGAGAATGATCCTGAACCAGATGATAGAAGCATCATACCAAATATGTCATTCAAAGATGCCTTTCAAGCGATTATCACCATAAACTTGCTACAACATGAGCAAAATATTCCAGAAATTATGCAAGCATTACATAAAATTAAGGATGCGGTGCTTTTTGGTTTGGGTGGAAGATAAAAAAAATCAACCATAGATGAAGAATTAACTTCACATTTTAGTTTATTTCTACATATATTTTTATGTAAAATTTACTAGTTATATATATTGGTTTATTCTCATATATATATATATATATATTATATGAAATTTAGTGATTATTCGTTTATATTTCTATAGGGCCTTTAAGGATTCAATTTTTTTTATTCATTAATGCATTAAGCGAGGTTATTCATTTATCCCCTTAGCCCAAGTCGGGACCGGAAATAATTATTCATTTGGCGAGGTTATTCATTTATCGAACATTCGTTTATCGAGGTTCGACTGTAATTTTTATATAATTAGTAATTAACCCTCTTATATTAGTAATTAGCTCTTTCTTATTTATAATTAATCCTTATAGGTGTAGCACAATCAATTTTTAGCCCAAAATCTTGTTTGAAACATTAAATTTCTTTATTGGATTCATTTATTTTTCCATTTTTCTTCAATAAACCATAAAAAAAGTTTTACAATAACTTTTCGTGATTAAAATCGATGTATTTTAATCTTCAATAAACAACTACTGATATTATAATATTATAGTCCTTCCCTACGAAGATTTCTGGGTCCGTCCCTCAAGACCTGTGATGTGAAGATAATACATATTAACACCCCCTAAGCACGTATATTAACAAGAAACATAATCATGATTTCGTTTCGTTTTGAAATACCTTATCATGAGTAGTTATCTCATTAACCCATTGACACTGATTGACTGATTAGTTCATTTCATTTAATCCGGTTTTTAAATATAAAAAGTTGTCTCAATTTGTCTGTTTTCATCGTCCAATGTAGACATTATCTTAGTTTTGGTTGATGCCGTGCTCCATTTTCCGCATATTCATGTTATAATCAGATGTGGACAAATGCACATGTCATTCTGGCTGACAAACCAACAACAAGAGTACCAAATAGAAGGTAATCGGACGGATAAATCAAACCAAGTCTCAATTACAGTTAGTTACAGGATTCCTGAAAACTGTAAAACCTTCAAAAGATGTGAAAAGTTAAATTCAAAACAGTATGGAATGATTCCAAGAGACAACAGTATATTCTTTTAGTACTTTCTCCGTTTGCGCTTTAGACTTCACGTTCGATTTAGGAATCGACCCTACGCCAACGCCTACGTACGTAAATATGTGTCATACTCTTTAAAAGTTACTGCAAGTAAAGGAGGAACACACATGGATGATAGGTGTTGTTTATGTGCATTATTGCTCTGACAACTGCAGTCCATATAGCCTAGTTCTTAACCGACTCATTTACTTCGTCCCCACACGCACTGGATCGGAGGAATCGGGAACATAACCAGGAGAGGTGTGAAACTTCACTCCATCTGACAAGGCTTCATTTGTGAGGAGTATGATTTAGTGTTTTAAGAAGAAAAGAAAAACTTACCTTCGGAAAAAAAAAAAAAAAAAAATGGCGTGCGGGTTATATCCCCAAATGTGTCATTATCCATGTACAAAAACCCCAACAAAATAAATTGTTCACAAAAACCTCATTTAACATAAACTGTCTATATTAGCCTTCTGGTTTAAATCACCCTACAAAAATAAAAACAACCCCACATTTAATTTTAAATCACCCCAACAAAAATAAAAATCAACCCCACCACCACCACCACCACTGCACTGCACCACCACCACATCGCCGCGCCACCACCGCCGCCGCCACCACCGCCGCCGCCACTGCACCACCGCCGCCGCACCACCACCGCCGCACCATTGCACCACCACCACTGCACCACTACCGCCACCGCCGCCACCGCAACTGCACCGCCACCACCACTGCACCACCGCCGCCACCACTGCATCACCGCCACTGCACCACCGCCATTGCGCCACCGCCACCGCGCCACCACCACCGCCACTGCACCAACCAACACATCGCCACCGCCACAAAAAATGAATTTCATTGATCAATATTCAACAAAATAAGAAAAAAATGATGAAACCAAACAGAAAACCAAAATGATGAAACCAAAATGAACAAAATGATGAAACCAAACAGAAAAAAATGATGAAACCAAAATTGGTTTCACCAAAACTAGATGAAACCTAATTAGGTTTCATCATTTTTCCACATATTGTCATTTCACCAACACAGCTTCAATGATGTAACCAAACCAAAATAAACTAGGCAAAATAAGAAAAAAAATGATGAAACCAAACAGAAAAAAAATGATGAATCCAAAAAGGGTTTCACCAAAACTAGATGAAACCTAATTAGGTTTCATCATTTTTCTACCTATTGTCATTTCACCAGCACAGCTTCAATGATGAAACCAAACCAAAATAAACTAGTCAAAAATCATTCCAACTAATCCATAAGCTGTTTCACAATTACCCTAGTTTAACACCACTATCATATTACCGGTCTTCTTCCAAATTCCAAATTTCTAAGAAATGAAAGATACACTTGCCTTGGTTGTTGCCATTAAATATGGGCGTTTTGATGGTACCACCAACTCTGTAACTCCATTTCAGTCATCATTAAACAAGTAAACGATTATGCCGTCACTCCTATACACTGGCTTCATTTTTCAACCAAATTGACATTGCTATGACAACATTAACCGAGACCAACTTAACAAATGGTTAGCACACAAAGAATGACCAGCGGATTAAAAAATTCTACATAACAACACAACAAACATCAAAGGGTCAAATCTACTCTACCTAATTTCTACTTCAAATTGATGAACACCTAAAAATGCCATTGCTTCGATAAGAAAAAAAAAAACGACAAAATCTTCAGAGAACCGACATTACTACCATTTCAGCTAAGTAGGGAGATTCACCGACACACACAGGCTGAAGAAATTCCCACTGAAACAACTAGATGTCATTCTAATTTTTCAATTTGTTCAATAAAAACAAGCTTAAGATCATACACATCAACCAAAATGAACACAAATCGAACTCAATTCCCAGCACAAACTCAATCTACTGCATCATTTCCCTAAACATTGAACAAATTTGGATCAAACCCATTGCCCAAAACCTCACCGACATAACAAGATCACAAAATTAAATACAAATCCCTCAAACCCAGATCTCCAAAATTCATCAGATTAAACAACAAACAATAAAAGCATTACAGGAGTTTGATTACATTACCTGTAGATTCATGAGCTTTTATTATCCCATTTCTTCTTCTCCACCAAAGTACTTATAACAACCATGAAATCTCCTCAATTAGCAGAAAACCCTAAACCCATAGATACGAATGCATCTCTATCACTAGTTTCTTCTCTCCTTGTTGCTATTAAAAATGGATAATCTCAAATTTGTCGATGATTTCAATATTCTTCTTCTATTTGACGGAGGACCGGGAAATGGTCGTCGATTTGGTGGTGGTGTGGAACGAAGAGGAGGCGATAGATCTGAACATAAAAATAGGAGAAAAATATACGGAGCTGTTCGTGGAGGAGACAGATGTGTTGCTGATGGTGGTAACGGAGGTGTTGCTGATGGTGGTAACGGAGGTGTTGCTGCTGGTTTTCGCGGAGCTATTTGTTGCTGCTAGTGGTGATTGGGGTGGGGAGAAGGAGACGGACGAACGAAGAAGAAGAAGAAATGAAGATAAAAAAGGTATATTTGGGTTTTTTTTAAATAACAAAAACTAAATTTGCTAATAAATATTTGACCTGGGGTTTTTGTGCCACTTTTTTTTAAAACGGTTTTTATTTGTTAAAAATAATATGACCGGTTTTTTCTTATCACTAGTTTGTTCACCTATGGGTTTTGTCACTAGTTTTGTAAAAAAAAAACTAGATATATAAAATTTGAGTGACCTTGGATCATCAATGCTGCACGGTAGTAATATGCATCGAATGCGAGTCAGTACATTGTACCTGAATCACACTTCCGGTAATAGTTGCTCAAATTAAATCATACCAGAAGTTCGCCATACACACAAAAAAACTTCCGACAGGTACATCAGCTTAGGACAGATCCATGGTCCATCTTACGAGAAATATGCTTCAGAGATAAATGCTTCAGAAAATCTTAGACGACAATTTGGGATACACCCATTTGCCGCAATATTTAGCCCAAAATGCATGGATTTCACCCGCTCAGCCAACGCAAGTCGAAGTAATTTTGGGATACATATATTGTCTGAATCCCCATTTAGTATTATTCCACTATTATATCTTCCTAAAAAACGTATCCAGTATTCATATTCACGTAAGGACCACTTTTACAACAATACATAATTTACTTTTCGTCCACCAAAAGTGATCTCAATTGGTATTGTTACAATCATCCAATCTATAAATGATATGGACGAGTCTTATATAACTATACTTTCTTTTGCCAACACACACTACATTTTCTGTGGAGGTTCGTAAGGGTACAACAATCCTTATGCCAGCTGCAGGGCTTCATCACGCTTGATGTCGAATACCTTGATCAGTGCATCTTCGACCACCTGAACCAAAAATTTAGCACATAATATAATAGACCAATGGTAGGGTACTTCTGAAAACAGAATAAGTTATACCATGAAGACTAGTGTTAGTTTACCTTATCCGGGGTGGAAGCACGTGAAGTTACACCTATAGTGACAGGACCCTCCTGTAGCCAGTTTTCTTTCTCAACCAACTCACCGTGCTGTTACAACACCAAGAGACAGCATATTAACTGAGGATCAAATTCACTAAAACTAGTTCATATCAGATTTGTTATGAGTAACCTAACCGACATCAATGAACAAAGAAATTGATGAGCATCCAAATGCCTTGGCCATAAAGTAAGGCAACAAGCAGTAACCTAATTCAGCTGCAAGGCTGATGAGAAAAACAACTTACAAGCAACTTAAAGCTAATTTTATTTCCTGGTCCTATTCTCTGCCTCACTGTCTATCCAGTAAGAAGGGATCCCCCGGAGCTCAGCAATCTCTTGTAGATGCCATGTATTACTTGAGTTCCATCAATTACCAAGATGAGGTCAACCTTTTCCTCCACCAGCTTATACATGGCATCTTGGCGTTCCTGATATAAAACAGAAAACCAAAGGCATCACTGTCATTTTGCCTCAGAATAACCCAATCTACGGTAGAGAGATAAACACGTGAAACAAAATTACAGCACCGTATCTATATAGATTGACCACTAGTACTCAACAGATTCAGAAAACCAATATTAATAGTATGTCAACAAGAGTTATACCAGCCTTTCGTACCTCGCC
The DNA here is from genome assembly GCA_023529315.1 of Papaver bracteatum. Taxonomy (NCBI): domain Eukaryota; kingdom Viridiplantae; phylum Streptophyta; class Magnoliopsida; order Ranunculales; family Papaveraceae; genus Papaver; species Papaver bracteatum. The sequence goes on from JAJJWX010000213.1 coordinate 229,958, forward strand.
CAAATACTTTCAAGTACCACTGGGAAAGGAATCAACTATGGTGGATTTTATGATGTGAACGAACTGAAGTATGCACACAAGTATGCACACATACAAGTCAACATGGTGGCTCCAGGGAGACTTTGATTTTAACTACCATTAGGATTCAAATCGACATAGATTTGACTTCAAGTATACATACATGAAATGAAAAGCGAAGTCCAGTTTCTCTACTGCTGGGCATGACTATGATAATACTTGAGCATATCCAACGGATACATCATATATATTGGAATAGTCTAGAAGAAAACAAGCAACCTTATCTTGACTAGGTAAAACATATTTATTTAGGATATATACAAGATTTACTAGCTAATTATAAAGACTAGGGCACACAAGTCGTATACTATTCCAATAATATACTTATACACACTTAGCAACTAATATATACGATAAAGAATAGAGACTTGTGGGCAGATGCGACTAATTGTTAGGTAATAACTAGGTTCCCATAAAACAAATCTACTTGAATACTCAAATCGACCGCCTGTATAATTAATTAGGTGTTTCAGGTAGCATTGGATATGGTTTGAATATGAATTATGTTTTAAACAAATTAAGATTTATCATACAGCTGGATAAAAGATAAGAAGTTGAAAATATCAATTACTCCTAGTAAATTATGGTATGTACACTTAGTATGGTTGTCTATGTTGGACACAGTTTGTTTGGATTTGGCATACATGTCCATATTATTAGTTCTGTTACATTTTAATATTAATACGAACAGAATATAAAAGAAACAATTGTGTAATAGTATGATGAAGCTTGTCAAAAACATTTAGAAATCAGATTAAAGATGGTAATTCTTGTCACTTCAGACTATGGGAGTATCATAAACTTCAATGAACCATGAACTTGCAATGAAAGATCAAACCAAAAAAAAAAGAGCTTAGGATAATTGTTATGTAAGTTTAAATTGCATTTTGTTAATAAAATCAGACATGAGATCCAATTCAAGACTTCCAAATTAATTATGTTTATGTTGGTCGTTGAGTAACTCGGTACCATGCGAATTTGCACAGGATGGATTTGTTCGACTCTTGTCATTAATTCTTAATGGCATAGTGGCATTGTACTGTTAACCTTAGGTCGCGATTCATGCAATCCGAAAGACCATTGGTGCTTCCAATTTCCTCTCTTGAAACAGTGAGATTTACATTAAAAAATAATAATAATCAGAGAACTTGTTTGGAGATCGCAAGTGGGATCTTGATTGTTGAACTTTTGGTAGTGTTAGCTAGGGCAGAAGTACATATATAATAGAATTAGAATAGGTTGAGTAGATACCTCATAATTTGATGTATAGATTGATGTAAACAAAGAAGAGATTAGATCGATTAGAGGACATAGAGTTTGATTAGGATTCCATTTTGTTTAGAAACTCCAAACCTTAATAGTTGGTTCTATGACGCCGACTGGGCCTCAGCAGCGGCTACGTTTAACTATTTTGCGGGATGAGGCATGATCTTTACCGTCCAACTTAGAATTGATCTCAGCCGTCTTTTGTCCATCATAGACACCACCTCTCCTTAGAACATTGATGTTGCAAAGACTGTAACCGAAGTCTAGTTTGTACCTACGGGAGAAATTTAAACAAAAGGTACACGCGTTGATTAATCATCAATAACCTATCATATGCTACAAGCCTACAACAGAATATTAACTATATTTATAATAACGAATCCATAAAAATAGAGAAGAAGTGAGAAGAGAGAAGTACTTGAGTGGCGTCACAAATTGTATTGAAGCTTATGAAATGATAATTAACATTTTCTACTCCATACTTGCGCATCATCGTTCTCTCGCACAATTTCCCTGATAGGTTAAACCATTTATCAGCCTGAGCTGAAATATAATAAACTAATTTGAAAAAGGTAGATAATGCAGGGCATATTGCACTTGTTTTCTATTTAGGAATCTATACTAGTTTCTACTCTTTAGAAGGGCATTTCAGTCGTTATAAGTTTTGTGTTTCTTTTCCTAGGGGTTGTTTGTAGTCTAAAAACTATTAGCAAGTCTTTTAGAGGCAAATCAGTAAATTATAGAAGAGTGTTGGGTCTCAACCTAGACCCAATTTATAGGCGTTATTTTATAGTTTTTACTTCTAAGAAACCCATCATATGAAATATAGCAAGTTGGCAGATATCAACTGTAACTAACCAATCTCTTCAGTTTCTCCCTTCAGCATTGTAGTCTGATTAGCAATGCCTACTTTAACAAGATCAACATCTGGATCAAAACCCTTGGAAACTGCAAAGTTGAACTTCTGCAGACACAAATGATATCTTATAGAACTTAGCTACCAGATTCTCTAGTCAAAGATTTGACAATTCAGACAGAAATGCTACCTCTAGAAATGCCTCTTTCGTAGAACTAGACCCATCAAGGCTTCCCCCAAGGATGTAATCACAAACATATGTTGGCTGGTAGCGTTGAAGCAAATTAGTTGTAAGACGAACCAAAATTTTTGACGAAGTAGGCAAGAAAAGATAGTTCTATACATCTGATGGCAACCAAGTGAAAAATGTTGAGAAACAATACCTCTGCCATACTCTTCACAACAATATACTACCCTGCGAAAGATGCAGTTGCAACAGTCTCCTCATGAGCATATTTACCATGAATAACAGAAGTATAGTCTCCTTTCTTGTGCTTCTCGACAGTGTTCCACACCTTTCAAAATTTCAAAAACTTGGATAGAGATTATAATCATATAAATACCAACAGGACAAGTCAGATTAAAGTAACCATTCAAATTGCTTTCATAGAAAGTACCTTAGACACCCATGGACAAGTTGTATCAACTATTTGTACATTTTTCTCGCTCAATGTTAACATTTCATCAACTGCAGTTCCAAAAGCAGGCAAAATCACAACATCACCCTTATCAACAACATCAAATTGTTTCTCCTCATCCCCTAGAGGAATATATTCAACTTTCATCTCCTCCAATCTCTGCAGAACATGAAACTAGCTTTAACATAGATTTAGACAAAATATCAAGTAACACTCCAATAAAACAGAAAGTTACAGGATTGGGAAGTAAATCCGCATCTGAAGACTCATATAGTCTCATATTTTGCTATACATTTAGTGCAAACGATATCTCATCCTCAGAGTGATAATCTCAATCATGGAATAACCATAAAACTCTCACCAGTGCAGCTCAAGCTTCAACTATTCATAAAATTATCAAGTACGCATGAAATTCAAACTACTTTCGAATATTCAACTCATAGCATAATCTTTAAAACCCTATAATTCTTTTCCTCAGTTAATCTGAAAAGCGAACAACTCCAAAATCATCAAACACTCCGTAAATTCAAACTACATAAAATTTTCCACCATGATGTCTCTAATCAACTCAAAATGATTAAAATTAAGTAAAAAAAAAAACTATAATACCTTATTAACAGTAGGATTATGAATAATTTCATTAGTAATTCAAATCTTTTCCTCAGGAAACTGTTTTCTCGCTTCATAAGCAATTTGAACAGCTCTTTCAACTCCCCAACAAAATCCATAAGATTCCGCTAATTTCACGGTAACATTTCCCCATGTATATTCATACCCATTTTCTTTCAAAGTCTTAATCACATCACCTGTAAACATACGACAGACAAAATCCTAATTCTGAATAATTCCCATCATGAGATGATTAATTGGAGAAATTCATAATCGAAATCAAAAATCAGAAACTTACTAGTGTACTCTTGATTCATAAGTTCTAGGGTTTCAACTTTATGGCCAAAACATTTACGATTGTAATTCTTGCCTCTGGTCAAGTTATGACGAAACACCTTAGTATCGAAGTCTGAATCACTGGAAGAAGAAGCTGATGAGGAAGCATCACTGACGTGACAACGAACGGGGAAAGGTTTCCTGAAAGTTCCGATACGAGTTCCCGTTAAGCAGAGACCATTTCCGATGGAAAGACGACAGAACTGTGGTGCGATGGCCATTAGTGAGAAATTTTGGATTTCTCTGAGAGGGTTCGAGAGAACTTTATCCCCTTCGGATTCTCATCTACTATTGTTGATTTTAGGTGTGTTAATTGTTTTATATATTTCTGGGGTACGAATAAAAAGAACCATGGGACCTTTGTTTATCCGGAGACCATTGTTTTTTTAAGTCACACTACCTTACATTTATATGGGGTGTCTTAAAACGTGGATATTACTAATTTGCTCCCGAACCCTAATTAAGATTATCACTAAAATGGTTTTAGATTAACCTAATATATAATTTTTAAGTTTTAATATTTATTTATAAAACTTTTATACAGAGATGTTGGTTGGTAGCCTAGCAACAAGCTGGGCCCCAACCCCTTTTTGAATAACGACGCCTACTCTATAAAAAATAAAACTGCCTAAGCCACTACTGGCATCATTGCTTAACAAGCAATTCCGTAAACGTTTGAAAAAGGCAATAGTATCTTCCCAAGCTCACCTAAGGTAGAAAAGGCCAAAACGCTTAATCCATAACCATGTGCAAAGACACTTGTCCAAATACTTGGTCCGTTTAGAGAAACAAAGACTAGTAAATAGCCTTCCCAGGAGCGAAGGAACGAACACCCTCACCAGTGAAGGGAGACACACCTGTGACATCCATACAAATATCTTGCCCATTATCCCAGTTGAGAACGAGGATATCAGCAGGCTTTAGATCCCTACCGTCATCTGCTCGAAGACCAAGAGAAACCTCTTTGCGAGCGGGTATATTTGCTTTGTAGCAGATGTCAAAAACAACATCCCGAACAACATCATGGCGAAACTTATATCCAATATCCTTAGAACAATGAAGCGCATGATCACCAAAGATGTCCATAGGTTTGTTACAACTTGGACATGAGTTGTTCTCAACGAACATAGGAATACCGAGTCGATAACATAACACAGCCCTGAATTGTCTCGGCCCGAGACATTGGTTGAGCCCGTTAATAGGCACTGCCATAAGGTAGTCTTGCGCATGCTTGACACGGTTGCATTGCCATAAGATAGAATCTCGTTCAGACATAACAAATTGGTCGGGGATTTGCTTCTTAACTGCATCAAAATAAACTACTGCCAGGGAATGCATGGAAGGGGGGGAAGAATCATCGACACAGTAAGTAGACGGAAATCCACATACCTGGGTAAAGGTCTGAAGAGAAGAATGATAGGCAGAACCTCTGTCCGTAGAAAATAAGTCACCAAGGATTTCTTTCTGCACTGAAGTAGTCTGGCTCTGAGAAGCAAGAAAACAATACGCTCGAGTATCAGCCATGGTATAAATGCCAAGACCACCATCCTTAATGGGTAAGGTAGCTAGTCTTTTTTGTAGAGGTCCAAAACCTGCACCGTCTCCAGTAATTAAAAGTCTCAAATACTGAAATAACTGGTCATCAAAGAGATCAGTAGCAGGTTGAATAGCAGCAGGATTGGTAGTTCGCAAAGCAAAGTAAAGTCTAGACACTCCAGTACAATTGCGAAGTAAAAGCAGCTCACTTTGAGGATCCCTGAGTTTCTTGATCGCGTCCATTAGTTGAATAGTTTTGTGCACTCTATTCAACAACATGTCACTAATAAAGTCCATATCCAAACTCACAGGACCACCCAAAAGTTTGACACCTTTGGAAGGTCTACCAATGCCCTTGGGGAAAACATCTTCTGCTACACTTCTAGGGTCAGTGGAAGGCCAAAAGACCTCTGTCTTCCTTATATTGAGATGTAGTCCCCTACTTGGACCTTCAGATTCAATTATACGCAAGGCTTTAGCCACTTCCAAAGTATCACCAATGATTGTACCATCATCAAGGTACCAGGCGTGCAAATCAAGGCTACACTGAGAGGCGATGTTCTTCACTAAGGGGTGAAGAGTCAAAGCAAATAACAAGGGACCGAGGGGATCCCCTTGTTGAACACCAAGCACAGAAGATAAAACATATTGTGCATAATAAAGCTTATCCGGGCGAGAGTAACAAAATTCAACCCAGCGAGAAATACCTGGACAATGGGTGCAAACTTCTTTGATGAGATGAGACCTACTCACCATGTTGAAAGCATTTGAGAAGTCAATTAGCAACATTGACATCTTGTTCGACTTGCTCTTCATCTCCAAAAGGCGATTTACAGCATGTAAAATACCTTCACCCCCCATCGGAACACCAACACCGAACTGGTAATCCCCCAAATAAGAAGACATATCCTTACCTATTGCGTAAGCAGCCACCTTAGAAACCAATCTACGCCAAACTGTACCAACTGCAATGGGCCGAAGACCTCCCCCAGGCTTTAGTAATGGAGTCAAAGGTGCACTAGCAATAAATTCCCCTAACTCGCTTGGGAATTTACCGGCCAACCAAAGGTTGACAACCCTAGAAATGGACATAACCAAATCATCAGCCACTGCCGCTGCTGCTCCACTAAGAGCATCCACCAAGTGTTGTGCGCGAAGGCCATCACGGCCAAAAGAAGTGCCCTTAGGGAAGCTTCTAATCTCCCCTAAAACAGCCTTAGACCCCACACAAATTGGTTCGCTGATATCTTCCATTGGAATCACAGGAGGCGAGGCCGTGGGGTGTTTTTCCAACAAGTCAAGATAAGTTCGTTCTTCAAAAGGTGCTACCCCATATGATGAAAGAACTCGAATAGCAGCAGAAAAGTGTCCAGAGATGATTTTCTTTTGGCAGGCGCGAATGGTAGCTGCTTGTTGCTTCTCTTCCGCCTTCGTCTCATCATCTTTCTTATATCCCGGATGAAGAGGTTGTTGTAGCAAATTTGTCACCAAATTAGAACAACCATTGGGCTCTCTCCAGATGTTTAGAGCGTGTAAAATTGCAGCTACCTGCAATCTTTTACGGCTATTAGACTTACGCTCCGCAGAGTTCTTGGGCTGGTACATGGACAATGTAAAAATAGGAAGAATCAAGAGTCGTAACCAAACCGTCAAGTTGGAAGGAGCAGCAATAACACGATCAAGGCAAGCTTTAAGAGCCCTCGAAAAGGCAAGTCTGCATTTGTGAGGAATGCAATTCACCGTGGGAAAATTACGTTGAAGCACACTGTTGAGAAGTCCGGTAGACAGACTATCACTGCTGCCAACTGAATCAACAGCTACACTGTCGTTACTCTCACCAGAGGTAGTACCCTCTTCCAAAGATACAGACCGCAAGTCACCAGGCCTAGGCATACCATGGATCAAGAATTCAGTGACACCACCGTTCAAAGGACTTGGAATAAAATCGTTCCAAGCACCTACTCGTCCCTTACATGGTTTGGACCAAGCATTCAGGTAAAGACACTTCGTGCACAGCCACATACGCAGACTCTCAAGGATTTTCTCCATTCCGTGATACACAGACGCCTCCCCAGCCAAAAAGTTTCGAACAGTTTCCTTGTTGTCTACCGAACACAGATGTTTGTCGTGAAGATGCTTAACGAATGACCCTTTAACATAGCCTCTTCCATGGACTCCGTCACTGCAATTGTGAACGTTCTTGAAAGGACAATGACATACCTCACTCACAACTGTCGACGGGGACTGAGTGGAGGGGAGACGTTGTGATGCCTGAGAAGAACGAGTGATCCTGGGCATAGTTGCTGAGAAAGAAAACGTGGAAAGAAAAAACGAAGAGAAAGCAAAAACCCTACAGTGAAACCACAGAAAACCCTAAAGAAAGAATGAAGGAAAACGACAACGAAAAAAGGCAAAAAAACAGATCAAAACTTGGATTCGATTAGAAAAAAGAGTAAAGGAAACCAATTGAAAATCAAAACCCAGTAAACAAATGGTCGAACTCATGATGAAAACCGAGATTGGGATGATTTCCCAATCACCGGCGTGAGTCGCCGGTCTGAAAACATGTAATCTATTAACACAATATAATCTATTAACCTAATATAATCTATTAACACAAAAAAAATAAAAATCAGACCTACCCTACCTCCTCCTTCTTCTTTGGGTCTTATCTTCTTCTTCTTCTTCTCAACATCGTCTTCATCGATTAATCGTCGATTCATAAAATTTTCATCGTCGATTACTCAATCAAATATAAGAATGGTTCTTCGAAAGCAAACCAAAAGACTCACAGGAAATAGTCCCCCATTAGCACATATTGCAAATCAGCCAACTGAATTGGAGATTCACAAAGAAGTGGAACCGGAAGGTGAAGACACAATCGACCCTGAAACTGAAATGGGAAAGATCCGCATGTATTTTCAACCAAACCCATTAGTTTTAATTTGATTTTGATTCATTTAATTGAATATAAATCATCAAAATAGTGTCCGAATGTAAGTTACAATGTTGGGTTCGGTTAGGAGCCGTTTTACAAAAACCCTAGTTTGTTAACCGAACTTCCTGAAAGGAAGAACACGAAGAACAGTTCGGTTGAATAGGAATTAGCGCTATGTAACCGAACTTAGAGTTCGGTTGTTTCGCATATTTTTCGAAAACCACCTCCTAACCGAACTCTGCCCATTTTACAAAACGAAAAGAATTTCCCTTACAACCCAACTCTCCTAATTTATTCACTATTTTGAGTTCTCAGTTAACCGAACTTTGTCAAATCTTTTCGGTTAGTTCGAAAAATGTTTTAAAACTATTTCGTAACCGATCTCAAAACATTAGAAAAAGAAGAAAAACAAAACAATGCAACCGAACTGTTCTAATTTTACCAATATGTTGAATGCTCATATAACCGAACTCTGTGAATTCTTTTCATTTGTTTCGCAATTTTTTGGAAAACCATCTGCTAACCGAACTCAACCCTAATTTCCTATAATTTGGATACATGTTGAGTTCGGTTTGTTCTCTAATAACCGAACTCATTGCTAATTGCATACATGTAGAGTTCGGTTTGTTCGCAAGAAAAATGACAAACCGAACTCTTCCCTAATTTCATATAATTTGGAGTTTGGTTGTTTCGCAAAAAAACTGCACCAACCGAACTCTTTCCTGGAATAGAATTATGATATAGTCAATCATTATCGGTTAATCTAATATATTTTGTTTTCTTGATTAGGGGCAGAGGAACAAAATCAAACCAACCTTCACTGGAATACCTGAGAACTCTCACGCCTCGAGGAAAAATACACTTAGGTGTCAATAATCGTGGAACCAAATATGTTAAGAATGGAGGTGGGTGTTGTCAATAGAGATAATGTTGACAATGTAATCCAACAAGTTCATCAAGAGATTGTGGAAGAGATGGGTACTCAAGAACATAATCAAGGTGGAGAAGAGGAACCACTTGAAGAAGGAGTAAATGAGGATGGAGATAAGGAAGATGGAGAGGAACAATGAGATGATAATGATGATAGTGAAGAAGATGGATATAAGGATGGAGATAATGAAGATGACTAATCAGAGGAGGAAGAGGATGAAGACGACGAGGAAGAACAACAATTAGAAATAGTGAAAAAACCTAGAAAGACGCCTAAAAAGCCTTGTGCTAGATATGCATACATTCCTGTTGATGATTTGTGTTTGCCGCCAAAGAACCCAACTTATGGTACTCCAAGAGATTGAGGGGTGGTATTGCTTGGCTACCAAAACTCATGGGCTGCCAAGATCTTTGCTACAAAGGTATTTAATCTTATACATCAATATTTCATAGTCATTTTATTATATTTTGACATATATTTTTGGGTATATATTAGTATATAAGATATGATGTTGTATTTGTAGGATCATAATAATGTTGTTCGTATTTTGAAACGTCAAAAGAACAAGAAATGGAATTTAGGGAATGAGTGTGATGAGGTTAGGTTGGTGGTGTTCTATGGAACGCAATACAACATGCGCACTAATTTTTTTATGATGTCACTATTTCTGCATTTGCCGAGATGGTTTATCCAGAGACGGATACCTTTCATATACCGTTTGGCGAGATGGAAATAACTCTGGATGATTGCAAGAGAATCATATGCCTACCAATTACCGGAACAAGTGTTCGAGCTGGGTACGATCCCTCCATGAGTTATGAACTTCTCGAAAAGTTGGTGGAAAGGTGTCTAGGATGGAACGCTGACAAGGCACAATACGAGTTTATACGAGCTGCAAAAGAGCCTGATGAAGGTGATGAGTATAATGAGTTCAACCAAGACCAGTCTTACAAGAAGAAGTTGATAAAGATCAAGTTGAAAGTCTTGTTTGATGAGTTTGAAGGGACGAAAGAGTTGGTTGCTCAAGGAAAGTTGGTCATGACAGAGGAGAAGATTAAACACCATGTGACTTCTTATTTGTTATATCAACTAAGAACCATTTTCTTCCCCGACACTTCAGGTCACGTGGTAAATGCCAATTACCTCCAGCTATTGGACCCCCTTCATGAGGTTAACAACTATTGTTGGGGAATTGCGGTTGTATCCTTCGTCCAAGCGGAGCTCAGAAAAGCTTCGAGGCTTAAGAGTTTATATTTTGGAGGCTTATACACCCTTTTTCAGGTACCCCATTAAATTATCCTTTGTGTGTTTCAAGATATATTTGCTAAGTAAATGAATGTATTTTGAATCATCCGCAAGGGAAATAAAACCTTCGTGTATAATTTTTTTCGATTCCTTCAAAGTTTTCCACATCTCCATGTTATGTTCATACATAATGCACCAACCCAACATTGTGTCGGGGTTATACTCATTCCAATAAGAGTATGTGCATATCGGAGGTAATGGAAAATTGTCTTGTAACCGTAGGCCTATAAAATGGTTGTTGTTAATCAACGCAATCACCACTCTCCTACGTCTAAGTTGCTCGACACAAATGGTTGTTTTCGGAGTGTATGTGAAACTACCACATTTTAAGAAACAATGAACCACGTAATTGAAAGCCTCGGAGATTAAGTGGCCACATATCGGCATGCCCATCCAATGATCCCTTGTGATTGGATTTCCCCCGTGGATACGGCTTTGATACCTAAAAAACTGCATATTCACACTATCATCACCATCGGACAACATTGTCTTGTAAAATTCCGGTTTCTCCCTTAGCTTCATCAACAACCTTTGACGGACATAAGTGATTTGATTATCATTATATAGCTTGACACCTTGAGTGAAAGGCCCTAGTTGTTTTACGACAACGTGGAAACCACAATTTCCATCCGGAGGGACGTCATTGGTGGATATCAAATAATCTCTAATGTAAGTCGGTAGCTCTTCCAGGAACCTTTTATCAACAAGAGGTGGTGTATCATCAATTGGAGTAGGTTGAGATGGTAATATCGGTCATTTTTTATTCATATCCCGTTCACTTGTATCACCCTTTTCAATTATATTCCTACCACTTTTTTTAGAAGCTTCTTGGTACTTCGCTGCGGCATGCTCATGCCCCGAAGGATCTCTAGTAAAAGGTGTCATTTCAGTAATCCTCTTACCCAACACCTTTTCATAGTCTCTAACTTGTTTTTTGGTTTATTTTGTTATTGGCCTACCTTTGCCCTTGCCTTTATTCGTTTCTTGCACATTCTCCGATGTCTGAAGATGAACGATTAGCCGCATGTCATCCCAAAATATTTGCCTTTCGAGTTTGTTCATGTTCCGGTACCTCTCGACAACGATTCTTACCATTTCATTGTCACCAAAATCCTCTCCGACATCGCCCTTTGGAGGAGGAAAAAAAACTTAAGTATTGCTAATGTGGATCTATATCGCTTAAAGGGATTACGCCATATTCATACTTAGCTATCATATGGCAACAAGGGAGACCCATAGACTTCATCATGTTGCAAACACACACCTCATCCGTCTTGGTTCCCCATATGTCGATCAAATACACCTCAACCATTAACCTCTTAATGCAAGCATGTGAAACATTATAGTGGAGTCCCTTGAAAAACCGAAGATCCTCTATTTTCTTGATGTTACCACCTTTGTCTACAATCTTTTTGTACTTCATGATGCGGTTTTTTTGAAACTTCTCATTAATTCTCTCAAACTCGAGGTTGAAGTAAACCTCCATAGCGTTAAACACCACCACAAAATTATCGACACATCCAAAGAGAGTTTTCTTCAACCGGTGGTGAGCTGATTCTACCAAACTTGTTGCTTGATTCCCAAAGTGTTTATGGTGGTTGGTAAAAGCATAAATGAAGTTCTCTTTGTGCGGTTCCAACCATTGCTTCACCACATATGTTACAATATCCTCAGAATATTCGGGGCTAAACCAATGTTCAATAAATTCGGCAAGATTTAGATTATACTCTTCTTTGGTGAGAGACCAAGTCAATGCCTCCCATTCCCTGGAAAAAGCAACCCATTTAGCGTGATTTATGGTGTGTTGTTTGTCGAAATCCTCTTTTGCATCCGCTTGTTCATCTTCTGGTAGCTTACTAATCTCTTCCAATGCTTTCCTCTTAGGTGTACAAAGTTGATGCTTGCTCCTATTCATCACATTGCACCATATATGAAATGTACAAAGCATATTATGTGCCAATGGGAAGACTCTCTCTATTGCTTTCATCAATGCTACTTCATTGTCCGTTACTATAACCCCGGGGATATCATCATATCGGTAGATCGCCTTCACTTGTTGTAGATCCCAAGTGTAACTTGGTTCTAGCTCGTCCTTCAGAAAACAAAAAGCAACCGTAAACGGTACGACTTGGTCGACGTTCTACCAACAATGTTCAACAATGGCATCTCATATTTGTTTTTCTTGTAAGTGCAATCCATTATAATAACTTCATGGAAGCATTGAGCCAGTTGAACACTCTTCGGATGAGCAATGAAGAGATGGGTTATTTCTTCTTCCAGACCAACCTTCTTTTGAATCGCGTAGCCTTTGTCTTGAGCCAACAAAAACAATTGTTGCATGACTTTTCTATCCTTCCATTCATTCCTTTTAATTATCTCAATTGCATTGTAAATGGTATGTATAGATGATACGTTATCCTTGTTATCATCCTTTAATAAGCGAAGAATACCATCTGGTGAAATTCTCATTCTCCTATATTTAGTTATTTTCTCTGTTTCTTGAGGAGTGAGCCTTGCGGCCATTGTGTGTCCTTCAAGATCCTCCAGACGGGGGTGGTTGTGATGACCTACCACCTTATCCGTAGATAGAACCCATCCTTTCCTTTCTTTGCACTTACTAAATACTAGCTTGAACGGACATTTAATTTTCTTTGAGCATGTTGTGTTCTTCCTCTTCGTCTTTCCTTTATACACATAATCCTTCCTCTTGTGACTAGAATCCGGATCCCCACTTCTCTCACAAACCATTTCTAAACGAGTTTTGCTTTCTTTTCCATTCAAAACTAATATGCACATGGCTCTCTTGGCATGCTCTCTATCCCAATTATTCGCATCAATAGGTAAGTCAAATACTAAATCATTGACATAGTGATGGGATGTATCTTCGAACAAAATACCAACCAGAGAAGGTTGTTCATCAATTGGTATAGGTTGGCATTCAATCTGAAAGAAATGGAACAACATCATCAATTGCAATTACAATAAAGTTAGGTAACAACATAATTTTATCGCGGTAACTGAACTCTTGGTTTGGTTACCTTTTATTTTATCTAGGTAACCAAATATAACTCTGGAACTGTTGATGATTTTTTTTTTTTGATAAGTTCGGTTAGTTATGCTGTTGGGATCAAGTTTTCGAAACAACCGAACTTATTATACTTAATCTACTCTTATATTATGTATAGTTCGGTTAGATATCTGGTTTTTATGTAGTGTGCGAATCAACCAAACTTTGTAAACTAAGTTAAATCTTTCTTTTACGTAAAGTTCGGTTTGTTGTTGGTTGCAAACCAATCGAACTTAGTACAATAACTTCAATATTATTTTTACGTAAAGTTCGGTTTGTTATTGATTGCGACCAAACCGAACTTTGTACACAAAGAATAATCTTATTCTACCAAAAGTTCGGTTGGTTAATATTGGTTGCGAAACAACCGAACATTACTATGGAATACCATGAAACTTCCATTAATATATCGTTCGGTTACCTGCGTGTTTGGCCAAAGTAACCGAAGCACATTTTCAGATTAGTTCGGTTACATGTTCTTCACAAAAGGTAACCGAACTACTTCAAAAATTTACATTTGGTTTGAAAATTTGGAGCAATTCAACTAACATTAGCTAAGTTTGGAGCATACCTGGAAACCCAAATACTCTTCCTCAAGTTGTGGTTGATAAAATCCATCTTTTTCATCTTGAGATTGAGATTGTGTTTGGGGAAGAATACATTCACCATCTAATAAATAACTAATATCCTGATCATTGTGAAGATTAACAAAAACTCTAGGAGAGGATGGAGATGAAGAATCAGTTGAGCATTCATCACTTGAATACCCCCAATTAGTGAATTGGAAATAACTTTTTTTCCATGGTTTTCTCCTTCATCTTCCCTAAATTTACTCTCTAAAAAATTCTACTACTTTTTATAAAAACCAATCTTTTAATTTAATCTCACTAATTAATTTTTATTTAATCATTTCACTAATGATTTCACTAATCATAACCCAAAAATAATTAAAAGGGTAATTTAGGTATTAATTAAAATATATTAATAAGGGGTTACCTACATTTATAAGGGGTGTCCTACCCTTAAAAAAACAATGGTCCCGAAAATATGGTTCAATAAAAATGCCGGGAAATTCATTTGGGCCGAAAAGCCCAATACCAGAATGTTATTAGGAACCAGTTTTTTGGACACCAAGGTGGTTTCCTTTGGTGGAGGCCATTCTCTCTATTTTTATTTTTATTTTTTTTTTGAAGCAAAAAATGAATTCATTGAAAGATAATCAATCATACAAATGATTATTGTCTATAAGAAGTTGAGTGCTGATCTCAGGTGGACCAGAACTCGTCCAAGTACAAGAAATTGCATTAACTCTAGCTAGTCTAGAGACAATGTCTGCTACTTTATTTCTTTCCTTTGGAATGTGATAACATTTCCAAGAGGTATGTCTACTAAAAAAGATACGAATGTCTTTAATCATATTAACCAAGCGCCAGTCGATAGGAGAATTCTTCATTGCTGCATCAACTACTGTCTTAGCATCCATCTCAAACTGCACCTTCTTTAGCTTGAGTGAATGTACCCAATTAACGGCCTCCCACAATCCCTTGCATTCTGCCTCCTCCGCGCTTCTAATATCCTTTAGGTTGATGCATTTGGCTTCCTGCTGGGTACCTGCATGGTTTCGAATGATTAGACATATACCACCCATTGAATTTAAGAACGATCCATCACAATTAATAGTAACAAAGTCAGAAGAGAGTGGAATTCAGTTAACTGAACTAAGACAACATCTATAATTACTAGGAACAAGTTTGTTCCATTTTGTTGTATGGTCTTCAATATAGCTCTTGCAATTCTGGATCAACTTGTTTGGATGAACTTCACTGTTTTCAAAAACCTTATCACATCGAGTTGTCCATAAACATCATGCAGTTATGGATCTTTTGCATAAATCCACTACTGAGATTTTTTTGAGAAAAAGATCATCAAACCAAGAACCAATCCAACATAGGATGATTACCATTATCCGACCAACCAAGAATTGCAAACCAGACCATACGAGGAGTGTTACAGTATCAAAGGACATGAGCCGGTGTCTCTTGGTTACATTCACAATACAGACAGGTATTAACAATTCCTAGAACTTTCTAACTGGGTATATCTCTTGTAGACAACAGATTGGACATATCTTTCCACATAAAATGTTTGATCCTGGGAAGAAGTGGTAGATTCCATAACTATTTATAGATTTTGACCATTCTCTCACCTATAGTTGCAGAACCATTCTCTTCTTCAAACAACTTGCGATAAGTAGATTTAACAGAAATGGAGCCATTTTTCTCTAATTTCCAAACTAGTCTGTCTTCCTGACTATCATGAATAGGGATGCTTAGGATGTGGTTAACTATGTTATCCTCGAAAATATCTCTCAAAATACAAATATCCCAAGAAGAAGAGTTTGGAGAAAAAAGCTGGTATATATACTGGAATTGGAGATGGGTGGTGCTACCAGATTTAGGGTTTGGAGGAGTTGGTAGATCCTTGATCCATATATGCTGCCATATGCGAATCTTTTTGCCATCTCCAAAACACAAAAAGATGTTTTTAAGGACAAAGCTCAGCTCATAGCTGATATTTCTCCAAGACCAAGTCAAGTTCAACTTGTTTTTTAAATTAAAAAGATCACCATCTGCGTAGTACTTAGCCCGTAGAACTTAGTCATCATTGATTCTGTGTCAGAGCACAACTTCCACGCCAACTTTGTTAACAAAGATCTGTTGAAGATTTTCAAATTTATGAAACCTAAACCACCCCCCCCCCCCCCGTCTTCTTTAGGTATCTGAGTTCTTTTCCAGGTGACAACATGATTGCCCCTGCAATTTTTTTTATTTCACCAGTATTTCTGTTGAGATGAACACATCTTGTTGATTGTAGTATCTGGCAGTTTGAAAATTGACATATGATGAATGGGAATGGCGTTGGAGATATTTCTAACCATCACAGATCTTCCCGCTTCATTGTTGTTCGCACCATTCTATTTTGCAAACCTGTGATCCATTTTATCACAAAGAGAAGATAAAGGAATACGTTTTCTTCTACCCATAAAAAACGTCAGCCCTAAATATCTTTCATCTAAAATATCCAGGTATCTCACCTGTAAGGTACCACTTATTAGTTGACAAGCTTCTGAATCCATATTTACACTGAAGTATATAGCTGATTTGTTGAAGTTTATCATCTGACCTGAGAAACTTGAGAATTGCTTAATAACATGAAGGAGCTTGTTAACTTGGGTATCATTAGCTTTACAAAATAGTAAACAATCATCCGCGAATAACATATGGTTTATTTTTGGAGCCGAGCGAGAGATTTTCATACCAGTTAACTGACCCATGTGTTCACAGTGTGCCAGAAACCATGAGAAAGATTTCATTGCCAAGATAAATAAATAAGGTGACAATGGGTCACCTTGACGAATACCTCGAGATGGTTTGAAAGATGGAGTTGGAGAGCCATTGAGCATAACTTCAATCTGCGTAGTAGAGATGCACTGAGAAACAAGCTGCTTGAACTTTTCGGAGAAGCCAAAATGTTTAAGAATATCCAACAAAAAACTCCACTCAATCCTATCAAAGGATTTGTACATGTCCATCTTAAGAGCTAGATGGCCACTAATTCCTTTTTTTTTCTTCATTGGTTGAACAATTTCCTACACTAAATAAATATTCTCTGAAATTAATCTGCCAGGAACATACGCGGATTGCATAGGCGAAATGATTGCAGCGATATGCTTTTTCAATCTTAAAGCTATAATTTTAGATATAACTTTATAGGTTGTGTTGCAAAGAGCAATCGGCCTAAAGTCTTCTGGTTTTTGAGCAATATGCACTTTTGGAATCAGTGAGACTCTTGTTCTGTTTATCTACTTGAGAAGAAAACCTGAGTGAAAAAATGATTTCACAAGCTTATATAAATCCTCTTTCACCGTTCCCCATTGTGTTTGGTAAAATCCAGGGGGAATCCGTCTGGACCTGGAGATGTTCATGGTTCCATGGTCATCAAGGCTGAGTGGATTTCTTTGTCTGAGAGAATAGATTCAAGATGGTGGTTATCCTCATCAGTAATATAGTATGGTATGTGTCGAAAGAAGTTGTTGATGTCCACTGGAGAAGAAGTCGTCATGATATTTTGGAAGTGATTCTTGAGCAGAGATGATAAAGAGTCTCTATCATTACACCATGTACCATCTGGAGCTAATATGGCATCAATTCTGTTGCGTGATTTTCTCCTGTTCATTCTGATGTGGAAATATTTTGAATTTAAATCCATATCATTGTAAAAATGATCCCTTGCCTTTTGTCTATTGGAACTTGCTTGGATTTCATTAAGTTGCATGATTTCCTGTTCTATCTTGACGACTTCTTCTGTATTAGAACCACAGACATCTGAAGCTTGACGATTAGAAATACGATGTTGCAACTAGCTAATGGAGTTGGATAAATCTTTAAACATACATTTACTCCATTGGGACAAAAACTGTCTTATGGTGGACAGTTTGTTAGTGAAAACAAAAACATTAGAACCTGTAAATATGTTAGACCAAGCAACTTTATTTTTTTCAACACAAGTATCATTTGATAATCAATGTTCAAAAAACTTCCAATTTCTACCCGTTACATTGTTATGTTTGCACAATTCTAACATAATGGGAGCATGGTCCGAGCCATTTTGAGGTAAATGAGTAAGCAAGGAATCAGGATAAGTGATGAACCGGTTAAGTTAACTAGAGCTCTATCAAGCCTAGACTTAAAATAACCCGTGCCATTCTTATTACTAGACCACATAAATAGGTTACCACTAAATCCTAAATCAGAAAAATCTGCCTCATTGATTAATTCTAGAATATCACTAGAAATAGTTTGGAAAGATTGGGAATTTTTATCATTAGGGGAAAGTGTGATATTCAAATCACCTATAATAACCCAAGGTGTATCTATAGAATTTCTAAGATGACAAATCTATATCCATTGATCAAGCTTCTGATGAATGTAAGGAGTTCCATAAATGCAAGACAGATACCAGACACCTCTACTAGGATCATTAAGAATTTTAGCATTTATTATTTTATCAGTATGGGAGACGACATCAAGTTGGAAACCATCCTTCCAAAGAAGAATAATACCTCTAGCCAAACCAATGGAGGGAACAACAAACTTATTTGGCATATTTAAGAATTTCGAAAGGTCAATAATTCTATTGTCCTTAATTTTTGTTTCACTCAGGAAGATAATATCAGGTGAGTGTAAATGGTTAAGAAGATTCAAGTGATCACGGGTGTTTCTACCTAGAAAACCCTGACAATTTCAGCTTACTACTTTCATGTTTAAAGAAAAGAGAAGAGCAGGATTATTACAAAAAAATGGACAAAACTCAAAGAAATAACGAAAATTATTGATGAGAAGTTTAGAAATTACCAGCGAAGAAACTGCAGCCGCCTCATCCATTACATGGAAGTTCTCCTTAGTAATATTATTCTCAACCAGGTCATGCTCCATACCATAGATCTCACTAATAGATGGATCTTGACCAGCATTGTGACCATTATTTTGAACAGGGTTCATATCTTGAACGTCATCATCATCATCTTCAGAGATTATCGATCTTTTGAGGGTTCTAGTTGCTTTAAGATATTCTTCTTGCTCTGACAGCTTTCTTCTACTGGCTTCACAGATTCTTTGAATCAACTCATTAATATCTTCACAGATTTTCACTCCATAAATAACAGCTAGCTCATGACAGTATTGAATATACTGATCATTAGTGTATCTCCTTATCTTAAGATCATGTGCAATATTAGCACATTCATCTTTGTTGTGATCAATTGTCAGACAATGAGGACAAAGAACGTGGGGTTTCCATTCCCAGTGATATCTAACCCATGTTACACCCCCAGCTCTGGTGTTCCACCATCCACCTCTAAAAATAGGTTTGCTCAGATCAATGTTTACCCTGACAGAAATCATAGAACCATAAGTAGGATGACAGTTCTCTGGTTTTGTCCATACTTTAGGACCCAATTTAAGAAGTGCTTCTTCTATCACTTGAACTGAGTGATGCTCAAGTAATAAGTTTTTGAACTGTATAGTCTACTCCTGTTTAGTAAACTTCAATTCTTCCAGAGGAATGGAATCATCATAAGCGAGAAGGTTAAGGTGAGACTTACAAATATTCCAAGGATATTTCTTAAGTACTGCTTCCATTTTTTCCTTTGTTTGGAACTTGAAAAGGAAAATATTTTTATCTAGTGCACGGGTCTCCCTGAACTTATAAGACTTCCAAAGTGGTTTCAGTTCTTGCCTAACATCATCAGTTTCCACCGAACCTTCAATGAAAAGTTTACCTATTAACGTATGACCTCTTTCTTCTTTTGCAGCTTCTAAAGCCTTAGACGAACCTACTTCCTTTCTCAACCTCATGGATGAAATGTCAAGAATATTGGCATTTTGAAGATGATTATTAATTGTCGAAAATGGGTTTTTGGAAGTGGATTCCATAGTGTTTCACTGAGGGATGGAGATAAGGATTTCGTCTGTGGAGTAAAGATGAAAGATCCACATATCTTGGTTATATAGATAAGAAAAGGTCTGAAGATGACCAAAATTAGTTGCAGTAAAATAAGGAAAATCTTTTATACGCGTAAATACGTATATTGCATGGATTATCTTCAGAGATATGGCGTTAATAGAGAGCAAAGAAACCGGAGGACAAATCAAAGTCACTTTGACATAGTGGAAAGGACAGTTGAATATAATAACAAAATTAACTAATCCTTGTTGTAATTTCAGAGAATAGTTATAAAACCGCCAATTAGACTTTTTGAAAATTTGAAAAATTCCTAACTCATCGGTATTGAATAACTCGGATCGGTTCATTGCAGATGAGATGACATCTTGACGATATTTGTGATTGCTAGAAACATTTGAATCATACAAATGATTCACTGTTACACACTGGTTCATACTGGTAAGATACATCATGAGGTTGATGGGTTGCAAAACTGCATGAAAAGAAGTTGACTTGCATACTACGGTTGATTGAATCCATATTGCTGTGAACAATAGAATGATAAAATAGGTCCAATATTAGAAGCCTTCCATGAGTCACAACAGATGAGGCTCTGCAAGAAATTAAGAACTTATTAGATAGATTAGGAATGACAGTCTAAGAACCAGGGAAAAGAAAGGAAAAACAGAAAGGGAGATTGAGATTAATCGAAGAACATATATAAGGAAAAGACGGGAAAGATTCAAAAGAATAAAACAATCCAAATCATGTATAACAATAAGTTGAAAGAAATCAGAAAATCATGAAAATAAAATCGATTAGAACGGGTGAAAAATACAAAATTGTAAACTGAATTAACTCAGTTTACTCCGGTTTGCATAGTTTCTCCGCGTCATGTGTAGTATGATATATTTTCTTTTAGGAATTAGTTAGTAGAGTAGTTCTTAGAGAACATCGCAAACTGAACTACCCAAAAACCATATAGAGACATGAAAAGTACCATGAAAAACAGGGGTACTGTTTTAGATTTTGGTTGGGTCTACACGGTTTTGGGTTTTCCGCTCGGACGATTCAAGGGGCCATTCTCTCTATTTTAGTAGATTATTTTGAAGTAATTTGCAACACTCTTTGTTAATAAAACACCTTTCTCTCCTGTAGTTGCAGGATTTCCCACACTACACCCTTGTCAAGAATCTATGAAAATTAAGTCATAATTGTGGATGAACAACAACACTTTTATTAATTCTCTTTCAGGAAGATTTACAAGAAATATCAAAACTCAGAAGTACAACTTTCTTTCTGGAGTTTCTCTCTCCTCAAAACTTTCTCAACTCTCAAAAATACATCATCCCTTTCTGGATTTAGTCGAATCCTTTATATAGTAAAATACATAGTGGAAGACAGCTAAGATTTCCCCTTAATTCGGATCTACTCTGCGATCTCATCGCCGTAACTTTAGTCTTCACCATCGCCAACTTTGTTACCATCGTGAAGCAGACTTGTTCTTCTCATATATCTTCAGTCATTAACCATTATATTACTCTTTTGTGACACTCGCCAAATGTCATTGAAGAATCTTGCGATGCTCTCGTCAAAGTGTTGTTAATACTTGTAGAAATGTTTGGATTTCTCGCAGAAGTGTCGTTTCCATCGCGAGAATATCATTGTGGAGATATTCTGGTCCTACATCTTGCCTCTTCTCATGTCTTTTCTGCGAAGAAGAGAATATCATGAGAATCAAAATGATGCAACTACTTATTTTTTCATTATCATCTTTGCTTTGACACGTTTCTATGTTTCTTCACCAGCTGTCTCCATGCAATTTCTCCTTCCAATCAACATATGACACGTTGATTTAAACCGCTGCGATTTGACCGTTCATGTCCTCTCGTTATATTAATTGCATTTATTTTCTCGAGAAATCTCTTCCTCTATAAATACCTCTCATTCTTCTCTTTTCCTCTTTTTACTTTCTTCTTCATTCTTCTTCTCCGCAACTTTACTGTTCTTCCGTAAATTGCGCATTTATTATTCTCGCGATTTCTTCTTTTTCAATTTCTTCCTTCATTCCCATACTTCAAAAATGGTGGCTGCTGGTGCTAAAAATTTGACTGCGTTTAACGAGATGAGAGAAAATCTCAAAAACAAAGGTTTTACTTTGTCAACAATTCCAGGTCAAGATTCTAAATCTGAACTTTCTGTCAAGTTATTTTATGAACATCAACTTTCTCGCAATAAAATTATAGTATCGCTAGGTCAACTTGAAGCCGGCATTCCCATTCCACTTTATGACCCAGAACTTCCCTTGTTTTATCAAATAATTTCTCATGAGAAATTTTCACGAGAAGTGTATCAGTTAGGTGGAGATTGTATTAGATTATTACTTGAATATGCCTCTCGCGGGGATAATAAAGGTTCTCGTTATCCTGATGAAGCGAAAAATCATGAATTCAAAGATGTTCCTATCATTCCTGCGATGTATACTGTGGAAAATTTCTTTACCAATTATGACATAATTCCCATGAAAAGAGATCCCACTCGCTGGGGATTCCGCTTACAGAAGAAAGATAAAATCGCTGAAGATAAAATTGTTATGTTGGATATTGATTTTCATACAAAGACCAATCAAGGCCCTTGCCATTCTAGCGATGACAAATGGTTTATTTTTCCATTACTTCTTGAAGGAGATTATATCTCTGGTTCTCTCGCATTGCCCATGAATCTTCAAGAGTATCAGCCATGGGTCTTTAGTTGGCTTGAAAAATCTAAAGAAGTATATATCCGCTCAACTTTTGCATTATTATTATTCACTATCTTCCTTATATTTTTACATCCTCGCTAATCTCTTTGATTTTTCTTAGATTGACAGAATGAAACACATCTATAAGCTCTTTAGAAAACCCAACACTCTCTTAGCTCTGAGATCCTTCACAGATGAAGTAAGAAATATTCTTTTAATGATTTTAACAATATATTGTTGCCACTATTTCTTATCTTTATCTGTGATCGCAGGTGATTGAAGAGCTTGAACCCTTAGAACCAAAACCCAGGGGAAAATTTTCTACTGATCGCAAAGGAAAATCTGCTGCCTCTGCTAAAGAAAAGCCTATTTCCCCTCATGATGATAAATCTGGCGATCCTCCTTCAAAGAAAATAAAAACTCAATATTCTTCTTATTCAACTCCTCAATATACTCCTGATGACCTAAATGTTGATGTAGATAAAGATAATGAGGATAACTTTGATGTTGATAATGGTTCTCCTTCCATGGTGAATTCTTCTCCTTATGAGTCTTCCATGGCTCAGCTATCTAAAATTTTTGGCGATACTGAACATGGTATCCCAAATAAGTGCGGAGATGAAGCTATTACTAAAATATCTCAGTCTCTCGCTAACATTTGCGATGCTCATATCTTAGCTGATAATGCTTCTCTTCGCGGAGTTTCAAGATCGCTGACTCCCAGTCTCTTGAATTCTCTTGGTATACTGGTATGTTTCCTATTGTTTATTTTTGTATTTATTTCTTCGCCAAATTTCTTCGCCAAATCTTAATTTACATAACCCTCTCGCAGGTTGGAAGGGATTCTTTTGATGTTGCTTCTGATCTAGATAAAAGATGTGCCAACTCTGAAAAGAAAGCTGCTAAACTTCGTGAAGATAAAGAAAAATTAGAATCTGAAGTTATTGAGCTTCGCAAGAAGAATAAATAGCTGGAGACTGAAGCTTCTGTTGATAAGCAAAAGATCTCTGATCTTGATAGAGCTAACCAACAACTCTATGGTATGACTGATTTCCTTTCTCTCTTAATTTTTTTTACTTTATCGCAGCTTATTCAAGTGACCACTTTTAACTTGCAGATATTTATGGTCTTACTGACGAGGCTATACTCTTTCAATCTTTCCCTGAATTTGTAGATGATCATACTCTTCTCGCCTATCTTAATAATTCTTTAACTAATTTCTCAGATGATAAGATTAAATCCTTCTCCATAGATGAACTTAGATCCAAGCTTAATCTTTTAAAAATTGAACACAAATTCAATTTAGGTCTGACTGATAGATATAAGCATTTTTATCTTGATTCAAAGAAAGAAATAGATAGATTAAGACAGAAGAATAGCGATCTTATTGACGAGAAATATCTTGATATCAAAAAGGGATCCAAGACCCTAGCAGACTTTCATAAAACTCTCCTTGATGTTCAAATGGACAGAGATAAACTTATCCGCGAGAATGAAGATCTTCTTGCGAGGGAGACTCAAGTTCGATCTCGTCTCCTTATTAATAGCGATGACAAATTTGCTTGGGCTGCGAAGGTTCTTGATAATGCCAGGAATGATCTAGGTGTAAATGTTAGCCTTCAACTTGAACAAGCGGCTTTAATTAGGGATATGATTTCTGAAAGAGAAGGTTGTTAACTTGTTCAAATCTTGCTAATTTTTCATTTTAATATTCTTCTTGATAAAGCTTCTAATTCATTGTCACATTCTCGCAATTATTGAGGGGAATTATCGCAAGAGATTTCAAGAACTTGAAGATGAAAAACATCAACTCGCGACCAAACTTACTACTCGCAATGAGAAGTATTCAAGATTGAAGGACCATCTCAAAATTACTACTGCGAATTTTAACAGATCTCTTGTTATTACTCGCAATAAATTCATTAAGTTGGTTTGTGATGATCATAATATCTCCTATTCTGCATATCCTGATCTAGAAGAAGAAATCCCAGAAGAAATTCCAAGACATGCTATCTGTGATAGCAAAGCTGAAGATTCTAGCGATGAAGACAGTATTGGTGATGAAGAAGATGAAGAAAATTCTGATGATGAAGAGAAATCTGACAATAGCGAAGGGAAGAAATCTGACGATGAAAATGGTGATCAGTCTAATTAGTTTTCTGCTTATTTTATCTTCTTTGTATAATTATTTCCTCTTTTTTGTAATTAGCTGCGAGTTTCTCCGCTATTATAAACTCCTTTTGCTTCTATCTGTATAAGTCAAAAAACAATTCTCTTCTGCAAAGCAATCAATATAATTGTTATCTTTTAATGATCTGTATAAGTATGTTACTTAGTAAATGCAATTTTATCATATGCTAGATAAATAATAATTTCATCATTCTGTGCATTCCCATACTTGCCTCTATTATTCATCTGCAATAAGAAAAAATTGCATAAAAAGATTAAATATTAGTTGTAGTAAAAATATATTACGCTTTATTACTGGCGTTAAATTATGCCTCAGTACTTGCGAAATTTCATAATATTGCGAGCAGTATCGCAATAATCTTTTGGTCTTATTATGCCTTCTTAGTTAAAGGTCTTATTTTGCCAACTTTTTCATTTTTATGCGACAAAATCGCAGGACGTCTTTACATTTGCATGTATCGACCCATTGATCTTGTCTTATCAGTATTTCTTGATTATATTGCGACAATATGACAAGTCTAAATTCTCTTGCGAAATCAAAGCCTCGTGACATTTCCGTCTTGCGATGAAATCGCAGGACGTCTTTACATTTTCATGCAAAAACCCATTGATCTCATCTTAACTTTTTCTCTTTAGGCTTTTTTCCTTTGTATAATTTTCGTCACGCGACAATATGATAGGCCTAAATGATCTTGCGATCATAAATCCCCATGACATTGTCGTCTTAAGACACTTATCAGCTCCCTAATGGAGGGTGCCGCCCTTATCTTCCCCCATGGTTGCCCCTTCAAGGAGGGCACATCGGCCATACAAGACTAGCTCCTCCCATCCAGATTTACCAACAACCAGCTGTTTTCGCAGCCTCTTGTCCTTTATGCCTATATGGATTATAGTTACGAGACTGCACCCTAAGTGGGGTTTTCTTCAGGCCAAGTGCATCATAGCCAAGACTTACCAAGAATGGCAAGGGAGTTTCGTACGCCCTTGGCACCCTTGGCTCAACCGTGTACCTCGGCGCCTTGGTCATACTTTGCACTTCTTGGAAGAGATTCTCGGTCGTCCAACCAGGGTATAACCATATATAGTTGGAAATCCAAGATCTCTCTCCCATATAGGTTTTATTTAACCCCAACATCTGCATGACTCAGGATCCAGCTGCGGTATAACCTTACCCCTGAATCATGTCAAGAGATACCCCCTCCTATGACGTGCTATTAGGTCTTACATTTGCCTCTTGTGAAATTTTATTCGCGAACTAGGGTGCACGCCATAAAGGTTCGTCCCATTCTTTAATCTCTGCGAAATTTTATTCACGCTTCTCGCGAGTATTTTAACTCTGATAGAATTTCATAACTTTGTAAAATCTTGCGATTCTTTTAAGAAGAATATTCTGTTCAATTACATATTATTCAAACAAATCATCCATAAAGTTCTCTAAAGTTCATTACTTTACCTCTTCTACTTACTATTTTCTGATTCTGCTTTGCTGCTACGTTTTACTGTTGTTTCTCTTTCTGCGAGACGCTCGTCACCAGCTTGCACATCCTCTTTCCGCTCTATTGTATCAATCATTAATCTTTCACATCTCTGTTGTTGTTTGATTTTGTACTTCCAATTGTTATTCTTTTCAGCTCTTTCTTCACAAGACTTCATGTCGATTTCATAACATTTCTTGCTTTCTCCCCAATCTCCCTTAATAATTTCAATACCTTTAGGATGAGGAAATTTGATATATTGGTGATAAGTGGAGGCAACACCCAATATCCCATGTAACTAAGGTCGTCCTACCAAGGAATTGTAAGGTGATTCGATGTCCACAACGAAGAATAAGATTTTTAAAGATATTCCTTTTAACGGTATCTGCATTTCAATTTCCACCTTTGGTTTGTTAGATGTACCGTTAAATCCATAGATTTTATATGTTGATGGTATCAAATCTTCATCTCTTCCGCCCATGGTTCTATATGTATGATAGAATAAGATATCAACTGAACTCCCGATGTCTATTAAGACTCTGTTGATGGCCCAAGAGTCTTCAACTTTACCATCATTTTCTTCATCTTCTTCTGGTATTGGCTTTGGGTTTATCTCTAGCCTTACTACCAACGGCTTATCATGCTTCTCGCCAAGCCCTGGTATATCTTGTGCACTGAAAGATATAGTTTGTTTTTGCCATTCTTCTAACGGCGAGGCTCTCGCGATATTCATTATTTCTCGTCCATCTGTATTTTTCGCGAAGACTCTTCTTAAAACATTATCATGGAAATCTTCTATAGTTCTGTAGGAATATACTATGGAATTACAAAACAAATTCTTTGCTTTAGCCCTAACTTCTATCACGAATGATTCTGCTCCTTTTACAGCATTCACTCTGCGAGTTTCTGGTGTTGGAGGCAATCGCTGAGATTGTGGATGTCCTACTAAAAAGTGATTTAGTTTTCCTTGTTCGATCATCCTTAAAATTATCCTATTTACATTCCTGCATTCATTTACTGTGTGGCCATGAAAATGATGGTAAACACAAAATTCTTGATTGCGATTGTTAGGATGTGGTTCTTTTCCCATGTTCCATGGGGATGGTATATTTTCCATTAAAATGATAGCTTCCCAGATTTTTTCTATACTAGCATTGAGAGGAGGCATCTTAATTTCTTCCCATATGATCTTCTGATTTCCTTGTCCTCTATAGTTATTCTGCCTTTTTCCGCCATAAGTTTCTTGCGGCTGATCAAGCCTTTGAATTTTGTTATTTCCACCACGATTGTAGTAATTCTTCTCTGGTTATCAATTTCTACTTTTTCTTGTTGCACTTGTGAGCTTCTCGCTACATTGTTTATCATTTTAGGAAGTAAACTCCCATTTGCAGATCCAGAATTGGTGTTCACGATGGGGTATGATTCCATCTCATTTTGTTTCTCCTCCAAAGCAATGTATTCTTCCTGTAGTTCTCGTAGTTCAGTCATAGTGATTGTATTCTTAACTCTAAAAATTTATATGTACAGTAGATTGGTCGCGAACATTGCATTGATAAAATACAAGATAAGATATCTTTCATCAACTCTTCCTGCCATATCACTACACATTGCCTTCCATCTTATTGTTAAATGTTTCAGACTCTCGCCAACTCTCTGTTTTAACCCAAACACATCTTCAATACCCGGCCGCGATGAATTGTTGCTAATATACGCTCCCAAAAATGTAGCTTTTAAATGATCAAAAGAAGTTATAGTATTTTTTGGTAATCCCTCGAACCATTTCAACGCCTCGCCAGTTAAGCTAGATGCAAAATATTTGCATAGCACAGCATCATGATTTTCCCACTGTAGCATACATATAACATAAGCTTTGACGTGTTGAACATCACAAGTAGTTCCATCAAAAATGCTGGTTAACGCTGGTAAATTTCATCTTGGAGGTATCCCTCTTAACTGTACTTCTTGAGTAAATGGAGTTCTCGCAGCTTCTTCAATAGCTTCATCAAGTTGCCTTCTACCTCCTTATCTTCTATTGTTTATTATTCCTCGCATTTCTGCTAATTCTCTCAGTATTTGCTCATTCTCAGATGAGTTTTTCTCCATTGGCCTTTTTAGTGCAGCTTCCCTTCTTCTGTGCTCTTTCCTTTCTTGTCTCGCGAGATTTTGTGTGTCTTCTTCTTCACTGTCATCTCGTCTTTCCTTGCGATTTCCTATTTCACCCTCTTCTTGAAATCGTAGTTGTCTACTTTCTTCTCTACGAAATTCTTCATTTCTCCTCATTTATCTTCGCTGCCTTTCTAATCTTCTTTGTATTCTATCATACTCCTCTTGAATATTATCATTGTAGCGATTTTGTGTATGTCTCCTTTCTCGATTTTCATGGTTATTTTTTCGTACCGCTTCCCGAAA
Organism: Papaver bracteatum; assembly: GCA_023529315.1. Classification (NCBI taxonomy): domain Eukaryota; kingdom Viridiplantae; phylum Streptophyta; class Magnoliopsida; order Ranunculales; family Papaveraceae; genus Papaver; species Papaver bracteatum. The sequence goes on from JAJJWX010000213.1 coordinate 258,836, forward strand.
TTCTTGGTTTTCTATTTCTGCCCTTAATCTTTCTCTCTCGCAAGCTAGGCGTGCTTGTTCGGCGTAATGTCTCTCAATTTCTTCTTCAATTATTCTTTGGTTCCTTTGATTCTCTCGCCCATGTAATATCCTCCTACCTTCTTCTGGATTTTCTTCTTCATTTTGATTGTTTCTCCCCCATTGATTATTATTTTTGCGTCTATTATCCAATGTTTCGCCATGCGGATTATAGCGATCTCCAATTATCTCTTCTTCTCTATTACATTGTTCCCCATTTAAATTTTGCATTTCTTCTCTAACGTTTCTCATTGGGGAATTTTGCCTTGGTTCTTCTCTGAATGATCTTGAATTTGATCTAACAGTACTTCTTGATCTCCTTCTTTGTAACCTCAAATTCTCCATTCTTAGCTCATGATTTTGTCTTGTTAAATTCGCACGCTCTTCTGCCTCTAATCTTATTTCTTCCTGTATTCTTTGTCTCAAATCATCTATTATTTCACGTCCTTCATGAATTAATCCTCCATCCACTTCTTGATTTCTTTCTCCTTCTTCCTCATTTCTTAATTGTCGATTTTCTGTCTCTTCTACTGAATCTGACCTCCAAGTATGCACACTCACTCTATTATAATCCACACCCCTATCTTGCGTTTGTGCTTGTTGATTCGGCTGTTGGATTGAACTTTCTGTTTCATTTCTTGTTCTATTTCTTCCTGATCTTATCTTTAAATATTCTTCTAATTCACCTGTTCCTTCACCTGCAAGTCTTTTACTTCTCCTCACAATTGTTGGTGGTTCTGATGTGTTTCTTCTTCTTCTAGCCATTTCTTCAATTCTAACCATTTCTTCAAATTTTCAAGTTGTAATTATAGATTTCTTAGCTTGATTCTCCCTGTTTCGAGCGCCAAAATGTAGTTGCAGGATTTCCCACCCTACACCCTTGTCAAGAATCTATGAAAATTAAGTCATAATTGTGGATGAACAACAACACTTTTATTAATTCTCTTTCAGGAAGATTTACAAGAAATATCAAAACTCAGAAGTACAACTTTCTTTCTGGAGTTTCTCTCTCCTCAAAACTTTCTCAACTCTCAAAAATACATCATCCCTTTCTGGATTTAGTCGAATCCTTTATATAGTAAAATACATAGTGGAAGACAGCTAAGATTTCCCCTTAATTCGGATCTACTCTGTGATCTCATCGCCGTAACTTTAGTCTTCACCATCGCCAACTTTGTTACCATCATGAAGCAGACTTGTTCTTCTCATATATCTTCAGTCGTTAACCGTTATATTACTCTTTTGTGACACTCGCCAAATGTCATTGAAGAATCTTGCGATGCTCTCGTCAAAGTGTTGTTAATACTTGTAGAAATGTTTGTCTTTCTCGCAGAAGTGTCGTTTCCATCGCGAGAATATCGTTGTGGCGATATTCTGGTCCTACATTTCCCTAGAAAACTTTCTCTTCAAAGTTCCAGTGAAATTTGCTCAGATAGGCTCTTTTAGAGCATGATATTTATAGGTGCACAAGTTTTAGCAGGGATGTGGTTTAGCCACTGAAGCCACCATTTTGGCCTCTCTCGGCGGTCAAAACTTTCATCCCGTTGGTAGAAGAATCAACAACATCATCCATAATTACAGGAATTGCAGAACCTTTACACCTGGCCTTTTTCCTTTTTGAGTACTTAGCCGCGACTGAAGTACTCGCCTCCTCGGTCCGATTCTTTGAATCCAAGCACACATGTTTCAGCAGGGTTAATAGGTCGTCATAGTCAGGTTTAAAAGCGTCATCACCACCCACCGCTATGAAATCATGTATATCATGCAACGGAAGCCAGTCATAGAAACAACTAGGAGTTGATTCACCCGAGGCAAATAGGAAAGTATGAGTAAGAACTACCCACCTAAGAGCCAGACGAAGCAAATCCTCATTGTTTCGAGTCAACATCATATATCGATATGATGACAGCGCCTCCATCAAATTTAAATGGCAAATAAGATTAATACAAAACGAATTTAAAAGAATATGCTCCACCAAGAAAGGCCATTCTAAGCAAGGTTTTGAAATAGAAAGAAAGGATACACACGAAAGGGTAAAATCACCCAGTTCTAACTTCAGAGCGAGTTATTTTAAATGTGAATAGCAAGTGGGTTCATACCGTCCTCCGATAGAAGCCAATCACTCATATCCTCGTTAACTACCGACAGATTAAAACCTATTGGTATCTATATCTATTAAAAGAGATCATCGTTTGTAAAAGATGTAGTAGGACCAATTAGTTCAGCTTCGTTATGATCAACATCGCTCTCACTGTGTTGAGAGAACAAAATACGTACATGTTTACCTTTACCAAGAGGGAATCTACGATTTTCCTTGGTAAGAATAGGAGTAAGAACACTCTTATTTTCACCCGCTGAGGTCTCATCACCCGAAGAGTGATCACCCTTTGCTTGGTCTTCAGAGCCGCTCATAGAATGAAAATGGAATCTTTGTTTTCAAGAAGAAACAACGAGAGCAGTCAGAGAGTAAAGAAATAAAGTCTTAATGGGGTAAGGAAAGTGAAACGGACTATAGATAGACCTTCATCATTTTCGCAACTTTCCAAAAACACGATAGTTACCAAAAATATTACCCCAGAGAAGTAGGCTATCTAATGAGGTTAAAAAAAAATATTTTTTTTATCCTTCCATTTTTCTTTTCTATATTTTATTAAGGAAAAGGCCAAAAAAAATTATTACTCCTTCCGTTTCAAAAAGATAGGCTTGTTTCATGTGTAATTTACACATGAAACAAGCCTATCTTTTTGAAAGGGAGGTAATAAGAAAATGCGAAAATTATTATGAAGGTGTCCAAAATGACGACGAACGAATGATTTCCAGCAAAACAAAACCAACTAGTTCAGATATCACAAAATCTATTTATGTCCGAACCCAGAACATCAAAACAGATTTAATCCCAGACAAAAGTTATTCCTCGATTTTCTTCATTCCCAGACATAATATTTTCACACACTTTCCAAATGACCCAACAACAAAAGGTAACAGATTCTAGATGTACACGTTCTTCCCTTTAAGCTTTTAAGACGCCATGCTAAGAAGTTTTATTATAGAGAATTAGTGAACACCCACTTGATTTAAGTGTTCTACAGTTTCTTCATCCCTGTCACAGAACGTGCAATTCGTGTTACCCATAGTAATAATACTCACTAAGCATTTAAATTGTAGGCAATGACTAGATTCTCACAATGCAAAGCTAACCTTTGGTGGAATTATCTTAGACCACAATAGACCACCATTCAAATCATTATTAACAGGGTATTAACAATTGAATTTCAGGGAAAAATGTGCTTGCAAACTAAACTGTCTGCACACGAAATGATGAGTTACAAGCATTTTAAAAGTATTTTTGATTTTAAAAGTAGACTTAGAGATGAAGAAGTAAATAAGTTTGCTTTATTGCTCCTGAGAATTGGTTCTTCTCCTCCAAGGATAGATAGTTTCCTGACACTAGAAGATGGTCTCTTGGAAGTGTTGGTGTATTTTTTGTTCAAACCTTATATTCTAAGCTCATTGAAAATCAAGGGGTTACATATTTCCCTTACTCTCTTTTATATGGAATGATTGCATTCCTCCTAAGGTTGCTTTTTTCTTAGGGTGCTCGATTCATGGTAAGTTAAATACCAATGATATGATGTTGAGAAAGGCGTTTTAAATGACTGTTGCATTCTTCGTGGAAATGAGAAAGGGATCATTTATTAATTCATTGCAAAGTGGCCTTTAGAGTCTGGTCTAAGCTTACACCTGCATATTGGGCTTGGTGTTTTCCTCTTTTTATGTATACTCTGGCGAAGTGTTGGCCTGCTATTTCAATGAGTAAAATATGAAGTATTATACCAGCTGCAGATACTTAGGTTTTATGGAATGAGAGAAATCATCGTATTTTCAAGGAAAACTACACTTTTAGAACAAATTCCGATTTGGGTGATGAAGCGAAGTCTTTAGTATTGGCTTGGTCCTCTCCATGAAGAGAAGTCTTTAGTCTCCTTTTCAGCTACCTATGGTAGCATTCCACTGTACCTTCTTCCTATTTAATATATTCTCTCTTTAATCTAAAAGTTAAAAGCATTTTTAAAATACTGTGCCTCACTTAGTCACCAACTAAAGTGGACAGTTACCAAGAAGTACCACAACCGTTGAAACTCATTGCTTTCGGCCACCGATAAACCAGAGCTCAAGTTGAAGACCCAACTGCGGTTACTATAAATGATGTCATTGACTGTACCCCACCTATTGGAAGACTTATTGTAAAGCAATGAAAATTCCAATTTCGAAATTTCATCCATGTATCATGCCAAAATAATAGCGAATTTTCATTTCTTAAAATGCAAACTCCATTATCCTGCATTATAGATTTAGTCATCAAGAATTCCAGAAACCACGAGCTTGAGAAATAATTGTATCCATTTGGGATTGTTCTAAAATACCATCCCTTGTCTTCTCCTTGATGATCCTGCACCGTGAGGCCTGTTTTTCCTTACTGTATCGCCAAATTCACTTAGACCATAAAGTTTCTTTTGTATCTCCCAAAGGCACTTTAGGGGGAGTTGTCTCGTAATTGGATTCTTTATTTTAATTGAAGAGATCATAGGAAGTACTAGGGGTAGCTGTGGTGGAGGCAGTGGCGGAACTGGAAATGCTTCTAACCCCTGGCTAGACCAAAATATTACCCCTGGCTTAAGCCAATTGTTACCATAGATTATCTGGCTCAACATCAATTAGGTAACAAAAAAATTGGCTTTTACATATTTAGGGGTGGCTTCAGCCAGGTGAAGCCTGGCTGTAGTTCCGCCCCTGGGTGGAGGTGTGATATATACTGCTTCACAAACTGTCTTGTATATCTTCTTTGTTATTCTTCACCATCTACAATACTCCCTCTATTATTTTTCACCATATACAATACTCCAGTGTCTTCTCCATCTACAATTTCTTTCCTAGGTATGCTGAGGTAACTCTTGGTTTCCCTAAGACGAGGGTTAATGCTCCAATGGAATCGTCTGCTTTAAAGTTTCTAGTTTCAATATAAGGAGCCGGAGGACCTTGCCTCGATGCTTTAGAAAAGACCAACATCAAGCGAAGGGGAAAAATGGAGATCCATACCCAGCGTGAGAGTAGGCTCGGTTAACACATGCCATTTATTTGATCATAAGTTCGCCGTACCTGAAAGGATCATGAATATGGGCAATAAGCTTCGGAGTCTCCTTTTGAGTAGCTAGTCGCGAAAGCTTTCCTATCACTGACAGTGAGGTTGGTCTCGAACCCGCTTCATTTCTTTATCCACGCCCTGATTATCTTCCCGAAAGCATTTTATCTACACGAAATAGGAAAGGAAGTGATATTTGTAGAAGTCCAAGAATGGCTCTATCCCCGAGGTCACTCTCAAGGGTACTAGATGGAGGCCCATCTTCTTACTTTAGAGTTTGTGTTGTGTGCCCCTTTAGTTCTTAAACCAGGTTTGTGAAAGCCTTACCAACCAAGAAGTCTTCATCCAGGTCCTAGTAAACAACCTTGTGGGACACATGAGTTTGTAAACAACCTTATCACCGATCTGAAGACTTCCAGGAGAAGATAGCTCGACTTGACAGAATATAATTCACTTAGATTGAGTGTCCGTGTACCAATCTATCTGCTTTTAGGAGGTTAGGAAGTCTTTACGGCTTATACACATAATTTAATGTACTTCCCATATGTATTTTAATCGCCCTTATTTGGATGTGGAGTCACATCACACTATGGAATCCTCGCCCAATCTAGGTTCGTTCTACTTGTAATGGTATGACCAGTGCTACTAACTAAAAGAACTCTATTTTTGCATCTCCCTCTTTCTGAGTGCTATGTTGGAATTAAATATATAACTGTCTTAGTCTACTATTTACCTATCCTAAGAAGTTAGCCAAGAAACTTACTGAACTTCATTTGAATTGCCAACATGGCAAGGAATTGAGACTACTACTACAAGCTTCTGGACTCGACCAGGTCTTGCTTAGGGTTCTAAGCTCTTTCATAGCTATTTCTTTGATCGGACCATCTCAAATGAGAAGTTAAATGTAAACGCTAAGTTGGACGTTTATGTGTTAAATATATATGTATATGACCTTGATGTTCACACAAGACTAGATCGCTTTCAATCGGGAATTCAATAAAAAAAAATCTAGATCGGCTGAGCTCCTTGTTAAACAATTATGATCTTACTCGATATAGCTCTATGCTTAAAAGCTTAGGTGGGGGGGTATTACTAGCTCACTTCACACTAGACATGACTACATGACAGGATAAAAAGTGATAGGGAATGCATGTAGTCTCGAGCCAAATAACAGAAAAGGGATCAAGAAAGCGAAGGATAACATATTGATGCCACTAGACCTGAAGATATCAGGATGATTATCTACCGCCTCGTGCTCGCGCCAAAACCATCTCTTTTTGACAGGTTCTATGGAACGATGCCCGCTGCTTCATATGGAAGAAAAGAATAATAAATGCTGGTCATTAGAAGGAAGAAGAGCCAGAGAAAGAGTTCTGGAGTAGTAAAACTATGAACGGAATCTAGAAACCTGGAACGTATTGAATAGGTTCCTAAGACACGGGATAGAAGAGTGACAATATTAAGAAGCAAAGCCCAAGAATTCAGAAGTGGTAGAATGACTGAATGAATACAAGTTGTAGCTAATACCCGAGGCATAAAAGAAGCATTTTCTACGGGATCCCGAAACCACCAGCCACCCCAACCAAATTCATGATGATCCCACCAACTTCCTGGCAAGATGCCTACGGTTAAAAAGCACCGACATTTCAAGATCCAAATTCGAATAGGTTCATGTTCCTGGTCAGAAACCACTGTGCTCGCGCCGATGGTCCAATAAAGAGACGAAGTAGTGGTGCCTACATCTTTGAATATCAGGAGTCGGGATCCGACGTATCCATCAGAGCGAAGCAAGGTTCCATTCTTTTCGGCGGCATCATTTCGCATTGGCGGCGAGTGACGTACCATAATCCCATTCAACATTTTTTTATCTACATAGTCCAAAGCCCATAGCACTGGAAATGTCTCCGGCATATATGCAAGGAGGATGTATAGCTAATATAAGATCTTGTAATACATGGTTTGATTCTGCAAACGGTTAGGTACGAATGAAGAAATTGAGAAAAAAAGGATTGGAACTCGCTAATAGGAAAAGAAAGAAAAACAAAGCAATGCCAACAGCTACGTCATTCCGTTGTTCATCGATAGACGAAACTCTCTCATTTTCATCTCGTTCCATATGCAAGAAAGAACTCATACTTTTTTCCTTGGCCAGTTGTGAGTTCCTCACGAAGTTCGAGACAAAGGAAAAGAAAAGAGTTTACCTAGGGCCTCCTCGCTTTGAGATATTATGGCTCTTGGGGCGACCCCAGTAATAAAGAATGAATCCATATAAACTTGAGATCCAATACCATGATAAAATACTACCTTCATGATTAGACCATGTCCCCGAGATTTGATAAATGAAAGGTGTATTATCAGTTAATACGTTGTAATTGGATATGTTATTAGGAATATGACAGAACGAAAGACCAAGGAAAAGAAGAAGAATACACAAAAATGCAGGTGATGCTCCAAACGCTGGTGTTTGTTTCTTGTTGTAAGTGAATACAATGAAAAGACTCGGAAATAACGAATAATGAGAGAATTCGTTTATTGACATTGCATGCTCATTTCCTTCTGCTTTTTTAATTATCCCGCAGGAGGCCCGGAGGTATGAATGAAATCATATGTCCTACATGTGAGGGATGAAGGTACTCGACAGAAAGGAGAGGAAACCTATGGGTTTTCGCCAAAAAGGAGATGAGGGGTACTACTCGACTGAAAAGAGAGGCACTTTTGCACTAATATCATCAAATTGATCCTTGATCAAGGAATCCAACTTATTGAATGGGCCATTCAGACTTCTCACCCATTCCCGAAGCTCTGAATCCGAAGAAAGCAAAGAGATAACCAATTCATTTTTGACGATATTATCCGTAACTGAGGAACACGCCTCGTCTAAACTCTCTCTCCCCCCACCAAGTCATCAATCCAATCCTCTCCCCCTTGAGACATTTTTTCACTCGGGAGGCTACTCTATCGTGAATAAGGATTTTGATGAAGTACAATGATGTTATTCTCCTCCCTGCAACATGTGGTTCAGCATCTTGTGGCTCGGGGATCAGCACGTATGAACCGACCGAACCATCAGATGTTGTGTGCGCTATCGTGACTTTGAAAAGACTGGTAAATTTTGTAATAACAGTAGCTCCCCAGAAGCTCATCTTTCCCTAACGCAATACGTATCCTATTAAGGAAGTCAATATCATGAGCAGGAAGATAAACCAATTTAAAAATAAAAGCATCAAAAGTTTCATTCTTGCGTCGAAGGTCGCTTTCAAAGTATGACCTAAACTCTTTTGCAAGAATAAAATGAAACCTATAAAACAACCAACTACTATCATTTCTTCATTATAGATTGAGATATTCTTTGAACTTCATGCACAATGAAAGAGAATAGCGGCAAATAAAATCTTTTTATCCTTCATCTTCATTTTTGTTATTCTCACTTTCGGCATCTTGAATGGGTGGAGGAATGAATGTTACAGAGTGGCAGAGAACAATCCGAAGCGGGGCACACCGAAGTGCCTTTTCAGTAGGTTAAAGTGGTATAAAGCGTACAAAATAAGACTTATTCTCTTTTGAGTTTACTGAATTAAGTTCGTTAGATCAAACTTTCTTCTCTTATGAGTTTACTTGACTTATTTAGTGATCAAAGTCGATGTAAAAATATTCCCGGGATATGCTTCGCAGAAATTGGATCGTATATGATACTTTTTTATAAAAGAAGATTCCCTAAAAATCTATGCCCTTAGCCCGGTATTACCACCAATCTGAGATGCCTTAAAGGACTTATTTGTTAACTGCGTCAGCCTTTGATCTCAAAGAGCCAGATCGGCCGAAACTAACAGCAGTGTCCAAATGAATCGAAGATCTAACAAGGCCCTAAAAATTCCTTTTACTTAATTTTTAAGATCACCACACTAAATCAAAAGCGATTATTCTTTGTTAGTTAGGTCTTGGAACTAGGACGACCTGGGTTGGGTTTAGTTATGATAACTCAGATCTGCATTAGAGATGAGAGTTAACTTAATATTTGCTTACTTTAACCTCGTTTCGGACTCGATAGGGATAGCTGACAGCTTGGTACCTTGAGGAGAAGAAAGAGGATGAATGCCACCCTCAGCTATCAGTCTCGAGATTCCACGCCTAAGCACATCCTCAGCTAAAAACAAAGTATAGGAGAGAGCGGGTCTCTCTACCCAAACCCTCTAGTACATCCAAAGTACCTCATTGATTTGCTATTCACTACAATAGACAAACTAGCAGAATGCAGTATAACCCGAATCCAATCCACAAACTGCTGACAGAAACCAAAGGCAGTAAGAGTTGATATAAAAAAATCACATCCAATAGTGTCAAAGGCTTTCCTGATGTCAAACGACCTGGCTGAATTCTTAGTCCCCACTCCCGTTATATAACTGTCTTGTAAGCGTACCAAAGGTATTTAACGTCTTTGATTTTGGTTTTTTCGAACCTCAAAGATGAATATTATTCCCGTAGATGACAAAATATAACATCTTCCAACAACTAACAGTTGGCAGGTCTGTAGTAGCAGGAAATCCCACACTACAACGCTCACAAGAATTCATACAATCAAGTCATTTTAAGATGAACAAACAAAATCTTTATTGATTAATCTCACAAATTTTACAAGAAAGGAAAAAAAAACGAAACTATGAAATTAACAACTGCTCTAGACTTTCTCTCTCCTAATGACTTGCTCAATACTCAAAAAAGATCTCTCTCTTCCTTAAGCCTATTCGGCTCTTTATATAGGGTAATTACATAGTGGATGACAGCTAAGCTTTCCTTTAATTTTGGATCTGACTTGCGGTATTTTCGCAAGCTTTAGATGTAAATCCTCGCAAACTCTCTATCTTTCGTAAGATCGTCACACCTTTCTCATGTTTGAGATGATGTCACCTGTTATGTCACTTTTGTTGTTTGTCTACGACGGCTTCGCAATGTTGTAGATGAAGATTTCGCAGGAATGTTGTTGTTGTGATATTTTGATCCTATATCTTTCCTCTTCTCATGTCTTCTCTGTGAAGAGGAGAATGTCATGAGAAATTATACTTCAAAATGCCGCGTCTACTTATCTTTCCGTGTACTTCTGCACTGTAACGGTTTCGTACTTTACGCAAACTTTATTACACGTATATCTTCTTTTATTCACCTCTTGACACGTCTTTTTCATCCGCTGCTTCTTAACCGCTCATGTCTACTCTTTGCATTAAATGCACTTATCATCTTGAGAATTTATACTCTGTATATATATTATTTTTATTTTTATTTTTATTTTTCTCTTCTCTTCTTTTTACTTTCTCTCTTATTTTCTCTGCAATTTCATTTCACTGTTCTTCCGTAAATTCCGTCCCTGCTACTGTAATTTTTATAGATTTTCGACTTTTAAATCTCCAATTCCTCTTCATTCCCATACTAAGAATGCCTCCAGTTGGTCGTCAAAATGAAGTTTCCTTTGAAGAAACTCGAAAGGAATTTCTAACCAGAGGTTTTACTTTATCTTCCGTTCCTGGTCAAAACCCTAAATCTGATCTTTCTACCAAATTATTTTCTGATCATTCTTGCAATCATGGAAAAATCATAGTCTCGCTAGGTCAGCTTCAAGATGGTCTCCCTATTCCTCTCTATGATCCTGATCTTCCTTTGTTTTATGAAATACTTTCTCACGCGAAGTTTTCACGAGCAGTATATCAATTGAGTGGGGATTGTATTCGCCTAATGCTCGAGTTCCCCAATCGTGGTGCTGGTAAGGGATCTCTTTATCCCCTAGAAGTTAAAAATCCTAAATTCACTGGAGTTGTGATTGTTCATGCGAAGTATACTGTAGAAAATTTCTTTGCGGATTATGAGATAATTCCCATGAAAAGAGATAGTACTTGCTGGGGTGTCCGTTTGAAGAATAAAGACAATGTTTCCAATGATAAAATGCTTATGCAAGACATTGATTGGAATCCTGTCAATAATACAACCCCGCGTCATTCTAAAGATGATAAGTGGTGTATCTTTCCATTAATCCTAGAGGGTCCGTACATCTCCGGCTCTCATGTTTTACCTGCGAATTTTTCCACGTACCAACCATGGGTATTCAACTGGCCCAAAAAGAATGCAGAGGTATATCTCCCAATTTCGCTTAAATTATTCTTTCTACTTTTATATATAATCTTGCTAATTATTCCATTATTTCCGTGTAACTGCGAAATTGTCAGATTGAGAGGTTGAAAGCAAGCTATAATAATAGAACTGGGAAAGTTAGTACTTTGTCAGTTCTTCGATCAATCACAGATGAAGTAAGAAATATTCTTTTATGATTCTTCTCAATATATTGTTGCCTCTATTTCTTATCTTTATCTGTGTGCACAGGTTATTGTTGAAAGGGAAGAACCCGCCAATGTTGCGAAGACTAGGGGTAAACACAAAAGTGTTTCTCGCAAGGAAAAATCCGCTGCTCCATCTTCAAAGAAGAGAAAAGTTCGTTCTCCCTCACCTTCAAGCTCTTATTATGGCGAAAGTTCTGCTGATAATGATACTGATGATTCTTCCGCAAAAGGAGGTTCTCCACCTGAATCTTCTATGGCACAGTTGTCTAGTATCTTTTCTGATTCTCTACAAGGAATGGGTGATACTCCTCTTACTAATGCCTGCAAGTCCATAGATGCTATCTGTGATGCCCCCCTCTTAGAGAATAATGAGTCTCTTCGCGGGGTTTCAAGATCTATATCTCCAAGTTTCTTACATTCACTTAATAGCTTGGTAAATTTTCATATTCATATTTTTCTTCTATTTATTTTTTCTTTAAGCTCATAATTTATTCTGAAAATTCGCTGCATTATTTTGCAGGCTGGGAAAATTTCTTATGTTGTTGTCTCAGATTTGGAAAAAAGGCGTGCGGCTTTTGAAAAGAAGAATCTTGAACTTCACAAGAAGAATGAGAAATTGAAGGCTGAAGCTGCTGGTCTTCGCGAAAAGAATAATCAATTGGAATCTGAGACTGCCGTTCAAAAGAATAAAATCTCTAGTCTTCAAGATGCCAATAAGCAACTCTATGGTATAGAACTTTTTCTTCTTTTTCTTCATTTCGTTTTTTCATTATCCTTTCTTATACAATTTACCACTTCGCATACGTTTATGGTCTTTATGATGAAGCTATTCTTCTTCACTCATTTCCCCATCATATGGATGATGATTCCCTTCTTAATCATCTTAATAATTCTTTGAATAGTTTTTCAAATGACAAAATTAAATCCCTTTCCGTAGATGAGCTCAGATCCAAACTTCGCCTCCTAGAAATTGAACATAGATCCAGCTTGGGTTTAGCCAATAAATTTAAACGTTTCTTTCATAATTCCAAAGAGGAAATCAATAGTTTAAGGGCCAAGAATAGTAATCTCATAGATGAAAAAGATCGTATTTCTCTCCAAGGTGCTCAAACTTTAGCGAAATTTCATGAAACTCTTCTTGAGGTTCAAATTGAACGGGATGAAGTTATTTGCCAAAATGCTATACTTAGCAAAAGAGAGAGTCAAGTTCGCTCATGTCTTCTAATACATAATGACGATGAATTCTCTTAGGCTGCGAAAGTTCTAGATAACGCCAGAAATAACTTAGGTGTAAATGTTAGTCTTCAAGATGAGTAAACGGCCTTGATTAGAGATATGATTTCAAACATAGAAGGTTGTTAACTATTCTTCCTTATTTGATTATTTGTTTTTCATAAACTATCATTAAGTTGTTGACTTATTGTTATATTTTCGCAGAAGCTGAAGAGAGATATCGCAAGAGAATTGACACGCTTGAGATTGAGAAAGCGAAGCTCGCAAAAGATCTTTCTTCTCGCAATGAGAAATGTTCTAGATTGAAGAACCAACTAAAGATCACTGTTGCGAATTTCAAGAATGATGTTGTTATTTTCCGTAATGATACTATTAAAATGGTTTGCGATGACAACAACATTCCTCACTCTGCATACCCTTGCCTCTTAGATGAAGTTCCAAAGAATATTCCTAATCTGGTTATCTCTGATAGTGAAGCTGATGAAGATGAAGAATCTGATGAAAATGAAGAAGAGGAATCTGATGAACATAAGGAAGAAAACTCCATGGAAGGATCTGATGAAGAGTATGAAGAATCAATTAAGAAATAAATTTTGCTTACTTCTTTCACTTTTTGTAAAATCTGTATATTTGTTCTTTAATCTTCTATTATTGTAATCTATCACCGCGGATTTCTTCAATACAAGTTCTATTTCTTTTGTTTCTTCCTGCATGTGTTAGAAAAACAATCCTTTCTTGCAATATGATTAATCGATATATAATAAAAAAATATTTTTTTTGTTTTTACTTTATGTGTAAATCTGTCATATGGAAACAAAAAAACATTTTCTCATTTCATGCATTCCCATACTTGCCTCTGTTATTTGTTTCCAAATGAGAGATTAAGCAATTTACCTTTTGTTCCTCAATCTCGCAGTCTTTCCTGCATAAGCTCGCAATCTTGCATTTTCAAGATTTGTTTTAGTTTTTTTTTTTGTTGTTCAAAATTTCATTGATTCTTTTTCTCTGTGGTCTTATTTTCCTTCCTAAGTAAAGGTCTTATTATGCCACCTCTTGTCATTGCAACAAAATCGCAGGACATTTCTGCTCTTTCATGCAGAAACCCATTGATCTTGCCTTAACTTTTTGTTCTTTTGTCATTTTTGCCGCGACAATATGACAGGCCTAACTTTTCTTGCGAAATTAGAGCCCCATGGCATTGCCATCGTGCGACGAAATCGCATGACGTATTTACACTTGCATGCAATGACCCATTGATCTCGTCTTATCTTCTCTTTTGTATTATTGCCTCTTCAGGATTGTCGCACAAATATGACAAGCCTTGATACTCCCGCGAGTAAAAAGCCTCATGACATTTTCGGCTTAAGACACTTATGATCTCCCTAATAGAGGGTGCCGCCCTTATCTTCCCCCTGGTTTCCCCTTCAAGGAGACGTACTTATTCCATAAAAGACTAGCTCCTCCCATCCGGTCTTGACCACAAGCAGTTATTTTCGCAGCCTCTTATCCCTTTTGCCTATATGACTTATGGTTTCGAGACTGCACCATAAGTGGGGTTTTCTTCGGGCCGAGTGCATCATAGTCAAGACTTGCCAAGAATGGCCAGGGTAGTTTCATACGCCCCGGGCACTCTTGGCTCAACCGTGTACCTCGGCGCCTTGATCATACTCTGCACTCCTTAGGAGAGTTCTTATTACCTTAGTCGCCCAACTCAAGTCATATGCTTAAGTTGAGAATCCAAGGTGCATATCCTGGATGGGCTTTATTGACCCCAAATCTCCATGACTCAGGTTCCAGTAGCGGTATAACCTTATCGCTGAGTCATGCAAAAGGTACCCCCTCCTATGACGTACTTTAGGTCTTACATTTTCCTCTTGCGAAATTTTATTCGCGAACTAGGGTGTACGCCATTAAGGTTCGCCCCACTCTTGATCTTAGATTTGTATGGATCTTAGATCGTTTCTTGCGAAAGTTTCGCATATTTTCATTCTGCTTGATGATTATTCTGTTTCTTCATCTGCATTTCAGCTCTGTTGTAATTTTTCAATCTCATTTTTATAATATATTTTTGAAATTTTTGAAAACAAATCAATCATAAATCTCTTTCTCAATATTTTTTCATTTCACAGTTTAAATTGTTTACCTTTACTGCTTTCTGCCTCTGCATTTTTGTTTCCTTTTGCTACTTTCTTATCTTTTGCGACATTCTCTCCATGTCTTATTTTCAGCAGAATTTCTTCTTCTCCCTGTTCTATTGCATCTACCATTAACCACTCACTTCTTTGTCTTTGTTTGATATTATACTTCCAATTTTCCCTCTTGGCAGCTCTTTCTTCGCAGGACTCTACATTGATTTCATAACACTTCTTTCCTTCAACCCAATCTCCCTTTATGACTCCAATATTGCTGGGATGTGGAAACTTAATGCATTGGTGGAAAGTCGACGCCACACCTAGAATCCCATGTAGCCAAGGTCGGCCAATTAATGCGTTGTATGGTGATTCTACATCGACAATACAGAATAGAATCTTAGAAGATATTCCCTTAAATGGAATTCGCATTGTGACTTCCCCTTTAGGCTTATTGGCAGTGTCATTAAAACCATAAATTTTGTAATTTGAAGGTATTAGATCCTCATATCTGCCTCCCATAGTCTTATAGGTATGATAGAATAAGATATCCGCAGAACTCCCCGTATCAATTAAAACTCTACTGATTTCCCATGTATCTTGAGCTTCATCATCCTCATCTTCATCTTCATCTTCTCTTTGTTTCGGTTTTATCTCTAGTCCCACTACTAATGGGTCTTCATGCATTTCTCCAGCCTCAGGTACTTCTTCTACAGTGAAAGATATGGTTTGTTTTTTCCATTCTTTTAGTGGCGAGATTTTAGCTATATTCATTATTTCTCTCCCATCAGCATCTCTTGCGAAAACTCTGCTTAGAACATTGTCGTGAAAGTCTTCAATGGTTTTGTATGAGTGCACAATAGAGTTGCAGAACAAATTTTTTTGCTTTCGCACCAACTTTTATTACAAATGTTTATATTTCCTTTGTTGTGTTAGCTCTGCAAATTTCTGGTGGAGGTGGTAATGGCCGAGATTGAGGTTTCCCTATTATAACATGATTTAATTTTTCCTGATCAATCATTCTGAGGATGATTCTTTTTATATTTCTGCAGTCATTCATCGAATGTCCATGGAAATGGTGATAAGAACAAAATTCATGACTTCTGTGATTTGGAGGTGGTTCACTTCCCATGTTCCATGGTGCTGGTATATCTTCCATCAAAATTATAGCTTCCCGTATTTTCTCCACACTAGCGTTTAAATGTGGCATTTTGATTTCTTCCCATATTATCTTATGATTTCCCTATCCCCTATGATAATTTTGTCTCTGACCTACATAGGCTTCTTGTGGTTGATCGAGTCTTTGAATTTTGTTGTTTCCACCTCGACTATAAAAGTTTATTTCTCTTTCAAACTCTTTTTGGTCACGACTTCCCATAGCCACTAGCTTCTGATGACTATTCCCCATCATCTTTTCTTGGTTTGTCTTCGATATGCTCACCACTGTGTTTATCAATTTGGGTAGTAGGCTTGAATTCGCTGTTGCTGAACTTGTATTCGCGACCGGGTATGACTCCATATCATTCTGTTTTTTTTTCAAGAGCAATGTACTCCTCCTGTAGTTCTCGCAACTCAGTCATTGTGATTGTATTCTTGATTCTGAAGATTTGAATGTATAGCAAATTGGTTGCGAACATTGCGTTAATGAATGATAGAATGAGATATCCTCATCCACCCTACCAGTCATTTCACTACACATTGTTTTTTATCTTATGGTTAGATGCTTCAAACTTTCACCAATTCTCTGCTTTAACCCAAATACATCTTCAATACCAGGTCGCGAAGAGTTATTACTTATATATTCCCCTAAGAATGTAGTATGCAAATGGTTGAAAGATGTTATTGTATTCTTGGGCAAACCTTCAAACCATTTCAGTGCCTCCCCTGTTATACTGGATGCGAAATACTTTCACAACACGGCATCATGGTTCTCACACTGTAGCATACATCTCACATATGCCTTGATGTGTTGAATTGCACAATTTGTTTCATCAAAAATTCTAGTTAACGCAGGAAGATTGCACTTTGCGGGTATTCCTCCTAATTGCACTTCTTATGTGAATGGAGTTTTTGCAGCTTCTTCTATGGCTTCATCCAACTGCCTTATGCCTCTCTCTCTTCTGTTATTTAGCATTCCTCTCATCTCTGCCAATTCTTTTAAGATTTGTTCATTCACATCAGGCGCTGATTCCATTGGTCTTTTCAATTATGCTTCTCTTCTCCCGCGCTCTTGCTTGTCTTGTCTTGCGAAATCTTTATTTTCTCCTCTGCAATTTTGTTCATTTATCATCAATTCTCTCTGTTGCCTTTCATCTTTCCTTTGTGCTCTGTCATACTCGTCATTGATATTAGAATTATTGCGCTTCTGTTCGCGTCTTCTTTATCGATTGTCATGATTGTTCTGGCGTATTGCTTCTTGGAGATCTCTTTCCTCCATTTCTGCTCTCAATCTTTATCTCTCTCAAGCTAGACGTGCTTGTTCAGCGTAATGTCTCTCAATTTCTTCTTTAATTACTTGTTGATTTCTTTGAATTTCTCTCCCACGTAATATTCTCCTTCCTTCTTCCTGATTTTCTTCGCCATCTTAATTATTTCATTCCCGCCGTCGTACGTTCCCCTGATTCCTGTTGTTTTGTCCATCTTGGAGAATTTCGCCTTGTGGGATGTAACGATCTTCAATTATTTCTCTCCTTTCGCTACGTTCTCCATTTGGATTCTGTAATTCCTCTGGAATATCTTCATTAGCACTTTCCATAGGTGAATTTCGCCTTCTTTCCCCTCTAGTTGATCTTGAACTTGATCTTGTAGTACTCCTTGACCTTCTATTCTGTAGTCTTATGTTTTCCATCCTAAACTCATGATTTTTACTTGTTAAATTTGCACGCTCTTCTGCTTCTAATATTCTTTCTTCATGTATTCTTTGTCTCAACGCCTCTAATGCTTCAACCTCTTCATTTCCATGAATTATTCCTCAAACTGCTTCCTGATCTTCCTCTATTCGACTATCGTTTCTTAATTGTTGCTCCTCTTCCGTTTCACCTACTGAATCTGACTGCCAAGTGTGTACACTTACTCTGTCATAATCTATAATTCTATTTTGCGCTGGTGTACGCTTAATTGGTTGTTGAATTTGATTTTCTCCATTGTTTCTTGTATTCATTCTTGATGACTCCCCAATTTCATTTCTCCCTTCACCAGCAAGTCTATTACTCCTTCTGATAGTTGTTGGTTATCTTGAAGTATTTCTTCTTCTAGCCATTTCTTCAATCTTAGTGAATTGCTAAAAATTATATGAAACTTTTCACTAACTAATCCAAATTCTTTCAAATTACAGTACTAATCTTCACGCTAAGAACAACATCATCCATGTTTCTAGTGACATTATGTAGTAGCAGGAAATCCCACACTACACCCCTCACAAGAATTCATACAATCTAGTCATTTTAAGATGAAAAAACGCAATCTTTATTGATTAATCTCATAAATTTTACAAGAAACTAAAAGAAACGAAACTATGAAATTAACAACTGCTCTGGACTTTCTCTCTCCTAATGACTTGCTCAACACTCGAAAAAGATCTCTCTCTTCCTTAAGCCTATTTAGCTCTTTATATAGGGTAATTACATAGTGGATGACAGCTAAGCTATCCTTTAATTTCAGATCTGACTTGCGGTATTTTCGCAAGCTTTAGATGTAAATCCTCGCAAACTCTCTATCTTTCGCAAGATCGTCATACATTTCTCATGTTTGAGCTGATGTCACCTGTTATGTCACTTTTGTTGTTTGTCTGCGACGACTTCACAATGTTGTAGATGAAGATTTCGCAGTAATGTTGTTGTTGCGATATTATGATCCTACAAGGTCATTGATCTTGGAGCGAAGAAAGAGCTCTGGTCGAGTTAAGGATAATAGGTTCTTAGCTCGAGTACGAACTGAAGATAATGAATTAATAGAGAATGAGAACGAGATGACTAATATTGTGACACGTGCAAGACATTAATTATGGAGAAAGAAGCTAAGACAATGCCAAGGATGTCAGAGTCAATACCTAGAGATCGAGATGATAAAGATCACTTGTTGGGCTATTAAATTACCAACTAAGTAAAGGTCCGATAGGATCATGACGTCACCCCAAGAAGGCTCATAAATAATGTAAGTAAGTGTATAAAATCCCAAGAAGGATAACTTTGTAATCCAAGACATGTTATTCAGCCTAATTGGATCAATAAGAATTATATTTTCTTTGTTTTTCTCATGTACTTTCCTTTAGAATTCAACTTTGATTACCAACCTAGGGATAGCTCAGTAATCACCAATTGCAATAAGTACTAGATAATTTACATATGAATATCGATAATCAGATCAAGTCAAGAGATAGATTCAGCCCAACAACCATAAAGAATCTTATGTAGGTACGTATTTCCACCAGTAGGAAAATATGCAATATGCATTTTCAATTCCCATGGCTCGAAATCTCATGAAAATAATAATCCACCCTAAGTTTTAAAATTACCATTTTTCCTCTGGTCTAAGATCTTTCCAGACCATTTTACCTTCATCAAAACTTCACCAACTTGTTTCAACTAAGAAAAGAAAAGAGATATATCAAGCTCCTTTATCAAGTTTGGAAGAAAATTTTCTTTTCTACGAATGATGGTTTAGATTTAGGGATGAAAAGTGTTTCGAAAATATGAATCCTTCTCATTGGGTAACCTAATGCAAGGTGCAATTACATTCACCCCAATGAGACAAATAGGTTCTATGAAATATGTTAATCTATGCAATAGCCACAAGTGAAGTATTCAACATAAGATACAAATTACATGTGATTGTTTGCAATATCCTTATTGTTCACAATCACAATGTGCTACCTGTGATTATATTTTTCGACGATTACATATCTAAAGACCTAATTTAACTAGCTGTAAAAATATTTTTTCGACGAGGGTAACCAAATATACCTCAATCTAAAACTTTTCCACCTATAAGTCATTTCTCCGAAAGAGATTGTCTTTGGACTGAGTCGAGATAATACAACTAATCAGTTCACACTTTGTGTGATCGTCTATGGATATGAGATCGAGATAATACGACAACAATATAACTTGTGTGATTGAATATATGGATACAAGATCGGGACAATGCAACAACGAAGTGTGTTTACTTGATAATAGGTTCGGACTTAACCAAACATTATAGGATTTCTATCAAGTAAATAGGAATTCACATTTGTGTATTTTACTTCTAATTATAATAAAAAAATTATAATTGCAGAAATATAAAAGTAAAAGTCGCGACAATATTTTGTAAACGAGGAAACCATAAATGCAGAAAAACCCCGGGACCTAGTGTAGAATTGAACACTCTCAGAATTAAGACGCTATACAAAATAAAACCAACTTCGTATAGTTGAGACTAAGCAACTAAACCTATATTTCACCTAGTTGCTTCAGTATTCCTGTGCCTCCAACTTGCAATAAGTCACACACTTGAAACAATTCCTTTGGTTCGTATTCCAAACATTAAAGGAACAACAAATCTGTTCGGTAACAATTCTTTTCAAACAACGTGATATGAGTTTGACAAAAGGCTCTTCCGTTTATCCCAATAAACTCCTTTTTCAGGTTCTTAGATCTATCCAATAACAATTACCAAAGTAATTGTTTAGATTTTGCAATCAATACTTTGAATCACAAAAAATTGTATTTATGCCGATCTACGCAACTAATCAATCCAATCTATCAAAAAGAAAAATAGATTATAGTTGGATCCCTTTCCAGCAGAAACAATTTTTGTGCACACCAAAGATTATGAACCCAAATCAGAAATCTTATTCATCTTCAAATCTTCTTTGATCTTCAATAAACACATACACACAAGCAACTTGAATCTCTTGTGATCAATCACACACAGAACGGAGTCTGTTAACAATGGATTATCATAAGACGTCTTTAGATCTACAAACAGTCTAAAGATCTCCGTCAAAACTTCAATCTAGTTTGAGTGAATCTTATATCAGAAGAGAAGATTCTCAAGCATAAAAAAACTAGGTGCAATCAAAGTTCAACAACCGTTAATAAATCAAATCAATCGAAAACTAATAATAAACTGTAATTATCAAGTTTCCCACCAACGGTACTAATAGAGCTTCTCAATCCCAAAGAAGTCTTTAAACCGAGCGGCCATAATAGATTTCGCATAATTAAGTTACTTTCCTCTTCGAATAGGCGGCACCACCAGTAACAACATAACTAGGTAGTTTTGATATTTCTAGGGATTAGTTTACTATAAATGCAAACTTCGGTATTTTAAGACAAGGAAGTTTGGGCACCAAGGAATTTCCAAAACATAAAATATTCTCAAGATATGCAATTTATTTCCAAATTCGGTTTTCATAATTCCTGGAAATGCTCTGTCCAAATATTAACCGAAATCTCAGTAGAAAATCTCCAACTAGTAAATGCACATTACTAATTTTTATTTTCTAAAGATATGCATTTTAGTTGCTGGAAATTAAAATCATATAAAATTAAAAACCTTAATTAAAAGATTCTCAATTTATTTCGATCCAGGATTCTCCTTTAGCTATTAAGGAATATCTTTGAACAATAAAAGATAAGAGTCACTGCACATGTTCAAAGTATGTCGACATCTTTACTTTGTAAATCCTTTTTCATAGTTACAATCTTGGAACCGATTTGGCACACTTCCAAACAAGTTTAGAATTGGTTCATCTGACTTCCAAGAACTATGTGATTAATTATCCTATCAAATCACCATTAATGGGTTTCACGGTTCTACCTCAACATAAAGTTTCGGTTCTACCTCCAAGTGGGTACTAGGATCGGTTACACTAGTTACCATAAAATGGCTAACTAAGTACTAGGATCGGTTACCACTTTTTATGGTAAAACTTGTGATCGGTTGACCAAGTTATAGGATCGATTACACCAACTTACTAAAACTTGTCAAACCTCTTGCAAGGATCGATTACACTCTCTTGTGATCGGTCACACCTCTTACTAGGATCGGTTAACCAATGTTTAGTGTTTCGTCACAACAATTTCAAGATATCGATCTTACCATCTCAGGTGATTACTGAAGATAGGTTTCACTAATAAAAGTCATACCAATACCAAAGTCA
The DNA here is from genome assembly GCA_023529315.1 of Papaver bracteatum. NCBI lineage: Eukaryota > Viridiplantae > Streptophyta > Magnoliopsida > Ranunculales > Papaveraceae > Papaver > Papaver bracteatum. The sequence continues at coordinate 280,862 of JAJJWX010000213.1, forward strand.
GGCCTTGTGAATGGTTTTACCAAGTTACATAAACAAATTATGAACGGTTATACTAAACACACATATTGGTAATTCAAAAAGATTTGCAATGAATAACAATACCAATAAGCCTAGCGATTTCCCTTTCGATTCACAAAACAATTTTATGAATTTACTTCCTTTAAACGAATATAAAACATTGTTTCCTAGGACGAAATATTCACCCATACCCATACATAATCACAGTAGCATTCATACGATTATGTCGATGTCTTATATACGAAGTTCAAAAGATAGACGTTATGCTTTGTATTGTAATTCCTTAATATTATGTCTAACTAGAGTATAATCATTCACAGCTTCGCAATTATGTTTCAATATGCACGACTTGAAAGATACGTTAAGAATGAAACAACTCAAGTCAAATATTACTAACCTCAAGTGAAAGAATGATGTCGTCGTTGTAGTTCTTTACTTCTTCACATTCTTCAAGTCTTCACGTAATACTTATAAGTCTCATATCCTAGTAACTTTATAGCTAACCTATACGAAGTTGACTCTTCACGTAATACTTGTAAGTCTCATATCCTAGTAAATTTCTAGCTAACTTATACAAAGTTCACTAAAATATGACAATCAAACTTGACAAACCAACGCTTGGTGGGTTCAACCGAGCTATGCTCTAACAATCTCCCCCTTTGTCAATTTTAGTGACAAAACTCTTACATCATATGGATAAACAAATTACAAGAATTCATTACACATACGCTTGATTCTATGTTTAAACAACACAATACCCTGTATACATTCAATTCTTTAAATGCCGCTATTTATATTATAATAACAAAGCTAATACTCCCCCTAAAGGTAAGATGGGTAGATTTTCAATCCGCACGTCTTTGTTATTCCCTTTGTAGTTAAGATAACCACAAGGATCAATATGATATGCTACCCCCCCTAGTCTATGCTTTACTTTTTCGTTAGATATAACGTTTAAGCATCATTGTCCTTTCCATTAGTGATACAAAATCAATATCAAATCACTTGTTTACTCCATATATTTCTCCCCCTTTTTGTCACAAAATGACAAACGTACGAGAAAATAAAGGACAACCCGAAAGGATCTTACAAATCTTACAAAGAGATTTGCAACCTATAAGAGTTAAGCACGAGGGTTCCACACACCATTTTTGATAACCAATATCAAAACCGAAACTACAAGTAATTTTGTTTTGATATGTTACCAATCCCGAAGCAGTTTTTCCTAATAGTTTAGCAAATCAAAAATTGACTAACATCTTAGTTCTTTAGCTAAACCGATTGTACAAATATAATCACTTGTCCGATAAGACCAAAATAAAGATCAGAATTAACTCCATTTTTCTCGTAGGGCTCTAATTATTCTCATCAATAACTTAGACCTTTCACTTTTAAACAAGACAAGTACTAGGTTAGTTAACTAGCATTTCTTGTTAAGGAATTCGATTAGACTTGAATAACCGAAACCTCCGCTTTGATAAGTCTAACTAAGATTAGAATTAACTTAGTTTCTCTTATCCGGAATCCAATTGGACTAAACAATTGATCCCAAAAACTCTTTTGTTAAGCCATAAATTTTTTGAAAAAGTGGGGGGTACAACAACCTCACCCAATAATACTCTTAGCAATCTGTATGGACTAACTCCAAGATACTTTTAAGAGAATCAACTAGACAGTCAGAATGAATCTTAATAAAACTATATCAATTAGTTATACCTCAATTTCTCGATTCAATCCTTACTAAAGAAAATAGAAGTCTGTGAGTCTAATTGAATACAAGAGAAATTAACTTGAACGGTACCAAAGACCAATGTTCAAGTATCAATCAATTTCAATCAATAACCAAAGGTCGGATTTCCCAATTGATTGATTCAACGCACAACCGGTGATATTTCAATTATATAACAAAATATAATGCGGAAAAGAAATAACACAGACACCAGAAGTTTTGTTAACGAGGAAACCCAAAATACAGAAAACCACGAGACTTAGTCCAGATTGAACACACACTGTATTAATCCGCTACAGACACTAGCCTACTATAAACTAACTTTGGTATGGACTGTAGTTGAACCCCAATCAATCTCACAATGATCCAAGGTACAATTACGCTCCTTACGTCTATGATCCCGGCAGGATACTGCGCACTTGATTCCTTTAGCTGATCTCATCCACAACTAAGACTTTCTATGACCCAAAGTCGAAGACTTTAATAAAAAAATATGTCTCACATAGAAAAGTCTACAAGAATAGATAAATCTGTTTCTCACAGAAATACCTACAAGTTTTTTACTTATATTCCCAATGAACAACCTATAATTATCAATCACCTCACAATAATCTTAATCGACTAGTGAAACAAGATATAGTGGAATCACAAACGATGATACGAAGATGTTGGTGATTACTTTTCTATTTTTCCTATCGGAGAAATTAATCTCGATCCAATTTTACAATTGTACTCAATAGGATTGAAACAGCAAGATCAGATCACACAACTAAAGAGAAAATAGTTGGGTCTGGCTTCACAATCCCAATGAAGTATTCAAGTCGTTAACCTACTGGGTGTCGGTAGAAACCTAAGGTTAAAGGATAATAAAATCTAGCTTATATAACTTGTATCACACATGAGGTGTGGGGATTAACTTTCCTAGTTGCTAGAGTTCTCCTTTATATAGTCTCCAAATCAGGGTATGAAATCTAAGTTACCTTGGTAATAAAGCATTCAATATTCACCATTAGATGAAAACCTGATTAGATTCAAGATAATATATTTCAACCATTAGATCGAACTTAACTTGTTACACACAAACGAAATAGGGTATATTTATTAAATACCCCTAGTTTTGACAATCAATAAATATACCCTTATACAACAATATAAATACCCCTATCATTTAAATACCTTATTCCTTAAAAAATAGATTACCTTAATACCCTCACTTACAATATTATTTTACATTTAAAATATTTATCCATTAAAAAAAATATATTATATTATACCAATAGCACCGCCGCCACCACCACTCCACCACCGCAATCACCACTCCACCACCACCACCACCACCCCGCTACCACCACCACGCCTCCGCCACCGCCACCACCACGCCGCCACCACCACTCCACCACCACCACGCCGCCACCACCCCTCCGCCGCCCCGACTCCACCACCACCACCACTCCATCACCACTACCACTCTGACACCACCACTCCGCCACCTCCACCACCGTCACACACCACCACTCGCCACCGCCACCACCGCCACCGTCAATATTAGGTGTCAACAACTGAAGTTGATCCAAAAAATCAAAAGTTCAAAAATATTTGTAAAATTTGGTTGTTGATTTCATTTTTCTATTGTTGATACACAAACATTGGTTGTTGATTCCATTTTTCTATTGTTGATACAGATACACTGGTTGTTGACTCCCTAAAATAAGGTCAATTTCTATTGTTGATACACAAATATTGGTTGTTGATTCCATTTTTCCATTGTTGATGCACAAACATTGGTTGTTGACTCCTTACACTAAAATCAATTTTTATTGTTGATATACAAATATTGGTTGTTGATTCCATTTTTCCATTGTTGATACACAAACATTGGTTGTTGACTCCCTAAACTAAGGTCAATTTCTATTGTTGATCACAAATATTTGTTGTTAACTCCTTACACTATGATCAATTATTATTGTTGATACACAAATATTGGTTGTTGATTCCATTTTTCAATTGTTGATACACAAACATTGGTTGTTGACTCCCTAAACTAAGGTCAATTTCTATTGTTGATACACAAATATTTGTTGTTGACTCCTTAGACTAAGATCAATTTCTATTGTTGATACACAAATTTGGTTGTTGATTCCATTTTTCCGTTGTTGATACACAAACATTGGTTGTTGACTCCCTAAAACTAAGGTCAATTTATCTTGTTGATACACAAATATTGGTTGTTGATTCCATTTTTCCATTGTCAACAACCAAAGTAGATCCCGAAAATTAATATACAGAAAGTAGTCAACCGAATTAAGAAGAGTACCGTAATTGGGATGGAAATGAAGTCTTCATATGATGTGCCATCAATCCCTAATTTTAGCTCAATCCCTATTGCAGCTCAAACTTGATAGAGAAAATGTGGGTACGTTCCCACCAGCAAAATCAGAGAAAGTAGCTTCAGAACAAAGCAGACATCAGTACGTAGTACTAGGATTCCCTCATTGTTTTTCCGAAGCATAATTGTGCACATACCTCTAATTATACACACAATTTGCAAATATAAATCCGCAGTCCAAGCATACAGACATTTACAGATGTGAAAACATAACAATCAAATTACAAACAAATTAATATGATAATAGAGGTCATTTACAAATATATGAATACACACCTCCGAACAACAAGGACACGAAGAAACTTATATCTTAGAGATTCAGCTAGAGCAATCAGCACACAAACATCCAATATTAGAACACTATACTTAGTGTATGTAGCACCTGTAAATCTGGGCCATGAACTTCAAAGAAGGCATCATGGAGTACCTTAAAATAATAACAAAAAATCGGATAATAAGATCACTATACATAGCCAATGTAAGTCAAACCATATGAACTATCTTCCTCACAATCTTTAACGTCTATGTATAAACTTTCAACATATCACTCCATAATTACAACAGTATAAACTATCCACAACATCAAAACACCCCATTTTGTATCCATACACCAAACCCTGTGAAATGGTCATCTATAATGTATCTGTGGTGCACACTAAGAACATAACAGTACTCAAAGCTAAAATATGAAATGACCACAGTGCTAGTAAAGAACATTTATGAAAAATACCATTAGAAAGCAAATATGTTCTTTTTTTCCCCAATCCAGCTCCGTGGCTTTCATAGAACCAAATGATGCTACAAATCCCAATAAATTCAGCATGAAACATTAGATTGTAAAATGAATACAGTTAAATGATAGAAGACAAACAAACGGGAAGACATAATTCAGTATTATCAATTCACGAGCTCACCCATAGGCTTAATCTGAAAATCAAAGACAAAAATCTCTATAAATATCATTAAATTACTAAAACATATATAGAAACAAATTGATCACTAAATCCATTCTCATAAAATTTGTGAACCCAAATCAGTAACATCGGTGAATAATGAAAGAAAATGAATAAAGATACTTTAAAGAAAACCTAATTTTATGAGACCTAATTTCGATCGGTATTTTATGAGACCTAATTTACTGCTAATAATGAATTTAAAGTTTAATTTCTAAACCTGTTGATGATTACTGAAACCTAATTTTGATCGGAACAAAAAAAAAGACCAATCGGAAAAGGAATATGAAAAACGTCTACAGATCTGAAATCTCACCAAAATCTCGCAGAAATCTCATGAACAAAAACCACTCTTTTGGTGGGATTTGGATTGTTGTTGATTATGCAGATAGTGATGATGGCGATCGAGTACTGGTGTTGGTGGCGTTGGTTGTGGTGGTGATGGAGATGGAGATGTGATGGTGGTGGCAGCAATGGAGACGGTGGGGAGTTCCAAAGTAGAAGCATAAGATACAAAGGTTAAAAATGGAATCCCCAGATAAAATTATTTTGTTGAAAATTTCAATTATGCCATAAGGGTATTTATAAAGACTCTCAAAGTGTATTTGTGAAGACCCATGGATAGTAGGGGTGTTTATAACATTCCCACAACGAAATATACATCATTTAGGTTTGAGTAACCGTACCTAAACGTGTACAAGTCGTTGGTTCAATAGTAGTTAACCAAATGGTTAGCCATATGATCACTTTCATATCAACCTTATTCATCTTCACCATAACTAGTTCAAATGATTAATGAACTAGTTCAAGAGTTGTTCAATTGCTTAGATCTCATAGAAGTATACAAGACATAATTGAAGCTAAATCGGTTTTGATTCATTCAAATCGATTCATGAACTTTATAGCCACGGTTTGCAAATATGCATTCCTTAGTTTATATAAATTTAATTTCACGAATAAACCAATTTTAGAAAGTAGCACACTTAAGTATGCGTACTTAAGTAACCGAATTTGAGTTTGTTTTAATTTCCAAACTCACCAGAAATTCACGGAAGTGAACTTTCATCCAGTATGCGTACGGGTACGCATACTTAGGTAACCGGATTGAGTTGGTTTTGATTTCCAAACTCAGCAGAAATTCACGGACGTGAACTTTCGCCAGTATGCGTACAGGTATGCATACTTACCCAGTCTCTATCAACCCTTTAGTACACACACAAGTATGTATACATTTGGTTCCTAATTTTGTACTTATACACTAATGTGCGAGCACATTATATACTTATATCCAAAGATGGTTACATTTTCTAAACTCTTTATTTCCATCATTGAAACATTCTTAGAGGATGTTAAATAGAGGTTATTCACACACTATTTTTCATCAAAGCAATTTTCAAGATATTGAAATAATCAACATGACTTTCGTCACTTACAAAGATGAACTTGGCCAAAGAGAAAGCTTACCAACACATATTTTGAGAGCGAGATAAACTCGGATTGAAATAACAAATGTGTATAATCGAAGTTTATGTAGCAATATGACTTTTGTCTCATGATAGGAGATAGAGTAGATAGACTTTCTGAGTGATAGATAAGTTCAAGTCTCTACATACCTTTTATTCGATAAAGTTCCACCAGTTCCTTGAGTAGTTCTTCGTCTTCGTATGATAAACTCCGTGGAGTCTAGAGCTTAACTACACTTTCTATACTAGTCCGAGACTTATCTATAAGTAGACTAGAAATCAAGACTTATAGTTTTGGGAACTAAACTTGACAACAAGTTTGAGATAGAAAGTCTTGCGAGTTCGACAGAGCAGTGCTTTAACAATCTCCCCATTTGTCAATTTTAGTGACAAGACTATCAATACATATGGAATACAAAAAATAAACTTTTCAGCTTCTCTTCCACATGCATGATCTCATTAGTTCTTCAACATTACTTTAAATCTTCATCACTTCCAAGTACTCCAATGATTCCAAATGTTGTAACTTCAGCATCATTGTTATTGAAAATCCAAAGCCATAACAATAAAAAAAAAGAAGCTATCAATCATTGTTACATAGTGTCATAATATTATTACACCACATCAAAGTTCAATTGTATCACAACTTTGATAACAATACTATGGCCGGTGATATGTATCACTCCCCCTTAGTCAATACTCCATCTCACATGGAAACCACTCCCACTTACATAATGATCCGAAACCCATATGTACTTGTAGTGTGAACTACACATTAATTCTCCCCCCCTTTTGTCAATAAAATTGGCAAATGTACGAAAAATAATGGGATCCTAATAAAATTTCCATAGAGACATTTCATGATGAAAAGACAACACATATCAACTTTTTAGATGCAATCATATAGCCAAAACTAAATGCATTCGTCAAGGAGCTTATAAAGATACAAGATAACCCTATAAGATTTCACAACCGCACTCCCCACAAAGATTTGGCAATAAAGCACAAGTTCAAATAAGAACTCTCCCCCATATAATGTCATTCCCGAAAGAACAACAAGAGCGACCTTACTTTCACAAGAAAAGAAGGATTTCTTTGGACAACAACAAATCATATAAGAATATGAAATTGTATCCAAAATACTCAATTGAATTAACCACAAGTGAACCCATGATTAATTCAACCAGAATACTCAACTAAATTAACCACAAGATATCCCATGATTAATCCAATTGGAAATGCTCAAAATAAGAGAACTTACGGAGCCACACAGTATAGACATAAAATATATGGATCAGGGAAGATCAGTACTGCGTAATAGATAAAGATTCATTCTATCTTCCATCATTATTTGCACAATGACATACAATAGATTTAATCTTTGTAAACAAAAGCTCATCCTTTCTTCCATCAATATTTGCATAATAACATAAAAGGCTTAACTTTTGTTTTTGTCAAAAGTTCATTCATTCTTTTATCAATACTTGCATATCAACATATAAAGGACTTGACTTTTGACAATTTATGGGACAATCATAGTTCGCGGACGCAAACACTCATATCCCATAACAAATTGCAATATATAAAACCATAAAGATTAATACTGAAAAAATCATCTTCCAAACAAAAATAATTTAGAATTCAAACAAATAAATCTAAAAACATTGAATATGAAAACGTTGGACATAGCTATGTGTAATCACAATAATAGCTATTCCAAACTCTAGTTATTCTTCTTAAAAACACAAGAACAAAATTCTCATAAGAAGATTTACTAGACATAAAATAATAAATGAGATTACTCATCATATACATCTTCTGAAACCATCCAAAATCCTTGAATAACATCCATGTCTTCCTTGATTTCAGGAAACTTGGTTGCAATCAACCATAATTATTCTTGCACATACTTTACCCTTGAATAGATATTAACCATACCTTTGTAAATTTATTGAAGAATACTCAAAGTGGTAGGATCACAAGTGTTGTCAAGGGAATCACATCTTTGTCTTTTACACGCATTCTCCTTCATAGGCTTAAAGGTACATGGGCGAACAAGTTTGGGAGTTCTAATAGAGTTTCCAATTGGAGCAAATGAGAGTGATTAACAAAATTTGTCCAATTAAGCAAGGGATGCCTAACTTCTTGTTGGGCGAAGTCATCGAGATTATTTGAAAAATGATAAACCCACAAATGTAGAGACTTGGGGTACCCAATTCAAGGAAATAGACCAATTCCGCAAACTCGCGACTCCATCGAGAATTTTCAATTGTGGAGGGACAAAGATTAGAGATACCAACCTTTCTGAAGGACACCAAAGCAAGACTAAAATAATTTGTAGGAAACTTTCCTTCATTCCAATTAACAATCTTGACACAAAGACCATGAGAGATGGCTTCATATGATGGTCTTTCATCACTTGGTCTAGGGAGGAGAAAATTACCCAAATGAATTTTGGTAATCCTTAATATCAACTCTCTATCTACAAAAAACTTTTCTCTTTTTTATCATGGTTTTGAATTCCATGTTCTCAAGATCAACATCATGAAAGTTGGAATAGAAAATCCTTATGAGAGTGTCAAATCCTTCACCAAGACCATTAAAGATGTTTCCAAGATTAAAATTTTCAAAGCAAATCAACTCTTCTTTATGACCACTAGACAAATCCAATTTCTTTTAAAGAATGAAACCACTAGAAGCAATCCTTTCAAAGATCATACTACTAGAATCATTGACAAATCTAATTGTAATAGAGTCTTGAGATTGAGGAAGAGTCATGCTAGAAGAAGATTCCACCAAAGTTTTTGAAACCTTCTTCGAAACCTTGAAATTTTCCATAAAACCTAGAAAATGAGGGTACAAGGTGAAGGAAGAACTTACTTGATTTGTCTCTTGAAAACCTTTTAACTTTTTGTTCTCCAAAGATGCTTTAATGAAGGAAATACATAAACCCTAGAAAAGTTCACGTACGCGGACGTCACAAAGGAGAAGAAAGGTACGCGTACTAGCGTCTTATGTATCCTCAAATGGGCTTGGACCATTTCACGAACTTTGACCCATAAAAGAAAAGTAGGATTTTTAAATCGTTTACCATCCAAGGTATGCACATAGGAAGAGATCAGCATAGTGCAATAAAAGAATAGTATGGAGCCTATAAAACCTTTAGTTGACCTTAAGGACGAAATAGAAAAAGATTTACAAAATAAATTAACCCAGACAACACTGTCAACCTTACTTGGCCCACATCAAGTTATATACATATGGGGTATATCCAGTCTTGTTATCAAGAGGACAAATGTGCAGAGAAATTTTCTTGCAAATTTTTTGATTGATCTTTGTGAACAGTATCACAATAAAGATAATACTATGGATTAATACTGTGTTTTGAATCCTTTTTCTTATACCCGAGAAAATACTTTTTATGAAGATTAGAACCTATGCCGAACTCACAAGAAATATTTTTATCAATTTCACATGAGTTGGAGATAGATCTAGTTCGTACATCATGAATGCATCATTTGATAGGTACCGAACTTTTATCAGAACTATTCTTATTTTCAAAGGAATTAAGCTTTGTCAATCGATCCATTACGATAGTATTCCTCATAAAGATTAAGAGTTAATCTAGTGAGATTTCATATCCTTGAGCTTCGATTGGGTTTTTTCAAGAGACCCTTCTTAGAATAACTTTTGATTTTTCCTTTAGATTTGTTCCTCACTATCTAAGCTTTCTAAGATCTTAGATGAAGCAGGATTATCACAAGAGACCAGACGTCTAATAAATAATCTTTGAACAATCTTTACGGAATTCTGGCGTGCGTTATAGATGCCAAGAGCAAGTTTCCCAACGAAATTTCCCATAGAGATAGACTTTAGGGATCAATCAAACACAAACTTATTAGGTTTAAGGTGTTTGGCTGCTCTGATACCAATTGAAAAAGTGGGGGTACAACAACCTCACCCAATAATTCGCTTAACAATCTGTATGGACTAACTCCAAGATACTTTTAAGAGAATCAACTAGACAATCATGCTCAATTTTAATAAAAGTATATCAAAGAGTTATATCTCAATTTTTCGATTCAATCCTTACTCAAGAAAATAGAAATCTGCGAATCTAATTGAATACAAGAGAAATTAACTTAAATGGTGCCAAAGACCAATGCTCAAGTATCGATCAAATTCAATCAACAACCAAAAGTCGGATTTCCCAATTGATTGATTCAATGCACAACCTGTGATATTTCAATTATATAACAAAATATAATGCTGAAAAGAAATAACACAGACACCAAAAGTTTTGTTAACGAGGAAACCGCAAATGCAAAAAAAACTCCGGGACCTAGTCCAGATTGAACACACAATGTATTAAGCCGCAACAGACACTAGCCTACTACAAACTAACTTCGGTTTGGACTATAGTTGAACCCTAATCAATCTCACACTGCTCCAAGGTACAGTTGCGCTCCTTACATCTCTGATCCTATCATGATACTACGCACTTGATTCCCTTAGCTGATATCACCCACAACTAAGACTTGCTACGACCCAAAGTCGAAGACTTTAATAAACAAATTTGTCTTACACAGAAAAGTCTACAAGAATAGATAAATCTTTCTCCCACAGAAATACCTACATGTTTTTGTTCGTTTTTTGATAAATCAAAGTGAACCAGAATCGATCGATAACCCAGACATATATTCTCGAAAAACATCCTAGAATCGACTAGCGAAACAAGATATCGTGGAATCACAAATGATGAGACGAAGATGTTTGTGATTACTTTTTTCTATCTTTCCTTTCAGAGAAATTAATATCGAGCCAATTTTACAATTGTACTCAATACGATAGAAACAACAAGATCAAATCACGCAACTACATAGAAAATAGTTAGGTTTGGCTTCAGAATCCCAATGAAGTCTTCAAGTCGTTAACCTACAGGGTCTCGGTAGAAACCTAAGGTAAAAGGATAATCGACTCTAGCCTATACAACTAGTATCACACATGAGGTGTGGGGATTAAATTTTCTAGTTTCTAGAGTTCTCCTTTATATAGTCTCCAAATAAGGGTTTGTAATCTAAGTTACCTTAGTAACAAAGCATTCAATATTCACCGTTAGATGAAAACCTAATTAGATTCAAGCTAATATCTTTCAACCGTTAGATCGAACTTAGTTTGTTATACATAAATGAAATATACGTTATTTAGGTTTGAGTAACCGTAACTAAACGTGTACAAGTCATTGGTTCAACATTAGTTAACCAAATGGTTATCCATATGAGCACTTTTATATCAACCTTATTCATCTTCACTATAACTAGTTCAAATGTCTCAAATGAACTAATTCAAGAGTTGTTAAATTGCTTAGATCTCATATAAGTATAAAAGACATAATCGAAACAAAATCGGTTTTGATTCACTCGAATCGATTCATGAACTTTATAGCCACATTTTTCAAATATTCATTCCTTAGTTTATATAAATTTAAGTTCACGGATAAACCAATTTTAGAAAGAAACACACTTAAGTATGCGTACTTAAGTTTCTTGGACCAAACTATAATATATTTTCCCAAAAAGGACCAAATAGATAGCTGACTCAGTCAACTGGACCAAACTAGTTCTAATATATTATTTCTAGGACCTTTTAGTATTTCCTACTTTTTCTAATATTCCATTTCTATCTTCTTTCCTAAAAATTGTGGTTCTAGGTTTCCCGAATCCCCTTTGTTAAGGGAGATAAAGATATGTTTTTCTCTTAATTTGAGAGAGGAACATGCTCTATTTACATCATTGAAGACGACATGTCGTGTATGGAAGAGAATAAGAAAGGAGGAGTCATGCATGTAATTCCTCATTTTAAATCTTCAATTATTTCTGACCCGTAATTTTTTGTGATAAAGATTCAATTTCATATTAGGGTTTGTTTGTTTTAGGAAAATAAGCTAGCTCAACAGATTCACGAATTATTACATATCAATCGGGACCGAAGAGAATGCACGTATTACTCCAATCCCGAACATGGTACGCGTTTTATATGGCCTCAACGAATAATACACGAACTTTACGGATTCGCTTAAAATTCGGTAGTTCGGTTAGCCTGATCTTTTGTTCAAATTGTTTTAGAATCATTTTTTGGGGACTACCCAAAAAATGTGGGGAACTAATCTTAAGTTTTAGTGGTGGATATTGGAAGTAATATTGAGTTACCCCTTATCAATTTTTTTAATACCAACTTTACCCTTGATGATAAACTTAGTTAGTGTGATGATTAATTAGTGTTAGTGTAATGATTAATAACTGATTAGTTAGTGATTAGTGAGTTTAGTAATATGAAGAAGAGGGAAATATGAAGAAGAAGATGGGTGAACCCAAAAAATCCTTTTTTGAGTTTAGTAATTATGATTTGGGTGATTCATGTGATGATACCTCATCCTAAGAATCAGAACCCCCTTCACCTCATAGTGTATTTGTCAATACTTCTAATGATCCGAAAATGAATTATTTGTTAGATGATGAAAGATTTTTGCCCCAAACTCAAGCTAACTAAACAAATGATGGATTTTATCAGCCACAACATGAAGATGAATCTATGGGTACTCAGGTATTCCTGAAATTTAGTTAATGTAGCTTGAATTGTGCAAAAATTTGGCCAAACTAAAAATTTCTAGAAAAAATTCGGTTAGGTCAACCTAGTTCAGTTACGAAATTTAGCTTGCGAGGTAACCAAACCATTCTGAATGTGTAGTTTGGTTACTAAATTTAGCACACGCAGGTAACCGAACTACATGTTAATGGTGGTTTTTTAGATTTCGGTTATGTTTTTCCAGAACATGTAACTGAACTATTTTTATAGAGTTTACAGTGCATAGTTAGGTTTAGTCGATATCAATACTTTTGTTACCGAACTTTTTGTTCGGTAGTCTCATAATATATGTATACAACATTTCTAACCGAACCCATGAGTTCGGTTTATTCGAGTTTTTCAGTTTCATGGCTGAACTTTTACTTAGAAAATCTAAAGATCGAGTTCGGTAAGGCCCAAATTTATTTCTAGAAATTACATAACCGAACTTGTTGTTCGGTGGGGTGGAGAAAAAATTTACATAACTGAACTTTAAGTGTTAATTGTTTATGGTATTGATGTTGTGCTATTACTTGTAGGTTCCATGTGATTCAATTGAACCAATGGGAAACCAACCTTCCCCAGTCGGTATTTTGTACCATGACACATCCCATCACTACATGAATGACTTGGTATTCAAAAATCCGGAAGATGCAAAGAGTTGGGCTAGAAAACATGCACAGAAAGACATGTGGATATTAGTATTGAATGGGAGACAAAGCAAAACTCGCTTTGAAATGGTTTGTGAGAGAAGCGGTGATCACGATAAAAGCTATTAGTCTTCATTTCCTTTCTCTTCTTCATCATCATTCTCTTCTTCAATAACATTATCAATTGTATTCTCCATCATCTCTTCATTGACATCTTGGATTACATCAAGAACATTCTCTTGGTTGACTTCCGGTAACGAGTCCCATCCATGTTTAGCATTTGTGGAACCACGTTTTCGGAAATCTAAATGTTTTGCTCCACGAGGGGTGGGAGTTTTCAAATCATCATCTAGTTGTAGTCTCAATCTTATTCCTTTTTCCCTAATGAACAACAACCAAAGTATTAGCTAAACATAAGAGAATATTGTGTTATCAAATCAAATAGAACTAAAGAATAAAGTAAACACAACACTTGAAGTTAACAGACTATAGTTCGGTTACCAAAAAAAATACATGGCGAGGAAACCAAACTACATATTTCAAAAGTTCGGTTAGCAAAAAAAATTATCGACAAAACCGAACTCATTTTTTCAAAGGAAAAATTGAGTTCGGTTACGAGAGTTTTTTTTGCGAGCACGCCGAACTAAATATTTCAAAGGTTCGGTTAGAAAAAGAAGTTATCGACAAAACTGAACTCGTATTGTCAAAGGAAAAATTGAGTTCGGTTACGAAAGTTTTTTTTTTGAGCACACCGAACTATGTAGTTCGGCCAACATATATTTGTATACTTAACCGAACTGTTCTTATTTTTGGAAGTTCGGTTAGCAAATCTAGGGTTACACAAAAAATTCTCCTAGCCGAAATATATACTATAACTACCATTTTCAATGGGTTTTGATGATTTCTAATCGATTTCTTCAAGTAATAACGAATTGAAAAGAATGGGTATGAAGGAAATTACCCGCGGATTTGCATTTCACTTGAATCAGATTGATTTTTTTTGAAAAAGAGAAAAGGAGGAGAAGAAGAAGAAGATGAAGAAGAAAAGAAAATGAAACTGATTTTTTTCCTATTAATTTAGGTTTTAATTAGTGGGCTAGATTAGTGGTTAGTGGGTTGGATTAGGATTAGTTATAACCTTAATTAAAATAAGGGCATATTAGTCTTTCCTAATCTTTTAGGACACCCCTTATAATGTAGGGTGGACATTTGTATCACATTTTTTGTACCCAAAAAATGATCACATTTTTTGATTCTTGTTTCACACGTCCATACTTATACTACAAAAACTAGACTAAGGGAATCGAACCCAACACCTAATGCCTTAATAAGGAGCACTCCGACCATTGCGCTACAACTTTATTGGTGATATTAAATAAAATATTATGAATATATAACATTTTATCATATTTTCTATGTATTATTTTACAAAAAGGCTATTTAAATTTAGCCGAATTTTGAGCGCCGCACTAGTATCTCAAAAAACGAATTATACACGTACGTATGCCGTTCCGAATTACTCCCGTATCATGAACCGTTGACCGAATTTTATTTTAACGAATCCGTATAATACCCGTACGTTTGCCATTCCGTACGTATGCCGAATACCGAATTGCTAACTAGGGTGTAGAGCAGGAAGGCACTGTTGTTAATGGTAGTGGAAAGGAGACCGGTCAGATAGTTACTACCAAGTGGCCAAAATGGACAACCTAAACAGGTAACAATGTTCACTTTGGATATATATTTTTCTAACATGCCATACATTGTGTAAGGCCAATTTGTATGACGATTTGGATGATTTTTTCCCTAAATCTTAAACCAAATGTCACCCCATCACCTACATCTTTAGCCGTTTTTCATTTTTTTTCCAAGGTTTGACTTTTTTTCTTTTCTCATCTTGATTTTTGTGAGGCATTCCACTTGTCTTATTCAATGCCTGCTGCATAGGTTTGAGTGTCTCCAAAATAGTAGTCAGTCGATCACTGCCTTTGTGGATGTACTTTACTAAATAAGTCTTTGACATAGTAGGCCACATTTATATGTGAATCGTACCTTATAATCAACTCCCTATTGTGCTAAACTAACATGAATTATCCATCTTTATTCCATCTACTCCCTATCATTCTTTCGTCTTCTATAAACAGGAACCATCTCGATTTGTTGTTGTTTAGTCGCAATACTGCTGTGCAAATTTTTTGAGCATGAGAGAAAACGTTGTTGTTTAGTCGCAATACAATACTGCTCTGGGTATTTTTTTTCTAATGATCACTCAATGTTTCAAAAATGAGGTCATACCTGTTCTTTTACTGGTCAGTGAATTCGAACTTTCAGTTTTATAAGTAAACTAAAATCCCTGGTTTGCTAATTTAGAGAGCGAATGATATCCAATTACTTGATATATTGATCAAAAGCAATATATGGTGATATTATTCTCTAAAATCAACATATCTTTTTCTTATGACACTGCGTGGAGATAAGTAGTCAGTCTGTCACCCAAGTCGACCTTCTTGATCACAACCTGTATGATTATGTGTTTATAACTATGTTAGTACGACTTACTACATCCTTCTATGCAGCTATGCTGTATGCTTCTACTTGTAGTTTTTTCAAAGATTCATTGTTCTTGTTTTCTAAGATTGATTGTTCTTGTTTAGTAATGTACAAACTAATTTTTGCATCATCTATATCTTCATGGTTTAGATCTATCAGCACCAATATGGGAAGAATTTTAGTTTCCCTGTCATGGGGTAGCTGCTCTCCAATACCCTCTACTACAAACTCTCTTTCCTTACTATGTTTTCAACATCTTAGGTGGCCTTGATAATGAAAATGAGGGGGGTATCAGCTGAAATCTGAATTTTTGACATGTTTAGTACTTCCTTTACAATTCTATCTTCTTTCATATGAATTTTCAGGAAAGGGTTGTGTTTACACTTACGATGCGGTGGGATCCTCTCAGAGGGTTGGATACAATGCCCAAGGTTCTCGTTCTACTCTTATCTTGCCTAGTTTGGATACTCAACTGAAGTCTCCTAGCCTTTTCTTTGGTATTATTGGTTCGCATTATGGGTTTCAGTTTCAATTTTGTATCTAGTATGATTGAGAACCTAAATATGACCTATGACCTAAATATACAGGATGATGTGGCTCCATTATCAGAAACAGAAGCAATTGATTGGGTTAAAGATGTTTTGTCATTTGCAGCCGAAAGAGATATCTACACTGTAAGTTCTCACTTGTGTTGTTTTCTTCATATCCTTGGAAAAACTCTTACAACCTACTTGTTGATAAAAATCATATTTTTCACAAAAATTCACAAACTTTCTTGCTGTAATATAAAACAATAGTTCAGTTGATATGATATTTAAAATTCATTTTTCTAATGGCCTACCAAATGTTGAGTTTGTTAACTAATCTAAGTTATTTCAATGTTGCAGAAGTTATCAACCAAAGAAGCCCAGAAGTGGAGATTGCATTCCATCTAGGGGTGTGCATAAAATATGGAACCGCGGATTTCATCTGCAACCGTCCGCAAAATTGGGGGTGAAAACCAATCCATAAGAGTCTATGGGCCGGACACGGGTGAGTTTTCAAATACGCAAAGTTTAGCGGTTTGGTTGCGGTTGGTTTTGTAAATCCGCGGATTCACCCGCACCGTAGGGTAATAAGGGAACTTAATAAAATTACTAATGATAAAGCCTAGTTAAACTGAAACTACATCAGACATTCTCAATTATCCCAAATGCTCAGAGGAACTATATGCAACAAGCCTTTGCTCGTCTTGTATCTTTATGAGGTGATCGAGGAAAGACTCCAACAACTTAGCCTGCTCACGCCTGAAATCATCAGATCCAGATTCTGAACGAATTCTTTGCAAAAGTTGAATTAGTGACAAGCTTCCACCATAGTATTTATCTTCAATAACCACATCATCTTGCGACGTCTGAAGAGGCAACCACCTATTTGGCTGGTTGATGTCATTATCCTTATTGAATGCATACTTGTCCAGGCCAGATATTTTTAACAGCCGAAGAAACCTAGGGAATGACCTCATGTCATCGTACTTTATGTTGACATCCGCAACACATGATGCTTCTTGGGAAAACATCTTAAGTGATACCTCTAAATCTATTAATTGTTTCTTCATCCCAGATCTTGTATATTTAAGTTGTTTTCGTAAACCAACTCTAAGATATATGCTTTCAAAGTACTTGTGTATCCAGTTATGATCCATGGTATCTGAAACACCAGTATCAGAGTTGTTTTTCATTATTATGCACGCAAATTGTTTGATGAAATGCCAAGCATAGCATGTCCAAAAATTCCCTGACCGTTTTTTTCTTTCTCCTGACTAAATCCGCGGTTAATTCGCATCCGATTTATATTACCCGCTGATCCGCGGATATGAAATTCGCGGGTGATTGGGCCGGTCACGGTTCAATTTTCCAAATCTGCAATTTTAACGGTTTGGTTGCGGGTGACCCCTAATCCGCAACCGTCCGTCCGTCCGTTGCACACCCCTAATTCCATCACACATCATGTAAAGAAGTTGACATCATCTTGTAACTTCATGCTCTACATTTCTTTTAGGTGGTACTGTAACTTCATCTTGAAATAAATCCATGAACTTCTTTTGTAACAAATTTACTTCATTCTCTTGGCTGGGAGTTAACACTGTATGCAATGTTACCTTTTTCTCATCCGAAACAACAGGCCTGATCAACAACAAAGTGAATATTCCACTAGTATTGATAATTCTTTTGACTTGGTTTGTTGTAACTAGTTTCATAGGCAAATGATTTTTACTAGCTACAATTCTGAATTCTTTTCCATCTTTCTTGAACAAATAAACTCGCTCCCTATGATGCAAAACAGCATCTCGTTCCCATAAGTATGGGTTGCCAAAAATTACCTGAGCTACATCTAATGGTATGACATCGCAGATAACTTCATCGATAAATTTCTCAGTGATGGCAAATTTAAAACGACACTTCTTAGTTACCTATAACTCGGTATCCTTTTGTATCCATCCTAATGGATAGGGATTTTGGTGGAAAGTTGTTGTTAATCCCATTTGTTCCACCAACTTCTCAGAGATCAAATTTTTTTGACTTCCTGAATCAATGATAGCTTTGACGATACTTTGCTTAACCTGAATCTTGACATGGAATAATTCATCACGTAGGTCTTTCTCAGAGTCTTACATTCTTGTCATCAAAATTAGTTTTGGATCGGTTGATCTATTTCCAAAATTTTTTCTGCTTCACCAGCTTCTGTCATCAAGGTGTTCTTCTGGGTATTTCGTTGGTTTTCAAAATCCCGTAACTTTCTTGGTTTAAGGTGTGGATTTAATATCCAACAAGTATCCTTCACATGCCCTTTCTCTTTGCAATGTTCACAGACCCTTTCTGCTCGCTCATTCATCTGAGACTTGCTTTTACTTATCTTTCATTTTCTTTGTATTATGTCTTCTCCTTTTGCAGCTGATCTTTTGTTGTCGGACCCTGCAACTCTTGTTTTCTGTTCTATGGCCACATCTTTGGTGATGGCCTCCTCTAGATCTTGTACACATAATAGCTTTATCTCTCTTCGTATATAATCAGCAAGTCCCCCATTATATTTTCGAAATGTCTCCTCACTAGAGATGTCCACCTCCAGCGTTAAAGCTTGGTTGTAGAATTCCGTGGTATAGTCTTGGACACTTTGCTGATACTTCTGCCGGAGATGCTGCCATTTAAACCATCTGTCATCCAAATATCCCACCGGGTAGAATTGTTTCTTTATGAGACTCTTAAACTCGACCATGTCATGGTCTCGTATCATGTCTTTTCTTGTGTGCCTTCCACCATATCGAAGCATGGTTAGATAATTTCAAACTGGCAAAACAAACTTTTTGGGGCTCTTTGAGTTGGCTTACCATGAAATAGGTTTCCAACTTATCTAACCATCCATCAAGTTTCTCTTCCTCCATGGTTCCATCATAGTCGGATATTTCCATCTTAAATTCAACCTTCAAACCTCCATATGGATTTTTGTTCAGTTTTTCCTCTTCTTCATCGTCTTCTTTAGTTGAATCGTCCTTCTTATCATCCTCTGTATTCTTCTCCCCTTGTTTTCCTGCACTTTTATTCATGAATTCAGTAAGAGTGTTTGTCAAGTTTTGAATCTGTAACTCGAGTCTTGCTATTTTATCTTCATTTGTTAGCTCTGGTCCTTTCTTCTCTTCGCTTCCCATCTTAACCTTGGTACTCCCACTAGTTTTCCTTGTGTCTGGAAATACGACAATTGCTTCTCCTGATCGTGTGTATTGTCTTCGTGTAGAGACCATGCGCCACTACTAACCCTAGGAGTCAGAACGTGGCTCTGATACCACTTGATACAGAACGATCAGTGGTACCTAGAGTCAGTACTGTGTATGTTGAGAAGTTGAAGAGAAAGACGCTAAAACATATCAAATAAAAGATTACAAACGTTTCGTTGATAACTTCTTCTTCTATTAATAAACTGAGAATGAAATACAACTCCTTTACAAACCTAAATATGGTTCTTTTCTCAGATCTCCCTTCTCTACCTTCTAGCCTACAAGCCTCCCCTTTTTATATGGATGAAGACCTGCCGTCTAAGAATAAAAACTATGAGTTCAATAACTCATTAAACTAGGAAATCCTAATCTAAGTAAGGAAACCACAAGTCTTGTTGATCAAGCAACTACTCGACCAACATCTAGTATCTTCTAGATACTTCCTAGCCATAGCATTGGCTCAACCGTGCAGTGCCAAAACTGCACATTACTGCCTACGATACTCCCGTATCATGGCTCCCCATTTTAGGAAGTTGGAACACCCGTGTAAACCGTAAAATGAAGATGAGGAAATGCAGTTTCCCCTAGTTCCTTACTGAACCATTTAGCTTTACTGGGAACCTGTCCTTTGCACCCTATACGATACATAACACGATTACCCCTCCTAGTAGGTGTTACTTTTGTCTCGACGATGCAATCTTTCTTGAGAATTTCTTCTCGATCTACCCATAACTCATCAACTGATGGCAACTTCAACTCCTGGTCTTCTTCGTCTTCATTAAGAAGTGGGGGTTCAAAGAGTTTCAAGTATTCTGTATTAATAACAGAATACATCTGCATGTAGGGTGGTAAATCTAGTTGAAAAGCATTATCCCCAAATTTCTTCAAAATCTTGAAAGGCCCATATCGTATAGATTTCAGCTTCTTCCCTTCACCTTTAAGTCGTTCCTTCCCTATACGTAACCAAACCAGATCTCCCGTAGAAAAGTTACAGGGAACACGATGCTTATCGTGTTTAGATTTATATTTAGCTTGAGACTTTCGCAGCTGTGCTTCTACCAAAGTGTGTATTTTGTTTATCTTTTCAATAAACTGTTGAGCTCGGTTATCTTCCTCCACTACTGTTGCTAGTTCTTGTGAAGTAGAGAATCCCATATCAAAAGGACTCTGAGGTAGATAACCTAAACAAACTTCAAATGGGGACTTCAGCGTAGATCCATGAAAAGCTCTAATAAAAGAAAACTGAATATATAGCAAGCTTTCATCCCAAGTCTTGGGATTTTTGGAGTGATACCCTCGCAACATATGAACCAGAGTTCGATTTAATACCTCAGTTTTTCCGTCGGTTTGAGGATGAAAAGCAGTGCTATGCTTAAGCCGTGTGTCCATTAGATCCTATAGCTTAGTCCATAATTGACCCAAGAACCGACTATCTCTGTCAGATATTATAGAAGTGGGTAATCCAAAGTGCTTCCAAACATGATGGAAGAAAAGCTTAGCTGTTGCTTCTCCTGTGACTGTCTTCTTACAAGGAACCAAGTTGATCATCTTGCTGAATCTATTAACAATAACAAAAATATAATTATACCCTGTTTTGGTCATTGGTAACCCTCCTAAGAAATCCATGGGAATACTCTCCCAAGGTCGCGTAGGAACCGGTAGTGGAAGATATAATCCCCTCTTCCTATTGGCAGGTTTTGAAGTGTTGCATAGAATACAACCTCGGATATACTTAGAAACATCCAAATGCATTTTTGGCCAATACATATATCGTTTCAAGTTTAACAACGTCTTCTCTCTACCGAAATGTCCAGCAATACGAGAAGTACGGGCCTCTCTTATCCAATGTATCATATCTTCTCCTCGGGGTATACACAAAGCCGTACCCTTTTACATCAAACCATCCACTAAACGAAACTCACTGGAATTTCCTTGACTCAGCTTCTGATACGTTTCCATGAAATCTTCATCCAGTTCATATCCGTGGACATAATCACTTGGAATTAATGGCTGAGTCTGCAATGCTACTAATAAAGACATATTAGGAGGTGGCCTTGACAGCATATCTGCCAACTTATTGGTTACTCCAGTTTTATACTTAACACAAATACCAAACTGCCCCAAATAAGAGGCCCATTTCATATGTCGAGCCTGCTGCAACTTAGTTTGAGTTTGCAGGTATTGTAGAGGCTTATGATCAGTATGCACAACAACTTGTTTTCCGAGTAGATAAGGTCTCCAGTGCTTCATGGCTTGATGCATGAAATATAATTCTTTATCATATGTAGGATAATTTTGTACGGCACTATTGAACATCTAAGAATGATAAGCCACTGGCCTCCCATTCTGTAGTAATACATCCCCTAAGGCATAGTTTGAAGCATCAGTTTCTACCTCAAAAGGTTTTTGTAGATCCGGTAATGCTAAGACTGGTGCTTTTGATATCTTCTTCTTTAACAACTGAAAATTGGCTTCATGTCTAGGCTCCCATTTGAACACCGTATTGAGCTTAGTTAAGCTATGCAAAGGAGCTGCTATCTGAGAAAAGTGTCGTATGAATTTTCTGAGATATTGACAAGCTCCAAGAAAACTTCGAACTTCAGTGATGTTGGTAGGACATGACCATGCAGTAATAACAACGACCTTCCCTTGATCGAATTTAATTTCTCCTCTCCCAATCACAAAACCAAGAAAAACTAATTCTTGCTTAGAAAATTCACATTTCTTCTTATTCAGTGTCAAGGAATTTTCTCTTAACACAGTTAGAACCTTGGAAACATGCATAACATGTTCCTCCCATGTTTTGCTGAATATTAAGATGTTGTCCAGATATACTATGACAAAATAATTAATAAAAGCTCGTAATACCTCATTCATAAGCCGCATAAACGTAGCAGGGGCATTGCATAATCCAAATGGCATGACGATCCATTCAAATAAACCTTATCGTGTTTTGAATGAAGTTTTCCACGTATCTTCTTCTTTGATCCGTACATGATAATAACCAGATTTTAAATAAAGTTTGGTGAAGTATAATGCCCCTCTTAATTGATCTAGGAGGTCTTCAATCCTTGGTAATGAATATCGGTTTTTTACGGTAATCTTATTTAATGCACGATAATCTACGCACATTCTCCATCCCCCATCTTTCTTCGGCACCAACAAAACTGGAGAGCCACAAGGAGAACAGCTGGGTACGATTACTTTTTGCTAAAGCAACTCTTGAATCTGTCTCTTGATCTCTTCCGATTCAACTATTGAAGTACTGTACAAGCCTAAGTTTGGTAGAGAGGCATCTCCAACTAATAAAATTTCATGCTCTACATTTCTTTTAGGTGGTACTGTAACTTCATCTTGAAATAAATCCATGAACTTCTTTTGTAACAAATTTACTTCATTCTCTTGGCTGGGAGTTAACACTGTATGCAATGTTACCTTTTTCTCATCCGAAACAACAGGCCTGATCAACAGCAAAGTGAATATTCCACTAGTATTGATAACCCTTTTGACTTGGTTTGTTGTAACTAGTTTCATAGGCAAATGATTTTTACTAGCTACAATTCTGAATTCTTTTCCATCTTTCTTGAACAAATAAACTCGCTCCCTATGATGCAAAACAGCATCTCGTTCCCATAAGTATGGGTTGCCAAAAATTACCTGAGCTACATCTAATGGTATGACATCGCAGACAACTTCATCGATAAATTTCTCAGTGATGGCAAATTTAAAACGACACTGCTTAGTTACCTATAACTCGGTATCCTTTTGTATCCATCCTAATGGATAGGGATTTGGGTGGAAAGTTGTTGTTAATCCCATTTGTTCCACCAACTTCTATGAGATCAAATTTTTTTGACTTCCTGAATCAATGATAGCTTTGACGATACTTTGCTTAACCTGAATCTTGACATGGAATAATTCCTCACGTAGGTCTTTCTCAGAGTCTTACATTCTTGTCATCAAAATTAGTTTTGGATCGGTTGATCTATTTCCAAAATTTTTTATGCTTCACCAGCTTCTGTCATCAAGGTGTTCTTCTGGGTATTTCGTTGGTTTTCAAAATCCCGTAACTTTCTTGGTTTAAGGTGTGGATTTAATATCCAACAAGTATCCTTCACATGCCCTTTCTCTTTGCAATGTTCACAGACCCTTTCTGCTCGCTCATTCGTCTGAGACTTGCTTTTACTTATCTCTCATTTTCTTTGTATTATGTCTTCTCCTTTTGCAGCTGATCTTTTGTTGTCGGACCCTGCAACTCTTGTTTTCTGTTCTATGGCCACATCTTTGGTGATGGCCTCCTCTAGATCTTGTACACATAATAGCTTTATCTCTCTTCGTATATAATCAGCAAGTCCCCCATTATATTTTCGAAATGTCTCCTCACTAGATATGTCCACCTCCAGCGTTAAAGCTTGGTTGTAGAATTCCGTGGTATAGTCTTGGACACTTTGCTGATACTTCTGCCGGAGATGCTGCCATTTAAACCATCTGTCATCCAAATATCCCACCGGGTAGAATTGTTTCTTTATGAGACTCTTAAACTCTGACCATGTCATGGTCTCTGTATCATGTCTTTTCTTGTGTGCCTTCCACCATATCGAAGCATGGTTAGATAATTTCAAACTGGCAAAACAAACTTTTTGGGGCTCTTTGAGTTGGCTTACCATGAAATAGGTTTCCAACTTATCTAACCATCCATCAAGTTTCTCTTCCTCCATGGTTCCATCATAGTCGGATATTTCCATCTTAAATTCAACCTTCAAACCTCCATATGGATTTTTGTTCAGTTTTTCCTCTTCTTCATCGTCTTCTTTAGTTGAATCGTCCTTCTTATCATCCTCTGTATTCTTCTCCCCTTGTTTTCCTGCACTTTTATTCATGAATTTAGTAAGAGTGTTTGTCAAGTTTTGAATCTTTAACTCGAGTCTTGCTATTTTCTCTTCATTTGTTAGCTCTGGTCCTTTCTTATCTTCGCTTCCCATCTTAACCTTGGTACTCCCACTAGGTTTCCTTGTGTCTGGAAATACGACAATTGCTTCTCTTGATCGTGTGTATTGTCTTCGTGTAGAGACCATGCACCACTACTAACCCTAGGAGTCAGAACGTGGCTCTGATACCACTTGATACAGAACGATCATTGGTACCTAGAGTCAGTACTATGTATGTTGAGAAGTTGAAGAGAAAGACGCTAAAACAGATCAAATAAAAGATTACAAACGTTACGTTGATAACTTCTTCTTCTATTAATAAAATGAGAATGAAATACAACTCCTTTACAAACCTAAATATGGTTCTTCTCTCAGATCTCCCTTCTCTACCTTCTAGCCTACAAGCCTCCCCTTTTTATATGGATGAAGACCTGCCGTCTAAGAATAAAAACTATGAGTTCAATAACTCATTAAACTAGGAAATCCTAATCTAAGTAAGGAAACCACAAGTCTTGTTTATCAAGCAACTACTCGACCAACATCTAGTATCTTCTAGATACTTCCTAGCCATAGCATTGGCTCAACCATGCAGTGCCAAAACTGCACATTACTGCCTACGATACTCCCGTATCATACTTTATTACCATAAATTTTGATGTAACATCCTCATCTTAATAATAAGGAACTAAAAAGTAATTTGGTGTACTACTGTTCATAAAGCACTCAGCTCCACCACAATAACTTTGCATTGCTTTCATGTAAGTATGCCATCCATTCCTTAAAGCAGAGAACCGGAGCTTCAATGCTATTCAAATATTAGGGACGGTTCTTTAACCGTCCCCATTGCTCCAGTTTATACTAGGGACGGTTTTACTAAACCATCCCTATTAAAATGCGGGTACATTAATTAAATGCCCTTATTATAGAGGACCAATACAAATACCCTTCCCCAAAATAAAAATACCCTCCCATAAAAAAACACGGAGAGCTAAATTACTATAATACCCCTCAATAAATATCAAGATTATAACATTGGGATTCATTTATTCCCGTAACAAACATCCCACCATTAGTCTCTCTATTCTCTCCACTTCTGAAACTGCAGAGACAAAATTCAGATGAAAATTCAAAAATAAAACCGTCGATTTCTGTAACTGAAGAAGAAACCGTCAACCTATATATAATCCAGTTTCAGTCTCAATAACCGATTTCGTTTTCATCATTTTCAGTTTCAATAATCCAGAAATCAAAGAAGAAATGATAGAAAATTAGGTTTTACTGATTTTGAAGATTTAAATACAAAATTAAAAGAGGTAAACATGATTATCATCTTCTACTTACTCGTATTGATGGAGATTTTGCTTCTGATGATGTTTTTTTAACATTTTGAAGTAGATTTCTTAGGTTTTAGAAATTCAGATTTATTTTTCTTAGAAAAAAATGTTGTTGCATGTAAGATTTATGACCAATTCCTGCTTCTTATGTGTTTGATTTAACTTGGTATGAACTTAGTTTTGAATCTAATTCATTGAATTTAGATTAGAAGTTGATTTTGAGTTTTTAGAAGTTGCAGTTTCAAATGAAAGAGATAAGAAAAAATTTCTTCAATTAATTTTGAGTTTCACCCACTTGATGTTGGTTATATGAAATTCAAATGAATAAGCATAGGAGTCGATGTTGATATCCAATTTCAGTTGTTGATGCTTTAGATGAGGTGATAAAATGGGAGTTGATATCCTTGTTATGAGGTCAAATGCTTTGATGATACACTGAAATGCTTTGTTGATACACTGAAATGCTTTGTTGATACCTTGAAATTCTTTGTTGATACCATGAAATGCTTTGTTGTATGTATGATGTTGGGTTCTGTGAAATTCAAATGAATAAGCATAGGAGTAGATGTTTCAGTTGTTGAGGCTAACAGATGAGGTGAAATAATAGGAGTTGATATCCTTCTTATGAGGTATAAATAATGAATAAGCCATTTGAGTAGATGTTTCACTTGTTACTTATTGAATGGTATCAACAATATAAGTTGATACCATTTGAAACAGTAGTTGACCACATATGCTGGAATCAACAATAGAAGTTTATACCATTGGATGGTATCAACAACAGGAATTATACAAGTAAAATTGTTGTCAACAATAGGAGTTGATACCACTTGATGGTATCAACAACAGATGATGATAAAATTAAATGATGTTTTAAAAATGCTGTGATTATTGAATGCTGAAAAAATTAATGTTGTTTTAAAAATAGATGAAAGGAGTAAGAAGATCACCAAGGGTAAATCCGAAGAGTACAGAAGAAGATAATTCACAATAGGGTAATAAAGATGTAGCCACAAAAAATAAGAGAGTGAACAAGCAGTTGTTGGTTGATAAAGAGAAAGACGTTGTTAAAAGAAGAAAGAGCAGCAGAAATGAAGAACCAGAAGTAGATTCGGAAGAAGATGAATCGGAAAAAGAAAGTCAAAGAGCTAAAGCAACAAAAAGAAAGAGGGAGACCAATAAGAAGAATGACCAGGAAGAGGAATCAACTGGAAAGAAGAAGAAGAATAATGAACAACAAGCATAAGCACGTAAAGGAAAGAAAAAGCTGGAGGTTGAAGATGATTCAGAGGATGAAGAATCATATTCAGAATCAGAACAACAACAAGTAGCCACAGAAGGCGAAACAGAGGAAGAACAAACAGGTTAAACTTTATACATTATTTTTTATTTGAGTTCTATGCTGCAATGTAGTTAAGTTCATTTCTATATTAAATATAAAAAATAAATAAATAAGCTGCGTGTATGCAGGTCGAAGTAGGAAGAGTGAAACGAAGTTCAAATCATGTCTGATACCATTGATTGAAATGTGCAACTTTCTATACAAGATGTTTGAAGTAGGAGGAGATAACAAGAATGGAAAAGCACTAAAGTAATGTGTGTTCTGGGAATTTATAAGACCATTCTACACAGGAAAAGAGATCGATGCAACAAATGATAAGTGGTTAGTCAAAATCATCCTGGAAATACAGCTACTTATTGGAGTATTCGATAAAGAAAAGAATATATTTAGGTTTGGAAAAAAGAAAACTTCTTATCAGTGCAAAATAGATCCAACAGACTTATCATTAATCTTCAAGATAAAAAGGGTCATCGAGAGTGAATAGTTGAAGAGGTTGTTGAATAAAAAAAATGATGATGTAGTCACTACATGGTTAAAGAACAAGTTCAGAGCAGGGGAAGAAGAACATAAGAGTGATAAAATAAAGAAGTCTGAAATTGAGAGAAAACTAAAAGCTGCCACTGAGGATCAGTCTGACCCACAACATTTTGTGAGACTATTTGCTATGTGGCTGTGCGCAGTTGTCTTCTTCCCAGATTCTGGTGCAACAGGACTTGCAAAGAATTGGCTTCCTTATATTTTAAACATGGAGAAAGTGTCATGTACAGATCACATAGTAACCTATCTGCTTAAATACATTGGAAAGCAGAAAGGAAAGAATGGAAGTGTTCCTGGATGCACAATTCTACTGCCAGTAAAAAAAGAAAAAGTTAATTTAATATAATGTTTATTTTTGAAAATAGTAAAATGCATACTGTATGTCAAACTAACCTCATTTATTCTTTGTATGAAGTATTGGTTCTGCGAACATACAGAAAAATTTGTCGCAAAGAGGAAATTTTTTGAAACCGCAACACCAAGATTCATGAGATGGAGTCAACATGCAATCTGCAAAGAACTGGTAAAACAATTTCAAGCGAAATGTGGAGATACCATGGACATGACTTGGTTCACTTGTAAGGTAACATATTTGTTTACTCAATTTATATTTCAAATAGATTTCACTTTTTATCATGTCAACAAAAGGAAGTTGATACCAGTTTAGGGAGTCAACAAACAAAGTTAGTGTATCAACAAAATGAAGTTGATACACAAATTTGTACTGATTATAATAATTGTACTTGTGTCAACAATGGAAGTTGATACCAGTTTAGGGAGTATTTGTATGTATACAGATTATACTTGCACATGTATTGAATCTACGTCAACAATAGAAGTTGATACAAATTCTTGGAGTCAACAACAAATGTTTACACAGAAATTTAAAATCTGCCACATTCTATTTTGTGTCAACAATGGTAGTTGACATCATATCCAACATGTAGTTCAGTCTTAGTGTCGCAAATCACTCGGGGGATACACCCCCTCGTGAAAGATATATTATGGTTATAAAGTTAGAAAAAAATATTATGCTAACTGTATTTTTATGTCGATTTGCAGGTTCATGAAGATGTTGTTGATCCGGTGACAGAAGAAGAGATGTATTTGATAGACATGTTAGCACCAGCACGACAGTTGGAAGCAGAGAGGCATAGGAATGAGAATCTGATAGATGAAAACATTAATATTCTACTTGACAAGCAGGAGTTAACATATGAAAGGAGGGGGCAAACAATTAAATCAATGAGCAACATAATATTCATGAAGAAATTTATTGACAACAACAAGGACATGATGCATTTGAAGCCTGGGGATAAAGAGTGACTTGATGAAATTGCTATAGAAGTGAAGCAATGGGAAGAAAAGCAGAAAAAACTCAATAAACCAAGAGAAACGTCAGAGAGTACTCAACAGGAAATCAATACTATGATTGAGACTGCTTTAAATGAAGAACCATCTAGAAATCAGACTGAAGCTGAGTTGGAAACTGAGTTGAAACCTTCTGAAAAGCAGGATGAAGATGACTTGAATGAAGAAGAAGAAGAAGAATCAAGTTAAATGGCACTGTCACTTTCAGATAGAGATGAAACTGATTTGCAGAAAAGCTTTAAAAAGGGTTATCAGAGTGGATTGAATGTCAATGTACAAATAGACCCAAATTTATTGGCAAGCTGGAGGATGGGACGTGCTTTAGGAAAAGAAGAAAAAAGAAGACAAGAGGAAGAAAATCTTCAGATTTCTAATGTGGTTCCAGATACTGGTAACTCAGATGAGAGAGTGAATCCACAGATTGCTAATGTGGTTGCAGACTCAAATGAGGAAGTGAATCTACAGATTGCTAATGTGATTGCAGATATTGGAAAAACAGCTCAACTAATAGAAGATGATAATGAAGAAAATAGAACAAACATGGAAGAAGTGGAGATGGCGGGAGATGTACTTGTTTATTCAACTCCTCCAATTAAGGCTATACTTCCAGAGAAATCAGGTAATGTCCCTACAGGTACTATTCAGTATTTCAGCTTGGCACAATTTGAAAATGTATGCAACTGTGATTATGCCTCAACAAATGGAACTTGATCCAGTAATGGGGCATCAACATTGAAAGTTGATACACTGACTTGCATCAACATTGATATTTTGATACAGTTTATACAGTATGTTGATAATTTTGATTATACAAGTTTCAGTTTGGCTTCTTTCATTATGAAAAATGAACATATAAAATTCTGTTGTAATGCTAGAGATAAAATGCTAGTTTTATTTTTGGTTATAATTCTAATGTCACAATGTTATATAGATCAACAACAGCAGTTGATAAACATAAACAACAATTGTTGATTCCTTCTTAATAACAATAGAAGAATCAACAACAATTGTTGATTCAAAAAAAAATGAGTCAACACTGATATGTTGATACTGTTTAAGTAAGACTCTTACATGTTAATCTAATCGGATTATTTACTTGCTGGTACTACCCCAAACTTTGGTGTTCCAAGCTTCGATACGATCACTGCTGACATTTATACTCCTACTGATGCAAAAGAGATGGAAGATGATCCATCACAAAAAACAGAATATACTCCTACACCGAAAACAGATGATGATAATGTCTTGGAAGGCCTTAAAGTTCTATTCAAATTAGATGAAATTGATGGCCCAACTGAAGACGAAGACACCACCCAAGAGGATGATTCTGAAGCGACGCAGAGACAAAGGAATCAGTATGAAGCTGTTGGAAGAGGAATGAGGTATGACACAAGGTCATCAAGGAATGCGCCAGATAAATACACACCTCCAGTTAATGTGAGGAAGAGGTCCAGAGCAGTAACCAGAGCACAAAAAGGAAAGAAGAAAGGGGGAGGTGTTGAAGAAAAAGAAGATGTAGTTATTCACATCCTTGATGATTACGTTGATGAGACGCCACCTGAGCCAATACCGCTGAATAAGCCAGAAGACCTCAAACTCTGGGAATCCTGCACCGAGGACGAAAAAAGGGTCATTGGTCCATTCTTTGAGCAAGCAACAGAATGGTATGTAACTCTGAAACAAATTGCCTGTTGATACAGTTTATATAGTATGTTGATAATTTTGATTATACAAGTTGCAGTTAGAATTTGACTGATATGTAATGTCAAGATAATAATACTTCAACATTAATATGTTATGTAATGTCAGGGAACTAACATAAACTTTGCAAATGTAGTACCAGAGCGTGTACCTTTTATTTCGAAAATAAACATGAAGAATGGGTCACTGGAAGGCATCTCCAATTTCTAATGAACAACATGAACATTAACAGTGAGATAGTTGATTACTACAGCACCGTGCTGAATTCCAAGATGGAAAATCCATCTAAGCCAGCATACTATGTGAAGAAGCACTTAATTCTGAATTCAAATGCTTATGTAAATAATAACTCTTAATCTGTCTTTTGAATAACTAGTTACCATCTAATGATGATGAACAAATGAATCAATTATTGTTGTTAAATTGATCAAAAACAAACTAACTGCCAATAAAATGATGCAGCAAATAATGAGGGGTGCAGTAGCTAGCGGGGATATACATAAAGTGGAATCAACTAAGATTCCAGCAAACTTGAGGGAAAGATACCCAGTGGATGACAGTGAAGCAATACTAATGATACCGATATGTCTACAAGATAAGTCTGGGAAACCCTTCTACTGGGTACTTCATTCGTTGATACGTGGAAGATGGTTGATCTTCAACAACATTCATCACTACAGACGATACAACGAGCAGTACAATTTCATGGTACAAACTCTGACTCCAGTCCTGAACGAAATGGGTATAAAAGATGTTGAGACAGATGAACAGGTAATTACAAAGTTAGACCATTTCCCGGTACCAGCGCAACGGGGTTTGGACTGCGCAATGCACATCTGCTTATTCATGAAGTGCTTGGTGAAGTGTGGAGATTGCTGGGATTTAGATGGTAAGAAAGTCCAATACCATGAGAACATAAACCGGAAGAGAGCAAAGATTACTGCAAGAATCTTATCTGAATTGAATGCATGGCAACCAACTTTGCAACTTACAGACTCAGTTGAAGAGGTACTCAACATTCATGATTCTGTTGAAGCATTAGATGGTAAGCAAGATTCGGTTGAACCATTAGATTAGACCAAACACACTTAGGTGTAGTTTAACATTTTCTGGTAACTAATTTAGTTGCTCTGTGTAGGTCTGCTAATTTATTTAAGCAATTTGGAGGATGTGTTTAGTACTAGTTTGTTATCAATTAATATTACTATTAGTTACTAAAGTGATTATCAAGTGAATGAATGGTTTGGTTATGAAAGTAAATGAATGTTGCTTGTACAGGTTGCAGGTATGCTCAGCTAATGGAGTTAACTTGTAAATACAGATAAAACCATGAATTTTTTTTCTTTCAGTAGGCATCAACAATGGGAGTTGATACATTTTTGGTATCAACAATGGAAGTTGATACCAAAATACAATGGGTCAAAAACTTAATTGATGAATAACTGACACATAAAGTAAAGTGAATGAGTCTTGGTAGTAAGAATTACAGGTATGATCAGCTCATGGTATCAACTTGAATATATACATATAAAACCATGAAAGTTTTTTCTTTTCAGTAGGCATCAACAATGGAAGTTGATGCAGTAAGAGGTATCAACATTGAATGTTGATACCATGACTTGGATCAACATTAACATGTTGATACTATTTACATGGTAAAAGCTTGCAGGAATACACAGATAAAGTAGTTAACCTGTAACCATGTAAATTTTTTCATTTAAGCAAGCCTCAACAAATGCAACTTGATCCAGTAATGGGGCATCAACATTGAAAGTTGATACCCTGACTTGCATCAACATTGATATGTTGATACAGTTTATATAGTATTTTTTCCTGTAAAAAAACTGTAAACCTGCAAACTAACATAAACTGACAAGAATGACATTTCCAAACAAAATAATAGAGAATCTATGTCATTAAAAACACAAGAAATCCAACAACAAAATATAGAGAAAGCATAAAGATAACTAACATCCATGTTGATCATTCAACAACTAGCATAAAAAGGTAAAAAAAAAGAGTTCAGAGAAATAGTAAAATCATCCAGTAAAACTTCCGAACAACATTCTCCTCAAGAAGTTGATCATTCTGGAGTTAGACTCCCTGTGAAACACTGGTGCACGAGGAGGCAAAGGGGATCTGCGACATCTACGACGGTTGTGGAAGGCAAGTCTTCCACACTGACCACACTTCCTCTTCTTGCGAACTTTCTCTCGAGAACCCATGTACCTTGAAGCAGTTGGCCTTCCAGCTGACGCTCGACCACCATTGGGAGGTAGGACATAACCTTCTTCATTAATTTTAGGCGGCCTCTCATGGTTAGGAATAGGATAGATAGGACGAGCATACAAACCTTTATAGTACTCAGTGGTATAATACAGACTGATGTGCTTGTAAGGTTCGTCTTCCCCAATCTGCAACATAGCTTTCATGGAATGCGTACAAGGGAAACTATGCTTCTGCCACCAATTGCAGGTACATGTCCTAGAATCCAAATCCACCATATGCTTACCAGTGGGAGAAATTATTTCAAATACTTTATCACTTGCTCTTCTAAACTTGTAGAAACGACAGTCGGTAACCCTCTTGTTGAGTCTAGTTTGCATCCTGGGTGTAAGTCTGGAATTACACTTACTAGACAACACCAACCTTTCGTAGCTCTTCTCCATTACATAAGCACGAATACAATCCACAATCTCTAGTGCTGGGAGCCGCTTCTCATGCTTGATAACACTATTAAAACTCTCCGCAATATTCGAGGTGTTCTCACCCCACCTTTCTCCTTGAAAAGCATGAGCTTCCCAGTTCTCAAATGGAATCTTCACCATCCAATCAATCACTGAATCAAGCTTGAGATTGCTCAAACTCTTGGCGGCGGCAAAAAATTTCTCCTTTGTTAAGGCAGTGTAGCACTCTTCAAATAACTTCACTGCAGTTTGCCTGCTCTTACCCTTTGGAACAGGAACATTGCCTTTCATGTGGTACAAACAAAAAGAATGGAAATATTTTGGAAAGACTAGAGGGACATGCTTCAAAAGGCCAGCTCCACAGTCTGATATGATGGTCAGTGGACGGTCTTCACTAATAATACCCTTCAAGTTGGTTAGGAACCATTCCCAACTGTCACAATTTTCGCAAGGTACAATACCAAAAGCAACTGGAAAGATCTCTAGAAAATACAAAAAAAATATATTCAAATAGTAATACACAAAAACTGATTTCCATGAACTCGTTAATGGGTCAACAACAAAAATTATGGGATCAACAACAACAATTATATGTGATCAAAAAACTGCTATTATGGTATCAACAACTGCGATTTTGGGATCAACAACTACAAAAGAGGTCAACAACTGCAAATTATGGTATCAACAACTGCAAAAATATGGGATTCATAACAGAAATTATGGTATCAACAAACTGCAAATATGGTATCAACAACTACAAAAGAGGTCAACAACTGCAATTATGGGATCAACAACAACAATTATGGTATCAACAACTGCATTTAGTGGGAATTATGGAATTATGTCATCAACAACTGCAAAAAGAAGTTATGTCATCAACAACTGCAAATTATGGAACAACAACAAGAGTTGATACAGAAAAAAGGGGTCAACAACTGCAATAATGGGATAAACAAACAACATTTGAAATCCAGGGATATAATGCATCAACAATAATTATTATGTGATCAAACAACAAATGATTATGGGATGAACAAAGTTATGTGATTCATAGAATTGAAATCCAGGGATATCATGTGATTCAGAAACTAAAAATTGAAACACTTAATACTTAAAAGAAGAGAAAACATACCTTGGTTACCAGTTTTCCCGCAAGCAACCATAAGACCTCCCTTAAACTTCCCAGTGAGGAAAGTGCAATCAATAAATAACATCGGACGACAGTACTTATTGAATCCAGTAATTGAAGCTTGAAAAGCAACAAAAAACCTCTGGAACTGCTTCGTATCACCATCATACTCAAACTTTACGACGCTTCCAGGATTATAATGTTCAATTGAGTCTTTATACCAAACAAAGTCTGAATATGACTTGACATCATCACCCCAAAGAGACTCTTTAGTGAACTGTAACCCATGGTATGCCTGACTATACGAGAGATCAATACCATACTCTTGATGGGGAAAATCTTTAACATCAGCTGCAGTCTTTTTCTTCTTTGATGCTCAAAATTCATCAATTAAGATATCCTTTAGAAAATATTTCGTCATCCTGACCTTTGCTGGATCAGAAGAAGATAAATCACATGCATGCTCCCCGTTAAACGTCTTGCACTGAAACACACCATTAGAATTGGCAACGAGAGACGCATGAAACCTCCATTTACAAGATTGAGTTTCATGGTTAAAACACTGGGCAGTGTAACGTGTCTTGTCACTCTTACGTACGTCAAGTTTGTAACCACTGTTATATTCATACTTCTTAACACTATCACGACAATGGATTTTATTATCAAAAACCTGCCCTACTCCAGTTATGATTTTTTCCCAAGCATCTGACTTCTTGGGGACCCTTCTGACTATAGATGAATCATCAGTCAAATCTTCTACAACAGCAAGATCATTATTTGAAACACAACTTGATGATGATGAAGAAGGACCAACAGAAGAAGAACTAGGAACAACATCAACAACAATATTAAACAGGACGTTAAAATTCACCGCAACACCTTTGGAGATACAATAGTGAATGAAAAACCTCAACTCAAGATCATGATTAATCACATGTGAAATTCCATCAACGGTGTAACCAAAAAGTACGAGGTCTTCAGGCATATAAGGCCAGAATTTTTTGAACACACTAATCAACTCGCTGACAGTAGTTAACTCCGAAACAACATGCGATAAGGTCAAATTGGATAAAGTGAACTCTGCAACAACCATCTTTGACCTGCAACAATAAAATAATCAAATTGGATCAACAAATCTAATAAAAACAATGTTGACACCCTAATCTGTCAACAAACCAATGTTGATACAATAAAAAAACAGCTATCAACACACATAATCAGCAAATTGTCCAAGTTATTGCATCAATAACGAAAGTTGATCCAACAAAACCTGAATCAACAACCAATGTTGATACAAAAAAACAAACATCAACAACCATAATCACAAATTTATGCAGGTTTTTTGCATCAACAATGAAAGTTGATACAACAAACCTGTATCAACAACCAATGTTGATAAAAATAATCTGAATATGGTACAAATTTTTAGTATCAACTATGAAAATTCTATGTGAGCAACAAGGACTGTAATACAAAAAACAGCATAAAACATCATCATATATGTTACTACGCGTCACATCAGTATCCGCGGTGAAAATGTGAACCAGCAACATGAAAAACTACATTAACATACATGCTCCTTGATAAAAAATTCACAGAAAATCATAATAAAAAGCCCAAACCAAACCTAAGATACAAATTCAGGTTACGTCGCACATCACTCGGGGGCTGCGCCCCCTCGTGAAAGATATATTCAATGTCGAACGTTAGATATGTAAACTGAGAATATAAACAATGAGTTTAAGCTTCAAACAATGAGTATTATCCAAATAATTCTCCTACTAACTCATCAACAACCAATGTTGACACAATAAAAAACCAATCAACAAAACATAATCTCCAGTAATCTGCATCAACAATGAAAGTTGAAGAAACAAACTGCATCAACAACCAATGTTGATACAAATAATCTGGAAATTGTACAAAATTTCAGTGTCAACTAAATCTATGTCAACAACAAGAAGAACATCTACAACACATCGTAATATGTTACTTGAATATATTACTAATAATTCATCCATACTATGCAAAGTAAAACAACAGAAATTCAAAAAATCAAAAACCTGTTTGAGAGATGAATAACGATTTCGAATTCAAATAATTGAACAAATCAATCAGGTAGAATCAAATAACACAGAATAAAGTTTCCAGAAACTCGTTGTCTGCAACATTCAAAAACAAAAAAAAAACAGAATTTAGAAATTGAAGATTTACAAACTACAAATTGAAAATGAAAATATCGTATAATTTTCTACTCATCTTCAATAACTAATCCGCATTACATATTGTTGCAGATCGAGAAATTTTCGGTTGAATCTGTTGTTGATGAAGAAACTCAATTCAGATCTCAAATTTAACGAATCGAACGATTAAATCACTGAACAGCTCTTTTGAACGATTTAGAAGAATAAGAAGATGATGAATGAGCTGAAGTAAATTATTCTATCGATTGGAAACCTAGATTTTTGAAAAAAATTTTGAATTTTCTCTCGACGAAAGAAGCTCTTTTGAATTTCTCTCTCAGATTCGTTTTTTAGGTTTGAGCAAGAACTGAAGTTTGGTTTATGACCATTAATTATATAAAAGGGCAATTCAGTAATCTCTACGAATTTTAAATGGGCCCCTGATGGGCTTTGGATAGGGAGGGGTATTTTTATTGCTTCATAAGGGTAGTTTTGAAGCCCGTGAAAAAGGAGGGCATTTATATAATTCCCACTTAAAATGCACTAGGGACGGTTCTAACTTTTTTTCCGGCGGTTTTGAAAACCGTCCCTAGAAGATGAAGCCGTCCCTAGAAGTATTAGTGGCGGCCAAAAAAAAAGGTCCCTAAAAGATGAATCCGTCCCTAATAGTACTAGGGACGGCCAATTAGAACCGTCCCTAAAAGGCAAATCCGTCCCTAGTAGTATTAGTGACGGTGGATCTGGGGACGCAGAAACAAACGCCCCTATTACCTTTTGGGACGGCTTTCAGGTTTTTGGGACGTTTTTCTGACCGTCCCTAGAGGCCTTCTGTTTTGTAGTGACTCTTAATTTTCAAACTCAATTGGCAAGATTTTATTTTGTATGGTCCCGGAATCAGAGACCACCACCAGGGTACGTGTAGTCATGTACTACTGGTTCATGCTGTCAATCCCAAGAGATCACTCTCAATCTTTGTACTACTATATTTTGAGTCCATGCCGAATGTTACATAAACAGTGGCATGGTCGCCTCCAACACTACTGACTCCAAACTACTGTTTAAACTTTGATACTTCATGGTATCTTCCATCAATTTTGGCCTACAAACAAACGCACTGCATCACATTTTGTGGTGGGTAATCGAATTCTTCTTTGCTGGAAAAAAAAAAGTTTTATAACCATTTTCCATTTCAACTTTAATGCAATATGAAATTGAGTTTTAAGATGGGTATAGAAAATGGTACCATTGTGGCAATTTTTTCTTTTACACGTATTTGTTTTGATGATACGTTGAGTGCTTTATGAACAGTAGTACACCAAATTTGGTGTACTTCTTCAAAAGCCTATATTAATAGAAACTCTTTTTTCGAGATATGGGGTTTGTTAAGATCTGAAAGATGATGATTACAAGTTGTTCAAATTATTGGCCAGCATCTGGGAAGCACTGGCACAGACACGTGACACGGACACGACACGACACGGACACAGGGACCGGCAAAATTCAAAATCACCATAACACGGACACGTTTATATATATATTAATTAAATAATTTTTATACACTAATATCATAGTATTATGGTATATCAAATACATTAATCATGCATATACATGAAAAAACTCACTTTTATGCCATTAGGTTAGCCCATATGTACAAATATTAACTATTATACTAATTTTCATAACCAATTTGATTACGCAATTAGAAAAATGAGGTATAGATTTATACAAATGTGTCGTGTCGGTGTCCAACGCGTGTCGTGCGTCCGACGCGTGTCTGACGCGGACACGGTACCAATACTGGTGTGTCCGTGCTTCCCTGGCCAGCATACGATTTAGTATAACTTGTAAAGTTTGGGTTTGTAGATTAGGTTCAAATATATGGAAAAGCATTGGAAACATACCTTATAATGCATGTCACAGTACTAATGTTTCTACCAAGGTATTGAAAGCGTGAAGCGTTTTTTATTTTTATGAAGCGATGCGTATGTTGAAGCGTGAAGCGTCGCTTCATGATTGATGTTTGAAGCGGATTTTTTCGTATAAATAATAGTAGTTTGTTATTAATAATTTACTATTCGGAAAATGAGTCATTTGTCCAAATATTTTTAAAACACGGTTCAAATGGACGAGTAATAAAATTTATTTGTGAAATGGACACAAAAAAATAGCAAGGATGAAATTGGATTCATACTGGCTTAAACTTAAAAAATAGTGAGGATGAAACTGGATACATCCTGTATAAATAAAAAATAAGAAAAAGTATTTGAAAATGGGCAGGATGAAACTGGTTACATCCTGACTATTTTTACATTTTTGTCCATTTAAACAGTATCAAAATCTAACTGTCCTTTTCACCTAGGAAATTTTGATTTTGGTCTTTTTAACCAATTTTGTGTTTAATATTTAGGAAGATAATAATTGCATAAATTTAATATAAGTCCAGTTAATTTTAAAAACAGTAGCATGACACACTGGTTCACTTTAGTTTAAGTCAGAGGTTCAAAACCCCCCTAAAAATGACTTGACTAAGTCAAAAAGCGCATCAATTAAAGGGATCTTCCACTTCATGGTAGATTCACTTCGAAGCGAATTGGAAAAATATGAAGCGAAGCGTACGAAACGTAGCGTGAAGCGGCGCTTCATGGTAGATTCACTTCATAACTACGCTTCGGAGCAAATCGGAAAAATCTAGAGCGAAGCATATGAAGCGTAGCGTGAAGCGGCGCTTTTAAAAACCATGGTTTCTACCATGCCTTTAAATGGATTGTTTTTTTTTTTTTTAAAATGAAATTATTCATTGGGTTGGAAAAATGAAACTAATTTCTTAAAGCATTTACATTAAGGAAAGTTAAGTATGGCAATATTGTCAAGACAACTGTAACTTTGGCAATAGAATAGGGATGGCAATTTGACCCACCCAAACCCATTCCCGTGGGGACCCGTCCCTACGGGTTAGGGTTTTACCCGTATAAACGGGGAACGGGGCGGGGTATGGGCAATCCCCGAAAATAGTGATGCGGGGATGGGGTGGGGATGTGATTTAAGGTCCCCACCCATACCCGCCCCATATCATAACCTATTATATTTGAACGAGGAATTTTTTTGGAAGATAACGAAGAAAATCATGATGAAATGATTAACATGGAGGAAGATGGTTAATAATAAGGAACTAAAAAGTAAAATGAATCATAATACTCAATTGTGGATCAATTGTTTCTTTTATTTTTCAGTTTTAGTTGGTTATTATAAACTTAAAATTTTAAAATGCACGCTTATTATTATTGTTTGAACCATTATAATTATTTTTAAATTATAATAATTATTTTTATTATTTAATATTATTACATGAAACTAGTTGGAAGCCTAACAAGCTAGGCTCCAACGACATACTACTACATTAATTGAACAGGTTGTTGTGCTAGCCTACCAGCGAGCCTCATGTGTAACCTTGCCAAAGGGAGCCGAAGCGGGAGGGGGGGCGAGATTGTGTCACAAGGGGGCAAACTAACACTACCTTCCATGTTAATTCCTGCAATATTACGCCATTGGGGACTTGAACCTGGGACCTCCTGGAACGCATGAAACTTCGGGGAACGGGGATGACCAGCTGAGCTAGGGCCCGTTCTTATTTACAAAATTTTAAATAATTATTGTAATGTTATGGTAACCCATGGGAAACCCATCCCCTATGGGGATTCCCCATACCCATCCCCGCCCCATTCTTATGGATAACGTGTAGGGATGAGTTTTGGTTTTTTGAACCGGGTAGGGGATGAGATTCAAGTTCCCCGCCCCATTATCATCCCTACAATAGAATAGTAATTGTAAGACTATTTAACTAATAAGAAGGTCAGAACTCTTCGTGTAGGAGAGTTCAATACTGTTAGCCGTAGGGATGACTATTTTTGGTTATATTATCAAGTATTAAGTGTGAAGACCTGCCTTGATTTCTTCTTTAAGTTTGATTGATACTTCTCTTGTTTTAACTCTGCAATTTGTTAGTGACTTGACCTTATCTCAATGACAGAATATGGTTTATACTTTAGCAACTTAATGTATACGGAGTCAAATTAGCATATATGCAGCCAAAATCAAGGAAAGTGATGGCTAATTTTAGAAATCCAAATTTATCGATTTCATATTTTTGTTTAGTGTTTTGATTTAGCTTATGCTAGTGTTGTAATCTCTAGTATCATTTTACAGAAATTAATAGTTTGAAGGTTGAATAAGAAACTGCTCGTTTAGTTTGTCTTCATTCACTATTAAATTTCACAAGAGCAATAGAGTCAAATATGCTGAGTTCTCCGCGATAAATAACATAATTTTCGTTCCATTGTGTCATCAACCACAACCAATTAACCTAATTGGGCTGTCTTTAAATAGCTAGATACCTTGCAAACTGCTAGTGTAAACTGTGTAATTCAGAACAATGATTTCGTGGAGACCTCTTCTTCATTTAGTATTTTATCCAAAGAAATTAGCTTAGTTCAACGAGTTAATAGGCATTGTTCAACTTGCACGTGCTCTGCAAGCCTGTAATTGAATGCCTTGTTGAAGTCTAAATCATATGGTCAATTAATCCAAGTGGGATAAAGACTAAAAGGAATCCTAAAGATTACTATATTGAGACCGTTTCAAGTAAGGTCTCTCTTTGTGTTTCTGTTTGTAGTGGGGTAAATTGAAATCTGAATCAAACTCATAGTTACCGTGTTGTGCGTTTGATTACAGGCACAACCGCTGAAGATCCCAACAAGTTTTAATCAGCAGGCAGTGCTACTAGATGATAATTTTCATGCTTCTGGTGATCAAACCACTGATATTGACTGGTACGTGATGCCGTACAGTTCCTGGAGGAATTTATTCTGCGGCTGAGGTTTTCATTCTGACTGATAATTCACAAGGTTAGTTAATGCTTCTTTTTGTAGCCCGCTTTGCTTCACATGAATATATTGAGTGCTGTCTGAATAAGCGAAATTGTTCATTGGTTACATCAATATGCTTCTCAGCCTGAAGATTTTAGACCATCTTAATGACTCAAACAAAGCATGCTGACTGCATAGTGCAACAACGTATGTTGTGATTTTATTGAAGAATTCCCCATACCTGAATTCCCGGATACGTGACTTTTTTGATTATATCATTGCTGTTGGGTGGGTATTCATGGTTGATTGTTTTTCTATATGATACGATCAAGTTCTCTCTCACAGAAAATATTGTTTACTCAAACTTTATGGTGCAGGGTTAAAAATGGAGGACACCATCTTCTGATAGGTCGCATGAGACGTCTCCAGAGTCCAGACATAAAGCATGTGGTAAAAGATATCTCAAAGCTTGGGAAAGTTATGGTGGGATAATTACTCTGGAGCCTGGAGGTATTAAAGTCAGATTTATTCTCTGCATCTTTTCTTTAGACTCGGTCTCCTTTTGCAAGAGTCTGAATATATTTTTGTTCAGAAAGGCATGTCGCATTCTGGGTATCACTGTATCTTTTTTTTTTTTTTTGTATCTTTTATTTGGATATATGCTAACGATTGAAGTACAAGTTTAAATAAAAAAGAAGATATATATTTATCGATTGTATCAGTACTCCAGTACAGAAAAACAATGAAATTCGTAGATAAAATGACAAGGAAAATATAACATATTATGGACTGAATATGTGCACAAATTTGAGTATTGCAATAACACTACGAGCACTAGAGACAACTCGATAATAAACTAGCAGCCATGGCACTTTCTGTGTCCAAGACGTTACTGTGGTTTCTTCGAAGTCGATCCTTCTTTTCACTTGAAAGCAGTTTGGCAAACCTTACAAGTGCTTCTTCATTAGTTTCTTCCTGGAGATTTTGTTGATCATTATACACCACAGGTTCAAGTTGACCTGTCTCCACACTCACTTGTGTAACAGGTTTCTTTAACAAATCCTGGCCTAATCTGACAAGATTCTCGAGATTTTCTGTTGTAGCTATGTCCATTGAAGATAATGAACTACTTTCACTCTTGGTGAAGTTATGTTGAATTCTGAAGAAATCAATTTGATTAGCTCCGAGCCAGAGTTGAGAGAGACCTAGGATAGATGCATTGTCGTAATATGATATGTCAGACTCTGCTGGAGAGAACAAATCGCTGAGTCCATTTGTGTAGCGTAACCCGTCCGCAACTCCCCATTTAGCTGCAATGTCAGCTGTTATTTCCTGTTTTTCTGCCTCTACTCTTGTAGATGATCCCGTCCCTAATGATAGTATCAGAACTTTTCCCTTTCCTTGGGTGAAGAAATTAGGATTTCCCTTGCAGACTCCGGGAAGCAGTCCATATGGAAGCATTATCTGCAGACGTTGAAAATTTTATTGATCAGAATCTCAGTCACCAGAACTTCTATTTTTGGATTCATAGAACGGAACAAATTAATATGCGTATCC
Source organism: Papaver bracteatum (assembly GCA_023529315.1). NCBI lineage: Eukaryota > Viridiplantae > Streptophyta > Magnoliopsida > Ranunculales > Papaveraceae > Papaver > Papaver bracteatum. The sequence goes on from JAJJWX010000213.1 coordinate 324,617, forward strand.
TTACCGGGCTGTTGGCAGCTACCCCACCGTCGATGAGGTTGAACTCTCGTACTTGTTCCCTTTCATTGACTTTGGCTTTCACTTGGAATTGGTGAGGAGGGAGATAAGTCGGTGCAGCAGAAGTGCCAATGCAGACATCAGAGAGTAATGGATCCTCTACTAAATAGGTTTTGGCCTTCTCAGTTGTGAAGATACATGTATGTCTTAGCTTTACATCATAGGCTGGAATAGCAACAGAAGTTAATGTTTGATGCAATCTAGTATTTCCGAGTAACTCCTTCAAAAGTCTATGAAGATATTGACCATCGTATTTAGGTCCTCCAACCATGTCATGAATCCACTTTTTGGCATTGTCAAAAATTCCACTACATATGCAATAAAACAAATTAAGAACTTAGTACAATCGACAATAATGCGTAATCAGGCAATCCAAAAAATCAACAAAAGTACATAATATACCGATTCGGTTGTGGGAAGATCTTTGAGCAATGGTCAAGGTAGAACTGAGGGATTTCCTTAGCTGCGAATAGTGGGCGGTTGTATGCATCTGGTGCAGTGAGCATGGCTGTCACAAGTCCACCCGTACTTGTCCCACTGATGATATCAAAATAGTCCGCTAGTCTTGCATCCGGACCATTTAGTTTCTAGATAGTTGCACAACATAACTCAAGGTTAGCTACAAATGATGAGATCGAAATCCAAAAAAAACACAAACGGAGACTTATGCAGTAAAATTAATATTACTCTGAGATTTCTTGTTACCTGTAGTTGAGCTTCGAGGAATGCTAGAATCGTACTTGGAATGATTCCTCGGACACCTCCACCATCAATACAGAGAACTGTGATTAGTTTTGAAGGTGGTAGTCGATCATTATGACTTGCAGAATCCTTCACTTTAGCCATGCAGATGATACGTTGATTAAAAACAGATGAAATCAAACAATTTAGCAAACTAACTTCGAGTAAACTGGTGAGCTGAGATATACGATTATAAGAAGCAAAGATAAGTAGATGTGGTTTTGTTTATGAATTCTGGACGAGTATATATAGGCTTATAACAATCTGTGGATAAGTTCGTAGTTACATTGATGATTTGGATAATAACATCCACTTACAGTTTCTATAACTTGAAGAGATTCCATCTATACTTCTCAAGTCATCATGCCTTTTCTGATGATCAGTTCTTGATTTGGAAAATGTTCTTACAACTTAATTATGATCTGGATAACGAATACCATACTAAGAATGCTTAATCAGTAAAACTTTATCCATTAAGGCTCAGAGTTAGCAACTCCATTGTAGGAGCTTCAATGGATATTCCCCTCTTACAGGGAACATGATTTGATCCTATCCTCCACGTACCTTAATTTCCTTTTTTTATCCATCTATGTAAAAGTAGTTTTTCAAGCTTGATTTCTTTTTTCAGTTCTTTCTCAGTTCAGTTGTTTCCCAACTTCATTCTAAAGGTTGGTTACGAATATGGCAAATCAAAGTATAAGCCACAACACATTGAGGTTAAGCTTCGGACCTATGCAGGGGATAAACCAGGATGCAACCCGTTTTAAAGTCTTAACCTACACCGCTACTTGTTATCCTACACTGCATTACGGCTGTGTTGTTGGAAAATAGACACTAAACAGGGTGAAGAAAAGAACGTTGTATTTAGGATTCAAGGCTCTTGTGAAAAATTCTTTTCGACAATTATTCGACCCTTTCCCAATTGGGAAGAAGTGTACAAACAGGTCAAAGAATATTACCGTCAGGATACTTGAAGCCCCACAACGGATGTTGGATTCAAAGTTTGTACAACCTTGATCCAACCAAGAACACACTGGTTTTGAAACTGATGATGCTTGTTAGAAAGAAATCAGAGAAAGTTAAGAGATGTATTTTGAATGAAAACAAGCCTCCTATTTAAAGAGGAAATCACACCCTTTGGAGATGACTTTTCATCGTTGCAGAAGTCTTTTCAGAGTGTCTCTTCCATCAATGCGTCCATTGATGAAACGGTATGTCTGTTCAGGTTTTCTAACTGTAATAGAAACCCTTCAACGGAAAAAATACCGCTGAAGGGTCAAATATGTCTGTTCAGGTTGAACCCCGAAAGCTGCATAAATGACTGCATTCAAGGGTTTGACGAAAATATCCAACATGTGTTAGTTGCACTAATATGAGAAAGAGGTTTTTTCATGGGCGATGTGATTTGATAGAAGTGGACAAGATAAAGGAAATTGATGTCAAAATGATTATACTCATGAAGTGATTTATACAATTAAAAAAAAATGCGTCTGATTGTTGTTATCAAATCCATTGCACGAAATAACGTTTCTTTTGGTACAAAACCAAGAAGTAAAATTTTAAGACTTCAGAAATCATTTTATTTCTCTTTTGTTTGACATGCATTTATCATTAGATGCATGAACGTATCTAAAGATGATGTTACTTTGAACCCGCACACAGTAAGTGCAGCAAACAGAACGCATATAAACCATGAGACATATCACAATACACAAACAACTGAAAGTGAAACATAGCAATGGAAACATCATTGCCTTCTAATCCAAACCAACGCTATAAACAGCATTTCCTTCTAATCCTACCATGGCTTAGTTTAAATGCATCAAGCCTCTCTTTCTAAGCAAGCCCGGACTAGGCAATTTATAATAAGAATTGGCACTCAAACAGCCGAACTTAAATTTTGATCTTCATATGCGAATTTGAGAGGGACCAACCAAGGGCAGCACATCATCTTGCACTTCGCCTACTTTCCTTCAATTGCCTACAAGACTTTAACTGCTTTAACACAAGACTAATCGCTTCTTTAGTAGTTTCCTTCCGCCTTTCTTTGAAATTCCATATTTCTTGGACTGGTTCCCTTACCTTTGGATTGTATTCATTTAGCTCCAGTGCGGCGGTTGTGATAGCCTTATACACCTGTTCTCCGAGTTCATCCATTGCACCTTTCAACAATTCATCATTCTCGTCTATAACTACCTGCAGGCAATGTGGCGGTCGTATTATCAATCAACATTTCTCATAATACCAAAATGCCAAATAAATTCGTATGCCTACCTCTTTTTTGCCCCGCACCTCAATGGTTTTAAAAGGGTGCCAGCTTTGATCTCTGAGGGTATTCTTCCAAGAAGAATAAAGTTCTTCCGATTCAAAGATCTCTGCAGTGTTGCCCTTACTACTACTGCAGCCTTTAGCATCTTCCTTTTTAGGAATCACCCTGTTGAATGGTGTGGGATCAAGTGCTCCCATTGTCGTTACGCCAATTAATGCTGATCTATTGCACTCATCTCCCAATCCCTACAACCATTAATTACCACATCATATTATAAACCAATACCTCTATTCAAGCAAGTAATTAGATATCAAATTTCAAAATTGACAAAACATTTGCCTAAAAACATACACGAATCAGTTCTTCGCGAGCTTCTTGTAGTTCTATGTAGAGAGAACGCTCCTGATCGACCAATTCCTCGGTATTAGTATCCATAACTTTAAGTTGATCTTCTTTCTTTTGTAGCATTTGCTTTAGTTTATCTATCCGTTTCTTAAACTCCTTGTAGCAACCATATTTTGTACTAGCAGCAGCAGATGACTTGCATTTTCTTTGGTAAGTAGAAATAGTACTACTATGATCAACTATTTCTTTCAACTCCTCAAGTTCAATTTCCAAATCTTTTTTCTCTCTTTTCAGTTCATCTATCTCTTCCTGAACCAAATGTTGAATCAACCTTCCACCTTCCACCAATTCCACCAATCACTCCTCCAATTACACCACCAACCTTTACCTAACATGGACTTCCTTGTATTCTACACCTACTCCACCAACCTTCACTTAACATGGACTTCCTTGTTTTCTTCATTTACCTACTCCATTATTTAATTAATGTAATTATTTAATTCTTGTAATGTTGGTTATAAATACCTCCCATTTTGGAGATAAAGAATAACAATTATTTTTGAGTTGAACCTTAAGTTTAACATGGTATCAGAGCTCCATGGTGAGTTGAGTGCTTCTTAGTAATAGTGAGTGCTTCGTTACTTCGATTGATAATTCTTCCGCTGGCTTAAGGTTCTTGTTTTTCTTTATACACTTATTGAAACAAGTAAGTTGTACTACCGATTTTATGATAAACTTGTTATGTTGAGTTTATGATTGTCCTTTTTAAATCCTACTTAAACTTGTTAATCCATTCATCTTGGACTAAGTAAGTTGTACTGCTGTTTTTTGTTTCGTACAAACAGTTATCATCTTTGATCAAGATTTTTTTTATTGAGTTTGTTTTTCTTATAAGCAAACCCTTGTTAAGTTTGTTTTCATATATTTGGTTGATTTGTCAAACTTAATTTCTCTGTGCAAGAGAGAAAACTTGATTTGAATTTAAACTCTTACCGTTTTTACCGTTATAGGACTTGTTCCTCTTATTCGACTACTCATATAATTTTTAGCTACTAGCTAGTATCTAGCTGGTTTGTTTTTCGCCCCCCATAAACAGTTGTATACACAATCAGTTTCATTTGTCCCTTTTTTTAATCTCACTTAAAAAAAAAAAAAAAAAGCTTTCGCAAAGTCGCTTACGACCTGTATTCATACTTCATATAATTTCTTCTCTAATCGTGATAATGTCTTCCGTTAAACGTTATGTTTACTGTGGAGGCAATTCACACTTCGTGGAGAAATGTTTCAAGAAAATTGGCTATCCCCATTGGTGGGACGCCTATAAAATACAAATAAAGATCGACCAAAGAGGGGTAGATACATGCACTTCAATGATGACTACGACGACCGATACTCATTCTTCCGTGGTGGAATCTCATTCTTTGGTTAATCCGAACTTGTTTAAGCAATCAAGTAAGGTTGACGTCGCTTTACTTGCTACTGATTCTGGAAAAGATCATGGATGGATTCTCGATTCTGGTGCTACGGGTCATATGACGTTCGATGCCTCTATTTTGAAAGATCCGTTCCTACCTGCGTATACAACTATTTCTAACGCCAATGGTGTACCGTATCCGGTTACCGGAGCTGGGAGAGTTGATTTAACACCTTCCTTGTCCTTAGAACACACATTATTGGCTCCTTCTCTTTCAAATAATCTCTTGTCTACAGCGCAAGTAACCGCACAATTAAATTGTTTAGTACTAATCTACCCCACTTTATGTCTTCTTCAGGATCTCGGCAACGGGGGAGATAATTGGGCGAGGTACTAAGAGAGATGGTTTATATTACATCGACGATGTTTGTGAAGGGAGATCTCTTTCAGTTAAAAGGTCTTCTTATGTATCTAAAAATCAGATCTTACTGTGGCACCGACGGTTAGGACATGCTTCTTTTGGATATTTGGAGCACTTGTTTCCTGATTTGTTTAAGTCTTGCAAACTGTCGGACTTTAAATGTGATACTTGCATTCTTGCGAAGAGTCATCGTACTACTTACCGAGATAGTTTCGATGAGAAGATATGTCCCATTCGATTTGGTTCATTTCGATGTGGGGACCTTCTCGTATTACCAGTATTTCGGATTTCGTTGGTTTGTTATCTTCATCGATGATTGTACTCGTATGACCTGGCTCTATTTAATGAAGAATAAAATTGATGTGGCTGATCGTTTTCGCGCATTTCATAAAATGATTCAGACACAATTTTCGGATAACTTAAAGGTCCTTCGTTCTGATAATGTTGGTGAGTATGTTAATGAAGTATTACAAGGATACTTTAGAGAACATGGAATTATTCATGAAACTAGTTGCCCATCTACGCCACAACAAAATGGTGTGGCGGAAAGAAAAATCGCATGATTACTTGAAATTACGAGGGCATGCTTGATTGAGTCAAATATGAAGCCAAAATTCTGGGAAGAAGCTATTACTAGTGCAGTATATCTTCTTAATCGAGTACCAACAAGTGTTTTAAAATTTCAGACACCTTTGGACAAATTGGCTTCGTTTGTAACAATACCTTCTCATCTTAAGCTTCCTCCACGAGTATTCGGTTGTGTTGTTTTTGTACATCTGCAGAAACATCTACGTACAAAGTTAGATCCTTGTGCTATCAAATGTGTTTTTATTGGTTATCATCCATTCCGGAGAAGGGTTATAGGTGTTATCATCCTCAAAGTCATAAATTTTATGTTACTATGGATGTCACCTTTCTCGAGCACGAAATGTTTTACTCATCCGATGTATCTAATTCTCCTCTTCGGGGAGAGAGTGTTATTGAAGAGTTGAATTGGATGGATTTGTTTCCTACTAATAGTGAAATAAATATGACAACAAATGAAACAAGCATAAGTACACATCCAACTGTCGTAGTTCAAGAATTGATGACATACAAGTCATGGAGCGGTTCAAGAGTTCGATATTCCTGTTTCGAAGAAATTGACACCCTTGCTCTTGAAGATCCATCTCTCTCTTCATCAACAAGTACCTACATCTAATTGTCCTCCAGTAGGTGCCGATGTCCCGAGGTAAGCATAGATTGTTAGATTAATACTAATGATACTTGTGAACTACCCGACACCGACACCGACAGTACAGATTTGCCACCAAGGAGTAATCGTGGAGTTCCACCAGATCGTTTTTCACCTGAAGCATTAAGGAAGGTGAAATACCCTATTGCGAATTACGTGTCAACTCATAGATTATCAAAGGAGGGAAAATCGTTTGTCGTCAAATGGCGATGTTACTATTCCCGAGCAGTAGAAGAAGCACTATCTAATCCGAAATGGGCTGGTCCTATGAAAGAGGAGATGGTGGCACATGAAGAAAATGGTACATGGGATATAGTCTCACTACCAAAAGGAAAGAAACCAGTTGGATGCAGGTGGGTATATACTATCAAGCATAATCCAGATGGCTCTATTGACAGGTATAAAGCAAGACTTGTGGCTAAAGGGTTTACCCAGACTTATGGTATTGATTATCAGGAGACGTTTGCTCCTGTTGCAAAAATCAACACTATTCGAGTATTATTGTCTTTGGTAGAAAATCTAGGCTGGCCTCTACAACAGTATGATGTAAAAAATGCTTTTTTACATGGTGACTTGCAAGAAGAAGTCTACATGACACTACCTCCAGGTTATAATGCTCCAAACAATGCTAATGTTGTGTGTAAGTTAAAGAAGGCTTTATATGGTTTGAAACAATCTCCCAGAGCATGGTTTGGTAGATTTCGCATTGCAATGAAGAAGTTTGGGTATATACAGAGTAATGCTGATCATACCTTGTTCCTTAAAAGAGTAGGTGACAAGGTCACTGCTCTTATTATCTATGTAGATGATATGGTGGTAACAGGAAATGACCCCGAAGAGATGAGTAATCTGAAAAATTGCTTGTATTCTGAGTTTGATATGAAAGATTTGGGTGGACTTAAGTACTTCTTGGGTATTGAAGTTAATCGATCCAGAAAGGGAATTTTCTTGTGTCAGCGAAAATATGTGATTGATTTGTTGAAGGAAACTGGTATGACTGATTGTACGCCAATTGGGTCTCCTATGGAACAAAATCATGGTCTTGAAGAATGTTCTGATCAAATACCAACATACAAAGGACAATATCAGAGGTTAGTTGGTCGCTTGATTTATCTTTATCATACAAGGCCAGATATTGCTTATGCTGTAAGTGTTGTAAGCAGATTTATGCATAATCCGGGTCAAACAACACATGGATGCAAGAAACCAGGATACTAAGATATTTGAAGTCCGCACCAGCAGAGGTTTGATGTTTTCAAAACATGGACATCTTGATGTATCAAAGTTACACTGACTCAGATGGGGAGGTAAAGGTGACATGAGAAGATCAACATCCTGGGTATGTTACCTTTGTTGGAGGAAATTTAGTGACATGGAAATCTAAGAAACAACATGTTGTTTCCTTATCAAATCTTTGAAAGCAGAATATAGAGCAATGGTAAAAGGCATTTGTGAATTGTTATGGTTGAAAAGGCTTATGGGAGAGCTTGGTTTCCCATCTGAAAAACCAATGAAGTTGTTTTGTGATAATCGATCAAGCAATCAAAATTGCAGAGAATCCAGGTGCAACATGATCGAACGAAGCACGTGGAAATTGATAGGAACTTCATTTATGAGAAACTTGAAGAAAAAATTATTGAAGTACCATATGTCCGAACAACACAACAATTTGTGCGGATATTCGACTAAGGCCGTATCAAATAATATATTTAACGATTCACTTGTCAAGTTGGGCATCTGTGACATATATGCACCACCTTGAGGGAGAGTGTTGAATCAACCTTCCACCTTCCACCAATTCCACCAATCACTCCTCCAATTACACCACCAACCTTTAACTAACATGGACTTCCTTGTATTCTACACCTACTCCACCAACCTTCACCTAACATGGACTTCCTTGTTTTCTTCATTTACCTACTTCATTATTTAATTAATGTAATTATTTAATTCTTGTAATGTTGGTTATAAATACCTCCCATTTTGGAGATAAAGAATAACAATTATTTTTGAGTTGAACCTTAAGTTTAACACCAAAATCATAAGCAACAGATAAATATGGATAATGGAATTAAGAACACTTAGTTAATGAATACGTGATATATATACTTTTTGTTTTTCAGCCAACTGCACTGCGTAGTGAAAATCTTCATCAGAAACTAATGATTTATTTCCTGAACTCATTGCAAGCTTCATCCATAAACAAAAATAAAAATTAGTAAATACATTTCAGAAATCATGAAACTTAAGTGTAGCATCAGAACTTTGGATCCCGGATGATTTTAGTTACCTTCGTCATTCTTTCTAGAGCTTGTGAGAATTCATCATAAGCTCGACGTTGTTTACAAACAAGATCTTCGGTCATGGATTTCATGTCCTCGGTGTTTTTCTTGAAGTCCATAAGGTTCTTTTGTATTTCAGTTGTATCATCAGCATCAGCATCAACATCTTCAAGAGTACTAGTTGTACTGAGTATATATCTCATCATCATCGACTTCATTTCCTGAATTTCCAACAGCAAGTCTTCTCTGCTTCTCTGTGGCATGCACCATAAGAGAGATCGTAGAGTTTTTGATATGCGATATCATAGAGTTAACAACAACAAAAAATGAGAAAAATCTAAAATTACTACCTCTTTCGCAGGGCGCTTTGAAGAATTCATGGCTAGCTTGAGCAAGTTCACTAACTTCTGATGCCGTGAAGATACTGGCCAGAAAACTTTCCCAACTCTGAGTATCCAAATCGAAACAGTACCAACTCTGTAAAATAAGCGAAGACCCAAAGACTATTTATAAACTTTTTCTTCAAAGGACTGCTTTCTTTAGTTATTACACGCCTGCCTAGACTTACTCTCTAACGGAAAGATAAGTACCCGAAGATATCACACACTACCTTTCGTACACCCATCATGTCGACCAACATCCTCACATAACTATTCGTAACAGGAACACTTATAGTCCACCAAAAGGGAGACTCCAAATACGGACCAACAATCTGAGCATTTATATCAATAGATGCACGTGGTTGTGGGAACTATACAAAGTTGTCCAGAGAAATGATGTTCTTGAATGAAAAGAAAGACCTCTGCATGTGCAGTCCTAATCCAAGTTATCCAACTGCAACTGCATACATGATAGATTTTATGTACTTCTTTATTTGGGGGTGATTCTTTTTTACTAAATCTGTTTCTGCAGCTAAAAATAAACAATCTTCTCTAGGTCCATGTGAATCTCGTCCGTAGTGTGACGGGATGAGGCTCATCTATCAGGAGTTCACTCTATAGAAGCATTTGTCGCTTCTCCCACAAATATTCCCATTTCAATATCATTTCCGTGGGTGGGTTATTGTTTCAACATCAATATACGTACCTTCTACTCATGACAAATAAAGAGTTGGATTTGATTCTATCAAACAAACTCCATTCAGTAAATGTGGGATTTATTCAAATGTCTGGCAACTTATCAATGATCATCAGCACATGTGACAGCGTCAAATCCTATACGTGTTGTGCTTTATTTTTGAAATGTAATCTTCACACGAGCTAATACATCACCTGCAATTGTTTCGTAAATAGGAAGATTTTTTGTTGAGTTAGAGAACAACTGAGCAAAAACCAGAGATAAGAGAGGGAAAAATGACAGCCAATATGGTTCTTGGCTATTGGGTTTCTGAGTAAATTAGTTTGTCGGAAAGCGAGTCTCCACCAAAATTTATCCAGACAAAGAGTACAATTTTTAACTTTTTATCATCCCAATATAAAAATGGCTACCCAAATACCATTAAATGCACTCTCGGTATTTTATTCCTGATATTTTGTGGTTAGTGTAGGCTCAACTAACTTTGCAAGAGCACAGGCTAGCAAGAGAGCCAACAAGTTCGTTTTCCTAAAGCTAAGTCTTATGTGCTAGATTGGAGTTGCTAAACTAGTTCTTAAGTGTTGCAATTCAAAAAAAAAATGTGGCAAAAAAGTTAACACTAGTTCTATCTCCTACCATTTGCTAGTATGTGAACTAGCATGCTAGATAGTTTTGTTGAATGATTCAGTGCTGAGAAAACCATATTTTCGCTGAATGGTTCAGTTGGACGATATATCTTTTAATCCGACGACTGAGATTTAAAGCGTTGAACCATTCATCGCTGGGCGCTGAACCATTCATCGTTGGGCTGGCGTGGACTGCTAATCTAACTGCTAGATTAACACTTCCATGTGGTTTTGCTAGCTGACGTGGACTGTTAATCTAGATGCTAGGTGGACCTCCCACCTCTTTCTGGAATGCATTATTACCATGGCTATGTAGAATATGTTCATGTGAATGGCCAGCTAGCTATTTTAGCTAAAGGTGTTCATACTTGATGAACACGATAGCAAGACGATTGTACAACAACATCATTCAAACTCCAACACAGACCTTCTACACGGCTATGTTGCTTACCCAAGAGTATAAATGGGCTAAACAACATCAGATGGGTACCCAGATGGAAAATGGAAACCAACCAAGAAGAGATACTATAACTATCTGGATCAAATGGAACTATCCAATCCCAAATTGGATAAAAATTAATACGGATGGAGCAAGCAAAACTGACAACCAGGGAGGACCGGAAGCAGCAGCAGCTGGCTGGATATGCAGAGACACACGAGGTTCAATCATCATGGCAATGGCGGCACCTCTAGGAAAGACGACATCCCTGGTGGCAGAAACTTGGGCCTTCCTCCTGGCTACTAAAATGGCGAAGACGAGAGAATGGGACAACATTCAGTTTGAAACGGACTCCACAACGCTGTTGACGCTAATTCAACAAAATAGCGGGGAAGCTCCATGGGCCATCCACCAGATGCTACAGGAAATTCGGAGTCATCTCAACCAAATTCGACATTACATGATTACACATATTTACAGGGAGACGAATCGGGTGGCGGATGGCCTAGCAAGTTATGCGGCAGAGAAACAATTGCAAGCGGGAAACGACAACAACATATCGACTTACATCTGGGAACATACTTGCCCTGATTTCCTTAATGTGATTGTAACTAATGACTCCATGGGAGTTCAGTACCCCAGAAAAGTATATATTTAATAAAATTGGGAATTTTACTTTCAAAAAAAAAAAAAGCAATATTTTAGGAGGGAATAATTGGTTATCCCCAGACGAATACAGTAACCTTAAATTTTTTAAGGAGATTTTCGATTCATAGTAAAGACCATATACTAAAAATTAGGAGCGGTTAGGAAGTGTAAATAAGGGTGTTTCTAGAAAAAAATCAACCTCTCTATTTTCTTAATCTATGCGAAAAAATCTTTCCCCTTCGTCTAAAAGGGGACAGGGAGTAACTTCTTTTATTACTAATATTTTAATGTATTGAAAAAAAGAAGAAGCAAAATAACAAATAACAAAAAAGCACCGATATAAATTTCCACTCGCCCACCGCATTTTGAAGGAGAGTTTGAGATGGAATGTAATAATTAAATAAAACCCATGGTCATCGTTCTAAAAATATTCTAGGGGCTGTGCTGCAAATCATCAAGGTACTTTTGCACCCCACTCATAATTTTGTTAAATTGGTTCACCTTTGTAAGTCTGGTTGTTCTTACCCAACAGCAGAGATATTTAGAAAATCCAAATGATGACACTTTGAACATGTGCCTCACATCTTGTTAGTTAGTATCTGTAAGAGTTTCTGACAGTAATTCAATAATTGCCCAACGGATTTTCATATCAACGATGGCTGATGCCCCACCACAATGGCTTTGGGCTATGCAAAGACTTATGGGACAAATGATGTAAGGCGGAAAGAGATGCTCATACTACAAAAGGCTTTCCATTCAACATCAATCAACTCTGTAATTATAATTTTTCATAGAAAGTGGAAACTCATACGTTAACTGTTCTTTTAGCCAGTAGAGTAAGAAACAATATGAGAAAATATACGCGCCATATTTGTATGTTCTGTGCTTAATCTCTGCTCGGTTCCATGACGTGTGGTGCTATCGCCGATGGTTCGTATTTAGCCAGGGACCCATCGCATGTCCAAAAGGATTCTAGGCTCCTAGATGTAGGGTTTAGTCGCACATCACAAGATAAAAAATAAGGACAGATGATAGGGATTCTTGAGCAGGGTCGGATAGGGAATATGTACTTAGCACAATTTACCTTTTTGGAAATGAATTATTATTTATATACATATAAGAATCCATATAAGACGGGACTTTTTGGTCCGTTTAAAATGGGATTTGGTCTCCTCCCTTTATACTGACATCCCGTTACAAATATGTTTATACCTTTATATATATATATATATATAGGAGCAAACGTCATCATGTTACAAATATGTTTATACCTTTTTATATATATAGGAGCAAACGTCTGGAATATTACTTGTAGTTACAGGAAATCCCACAACTACAACATATTAAAATCACACAAATATTTACTCAAATTTTAAAAATTATTATCTGAATTTTATTAGAATTCTTCAAAAGATCTTACAAAGAAAATAAGAGTACAAGAAATTCAAAATAACTCTCAAACTTTCTCTTTCCTATTTACTCTCTAATTCTCACCAAAAAGATCTCTCTTCTTTCAAATTTGCTTTGCTCTATTTATAGGGTACTAAATTTTGAGCCCGTGGTACGCATCGGGCGGACTAAAAAACCATCTATTTTTGATTTGGTGTGGCTCGGCTTCGCCTCGCCCCGCCGCTTAGAATTTTTTATTTGGTGTGGCTGGGCTTTATCTCGTCCCGTTGTTTATGTATTATTATAAGTTCTTGTAATCAAAGATTTAACGATCCACATATATGAATAATTTAAAGCCGTCCAAGATATGAATGTATAATTCTTTATGATTAATTAATGCAAGTAAACCAAATTTTTAAGGTTACCTGAGATGACCCTTTACACCAATTGTATTAAAATTCGATAAAAAATAATATTGGTTTTCGATTAATTGATGCGTAATTGATGGTGGTAGTTTGGCAGCGTGGATGTGGTGGATTGATGATGCCATGATGGGGATAAAATAAAAAAGTGGATCCTAGGCTTTCTGGTCCAAGAGGAAAAGATACAGGGATGGTATATGGGAGATTGGGATCCAATGGATGGTCATGACGATATCTACAGTTAGAAGGGCCAGTTTTTGATCGGTTCTAGAAAACTAATGACAAAAAACATAACTTTAGGAATCACGTGGAAATGGTTGCTTCTTAATCTATTACATATAATAATTCCTATGCTGACTGGGAATGTGATGAAAAAGAAAATCCTAGCTTGCTATTTGTGATGAAGGGAAAAAAGTCATCAGTAACCATCTATACTTTTGGTTGTATTCCAATTTTGTACTATTTGACTCCAGTAACGGCGGTCTGGGTACTATTCCAATTTTAAGTTTTTTTTTGATTAGTTTTAGAATAGCATTTTCATTTAGGATGACTTAACCTAATAGGTCATCGTCAATATTTAGTGGGTCCGGCTATTAGTTTACTTAACAGGAGCATTCTTCAAGTTGACTGTGTTACTTAACGTTCTGTTAAGTATTTGGTGTAAACCTGTTGTAATTTTTTAATTAGGTGTAAATCAATACATAAATTTTGTACATCCACGTTTCTACTAACAATTTTAGTATTAGGCCGTAAAAATCAGAGGGCTTGGACCAATAACGTTCTCTACTAAGGGGGTGTTTTTAAAAGAAAAAATATTAGACCAATAACGTTATGACACTTGTCTTCTCCAGAATTGTTATAGTTGAAATCGTTTATCTAATTTAATTTGAGATGGGTGTCACACTCACCGTGGAACGTGAGAGCTTATATGACTTAGCCTTTTAAAGGAGGAGAGATTACATAATGGATGACAGCTAAGCCAACCTTTATTTTCAGATCTGGCTTGCGACATGATCGCAACCTTACAAGAGTTCTTTTCGCAAACTATCTTAAATTTCGCAGGATCTTCACACACTTCTCATGGTTATGATGACATCACCTGCTACATCACTCTTCAAATAGTCTGCGATGGTGTTCGCACACATTTATTACTATAATTTCGCAGAGATGGTGATGTTGCGAGATTTTGCTCCTACATTACTCATTCCGAGTAAAGGTGCGAAAGTAGTTTGAATTCGTAAAAATTAAACAACAATGTGCGAGTGTGAATCAGTTGGACCAGCTGAATGAGTCGTATTGTTTTTCTACCGATTTAGCCCCTGGTCGAGTTTTTTTACTGATTTAGCCCCCGGTTGGGTTAAGTGGTATGCTCATACCAGGATAAATTATGGGTCGAAGTTTTGTTTTGATTTTTTCCTATAAATTCCTCTTTCGTTCTTCGACCCTCTCTAAGAGTTTTAGAAAAGAATTGATGTTCTTGATCAGATTTTATTTTTACGCATAATAGATGGTTTTAGCTATCTCCAGTTGGAGTTAAATCTAGTCTAGTTATTATCATCCTAAACCCTAAAATTATTCAACATGGCTAGACTACAAATCTGGGAAGCAACCATCTTTCCAGAATCTGGACACGTTTGGAAAATGATCAAAGAATTGAGATGATTAATCATCTCCATGTCTGCTTTAAGAGGCTTGAGGTTAGAATTTACAGAGAGACTGTAAATTCAGAGAGACTGTATTTACCGATCAAAAAAAAAAAAAAATTACAGAGAGACTGAAGAGAGTTGTTGATAGTGAGAGAAATTGGATGGTCGGGGAAGAAGAGAATCTTGAAAGATAAAAAGGTGTAGAAACTACTCCTGTTTGTGCAACTAAATTCCTATTTAGGGGACTGACTGCAGTTAAAGAAGACAAAGTTTGTAGGGTTCTCTTCTGAACTTCTACATCTGAAGTAGCTTGGCCTAGATGCTCAGCGCTGGATCCACTGTTCAAGAAAAATAATCATTCTGAAATGGTTTCACGCAGACGAAAAGATATTTTTCGAGAGTACTTGCTAATGGAGAATCGAGATTCAGCTCACAAAATATAATGAATAATGATGACAAGGAAGAAGAAAGCAATACATGGTTTTATGGTAAGCAACACCGAAGGCGTCATCAAATTCATCGCAAGAAATGACTTAAACTTGACTATGCTTTCTGTCTTACATAGAGTTAGGTGTTAACAGAACCATTTTCTTGTTTCTTGTTTCTTGTTTCTTGAATATTGAATATCTATAAACAAAATCCAAAAACGCTAAAATTCAAAACTGCAATGATTTAGGAGTGCAAGAACTATGGGTTCCTCTACCCTTTCTTTCTCCATATTCTAAACGAACTAAAATCGATTCATTAACATGATCGCTGACATCATACTAAAATTACCCTTTTTGTAACTGCTACCATTTTGATTTATACTACCATGGAACAACATTCCAGATATATTTTATACGATGTGGTACCTAATTTATTTTATACGACTATCTAGTAAACAATACATGTTTATTTTGTCGTACAATTTGCTGTTTGGACCATATATTTTATGAAAAAAAGTGTAATGACATCCGTCTACACCTCCAATAACTACCGCCAATTTAATTTTTTTGTTCGATTTCCCACCTCACAGTCAACTCAGCTTAGAAAAGAGACGGATGGATCGGAACGGCAACTCTCAGTTCCCATACTGAAACCTTTACCAGCAGAAACCAAAAATGAGACCGAAGAATACCCAAAAAGACACCAGGTTGATCCAAAAAGGTATGGAGAATTCGAAATAGTGTCATGGATAATTAGCAATAGCGACAGATGGATCGGAACGGCAACTCTCAGTCCCCATACTGAAACCTTTACCAGCAGAAACCAAAAATGAGGCCGAAGAATGCCCAAAAAGACACCAGGTTGATCCAAAAATGTATGGAGAATTCGAAATAGTGTCATGGATAATTAGCAATAGCGACGGCAAATGAGCATAACTATTTTGCAAGTTTAGAAGTGAGTTTCGATGGGTATTCAGGTTGCATCATATGTCAACTTGACATGAAAAAAAATATGTAAAACATGTCAACAACCAAGCCTATTGTGTCTCTTTATTGAATTTGTGTGGATCTAGATACCAAAGGATAAACAATGCGACTCACTTGCAATCAGCACTTTATTTCCTAAGCAATACATAAAATGTGGTGAAACTAATATGAATAAAAGGCAGTAATGATCAGTCATAACGAATATTAGTGCTAGTCGGACAAAATTTGTCTTACAAATAATGATGCTAGTTAGACGAAAAATGGTCTTACAAATACTTATTGGGAGTCGGAATAAAATTGTTAGGCTTTTATACGAATGAAATTCTTTGCATAAGGAAACTTTTGTGTTGCATGATACTGTTCCAGAATGTTGTTGTTGACGACGTCCTTGCTATCTAGTGACCATGGGTACCCAACTATCGGCAAAGTTACATTGTGTCAACTTCCAAAGAGCCGACAATTCCGCATCATTTGAAAAATGTCAGGCAAGAAACAAAAACTCCATTTATATAAATTTTTCACCATGTTGTGATTTGGAAGAGATCCTTCTATTGAAACCGTAAAACTACACCCTGCAAATGTGAATTAACCAGCACACATACTTCACATAAAATAGAGAATTTCAAATACATAACGAGTGACAAAATGAAACATAATAGTTTAAACAACCTAACAGGTCATTTCTTTTGTGTACATGTCAAGTGGACTCAATGGTCGGAATAAATCTCATAAGATATGTACATCGGTATCGAAAATTCTAAACATAAAAAATGAAGCAAGTTTTCATCTCATCAAAGTTAGGAGGAAATGTCTTATCTTGCACTAGGTGTTGCAATATGTCATTTTATTTTGGGCTCTCTAATTGGTGCTAGTTTGTGAAGTTCCACGCCCACCGTTCAACTAATGACAGTACACAGTATACATACCCATCAAACACGTTTGTTTTAAAATCTCCAGGACCTCGCTATACATACATATGCACTGTGGCAGTGAATAAAATGTGATGAAAAAACTATTATTGCTAGATAAAGGGACATACGGGATTTATAAATAAATAAATTTCTCTCGGGTTTAAATTAAATCCATTCACTTGCAGAATTTTTGTACCTGCTGGATTTGAATATCACATTAATTCTTCACAACGAGTTGTAATTGCCCAATCGTAGTGGAATTTGATATGTCAACAAAACAAAAATCCCCTACCCTGAAGAATACAACTAATGAATTTTCGTACCTTACTGAATATCATAACTGTCTCCAAATATGTATTTACTAGCACCAGGATGTCTTCACCAGCAATAATCTGATTGTGTAGTTTTCTTACCTTCCAATATCGTTATACCAATTCTCTCTTGATCAACCTCCTGAAATAATAAGCACAAACAGATAAAATAATTAAAATCAGAACATCCGCAATCAAATTATGAGAGATCTGAGTGAGGATATCTCTTACAAGTCTGAATACCAAAGGGATTGATGGAGTTTGAAAAGTCCATTCTAGGGATTTTAGGGTTGATCTAATGGTTGAATAATTTTAGGGTTTAGGATGATAATAACTAGACTAGATTTAACTCCAACTGGATGTAGCTAAAACCATCTATTATGCGTAAAAATAAAATCTGATCAAGAACATCAATTCTTTTCCGAAACTCTTAGAGAGGGTCGAAGAACAAATTAAAACAAAACGAATAGTTTATCCGGGAGAGCATACCACTTACACTCTAACCTAACCTAACACTACTATTCCATAAATGCTAAATCGGGACTCTAAAAATTCACAAAACAAAACTTCGACCCTCGGAATAGTTTATCTTTATATATTATAAGAAAGAGTTGTTTAGCTTAAAAGACATACCACATTACAAGAATCACCAGCCCGTGACTAATATATACAAACCAAAACCAACACATCATGGTCTTTTAATGGCATTACCAGGAATGCAAAAAATTTAATTTAAAAGTTTGGAGATATATTAAAGCTTGGTCAAAAATATGTAAGCCTAGATTTAAGAGAGGATTGGGAATTAAAATTGAGCAATGCTCTAGAATATTAAATATTCCGCGAAATAGTCCGTATATAGTTGAACTCTTTATAAATTCTCAACAATATGCGTGTTGGAGAATCAGGTGGGCCCCCCGAGTGAGTTATTCATAGTTTTACTGATTTATCCTCTCTGATCGAGTTAATAGAGTACTGTGGGTTAAGTTAGAGTATATGGGTCGACAACAAATGGAGAGACTCCCTGCCAAGTGGACTGTTGTTATACTTCCCGAACTACCCCTTTCGAGATCCTCAAATTTATCTAGGATTTGGACCAGCATCCAAAAATGACTAAGCACAATAAAAGATAATTTCATCTGGAAAGTAAAAGATGGTGCATTTACAAAATCTGGGAAAATAAGTGGGTTCCGAAATCATATATATTACCGAGGCCATCATATATTGAAGAACCAATACCGCAATTGGTCCAAGAGTTGATGTTCCCTGGGGGTAGGTGAGGTATTTCCAACATTGATAATTTATTCAACCTAGAAACTAAGGAAAAAATCTTAGCAATATCTCCTTAGAAAATGGGTAAAGACAAAATCAGATAGAAACAACATTTTTCAGGGCTTTTCTGGAACCCACAATTGGGGGATATGAGAATTAATTGGGGGATATGAATTACTTCCCCCAACTCATGGTGTGTGTTAAGGGGTGACTTTTGGTTATGAATATACTAAAATACCCTTCCCTCAAAATAAAATCAAAAAACATAAAATCAAAAAACAAAATCATATCCCCCATTTTCATCCCACTTCTTCCCTCAAAATAAAAATCAAAAACTGAAAATCAAAAAACAAAATCATATCCCCATTTCCATCTCCACTTCTTCCCTCAAAATAAAAATTAAAAACTTAAAATCAAAAATCTAAATCATATCCCCCATTTCCATCTCCACTTCTTATTAATCTTATTTAGGGGTAGAGCTTTGAAACCCAAATATTTCCCATTCCCTTTCAAATTCTAAACTCTCCCCACTCTATATCAAATTCTCTTCACCTCACTTTGGAAATGAATTTTTTTTTAATTCGGAAGTGATGAAGATCATGATGAAAGTGATGATGACCATGCCGGAATTGATGAAGACCATGCTGGTACTGTGTTCCGGCATATGATCTTCATAAATTCCGGCATGGTCTTCGTCACTTCTATTTTGAATTTTTCCTGGCTTTAAAAAGCTTGGTGCCGACATGGTCAATTGATATGAAGACCATGCCAATATTATTTTCCGGCATAGTCTTCATATTTATTTCCTACATTAGTTGATATAGAGAATCGGGCAATTAATGTTGAAATTAGTTCAAAAAGTTCTTCCTACATTGAGCATGTTAGCAACTCATATTCCAGACGTCTCATCGGAGTATCCGATGTGTAATTCGCAAGCACGTGAAACAAAACACATCTATTACTACAATGTCCCTTTGCGAGAGCAATTTGGTTGGCCTCCTCCCTAGATTCGGTAAACTCCCAATTTTTGTTGGATGTTATCAGCGGTTGGATCAATGATTGGATTTCCTCAAAGGAATATTCGCATATTTTCAATAAAATTGCAACCACATTTTGGTTTATTTGGAAATAAAGATGCTTAATAATTTTTGAAAAAATTACCCCAGACACGAAACGAAAGTGTTAATCGATCAAATAAAGAAGTTCTTGAACTCCAACCTTTATAAGGAACAAGATCCTAATTCTCAGCGGAACTTGATAACTCCCATGTTTTTCTCCTGGTCTTCGATAAAATTAGACTGGATAATTTTTATAGAAGCTTCTTTCAGAAAAGAAATCTTATCAATAAGATATGATTTTATTTTATATTTAGTGGAATACATGGCAAATGAAATTACCTTTAGTTTAGTTTGCTGGCTGGAACAATTTTGAGCTTCGTAGGGGCATTGGATTTGATAAAATTTACAAGTATTATGGTGGTTGGAAGAAAAATTAGAATTTTTGGGGTTTCCACATTCCCACCTGAACACTTCTCATTCCGGTTTAACTTTTTGAGGTATGGATGCTTTCACCTATTTCAGGGCCCGTAGACTCTATTATTTCTTTAGTGTAAATATGTGCAAGTGCTGGATTTTTCGGTGCGAATTTGTGCACCCCACTAAAATAGGGGTGCACATTCCAGTTTTATTGAGTGGTTGTGGTATTTTGATGAAAGGAGATTTACGAAAACTACTTCCTGTTATTATTTGTATTTTATTAATAATAATTTTAGTAGAAAAATAATTAATTCTCGGATCTATTAATTAGGGTAATTTTAGGTTAGTCTAGAAGCTTATTTTAAGAGTTTTAATATGTTAGGAAAATTTCCTAAAGATAATTTGTATTTTTTTTATGGAAACCACATTTCAATTCATTCAAATCAAAATTGTGATTACATGATTGCTTACAAGATTATAAAAAACACCAAAATACAAATACAAATGACGACACAATTGTAAGTGCATCGAGAAGAGAAAGAGACATTAACCCCAAAGACATCCAATTTCTGTAGATGTGTAGTGATGAATGATGGTGTGAACAGGAATCAACTCCGACCATTTAAAATGATTTTCTTCTTCAACAAGAGATGCTCCAAATAAAATGGAATTGTTTTCCCCAAATCATGAAGATCCAAACGAATATGGGTGCCCTAAATCCCTCTTGTTGAAGATAGATCCAAAGCGACGCTGAGCAGAATCGTTGATGTTTTTGATGAATCGAGAATAGAAAGCCAAGACACACCATGGAGATTTGAAACAATTGCTATTAGAGCGAGAAATAATTGTCCTAAAGACGAAGAAAAGATCTCCCATATAGCGTAGAAATATGTCCATAGACACCCAAAACACAAAACTAAAACCCAAAACTCATAAACTACATTATTTTTATTCATAAAAACTAAAAATCCTTGCTCAGATCTAGTCCAGAAAGACTAAATCTAAGCAAGATGAAGAAGGAGGTTATAAAGTTTTTTTTTTTTTTTTTTTTGGAGAGAGGAAGTTTTTTTTTTGTGAGGCAGTAGATACAATGTGAAATAAGTTTTTGATATTTTTGTAAAGTTTAGGGCTTGTTTAGGAGGAGTTATCTATATAAGGACATCCAAAAATGAAAATTAAGGGACTCTATTAAATAATAAAAATTACTTTATTTTCTTTAAACTTGTTGAGTTTATTACTTTTTATTTTTATTCATAGCTGGGTTTACCCCGAGGTATGAATATTAATCTGATATCTTTAGTCATTATTCGTGGGTGAATTAACAAGATCTAGATAAACCATATCTATAGTCGTTATTCATAGTGAATTGACGAGGTATAGATATACCGGTAGATTTTAGGATATCTTTCGACTAATTTCTATTAGTTTCCATCAATTCTACCCATTTTTATCCAATTTATTCTATTTTCATTTCGTTGCAGAATATTATCATCTTTTATAACGCTTCTGATGAAAATCATATTTTGAAATTGTAGTTATTTCAAATACATTCTCTTTTTTCATAAGGGTTTTAATTAGAAGAAGAAAAAATGTAAATTTCTAGGTTTGTTTTCTCTTGCTTATCACTTTTGATAGAAAAACTACTGAATGTTGGGTCATTTGGTAAGAAAACTACAATAGTATTTTTATGATTAATGCTCGTGCTACGCATTGGGCCATTATTTATTTATTTTTAAACAAATTTTTGATTTGATGTGGGCGGGATGAAGATACATTGTTGATTTGGTATAACTTTCTTCCATCTCGATGCATTAAATATGTGGAGAAAATATAAGAAATATATGCGGATTACATTTATTTTTTCAGAAAATATATGGTTTTTTTTTTCCGTTTATATATTAATTTGGAAAAAAAAATCCTAGTATACTTCCAAAATATCCATAAAATTCTAAACACGGTAGGTTAATTTTTTATTTTCCATTAAATGGTTTTACCTAAATACCATCCACACACTTTCTGATTTCCACCCACATTAAAAAAAAATATATAATTTATACCTAATCTAAAGTGGGTAATGAAAAATCACGTTGTTCTCTGATTATCCCAACTTTCGATCACATATCATGTAATAGTCGATGCCGCCGTCGCCTTCAAGTTACAACATACGATATAACAACGTTTAACATCAAGATCTTAGTTTTATTGAGATTTAAGTTTCAATTTTAATTTGATCTTCATCATAATCAAGTTTAAAAAAAAAAAAAAAAGGTGAAGTTAGGCCTTAATTTATTTTCATGGACTAGGTTTAAATATTAGATAGAGTCAAACTAAGCTTCAGTTTTAATCTTAGTCGGGATTTCAATAT
Organism: Papaver bracteatum; assembly: GCA_023529315.1. Classification (NCBI taxonomy): domain Eukaryota; kingdom Viridiplantae; phylum Streptophyta; class Magnoliopsida; order Ranunculales; family Papaveraceae; genus Papaver; species Papaver bracteatum. The sequence continues at coordinate 347,370 of JAJJWX010000213.1, forward strand.
TGTTAAATTCTTATTAAGTTTGAATACAATTTCGAAACTTTATCCCAACCCAATCAATTGATATGACATATGCAGTTTTACTTTTACAAAGCGTTGGTGGTAACAGTGGATGTTGCAAGTTGTAGTTGTAATAGTGATAACAGGGATTGCTGTATTTCTAGCAGAGAAGAAGTTGAGTTTTTATTACCCTATATTAGGTCTACAACTGATGTGTTTTTATACTATGGGTGATATTTAGGTAAAGTGTGGATGGTATTTAGGTAAAATCTTAAATTAAGTTAAGATTTTTTAATTTGACAGAAGTATTGTCTACTTTAGACAGTGTTACTAACGTACAATTAAGTATCGGGGCTTAATTGGGGGGCCTGAGAATTAATTAGGGGCCCTTCACTACGTGACAAAAAGGGACATGAAATATCTCTTTTGGGTTATCCCTTATCCTTTAATTTTTTAAATGCCATAAATACCCCTAAGTGATTAGTGTTAATTAAATTTAATTAGATAATTTAATGTTGCTCGCTTGCCTTCTATGTAATAACTCATGAATCTGTTTCAATGTTTATTAAATATGGGCATTATTGTTTTTATTAGTTAATTAATGTGTTAAGTAATAAGGTTAGATTAAAATCAGTTTTTTGGTTTTTTTTGGGATTAAAGAAAAAATTGTGTTTTGGTGTTGTGGGTAGGGAGAAGTAGAGTTTTTTGGTAAAAAATTTAGGTTATTTGAAATGAATGATTCTAGTGTAGGAAATGATGTTGGTGAAGCTTCTAATTACAACCATGATTGTGTTGATGGTGAGATTGTGTCAACTAATCCTATGGATTGGATGTTTGATGAAGAAATGTTAATAGATGAAGCCATGAATATTGATGGAAATGAAGATCCCATTGTTCAAAATGAAGGAACCAACCCTCAAAATGAAGAACCCCGAGCTGAAAACAATGAGGTAAACATCTTACACCCTTCGATTTGTTTTTTTGTTGCTCCAAGTGGTCAATTCATCCCCACTATGCAACAGCTCAGTGTAAGGGTCGTCATTGTTGTATTATTTATACTATAACGACCCTCTTAGGTAGTCATTTTATTGCCATTATTCTTAATGACTCTAACCTGCAACTTTTCCAGGTTATGAAAAATCGTTAAGGTAGCGTTATATATATTAACGACCATTTTTAGGAAGTTCACTTAAAGTCGTTAATTGTATTGTTTACAAAGTAACGACTCTAAAACCCAAACTCGCTGGTCAGTATGACACTAAGGGTCGTCATATTTGTAATCATATTTGTTGACGATCCTAAAGAGGAATTGCAAATTGTTTTTAGGGTCTTTATATTTATATGTAAAATTAGTAACGACTTTTCCAACGGATTTTCATAATTTTTGATTTCATAGAATCATTTCATTGAATCTTAAAAGCTACTCTTAAAAGGCATACATGTTGCATAGCGTTGCATTGAAGGAAATGAAATACAATAGATAATAACGGTGCATTTATACACTCCACCATAGATGTTGTAATTATAGGTAGTGCCGTGCAAGATGAGGTAGCAATCGTCGAACTCAAACTTGTTCCCACGAAGCACCTCGTATCGATTATACACCTTACCCAACTAAAAACACAAAACAAAAACTTAGTTAGTATTGTTCAAAGCTTTCGATAAGTTTTACCTCTTGTTTAAATACTTACTCTTACAACGCCGATCATATCGGGCATGGCTTTCCTTACGGCACAAATTTCTCTTTTGAAAGCATCACATTCTAATTTTATCTCTTGCAACCGTTCTTTGACTTGTTTCAAAGACCTTGAGTTGCGATTTCCGTCCAACGCAACAAAAACGATGAATACACGGTTCCACCAAGTATCTGATGTTTCATCAATGTCTTTGTCTAGACTTTCAAAGTGGTTTGTGACTGTCAACCAAGCTCTCACAACGGTGCAATTCTCTTCGGAAGTGTAGGGAGTAGCCATGGTATTACCTCTAGTTTTTGCTCTTGGGTGATAAATGAATGAGAATGAATGTGAAGTTTGAGAATTATGGTTTGGGTGAAGAAGTGGTGAGATATGGTTCTTTTTTTAGAGAGATTAAAGGGACAACAGTTGTTTTTTTTGAATTATTTACCGTTGCCCAACTCAACCATATTTGTTGAATTCAAATTTGACATTTACTGCCACAAGAGTCGTTGCCTTTCCTATTTATTATGTGACGACTCACTCCCACCAAAAGAGTCGTCCAAGAATTTGTCGAATTCACTCGGACGTTTTCCGCGGAATTCACCGGCCGCCAAGTATTTGTCGTGCCATGGAGGTTTGGAAGGTAGAGTGGGCATGTGTTCCTTGTCTTTCTTTTTACTACAATGGTAACATACACACAAATAACTTTAATATTTTATGCTATCTCAGCACTAGGGTCGTCACAATATTCATTAAAACAATTACGACCCAAACAAACGAATGACGACTCTAATAAAAAAATTAACGACCCTTTCAATATTTTAGACAGTGGGTATTTCTGTTTTGTAACTAGGGTCGTCATCTAATACTAACGACTGTAACCCAAACATAACGACTCCAATATATTAGTTGACGACACTTCAAATTTTTAAGGCAGAGATTATGGTCTCAGCAGCGTTAGGGTCGTCAATAAGTTGGCTTATATGGGTAACGACCCGACTCAATGGCAACAAAAGTATATTATCATAATTAGGGTCGTTACCAAACTAATCATATTCTATAACTATTTTTCATACACAACACATGCAATTAAAGGATCGTTAGAGTTTAAAACTACATAGTATAACGACCCTAACACTGAAACTGAAAAAAATTAATTCCAGTGCTCGATTTCACAATCAAAACTCAATAAAGAATCAAAATAATAAGTGGGTTTGACTTACTTACCTTCTAATAGGCGCCATTTCTTCTTCTAATTCTTCTCGGCTTGATACCACAACCTTGGTTTTGAGATTAATCTTCAATTTCGGTTTCTCTACCAAATTAGGGTTACTAAACTTTCCTTTGTACTCATTGGTTCGATCCATCCTTGTAGAAGAATTTAATCGTCGATTAAAGTTTTTTGTATCGTCGATTACAACGATGAATCGACGAAGAAAAAAAAATTGAGTCGTTAATGGAGGAGACGGAGGAGGTTGGAGGAGAGGGAGGGGAATAAAAACAGTTTTTTTGGTTTTTAGAGAATGAATTGGGGGCCTTAGGGTTAGTGTTAATAGGTTATTAAGCAGAAAGGGTATAAAGGTATTTTCACCCATTTTTGGAACCCCCTTATAAATTGTGGTGTGGGTATAAAATGTTCAGGGACCCTAATTAAAACCCGGGGCCCCCAATTAAACTAGCTTAAGTATTAGTGTAAACACGGTACAAGGAAATTTACTAAACAAAACTAGTTACAAAACACATAGGTGACCAACTTAAAGGCACAAAAAAACCTACCATATTATTTTTAATAAATAAAAGCAGTTTCAATAAATAGTGGCACAAAAACCCCAGGTCAAACAATAATTAGCAAATTTAGTTTTGTCCTAAAATATAATTTCCCAAACTGATCTTTTGTATAAAAAAATCTAATTCAAAGTAATTGTGGCGGAAATAAGATTCAGAGAAAGAAGAAATACCTAACAGAAATCTAATTAACAAATTGTTCTTCGTTTAGGTTTACATCTTCATCTTCTTCTTCTTCATAGTTTACATATTCAGAAAACGAAGAAGTTACATATTTTAGGTTTACATCTTCCTCCTGATTTCGATTTAATTCATAGAGTTTTTTTTTTTTTAGGTTAGTACCGATTCAATTTTTAAAGACAAGCTACAGATTCAGAGATCTGGTGTTTAATCGAAGAAGATTATAGAAACCGTACCAATTTAGTCTTCAGATTAAGATGTGTGTTATATTCCAATTATTCATCAACGAATTAATCAACTTCATATTGATCATCTTCATCTTCGTCTTCAGTTTAAGCTATGTCTATCATTCAGATTATTCATTAGACAATCAATCAATTTTTCAGGTATTCAATTTACTTTTTCTGTTGAATTTTTATTTTCTAGTGATAAACATAATTGATGATGTTCTCATGAACAAACGAATAAATTGAATTGATTATGTTCATATGATTTCTTATGTTTTTGTTTATGTTCTTATGAAGGATTCTATCTATTTGGAATGAACCTTGTTGTGGTTGTTTTTGAAATTCATACTGTTGTTATTGTTGTTGATATACACATCTGGTGAAACTATTTTTGGTTGCATCATTTTGTTCTGTAGATTATGGATTATGTTCTCGCAGTTATTTGTCACAAAGAAGATTGTTTGAATTTTTGTATTGTCCTACAAGAGTCTTTTGATAATTTGAAGACTAGTATATGCTCAAGTTGGTGTGATTTCTCTCCTCCTTCTATGGAAATTTTTCATATGGTTGCTGATCAGCAAAAGGTCATTGATTCTGATTTTGATCTTCAAGCATTAGCTCTATTTAGTCTGCATAATAAAGAAGGAATTATGGAGTTACACGTACGTCACAAAGCAGAGTGTTCTGGTTCAATAAGTTCAGGAATTATAGCTTTTGATGACCAGCCACGGAGTTTGGAATTATACCTTTTGAGAAGCCACGAATTAATTATGATGTTCCAGATAAAATTAAGGAACCATTGAAGTCTGCTCACTGGTGTTGATGGTGGTTTTTAGACAAAGGGTAAAATCGTAAAACCCCGAATAACCTAATGTCACCGGTGACACATATATTAGAACATTTAATGCATGAAGTCAGTAATTAACAGGTTTTTTTTTTCAAATTAGGGTTACAGCGAGCAAAACCCTAATTCCCCTCTGTGCCAATGACAAATCATGCCAGCCACACCTAGCCCGAGCTAGCAACGCCATGCCAAACACACTCTTCCTTGGCCCTAGCTATGCTAGTTACACCAAACGCGCCAAAGCATGCCAACCATGCTAGCCGCACCTCCGTGCCATGGGAAAATCATGCTAGCCACACCTAGCCCAAGTTATCTGCGCCATTCCAAACGCACTCTGCCTGGACCTAGCTATGTTAGTCATACCAACCACGCCAAAGCATGTCAACCATGCTAGCCGCACCCCTGTGCCAACGGTAAATCATGTCAGCCACACCAAACGCACCAAAGCATTCCAACCATGCTAGCCGCACCTCCGTGCCAATGGAAAGTCATGCCAGCCACACTAAACACGCCAAAGCATGCCAACCATGCTATCCGCACCTCTGTGCCAATGGAAAATCATGTCAGCCACACCTATCCCAAGCTAGCCGCGCCATTCCAAACGCACTCTGCCTGGACCTAGATATGCAGTCACACCAAACGAGCCAAAGCATTCCAACCATGCTAGCCGCACCTCCGTGCCAATGGTAAATCATGCCAACCACACCTAGCCCAAGATAGCCGCTCCATGCCAAACGCACTCTTTCTTGGCCATAGCTATGCTAGCCACTTTCTTACCAAGCTGCTATGCCATTGGCACATGCCAAAGTAGCGCCTGCGCCCTAGGCTTGCAAACCGTGCAACCTAGGCTAATATGGTCGTGCGTGCCATTGGAACATGCCAACACGCACTACTAGCCACTTTCCAAGTCGTTATGCCATTGGCACATGCCAAAGTAGCGCGCGCGCCCTAGGATTGCAAACCGTGCAACCTAGGACAATATGGCCGTACATGCCATTGGCACATGCCAACATGAACCGCTAGCCACTTTCCAAGCCTCTATGCCATTTAGTACATGCCAAAGTAGCGCCCGTGCCCTAGGCTTGCAAACCGTGCAACCTAGGCCCATGTGGCCGTGCGTGCCTTTGGCACATGCCAACACGCACCACTAGCAACTTTCCTTACCAAGTAGCACATGCCACACGCTCCCCTAGCAGCTTTGCATTGCCGCTTGCACTCCAAGTGCATCCCGCGACTAGGGAATTTTGCACATGCCACACGCTACCCTAGCATCTTTGGCATTGCCTCTTGCACTCCAAGTGCAACCCGCGACCAAGGGATTCCGCACATGCCACACGCGCCACTAGCATCTTTGGCATGGCCACTTGCACTCAACGTGCAACCTACCACCAAGGCATTCCACATATGCCACAGTGCCACTAGCAGCTTTGGCATGGCCACTTGCACTCAACGCGCAACCCACTACCAAGGCATTCCGCACATTCCACACACGCCACTAGCATCTTTGGCATGGATACTTGCACTCAAGGTGCAACCAACACTCGAGACATCAACACAAACTGGGGGATGCTTTCTCAGGGTTTTGGTTTGGCGGTCACAGCATGCAGCGTACACTACGCTCGTACTAAGAAAGCGTGAAAAGGAATAAAAGCGGTCAATTAAATGGGGAAATAAAAGTGAAAAATGTTTTCACTCTTAAACACGCATGTTACCACCTCATCCCATTTAACTACCTTTTATTTCCTTCTGTAATGAGTCCAGGGTACGTTTCAATCTCAATTTGTATAAATAGGTCTCACTTATTTTCTACCAGACAACAAGTCTTGGTGAGGAGAAAAATACAACACTATCAGAAAGCAACTTTTACAAGCTCACCCAAAAGGCTTCCATTTCTTGCAAGCTTCATAAGATTCTACTTTTTATGATACAAGTCGAGACACTACCCAACCAGAACTCTCTGGTCTCATCATCTTTCTTCGTTATCCTCCCCAAATCAACCCTTCTCCTTCACTTTGTGACCGAAGCAAGTATGGAAAATCCATTTCTTGGTTTAGTCTAGACTTGTACAGATTGATCTCTCGAATCTAGAAAGTGCTCAAGTGCAGCACATTTGTTTAGGGTTCAAACCAGTTTCTCACTCACCAACCGAATTTACCAGAATCGGCAGAAACGATTTTTACCCATAAACAATTGGCGACCACAACGGGAGGATTGATCTTTCAGTTACAATATCCAATTTCAGTTTTCGTCCTCAAATTTCACGCAAGCATGGTCGATTATCAGGCCATCTCCACAAATATTGATCCCTCTCAAGGTTGGGATGACTTGTCAATTTTTGGAAACAATACGACCAATGAAGAAGTCCCAAGACTGGTTGATCTGATGCGAGCTCAGGAGATCCATGCCAAAAACATGGATCTAATGAAGGATGTGATTAAAAGCATACTCGAATTCCTCATCAGCCTAACATCGGATCTAAGTGGTTCATATTCCCTAGGAAATAAAGAGCATATGACTAACATCCCGAATGAGCATTCTCAAATCAATGGTTTCTTCACTGACTGGAAGCCAGCGGACCAGGAGGCGACCACGTTGGTAGAAAATTTATGTGAATTACTACACCTCTCCAAGGACCAGCGAATAAAAATATTCTCTGCTAATAACCAAATAGTACTGAACGCATCACTAGTTCCTGCACCCACGGGGACTCCAAGGATCCCCGGAAGATCCACCAAAAATATTGTTTTCACCGATGATGACATGATGGTAGAAGACGGTCACAACCGGGCCTTGCATGTTACGGATCTCTTCAGGAACACAGAGTTTCGAAGAGCGCTCATCGACATGGGCGCATCTTCTAATGTCATAACTCTCAAGACACTTAAAGCTTCCAAGGTGCGACCTAACGAGATCGTACGACAACCCACTACGATGACAGATTTGGAAGGTAACCAAACTAGCACATACGGATACATCAAATTGGAGCTGGCAGTAGGGCCAATTCAATCAAGTGTCAAGTTTGAAGTAATTAAGAAAGAACCAGACTACCACATGAAACTGGGAAGGCCGTGGCTGCACAATCTCAGAATCATTCCTTCAACATACCACCAATGCTTGAAAACAGTATTGAACGGAAAAGTTATCCGCATCCCCGTGTAACTGTCCCCCTATGCGCTAATCTACTGCGTAGAAGCGCATGGGCCGAAGAAGGATTCAAAAGGCATGACGACCAAGATTCACAGTTTTCTGCTACCAAAATGGACATCGCTCAGAGATAGCGAAAAACTGGAGAAACTCCGCAGAGGAGGCCGCCATCCCACCATCTCCTCAGAAGAAAGACCCACCAGTCTCCCACCACCGGGCGTAACCAGCAACCGTACCAAGCGAGAGTGCACCCTTACCGCAGGACGAAGCAAAAAGGGAAAACTCACATATTACCACCGATATTAGCAATTAGCAGGGGAGACCATGACCCGGTCTCTCCGCCCGAAAGAATGTTTTCACAATAACCAGGAGGAAGTTCCAGACGCCCCTCAGAAGCTGCAAGACGGGACCGACATAACCACATACAAACTCGAAACTATCAATGTAGGAAATGAGGAATTCCCGCGCCCCATTCTGATCAGTTCGAATCTACATTCTGCGGAACGCTCAAAGCTAGTCGACCTGCACAAAGAATACCAAGACATATTTGTGTGGACTTACGAAGAAATGCCTAGTTTGGATGAAAATTTGGTCACCCGCCATCTGCACGTGATACCCGGATCCAAACCAGTCAAGCAGTCTCCAAGATAATTCAGACACGACGTAAAAGAACAAATCAAGGCGGAGGTCCAGAAATTACTAGATGTCGGTTTTGTCAAACCCATCCACCTGCCCACCTGGTTGGCCAATATCGTTCCCGTTAAAAAGAAGAATGTCCAGATCAGATGTTGTGTCGATTTTAGAGATCTGAATAAATGCTGCCCTAAAGACGATTTTCCGCTCCCTAACATCGACATGCTGGTAGATGCTACTAGTGGACATGGTATGTTCTCTTTCATGGATGGATATGGCGGCTACAACTAGTTAAACATGTATGAGCATGACGCGAGTAAGACTACTTTCTGAACCCCTTTCGAAAACTTCTATTACACCGTAATGCCTTTCGGTATGAAGAACGATGGTGCTACTTACCAACGCGCCATGACTACCATCTTCCACGATATGATGCACAAACAAATCGAAGATTACGTAGATGATGTGGTGGTTAAATCAAAGACTGGAGCAGATCATCCGGAAATGCTACGATAAGTGTTCGAAAGATGTCGCGAATACAAGTTGAAGATGAATCATTTGAAATGTGCCTTTGGTGTCTCTTCGGGAAAGTTCTTAGGATTCCAAGTAACGGCCGCAGGGCTAAAAGTTGACCCAGTCAAAACACAAGCTATCCTCACGATGCCACCACCACCAACCGTAAAAGATCTCCATAGTTTTATGGGCAAGATAAACTACATTCGTCGTTTCATACCGGGGCTGGCACAACTCATTACTGCGCTTACCCCTATGCTGAAAAAATGATCGAATTTCACATGGACTACGTCTCAACAAGAAGCGTATCAAAATATCCAACAAACATTGTCCTCCCCGACCGTCATGAAGCCTCCTATGCAAGGGAGACCACTATGCCTTTACACGACTTTTAGTGATACTACCATTGGATCCCTCCTCGCTCAAGAAGACGACAAAGGAGTTGAACATCCCATATACTACTTCAGTCGAATGTTAAGAGACGCTGAACCCAGATACCCCAAGTCGGAAAAGGAATGTTTAGCATTGATTTATTCCATCCAGAAGTTCAGGAACTACCTCCTCTCCAACAAGGTGGTGTTAATATCCAAATTAGATCCTGTAAAGTTTCTCCTCTCGAAACCTGCCCTGATAGGGAGGTCGGATAAATGGATCTTACAGCTGTCAGAGTTAGACATAACGTGCACTTCCCCAAGGGCCATAAAAGGATAGGTTGTTGCAGACCTTCTAGCATAATTCTCAGGAGAAAACACCACGGAGTAACGTGAAGATCTCCAGGGAGACCTTATAGATATCTTCTTATTCAAATAAAAGGCATGGCTGCTGTTCTTCGAAGGATCTTCCACCCCCAGCACCAATACCGGAGGAGCGGGTGTGTTACTAGTATTTCCTGCTGGAGAAGTCTTCTCGCACTCTTTCAAGATAGACTTTCTATGAAACAATAACTCAGCAGAATACGAATCCTTCCTCATAGGACTATCACTAGCTAAACAAGCCGGGGCCACGCGTTTGGAGATAAGAGGAGATTCCAAATTACTCATCAACCAGGTAAACGGGATTTACGCATTGAAAGAACTGACGCTGGCACCATAAAGGGCTGAAGCACAAAAACTACTAAATTATTTCGCCGATGCAACCATCACAGACATCGGCCGTAGCAGTAACAAGCATGCTGACTGCCTAGATACACTAGCATTAAAGATGTAGTACGAAGGATCCAAGGAAACCCTGACAGTAAAACGGCGCACCATAGCTTCAACATGGCTTTCTCAACCCGAGAAAGCCGAAGAAGATGACTGGAGAACTCCTATCATTCAGGAACTCAACAACTCACTTTTCCAAGGGAAGGTCGACCTCAAGACTTTGCGGAATTTCTTTATGCTTCAAGATGTTATGTATCATCGAAACCCAGACAGCTCTCTGTCGAGGTGTCTCGGAAAAGAGGAAACACAACAACAACTTGAACATGTCCATGCCAAAGTCTGTGGAATAACATCAGTAGTAACCCTCCACCGTCGTTTACATCGACTTGGGTATTATTGTCCGGAGATGGAAGCCCAATATCGATTACTCCAGCAGGCGTGTCCCAATTTCCAGGCACCCCCATGTCAGACAGAAATCCTCAACATCAGTCATACTGGGGACTGGCGAGAGCCATACATCAACTTCCTTCGCGACGGAATTCTCCCTACTGACAAAGAGGATGTGTCCAAGCTAAAACAAAAGTCCAAAAGATTCGTGTTCTATGATGGGGTTTTATATCGCAAGAGTTTCGGAGGAAGTCTACTGCGGTGTTTGGGCGATACATAAATCCCAGTTATGTTAAGAGAAATGTACGAAGGCGAACACCAAGGGAAACAGAAATTGTTCACGCAGATACACGAGAGGTACTACTGGCCGACCATGGAAGACGACGCAGCTACTTTAGTTCAGAAATGCCGTGAATTCCAGATTCACGGGAACCTCATCCACGTGCCTCCAACACCCCTGCACTCGATAAGTAGCCCGTGGCCCTTTTATAGCTGGGGACTTGACATCATTGGGAAGATCAACCCGCCATCCTCAAAATAGCATGAATACATAATAACCGCGACCGAGTACTTTACCAAGTGGGTTGAAGTTATCCCGCTGAAAGGAACCACTGGATCCACGACTGCAGCATTCATCAAGGAACACATCATCTGCCGTTTTGGCGTACCTAAACACATCATCACCGACAATGGCACGCCTTTTGCTAACAGGAAAGTACAGGAACTACTTGAGAGGTACGACATTAAACAAGTATTCTCTACCATCTACTATCCCCAGGGAAATGGGCAAGCCAAAAGTACCAATAAGACTCTGATCTGAATCCTCAGCCGAACAGTACACGACAATCCCAGGACCTGGCATGAGCAATTACCAATGGCTCTTTGGGAGTACTGAGCATCTCCTAGAAGCTCCACCGGCATGTCTTCCCACTCCCTTGTCTACGGTACATACGCGATCCTCCCAGTGGAAATCAAGATCCCGTCTGCCAGAATCGCCGCAGCAAGTGGACCTCAGTGGAATGAAGCCGAAACACTCAATGGAATAATTGCGGAACTGGATACTATAGATTCCAGAAGATCCCGGGCATAGGAACATGCAAAAGAATATAGAAACATGATTTCCAGAGCGTACAACAGCCATGTAAAACCCAGGGTTTTTAAGGAATGAGATTTGGTGCAAAAAACCGCCAAACGCATCCAACAAGATGCATCGGCACCAAAGTTTTCTCCTAAATGGGAAGGGACGTACATAATCACTAAGGCATATGACAATGGTTATTACAATATTATCAAAGAGGATTGGGGAAATCTAGAGGCAGTAATCAACGGAAAGTGGCTTAAGTCATACTACGCCTAATCACTTCCCTGTAACATGCTACATTAAAAATGTGAACGTCCAGACACCCTATCTGCTTTTACTTTTCTTTCTTACCAATTATCAAATTTCAATACAATCCAACAGATTAATGGAATTTCTTTATTTCTTCAAAAAAAAAAAAGACCCTTCAAACCTCGTGATACAAGTCAGAAAAGCCCATCTAGTAAATTATAATCCCTACAAAACATCATCTTCAATCGACTATGATATCTTTCAGTCCTACCCTTCAAGTCTCGATTTAACTCTTCAATTCTTTGAGACTCCATGGCCAAAGCTTTCTCCTCTTCCAACATGGATTTTATGGCAGGATTTTAAACCAGCTCTGTCGAATTTCACAATATTATGACGATACCGCAACCAGCTGATATTAAACTCCAAGGATTCACAAGTGGACACCATGTTCTCCCACCTTTGAATGGATAACTCTGCAGCAGCATGGATGGGCATATTCTTCATCTCAGCAATCATTATAAAAAGAGAGTTCACTACAGAAACCAAGGCATGGACGAACAACACTTCATTACGCTCCTGATAGCGATATGGATGTATGTCTTCCATATCCTCATGTAAAGGACCACGAATTCTTTTCGCACCAGGAAACCGCCAACATTCCGGTAATTGGAGGAGAGACACCTCATGCGCGTCCCAAACAAAAAACCTGCATAGGAGTATTCATGACAAGAGATCCATAAATCAACATTCTTCAAGGCTGCAGCAGTCAACAAGGTTGGATTTGAAAGGAGGGGAACGACTAGGTAATCCTCGTCGATAACAGTAACACATGCTCCAACGGGATATCTCTGCACAAAAGGGAAACTTTCCATTCATCAAACAAGCGGTAAAGCGTATGTCAATCCGCCAAAAGAAGAACAAAAACATACCGGTATGATTTTCTTAACCCGAATAACTCTGGTCGGGATGCTCCTGCAAGAGTCAGACCTCGCGCTTTCACCTGGAGAATCTGGCTGGTTAGAGGATGATTCATCTCTGTGCGACATGACAAAGAGATACTCAACAAGAAGAACCCTTTCTCAAACAAGGGAGACGGTACAATTGAGCTGGGTATGAATACGGAGCCTTAAAAAAGGAAATGAAACAATGAGAGACATAACGCTTCAAGATTTTTAGCATGGATGATGCCCTGATTGAAGCCTCGTGTGAATAAATGCAAAATAAGGAGACATTTCTATCTGTCAAAACACCTACTCCCTCCTTGTTTGCACCGGTCCCACCAAGCTCGCGCCCAACTTCCCAGTCTCCCAATTGCAACGGTCCCACCAATTGCGCCAACTTCCCAATGACCGCCCAAGTCGCGCCAGCTAGTACGCTCAGTTTACCCACCTTGCGCCGGTCCCACCAGCTAGCACGCTCAGTTTCCCAACTCGCGTCAACTTCTCAATGCCACTCAGCTTCTTATCTCTCAATGATGCTGATTTCCCAATCGTGCCAACCTCCCGATTTGTGCAAAACTACTAGAGGCAAGGGTTCCAAATCCTATCTATAAAAAGTTCATAAAGCCTCCTCAGTTCTCTTTACTATTTGCTAGTTTGTCACCATCTTATGCTTACCTCGCAACAAAGCTCTTGTTCCGAGCTAAGCAGGGGACTTAATGTTAATGGTGGTTTTTAGACAAAGGGTAAAACCGTAAAACCCCGAATAACCTAATGTCACCGGTGACACATTTATTAGAACATTTAGCGCATGAAGTCAGTAATTAACAGGGGGTATTTTTTTCAAATTAGGGTTACAACGAGCAAAACCCTAATTCCCCTCCGTGCCAATGGAAAATCATACCAGCCACACCTAGCCCGAGCTAGCCGCGCCATGCCTAATGCACCCTGCCTTGGCCCTAGCTATGCTAGTTACACCAAATGCGCCAAAGCATGCCAACTATCATAGCCGCACCTTCGTGCCAATGGAAAATCATGTCAGCCACACCTAGCCCAAGTTAGCCGCGCCATGCCAAACGCACTCTGCCTTGGCCCTAGATATGCTAGTCACACCAACCGCGCCAAAGCATGCCAACCATGATAGCCGCACCACTGTGCCAACGGCAAATCATGTCAGCTGCACCAAATGCGCCAAAGCATGCCAACCATGCTAGCCGCACCTCCGTGCCAACGGAAAATCATGCCAGCCACACCAAACGCGCCAAAGCATGCCAACCATGCTAGCCGCACCTCCATGCCAATGGAAAATCATGCCAGCCACACCTAGCCCAAGCTAGCCGCGCCATGCCAAACGCACTCTGCATGTCCCTAGCTATGCTAGTCACACAAAACGCGCCAAAGCATGCCAACCATGCTAGCCGCACCTCCGTGCCAATGGAAAATCATGCCAGCCACACCTAGCCCAAGCTACCCGTGCCATGCCAAATTCACTCGGCCTTGTCCCTAGCTATGCTAGCCACTTTCCTTACCAAGCCACTATGCCATTGGCACACTATGCCATTGGCACATGCCAAAGTAGCGCCCGCGCCCTTGGATTGAAAACCATGCAACCTAGGCTAATATGGCCGTACGTGCCATTGGCACATGCCAACATGCACCTCTATCCACATTCCAAGCCGCTATGCCATTGTCACATGTCAAAGTAGCGCCCGCGCCCTACGCTTGCAAACCGTGCAACCTAGGCCAATATGGCCGTGCGTGCCATTATCACATGCCAACATGCACCGCTAGCCACTTTCCAAGCCGTTATGCCATTTAGTACATGCCAAAGTAGAGCCCGCGCCCTAGGCTTGCAAACCGTGCAACCTAGGCCCAAGTGGCTGTGAGTGCCATTGGCCCATGCCAACACGCACCACTAGAAGCTTTCCTTACCAAGTCACACATGTCACACGCACATGCCACACGCTCCAAGTGAAACCCGCGACCAAGGCATTCCGCACATGCCACACGCTCCCCTAGCAGCTTTGGCATTGCCTCTTTCACTCCAAGTGTAACCCGCGACCAAGGAATTCCGCATATGCCATTGGCACATGCCACAGGCGCCACTAGCATCTTTGGCATGGCCACTTGCACTCAACGTGCAACCTACCACCAAGGCATTCCACACATGCTATTGGCACATGCCACACGCGCCACTAGCATCTTTGGCATGGCCACTTGCATTCAACGTGCAACCTACCACCAAGGCATTCCGCACATGCCATTGGAACATGCCACACGCGCCACTAGCAGCTTTGGCATGGCCACTTGCACTCAAGGTGCAACCAACACTCGAGACATCAACACAAACTAGGGGATGCTTTCTCAGGGTTTTGGTTTGGAGGTCACAACATGCAGCGTACACTACGCTCGTATTAAGAAAGCGTGAAAAGGAATAAAAGCGGTCAATTAAATGGGGAAATAAAAGTGAAAAACGTTTTCACTCTTAAACACGGAGGTTACCACCTCCTCCCATTTAATTAACTTTTATTTCCTTCCGTAATGAGGCCAGGGTACGTTTCAATCTCAACTTGTATAAATAGGTCTCACCTATTTTCTACCAGACAACAAGTCTTGTTCAGGAGAAAAATACAACACTATCAGAAAGAAACTTTTGCAAGCTCACCCAAAAGACTTCCATCTCGTGCAAGCTTCATAAGCTTCTACTTTTTCTGATACAAGTCGAGACACTACCCAACCATAACTCTCTGGTCTCATCACTTTTCTTCGCTATCCTCCCCAAATCAACCCTTATCTTCCACTTCGTGACCGAAGCAAGTCTGGAACGGCCATTTCTTGATTTAGGCCGGACTTGTATAGATTGATCTCTCGAATCTAGAAAGTTCTCACGTGCAGCATATTTGTTTAGGGTTCAAACCAGTTTCTCACTTACCTATCGAATTTACCAGAATTGGCAGAAACGATTTTTACCCATAAACAACTGGTTACATCTTTTTCAAGGAGTTGAACAGTTATTTTCGGGAGGTGTTCAAAAAATTCGTTGTGATTTACAGATGTATCACGCAGCAGCCGGTTATGCATTCAAGGTTACAGGAATGAGAAGTGGAGGATTGGTGCATGTTGTGCTAATAAGAAAGAGGAGAAGTATAACTGGCATTTATATGATGTGTTTGTTGATGGTGTTGTAGGAAGTCCTTTTATTATCAAGGAACTAAATAATGAGCATACTTGTGTTGGTGGATTTGTTAACAGACCACATATATCGAAGAAACTAGTTAGTAGCTTGATTATTGATGAAATTAAATAGGATCCTAATAAGAAAACTAAGAATATTATGGAATCTTTTACGAGAGATTACGGCTTTGACATTAGTCGTTATTATGCATACTTAGGGAAGAAGCATGCGCTGAATACTACATGGGGAGAGAACGAGAAATCTTTTATGTTCTTGAACTAGTATAAAAACAAGTTGATTGAAACCAATCCCGGATCTCACATGGTTTTGGAAGTCGAAGAAGGGACTCAAAAATTTCAGAGGATGTTTATCTGTTTTGAAGCTTGTAGTTGAGGATTCAATTTCTGTCGTCCTGTGTTATTCGTTGATGCGGCCCACTTGAAAAGCAAGTACCTTGGTCATATGATGGAAGCAATGGGTCTAATTGGAAATGATGGTAAGGTTTTCATCATATTTTTTTATTTTGGTTTCATCATTTTCTATTTTTGGTTTCAACATTTTCTATTTTTGGTTTCAACATTTTCTATTTTTTGTTTTCATCGCATCTTATGTTTGTGTTATGTTTTTTGTCCATGTTACAGAAATCTACCCTCTTGCTTATGATGTGGCATCATCGGATAATGAAGCGAACTAGAAATGGTTTTTGGAAAATTTTAAGCAAGTCCTTTCTCCTTTGCGACCAAAGCTTACTTTTGTGAGTGATCGTGGTATTGGATTGGTAACTCAAATTCCTGTTGTATTTCCTGAGGCTTTTCATAGTTGGTGCTATTGGCATAAGTAATGCAATATCAACACATGCTTACCAAAGAACTGCAAGGTTTATAACAAATATGTATTGAGACTTGTAGTTGCAGGAAATCCTATACTACACCCATGATAAGAATTTATTGTAATTAAGACATATTTGAAGATTAAAAAAAACACTTTATTATTTGATTCTCAGAAATATTTACAAGAAATGGAAGAAATCAAGAATACAACCGCTCCCTTGAGTTTTCTCTCTCCTCAAGATTTCCTCAACACTCGAAAATACATCATCATCTCTCTGAATTTATTGGGTCTCTTTATATAGGATAGTTACATAGTGGATGACAACTAATCTGTCCTTTAATTTCGGATTTGACTCGCAATCTTATTGCAGTAGTTACAATGTCCATTCTCGCAAGCGTTGTGACCATCGCAGGATAATCACGCTCTTCCCGTGTTTCTTCATTCGTCAGATATTACGTCATTCTTCAAATCACTCTGTGACACTCGTGAAGTGTTGTTAAAGAACTCGCGATGATGTTCGCAGAAACGTTGTTAATCTCGCAAGAGTAATATCATGGAGATATTCGGGTCCTACATCTTGCCTCTTCTCATGTCTTTTCTGCGAAGGAAGAAATATCATGAGAATATAATGCCGCGGCTGTTTATCTTTTTGCACTCTTCTGCTTTGACACGTTTCTGTATTTTTCGCCAGCTGTTGTCACGTATGTTTTATTTCATTCAATTTTTGACACGTCTTTTTCAACCACTGCGATCTGACAGATCACGTCCTTTATTTGCATTAATAGCATTCATCTTCTCGAGAACTTTTTTCATCTATAAATACTTCTTTCATTCTTCTCTTTCCCTCTTTTTACTTTCTTCTTTCTATCTCTCTGCAATTTTGTTATTCTTCCGTAAATTGCGCATCTGTTACTGTTGCATCTTTTCCTTCAATCTTCTATCCTTTTCTTCATTCCCATACTTATTTTACTAAAAGTGGCTCCCGCTGGTCCTAAATATATGACTTCCTTTGAGGAAATGCAGAAGAAGTTTAAGAATCAAGGTTTCTCTTTATCCACTTTCCCTGATCAAAACCCTAAAGATGAACTTTCGTTAAACTATTTTCTGATCATCCAAGTTCTTGCGAGAAGATTATAGTCTCGCTAGGTCAACTTGATGCTGGTCTTCCTATTCCTCTTTACAATCCTGAACTTCCTTTGTTCTATGAGATACTTTCTCATCCAAAATTCTCACGAGCCATATATCAATTGGGTGGGGATTGCATCCGTCTAATGGTGGAGTATGCTACTCGCGGTGATAATAAAGAATCTCGCTACCCTGACACTGCGAAGAATCCTAAATTCAAGGATATTCCAATTATTCCCGCCATGTATACTGTAGATAATTTTTTCATAAACTATGACATAATCCCCATGAAGAGGGATAGCACATGTTGGGGTGTCCGCTTGCAAAAGAAAGATGATGTCGCGAAAGATAAAATGCTTATGTTGGATATCGATTGGCATACTAGTACTAATCAAGGTCCGCGTCATTCTAGCGATGACAAATGGTTCATCTTCCCTCTAATTTTAGAGGGTTCATATATCTCTGGTACCCATACTTTACCTGTGAATCTCGCATAATACCAGCCGTGGGTATTCAGCTGGCCTGAGAGAAATAAAGAAGCATGTTTTCTTAATTTTTTGCATAATAAATTATCATTATTATTTTCTTCATGTCTTTAGATTTTCGCTGACTATTTCCTTTTTATCAGATTGAAAGGTTGAAAGCCATCTATGATAAGCTAGGGAAACCTGCTACTTTATTAGATCTCAAATCTCTCACAGATGAAGTAAGAAATATTTCTTTATAACTTTTTACAATATATTATTGCCTCTATTTCTTATCTTTATCTGTGTTCGCAGGAAATTGAAGAAAGAGCGCATGTGAAACCTACAAGAACTAAAGAGAAATACACAGTTGCTCGCAAGGGTAAATCTACTGCCCCTCTCAAAGAGAATTCTGTTGCTCCTCGCAGAGAGAAATCTGATGCTCCTCCCTTAAAGAGAAGAAAAACCCAACTCTCTTCTTATTCAATTCCTCAATTTAATGAAGAAAACCCAAGTAATGATGATGTTGATGATGATGAAGACGAAGATAATAATGACATCTCTCCTATGAAGGATTTCTCTTCTCCTGAATATCCTATGACCTAATTATTTAAGATTTTTGGCGATGTCACGCATGGTATTTCAAATGATTATGGAGATGAAGCTGTTAATGAAGTATCTCAAGCTCTCGCAAAGGTTTGCGATGCTTCCCTATTGGTTGACAATTATTCTTTCCAGGGAATCTCAAGATCGCTGACTCCCAGTCTTTTGAATTCACTCAACATTTTGGTATGTTTTCACTTCTTTGACTCTTCTTTGTACCTTAGTTTCAAACTATATCTGTCTTAGCAATTTTTACATTTGTTCGCAGGTTGGAAGAGCTTCTTTTATCGCTGCCTCATATTTGGAGAAAAAACGTGCCGACCTTCGCAACAAGAATGAAAATTTAAAGTCTAAATCTGCAGATCTTCGCAAGCAAAGGGAACAGTTGGAATCTGAATCTATTGATCTTCGCAAGAGTAAAGTATAATTGGAAGCTGAGGTTGCTGAGCTTCGCAAGAAGAATAAGCAACTAGAAATTGATGTTTCAAGTGATAAACAAAAGATTTCTGATATTGAAAAAGTTAATCAGCAACTCTATGGTATAAACTTTTCCTTTTTTTCTTTTAATTCTTTTGCCATATATTGGCTCATTCAAGTAACCATTTTTTCAGATATTTATGACCTTACTGATGAGGCTACAATCTTCCGATCTTTCCATGAACCTGTAGATGAGGATACCCTTCTTGCTCGTCTTAATAGTTCTTTAAGTAGTTTCTCAGATGATCAAATTATATCTCTTTCCATAGATGAGCTTAAATCCAAACTTCATCTCTTAAAAATTGAGCACAGATTCAACTTGGGTTTAACCAATAAGTTTAAGCGTCTTTATCTTGATTCGAAAGAAGAAATTAATAGATTGAGAAGTAAGAATAGTGATATTATTGATGAGAAAGATCTTATTGTTAAAAATGGTACTCAAGCCCTATCAGATTTCCATAAAATTCTTACTGATGTTAAAATTGAGAGGTATAGACTTATCGGCGAAAATAGAGATTTTCTTGCAAGAGAAGACCAAGTTTGGTTTTGTCTTCTTATCAGCAGTGATGAAAAATTTGCTTGGGCTACAAAAGTTCTTGACAATGCCAGAAATAATCTAGGTGTAGATGTTAGTCTTTATACTGAACAAGCAGCCTTGATTAGAGACATGATTTCTGAAATAGAAGGTTGCTAATTATTCATTCTCATTGGTCCTTCGTCTTTTATATTTTTCTACTAAATTTCTGATTTTCCATTCTGTACTCGCAGGAATTGATAAGAGATACTCTGTCAGAGTTAAAGAACTTTAAGATGAAAAGGGAGTGCTCGCAAAAACTCTAGCTTCTCGCAACGAAAAGTATTCAAAACTGAAGGAACAGTTAGAAATTATGAGAAGAAATTTTAGTAACACTATTGTTGGTGTTCACAATGACTCTACTAAATTGGTATGCGATAACCATCAAATTCCTCATTCTGAGTATCCTGATATTTTGCACGAAGTTCCACAAAATGTCCCTGATCTTGTCATTTCTGATAGCGAAGATGAAGATTCTGAAGAAGATGAAGATCATGATGAAGGTGGTGGGGATGAAGAAAAGAAATCCGACGAAGAAAACGATGGATCTAATTAGATTTCTTATATTCTCCATGTAATATCTGTACACTTATCCTTTTCTCTTTGTAATATACTTGCTGCGAATTTCTCCAACTTCTAATGTTCTCTAGTGTATGAACTCCTTCTTATCTCTTCCTGCATATATTAAAAGACAATTTATTTTGTGCAATATGGTTAAGTAATATATTTATAAGTTTTTGGATATCCATTTGTAAATATATTATATAAAAATGCGTAAATATGTTATATAAATATGAATAACAATATTATCGTTCTGTTCATTCCCATACTTGCCTCTGCTATTCTTTTGTTAATATAAAAGATTGAGCATATTAGATTCTTAATAAGATTGCAAAAATCGCAACCATAATCTCGCAGTCATGTGTTAATATCTTGTGGTCTTAGTTTGCCTTCCTAATTAAAGGTCTTATTTCGCCACGTTTCTTTCTGCGACAAAATCGTAGGACGTCTTTACATTCGCATGTGACCCATTGATATTGCCTTATCCATATTGTAGGTACCGAATATCGCAAGACATTAGCTTACGAACATCGTAATAAATATAAGAGGAAAGAGTTACAAAACGATGCGATGGTAGAGGAAGCACGGGGAAGTATGAAGATTTGCGAAGATAGAATAATCTTACGAAGATGTATTGCGATACTTCGCAATACATATATAGCTGTACAAATTTCACTATAAATAGGAGTTCAAATGTAAAATTAGAGAGGTTCTTTTAGTGAGTATTAGAAAATATCTTAGGAAAGAGAATAGAGAAAGTTGTAACTATTCTAGTTCCATTTAGATACTTTTATGTAATCAATTGAGAGAATTAATAAGAAAATTGTCATTCATTATCAAGAACTTCTTAAGTTTTACAAATTCTACTAAGGGTGTAGTTGTAGGTAATTCTGCAACTACATAATTGGCGCTAGAAACAGGGACTTGAGGATTGTGATAACCAAAATTTGAAGGAATTGTGGAAAATTTGAAGATCAAATGGAGTCAGTAGATGAAGGTTGCAAAAGAGAAGAATGTAATATGATCACAAAGACAATGATTGATGAATTTCATAATAACATGAAGGGAAAGATATACAAGCGAGATTGTAGAGGAAGAAAGATCATGGAGGTGGAGAAAATAACAACTTTAGAAGAATGGGAAAAACAGAAAATCACATTTGATGAGCAGAGATTCCAAATGAAGACTTGAACCACACTTCACCATTGGTGGTCACAATGACGATTATGCGAGAAGAGAAGAAAGCTATAGAAAAATGGAAATTAAACCGAATTTTGATTGATACAGGGAGTTCTGTTAATATCATATTCTATCATGCACTTAAGGGGATGGGAATTAAAGATGAAGAAATCACAAATTCAAAATGTCTTGTTCATGGATTGGGAAAATCTACAACAAAATCTAAAGGGGAAATAGCGCTGCGATTATTGCTAGAAGAAATCGAAACACATATAGTCTTATGTGTGATAGATATGGAATCTCCATATAATATGATGATAGGAAGGCCATGGATTCATGCGATCAAAGTTGTTACTTCAACATTACATCAGAAAATCAAATTTCCTACACCAAATGGAATACATGAAATAAAAGGAGATCTTGATAGTGCAAAATTTTGTTATCAGATTGAAGTAAAACAGTGTGGAGGGAGAGCAAGAAAGAAACAGTTTCGTAGAAAACTTGCGAAGGAAGCAAAAAAGAAAGAAGAATTCAGAGTGTATACAATAAGAGCAAAGGAAGGGAGAGGAATACCAAGTGAGATTCCAGAAAAAGAAGGAGAACCAGTGAAAATAATCAAAGAACCAACACCTATGGGGGAGCAAAGTCCTAGCTATGTTGCAGCTGAACCAACCAAAGAAGTAAATATTGGAAGTAAAGAGGAGCCTTTATTCTTGCGAATTGGAACTAAGATGGATGAAGAAGAAGAGAAGAGAACTATTGATCTCTTGCGAGAATATAAAGATATATTCGCAGGAAGTGTAGATGAGATACCAGGAATTGATCCATCAGTGGCATGTCATAGATTGAACATAGATAAAAACATAAGACCATTCAAACAAAGAATAAGGAAGATCTCACAAAGTTATCATGCACAGATAGAAGAAGAATTACAAAAGATGCTGGATGCAGGAATCATAAGGGAAGAGAAATACCCAGAATGGATTGAGAATATGGTCATTGTTCCGAAAAAGAATAAAGGGATAAGAATTTGTATAGATTTAACTGATCTAAACAAGGCATGTTCCAATGACAGTTTCCCATTACCAGACATACCACAAATGGTGGAATCAGCTGCAGGACATGATAGAGTCACTTCACTTGATGGATATAAAGGGTATAATCAAATATCACTCGCAGAAGAAGATCATGAACATACTGCCTTTTTTGTTCCAAGAAGTTTATATTGTTATGTGAAGATGCCATTTGGTTTGCGAAATGCGGGTGCTACATATCAACGAATAGTTGAAAAAGTGTTCGCAAAGTGGATACATAAAACTTTGGAAGTATATGTAGATGATATGTTGATAAAAAGCAAAGAAGCCAAAGATCATGTGCAAGATTTGAAGGAAATATTTGAACAAATGAGAAAGTTCAACATCAAATTAAATCCTGAAAAATGTATAATTGGAGTTGCGTCTGGGAAATTCTTGGGATATATAGTATCAAAAGAGGGAATACAAGTTGATCCAGAAAAAGTACAAGCAGTTCGTGACATGCCAACACCTGCAACGGTAAAGGAAGTACAAAAGCTAAATGGACTCTTGGCTTCACTCGGAAGATTTATTTCGCGAATGTCAGATAAGTGCAAACATTTTTTCAACATACTTAAGAAGGGAGCAAAATTCAAGTGGACCGATGAATGTGAAAAAGCTTTTCAAGGAATCAAAGAGTATCTCACAAATACATCCATATTACATAAACCAGAGAAAGACGAAGAATTATTGGTATACCTCGCAACAACTCCATATGCTCTAAGCGCGATTCATTTAACAACAGCGCATGATGAATAGAAAGGCCCATTTACTACATTAGTAAAACTTTTAACGCAGCAGAGAAAAATTATTCTAAAATGGAGAAGCTAATCTTATGCCTGGTTTATGCATCATTCAAATTACAAATATACTTCCAAGCACATGTGATAAAAGTGGTAACCAAAGTACCAATTGAATCAATCATGAAGAACACAAAAAGGTCAGGAAGAATAGAAAGGTGGAATGCCAAAGTAAACCATTACAAGATAAAATACGAAGTATTATCATCGCAAAAATCACAAGTCGTCGCAGATTTCTTGGCGGAATTTCCTTTGGAAGAAGATGAAGCAGTAGAAGAAATGATGGATGTTGAGGAAGAATTTGGGAATCCAAAAGACTTATTAACAGAACCAAATAGATGGGAAATTTTAGTAGATGGATCATCCAACAGCGAGGGGAATGGAATAGGAGTTGTGTTGATTTCACCAGAAGGAGAAAGAACAACATTCTCATTCATACTAGAATTTGCATCCACGAACAATGAAACAGAGTATGAAGTTGTAGTGCATGCATTGAAGATCGCAATAGAAAACAAGCTTGAAAGTATAAGGATAACAAGTGATTCGCAGCTGGTAATTTGTCAAATTAAAGGAGATTATAACACAAATGAGTCTTCTTTGAAGAAATACAAGAAACTCGTTGATGAATTATCTGCGAAGATACCAAAATTAAAATGAAGACATATAACAAGGAAATACAATCGACTCGCAGATGCTTTTGCATTTATTCCAAGTATGATGCCAAATCCTAATACAAGAAATATCAAAATCCAGACAATTCAACACCATCAGTGGACAAAGAAAAAGAAATTGAGGAGGCAGTTGCGATGGAAGTAGAAAGGGAATTACCAAACAACATCGCAGATTGGAGAAAGGAAATTCATGCATATCTCGCAACAGGAGAAATATCCAGGAACAGACTAGAAGCACATAAATTAAAGAGTAGTGCAACAAACTATGAGTTGCGAGAAGGAATTTTATACAGAAAATCTTTCAGTGGACCACCTCTCAGGTGTTTAACTCGTGAAGAAGGAGAAAAAATATTAAAGATGTTACATGGAGGAGAAGCTGGTAATCATAGTGGGGGAAGATCTCTAGCGTATAGAGCAAAGATACAAGGATATTACTGGCCTTATATGCATACAGACGCAAAATTGTTCGTTCGAAGATGCAAGGAATGTCAACGACATGGTAAAAGAATTCATGCACCAGGGGCAACATTAACTTCTTCAACAAGCTGCTGGCCTTTTGGGAAATGGGGGTTGGATATTGTTGGACCATTTTTACCTGGATCCGGACAAAGACGATACTTGATAGTCGCAACAGATTATTTCACGAAGCTCGCAGAAGTAAAAGCAGTACAGCATATTCGTTATAAATATGTTTTCACGTTCATATTTGAGAACATCATTTGCAGGTACGGAGTTCCAGCACAGTTAGTATCTGATAATGGAAAACAATTTGAAGGGAAGAATATAGAGATGTTACTCAGTTCTTTTAGGATAAAATGTGGAAAATCAACTCCGTTATATCCACAAGCTAATGGACAGGCAGAGGCAACAAATAAAACAATCGCAGATACAATCAAAAAGAAATTAGAAGGACATCTCAAAGGGTGGTGCGAGCAAGTACCTAGTGAAGTTTTGGCATACAATACAACTAGAAGAGAGGCAACTGGAATGTCTCCTTATTGCTTAACATATGGAGTAGAAGCAGTATTACCAACAGAGGTTGTAATTTCGACAACAAAGAAAGAAGCTTGGGAAAGAAATTTAAGTGCAGGGATGATATTAAGTGAACTAGACGATTTGGAGGAAAAAAGAGAAAAGGTGATGCACCATATGAAAATTTATCAGGAACGGTTAGCTCGAGAGTATAACAAGAGAGTCATTGAACGTGAATATCAACCAGGTGATTTGGTCATGCGAGAAACACCTCCATATCAGAAAGAAAATGGAGGAAAATTAGCACCAAAATGGGATGGACCATATGTTATCAAAGAGGTTGTGGGAAGTGGAGCTTATCGGATGATGGATCCAGAAGGGAGAGACATGGGTTTGAGACTCGGTAGACCTTGGAATAGACTGTATTTGAAAAGGTATTATCCATAAAACTCATGATAAATTTTACGAATATTGTTTACTCGCAGGAAATTTGCAAAAGTTACGAATTTCAAAATATTTATTGCGATTAACTTTCATGAAAGAAAGACGCAAACATTAATTTGCGAAGAAAAGACCGCAATCTGTGATCAGCTTTCAAAAAAGAAAGAAAGCCGCAGAAATATTACACAGGAAAACCTTTGTGGCGTACACCCTAGTTTGCGAAGAAACATTTCGTAAGAGGCAAAGTCCTAAAGTGCGTCATTTAATGGGGTACCTATAAGCATGGCTCAGGGACACCGAAACATCACCAAGGAACCTGAGTACATGGAACTTTACGGGGTACAACCCAATAATGGGGTACCTATCCGGGTTAGACACCTTGGATTCTCACCTAATCTTGCGACATTACGCAATATTATGCGATGTAACATGATTTAGGTTGGGCGACTAAGGCATAATGTCTTTCCCAAGAAGTGCAGAAAACGATCAAGGCGCCGAGGTACACGGTTGAGTCAAGAGTGACGGGAGGGATTGAAGCACATCTGCCATTTTTGACAAGTCTTGGCAAATGATGCACTTGGCCCAAAGATACCCCTTAGGGTGCAACCTCGTAACTATAAGCCCTATAGGCAAAAAGGATAAGAGGTTGTGATCAAAAGCTGGTTGTTTGCAGAACCGGATGGGAAGAGCTAACCTTGTATGGTCGATGTACGCTTCCTTGAAGGGGCAACCAAGGGGAAGATAAAGGGCAGCACCCTCCATTAGGGAGATGATACGTGCTATAAGACGCAAATGTCACGAGGCTTTTTGTTTGCAAAAACATGAAGGCTTGTCATATTTGTGCAACAATTGAATTTCTGCGAGAAAAAAAAAAGAAAAAAAAGAAAAAAAAGAGAGAGAAAGAAAATATACAGAAAAAGAGAACTCGAAGAACATAACAAAAGAAGTTAAGATGAGATCAATGGGTTATTACATGAAAGTGTAAAAACGTCCTGAGATTTCATCGCGAGACGATAATGTCACGAGGTTGTATATTCGCAAGAATGTTCAGACTTGTCATATTATCGCAAATATAAAAATATTATCACAAAAGAGGTGGCAAAATAAGACCTTTACTTCGGAAGGAAGGATAAGACCACAACAATCAATGAAATTTATTCCATCAATATTGTTGAAGAATTTTTACAAGAATATACATATCATGAAGTTCTGACAAAGAAGGCAATTCCGTCAATATCATTGAAGAATTTTTCCAAGAATATATATCATGAAGTTCTAACAAAGAAGGCAATCCCATCAATATCATTGAAGAATTTTTACAAGAATATATATCACGAAGATATAACAAGAGATGTGATTTTACTCGCAATCAAAAACAGATAGTTCGTATTCATTAAATTTTACGAATTACATACTTCTTATACTTCTTCATACATTGAATATTTCTCCACAATTTGAATACTTCTTATAATTCTACAAGAACGTTTCATATTTAATATACTTCTTCAACGAATATTTCATATCAAATTTTGCGAAGGTTAAATACTTGTTATACTTCTTCATACATTGGATAATTCTTCACGGATTGAATACTTCTAATACTTCTTCAAAGATATTTTAATACTTCTTATACTTCTTAAGGATATTTCATACCTCGTATTTCTTATATTTCAAAGGGAGGATTTCTTATTCACAATCGCAACAAGCTGAAGCTTCGCAAATTATATTGAGGCAGATATTCTAATACTTCCAACAATGTTTGATCATCTGAAGAGCAATAATAGGGGGAAAGGAGATACTAAGCTAAGTCTTTAAACTATATTATTTCTCTTCATATGATCAAATAATGCAAATAAGGAAAGCATTTAATTTAAGAAAGATCAAATCAAGAAAGGTCAAATCATCTTCACAAAATATCAAATGTACTTCTTAAAAGAACAAAAACAGCAGGCAGAATTGTTTGTAAAAAGAGAACCAACAGTAGCTAAGAGAAAGAGTTCAAAGGAAAGGAAAACAAGAGAATCAATGATAATTTGAGAAAGAATATTATTATGCTCCATCAACACTCTGTGCTGGGTCTTTAAGATGAGCAGGGTCATTAGCAACATTCGACTTTTGCGAATTATCACCCTTTGTAGAGTCTGCAACAGGAACATCTCCTTGAGGAATAGATTCTTTTTCATCATCAAGACCTTCATCATCGCTCTCATAATCAAAATCACTATCAGGATCACGAGCAACTTCATCATCAGATATTTTCAGAGGAGTAACTTTCACAGGAGGAAAGGATCTTGATAGGAGAATGTTGTTCACAAAGACTTGAGATTTCAGATGACTTTCACGAAGGATAGCTTTC
This sequence comes from Papaver bracteatum, assembly GCA_023529315.1. Classification (NCBI taxonomy): domain Eukaryota; kingdom Viridiplantae; phylum Streptophyta; class Magnoliopsida; order Ranunculales; family Papaveraceae; genus Papaver; species Papaver bracteatum. Next base: position 375,468 of record JAJJWX010000213.1, read on the forward strand.
TGATGGTTGGTATCTTCGATATCTTTGATATAAGCAAGATAGTTAAATCTCCGAATGGCACGATCACGAGAGTTGATTAAGCGAGTAGAAAGCAAAGCATTTTTCTTGCGAAGCTCATAACATGAGGTTTCTAATCCAGCCATAGCATTGTGAAGGTTGTTCTCAGATTCTGCGAGTAAAACAAAATTCAAAGAGTCAAATTTGCGAATATTGATAACCATTTAAAGGTACATTGGAGGCAGTCAAATTTTAATGACTACCTTCTCTTTGTGAAGTAAGAAATTTAGCTAAAGATAGACAACAATTCTTCATCTGATCCATCGCATTATCAAAACCATCACCAACTAATCCTTTAAGTCTAGATTGAAGCTTTTGATCTTTAGAAAGAAGAAAATTTTTATCCCTCGCAAGTTTGGCATTAAGACTTTTTAGTTCAAAATAATCTTCTTCAAGTTGATTCTTCTTAATTAGTACTTAAGATTATATTCATATTAAAAAGGGACTTCTTCTCAACGGCAAAAGAACTTCTCTCTGCATCTGAAGAATTCTTTAATTCCTCAAGTTCACCTTTTAACAAAGAAAGAAGATTTTCTTGATCGCAACATTTATTCTGAAGAGTGTTTAATTGTTGCGAAGAAACAGTCATAGTATTCAAATATGAGCATTTCTCTTCTGATAAGGTTTTGTTCTCTTCTAATAAAGTTTCTATTCTCAAGCCGGCTTTAGTTAAAGAAAAAGTAAGTTGAGATATATCATCATTCAAAAAAATTCGGTCGTAAATCAGTTGGGTATTCTCTTGAAAAAGGGCATCAAAATTATCAAGAGCACACGAATAAAGATTAGATAAGTGGGAGAATTGGTTCAAGAGGCTTGCATGCTTGGCTTGATATTCTTTTGCATCTGATTCATGGCGAAGTACCAATCTTATACATTTCTGGATAGATTCTATAAAGGGGAATGGGTTTAACGGGTGTTTCAAACATATGAAGAATATAAGTAAACAAAATGGGAAAAATATGAAGATAGTGATCATACTTTTTAATTCATCATTCCTTTTGCGAAGGATCGCACAATCAAGAGAATCATTTTGAAGCAGATTATTCTCTTTACGAAGATTCTCACATTCTGTTCTTGAAGACTTCAGAGATTGACGAAGCAATTCAACTTCTTTTTCCAAGGATTGACGTGAAATAGAAATATCAGGATTGATGAAACTATTTAACTCTTCGAAAAACTCATACTGCGAGCGAACATTAGTAGACTTCGCAGTATTATTCAAAACCTCAGATAACATTCGGAAAGTTGAGTAAATTCCATCTCGAATTTCTTGAGGAAGAGGAGAAGAATTTGAAGGAATAAGATCAAGTTGTAAATTGTCTGGAGCAACATCACTCAAAGGATTGGGAGTTAAGATAGGTTTTTCAAGAGAAGGGGATGAAAAAATATTTTTCGAAGGTTGATCCTGAAGGAGTGTTGATAAATTGACATTTGTGGGAGACTGAAAACTGGGTAATGGAGTAGAGGCAGGAGTTTGCAAAGAAGTTCTTTCACGAGGAAGAGAGGGAAATTCTTTATCAACCTCAGGAAGGAAGTCATCAATTGAAATTATTGGTGTAGGTTTAGTCACTCGAGATCTCTTGTTGGGGTTTGATTTTTCTCCAACCTACGAATTAAAATGTAGATTAAAAACTGAGGCAACAATATACTGTTTAAAAAAGAAGGCACGGTATTTTAACTACCTTTTGATTCTCGGATTTTCTTCTTCGAAGATTAGGGCTTGAATTTCTGGTTGGAGGTTTCACCTGAGGAATAGTTTAGCTGAAACAAACCAAAATCAAACAATAAATTATACAGAAATCAAAGAGGAAAACAAGTGAAAGACGCGGAAGATAGAAGAAAATTACCTCGGAGAAATCATGATGATATAAACAGGAAGAGAAAAATGGTAATGGAGAGTGCGATAAGAAGATAAAATTGCAGAAATAAAAAGAGAAAGTAAGAAAAAGATAAGGAAGAGAATGTAAAAGAGTTTATATAAGGGAATAGCTAGAAAAGGACGGTTACAAAAGACGTGTCCACATTCTAAAAGAATAAGTAACGGTTATGTTCTCACGATCATTTCTTCTTCGCAGAATTGACATGAGAAGAGGCAAGATGTAGGTACCGAATATCGCAAGACATTAGCTTACGAACATCGTAATAAATATAAGAGGAAAGAGTTACAAAACGATGCGATGGTAGAGGAAGCACGGGGAAGTATGAAGATTTGCAAAGATAGAATAATCTTACGAAGATGTATTGCGATACTTCGCAATACATATATAGTTGTAAAAATTTCACTATAAATAGGAGTTCAAATGTAAAATTAGAGAGGTTCTTTTAGTGAGTATTAGAAAATATCTTAGGAAAGAGAATATAGAAAGTTGTAACTATTCTAGTTCCATTTAGATACTTTTATGTAATCAATTGAGAGAATTAATAAGAAAATTGTCATTCATCATCAAGAACTTCTTAAGTTTTAAAAATTCTATTGAGGGTGTAGTTGTAGGTAATTATGCAACTACACATATGTTGTCAAATGTCTGCGACAATATGATAGGTCTAAGTTCCTTGCAAGAACAAAGCCCCATAACATTTCCATCTTGCGATGAAATCGCAGGACGTCTTTACACTTTCATGTAAAAACCCATTGATCCCATCTTATGTTTTTCTTATGGCTTGTTGCCTCTGTATTTTTCACGCGAAAATATGACAGGCCTAAATGTTCTTGCGAACATAAATCCTCATGACATTGCCGTCTTAAGACACTTATCAGCTAATGGAGGGTGCCGCCCTTACTCCCCCATGGTTGCCCCTTCAAGGAGGGCACATCGGCCATACAAGACTAGCTCCTCCCATCCGGTCTTAACAACAACCAGTTGATTTTGCAGCCTCTTATCCTTTATGCCTATATGGATTATAGTTACGAGACTGCACCCTAAGTGGGGTTTTATTGAGGCCAAGTGCATCATAGCCAAGACTTACCAAAAATGGGCAGGGTAGGTTCGTCCATCCCGGGCACTCTTGGCTCAACCGTGTACCTCGGCGCCTTGGTCATACTCTGCACCCCTTAGAAGAGACCCTTGGTATTCCAACCATGGTATAACCTTATATAGTTAGAAATCCAAAGTATCTCTCCTGGAAAGGTATCTCAAAGAGATGGACCCCAGTCTCCGTGACTCAGGTTCCAGCAGCGGTATAACCTTATCCCTGAGCCACGCAAAGAGATACCCCTTTATATGACGCACTTTAGGTCATACATTTGCCTCTTGCGAAATTGTATCCGCGAACTAGGTTTTACGCCATATAGGTTCGTCCCATTCTTATGTCTCTGCGAAATTTCATTCGCGTTTCTTGCGAGTATTACAACTCTGATGAAATTTCTTTTCTTTGATCTTCTCTTTATTTGCATTTCAACTCTTGTATTACTTCTCAATTTCATTTCATTCATTCAAACAAAATATCTTTTTTGAAATATTTTCTTCAACAAATCATTCCCATACTTCTTAAATTTCATCATTTTACCTTTCTACTTACTACCTTCTGCTTCTCCCTTTTTGTTGCGTTTTGTTGTTTTTCTCCGTCTGCGAGATGCTCGCCGTATATAGTTTCCAACTCATGTTGATTTTGAAGTATTCCCTCCTCTCGCCGTTCTATTGTATCAAACATCATCTTATCACCTCTTTGTTTTTGCTTGATGCTTCGTTTCCAATTTTTGCTCTTTGCTACCCTTTCCTCGCAAGATTCCATATCAATTTCATAGCATTTATTTCCATCAGCCCAGTCTCCCTTAATTATTTCAACACCATTAGGATGATGAAATTTAATACATTGGTGGAAAGTTGACGCCACACCTAATATCCCATGTAGCCAAGGTCGGCCAATCAAGGCATTATAAGGTGATTCAATATCCACAACGCATAATAGAATCTTAGAAGATAACCCCTTTAATGGAATTCGCATTGTCATTTCCCCTTTGGGATTATTGGCAGTGCCGTTGAAACCATAGATTTTATAGGTTGATGGTATCAAATCCTCGTCTTTTCCACCCATGGTTCTGTAAGTATGATAAAATAAGATATCAACTGAACTTCCAGTATCTATTAGAACTCTATTAATGGCCCAGGAGTCCTCAGTTTTATCATCATTATTTTCTTCATCTTCTTCTTCTATTTGTTTTGGATTTATTTCTAACCTAACTACCAAAGGGTTGTCATGCATATCGCCATGCTCTGGTACTTCTTGCACAGTGAATGAAATAGTTTGCTTTTTCCACTCCTCTAATGGCGAGACTCTCGCAATATTCATTATCTCTCTTCCATCTGCGTCTCTCGTGAAGACTCTGCTTAGAACATTGTCGTGGAAATCCTCAATAGTTTTGTATGAATGTACGATGGAATTACAGAAAAAATTCTTCGCCTTGGCTTCAACCTCTATCACAAATATTTATGCTCCTTTTACAGTATTCACTATGCGAATATCTGGTGCTGGTGGTAACTGCTGAGATTGTGGATGTCCTATTAGAAAATGATTTAACTTTCCCTGATCAATCATCCTCAAAATTATTCTTTTTACATTTATGCAATCGTTTATTGAATGTCCATGGAAATGATGATAAGGACAAAATTCTTGATTTCGATTATTTTGATGTGGATCTTTTCCCATATTCCAGGGTGATGGTATGTTTTCCATCAAAATGATGGCTTCCCAAATTTTTTCTATGCTAGCATTCAGGGGCGGCATCTTAAATTCTTCCCATATTACTCTTTGATTCCCTTGTCCTCTGAAATTATTTTGCCTCTGTCCACCATAAGTCTCTTGCGGCTGATCAAGTCTTTAAATTTTATTATTTCCACCATGATTGTAATAATTCCTTTCTCTTTCATACTCCTCTTGATCTCGACTTCCCATGGCTACTAAATTCTGCTGGTTTTCAATTACCACTTTCTCTTGCTGTGGATGCGAGGTGCTCGCCACATTGTTAATCATTTTAGGAAGTAAACTCCCGTTCGCCTCTATTGAGCTGGTGTTTGCGACTGGATATGATTCCATATCATTTTGTTTTTCCTCCAAAGCAATGTATTCTTATTGTAGTTCTCGTAGCTCAGTCATTGTGATGGTATTTTTGATTCTGAAAATTTGTATATACAGCAGATTAGTTGCAAACATTGCATTAATGAAAGATAAAATGAGGTATCTCTCATCCACTCTTCATGCCATTTCACTACACATTGTCTTCCATCTTATGGTTAGGTTTTTCAGACTCTCGTCAATCCTCTGTTTTAATCAAAACACATCTTCAATATCGGGCCACGAAGAATTGTTGCTTATATATGCTCCCAGAAATGTATCTTGCAAATGGTCGAATTGAAGTTATTGTGTTTTTAGGTAAGCCTTCAAACCATTTTAACGCCTCTCCAGTTAAACTAGATGCAAAGTATTTGCATAACACATCATCATGGTTTTCCCATTGTAGCATACACCTAACATAAGCCTTAACATGTTGAACAGCACAAGTAGTCCCATCAAAGATACTGGTTAATGCTTGTAGATTGCATTTTGGTGGGATTCCTCCTAATTGTACTTCTTGAGTAAATGGAGTTCTCGCAACTTCTTCAATGGCTTCATCAAGTTGCATTCTGCCTCCTTCTATTTTGTTATTCAACATTTACCTCATCTCTGCTAACTCTCTTAAAATTTGTTCATTCCCCGCTGAATTTTGCTCAATTGGTCTTTTCAGTGCAGCTTCTCTTCTTCTGCGCTCGTGTCTTTCTTGTCCTGCGAGATTTTGTGCTTCTTCTTCTTCAGCATCTTCATTCAGCCTTATCCTACAATTTTCCTATTCACCTCCTTCTTGAATTCGCAACTGATTATGCCTTCCAATTTCTTCTCTGCGAGTTTCTTCATTCCTCATCATTTCTCTTCGTTGTCTTTCTATTCTCCTTTGTATTCTGTCATATTCCTCATTGATATTATTGCTATGGAGATTTTGTGTGTGTCTCCTTTCTCTATTTTCATGATTATTCTGCCATATTGCTTCTTGAAATTCTTGTTCTTCCACTTCTGCTCTTAATCTCTCTCTCTCTCTCTCAAGCTAGACGTGCTTATTCAGCATAATGCCTCTCAATTTCCTCCTCAATGATTCTTTGATTTATTTGGATTTCTCTCCCATGTAATATTCTTATACCTTCTTCTCGATTTTCTTCACCATCTTGGTTATTTCCACGCTCTTGATTTCTATTATCATATCTATCATTCATAGTTTCAGCGTGTGTAACGTAGCGACCATCAATCATCTCTTCTTCTCCCTGATGCTTCTCTTCATTTGGATTTTGCATTTCCTCTCGGATATTTTCTCCAGCATTTCTCATAGGGGAATTTCGCCTTGATTATTATCTAAATGATCTTGAACTTGATCTAGCAGTACTTCTTGATCTCTTACTTTGTAATCTCAAATTCTCCATTCTTAACTCATGATTTTGTCTTGTTAGATTCGCACGTTCTTCCACCTCTAACCTCCTTTCCTCTTGTATTCTTTGTCTTAAAACCTCTACTTTCATTTTCATCATCTCCATGTATTAATCCTTCATTTACTTCTCGATTTCTTTCTTCTCTTATTTCATTTCTTAATTGTCTATCTTCTGCTTCTTCCATCGAATCTGATCGCCAAGTATGCACACTCACTCTGTCGTAATCCACAGCTCTATCTTGTATTGGTGTTTGTTGATTCGGCTGTTGAATTTGATTCTCTCCTTCATTTTTTGTTCTATTTCTTCTTGTTCTGAACCTTGAAGATTATCCTATTTCACTTGTCTCACCTCCTGCAAATCTTTTACTCCTCCTTACGGTTGTTGGTGGTTCTGATGTATTTCTTCTTCTAGCCATTAATCTTCAAGAGTTGTTGGAAATTGAGTAAAAACCCTTCACTATCTAGTCCAAATTCTTCTCAATCACAATGTCAATTCTTATCTTTTTCTTCAGGAAATCAACAATTCAATCCCTGTTTCGGGCGCAAAAATGTAGTTGCAGGAAATCCTACACTACACCCATGATAAGAATTTATTGTAATTAAGACATATTTGAAGATTAAAAATAACACTTTATTATTTGATTCTCGGAAATCTTTACAAGAAATGGAAGAAATCAAGAATACAACCGCTCTCTTGAGATTTCTCTCTCCTCAAGATTTCCTCAACACTCAAAAATACATCATCATATCTCTGAATTTACTGGGTCTCTTTATATAGGATAGTTACATAGTGGATGCCAGCTAACTTGTCATTTAATTTCAAATATGACTCGCGATATTATCGCAGTAGTTACAATGTCCATTCTCACAAGCGTTGTGACCATCGAAGGATAGTCACACTCTTCCCGAGTTTCTTCATTCGTCAGCTATTACGTCATTCTTCAAATCATTCTGTGACACTCGTGAAGTGTTGTTAAAGAACTCGCGATGATGTTCGCAGAGACGTTGTTAATCTCGCAAGAGTAATATCATGGAGATATTCTGGTCCTACAGGACTGTTTAAGAAATCTGCGTATGCTTCTACTCATAAATATTTTACAGAGAGTTGGGATAAGTTGAGGAAGGATGAAAATCAGAAGTTACAAGACTATCTAAGTAGAGATCATGTTGATAAATGGGCATGTTTTTTCTTCAAGGGTCGAGGATATGGTAGGTTGTGTTCAAATATTGCTGAGAGTTTCAATGGTTCGGTCGTTGAAGAGAGAGAGAAGCCTATAGCCGTCATGGTTGATGAAAACATGGTAAAGATTATGTACCAAATTTTTACATGTCGCGAGGACTGTGCTAACTTAATGAATTGACGTCAAACTCTATGTCCAGAATATGAAGCTCCACTCCACGACAACAAGATTCATGGTTGTAACTACCCAGTCACCAAGTCGTCGGAATATGTGTTTGAAGTTCATGCTTCATTAACACAGACAGACGATTTGAAAAGAAAAACATGTTCTTGTAATCATTGGCGTATTGACGGTTTCCCTTGTGTCCATGATGTCCGTTGTATCATGGTAAATGGAGAAGATCCTTACAAGTATGTTTAACACTACTTTATAGTAAAGTTCTACCGACAATCATATAAACATGCAATCAATCCTGTTCCCACAGTTGAAAAGCCCGTGACAGTGTAGCCGAAATCAATGGTTTTTGGTCCGAATAATGGACCACAGCCAGGACGTCCATCGAAAAAGAAGAGGATTCCTAATACAGGTTCATTTCCCAATAAGATGATGAGAACCTGTGGTTCCTGCAAGTTTTCGACCACCCATAATAGAAGGACATGCCCTTCTCGTCAGATTTCATGAGAACTTGTAGTCATTTCGACTACAAGTCATCGAATTTCGCTCTTAGTTTCGTTTTTAGACTACAATATGTGTTTCATCTACTATTTCAGATTTTTGTTTTAGAAGTTAATGTGCTGCAGGTGTTTTCATTTTATAATTTGTCTAAGAATAAATAAGTTTGATTAAGTTTTTCAGATTTTTTGTTTGATTAAGTTTGTCAGAATTTTTGAAGGCCTTTATAGTTTGGTGTAACCGAATTAGGTTTCATCATTTTTTTATAAAACCAGAATAGGTTTCATCAGTTTTTTGGTGGAACCCTTTTTGGTTTCACCATTGTTTTACTTTCACTTTTTCTTCTACATTTTTTGACAACACAGTAGATGTTGTTTTGTCTACTGTTTATTGGTGCCCCAAATATATGATACATCATTTATGGATATTGTTTTATAAAAATGAGACATCATATTTCTGTAAACATAAGCTTTTAAGGGAACACAACTGAAATCGCACGAAATCGTTTTTTATATAAACTGTAACCATTTCACAAGTACTTTAAACTTCAACTAAAACTTGAATCTTCAAGAAGAACTGTATGTCAAGGAGTATCATCATTACAATAACCATTTCAAAAGTAATTTAAACTTCAACTAAAACTGAATGTTCGAGAGGACAGGCACAACATGCGAGTATTATTCTATATTGTCAAGTAGTATCTTCAACGCCAAATTTGGTCTCATGTTATTCACCTTTTCTCGTATATCATCTTCACGAGACATGTTTCCTTTCAAGAGGCTCTTCATGTAATAGCAAACCTGCAGGCCACAATCGTTCCTGAAAAACCAAAATAATGTTTCAACTGTTATAAAGTGACTAGCTGAGAGTGTTCTGATATTAGTAGCTATATGTAAAGCATTCGGTTTCTAACTTTTTACAAGTGATGTAATGATTTTAAGCATATTCATATGTGAACTAATAAATTTCAAAACATAGATTACCCCATTTGTTGACAACATGAAGGGGTGTGCATAGTGTACGGTGTTGGTTGACTAGTCTGATCGTCACAGGGGAGCTTTGCGTCGTGCTGTCCAAATGCTAATATTATTCGTTGTCTCATGCTTTCAGCACTTTTTCCGCATTCTTCTTCGGTGGAAGCCAAGGAGTTGTAGTGATAAAAATTTCTGGTTTCAAAATCAAAAGAAAACAGCGTCCAATGGTTTACATCTCCAATTGGTGTCAGCAATGGAATGAACAAAAACCGCACACTATAATCCATGTTGTCGATGAAACCTTCTATTAAATCACCACATTTCTTTCCTAATGAGTGACATGACTGAAACAAAATACCAGATAACATCTCCTTGATGAGTTAAAAACATGCAAGTTTGATGAAAACAAACTTGGTTCCATCAAAATTAACCATATAGACAACAACATTTATTGTTTTCCACAACCATTTTTTCTGCCAAAAAAATTACATTAAAGAATTTCAGAGTAAACTTACATAGGCAAATATGCTTAGAAACACAACTCTCTAGTACTTTGGAGAACCTTCTTGTTTCAACTCATTTTTTTTTATGTTGTTTTGCAGCTTCAAAATATAGAACTCAATGATGTCTCCTGCAATGTCACCTTTTCTCATCAAACTATCCATATTCTTCCCCGATATATGTAAGTGAAGATGTAAATGCTCCCACGCCGTTGACCTGTTAATTTTATTTTTAAAAATCTAGTCAATGATACATCAAAAAAGGAGAAACAATACATAACTTGGAACAAAATGTTGATGAAACCAGTCTTGGTTTCATCAGTTATTTCCCACTTACCTTTCATTGTTCTTTATGAAAAAAGTGGTCACGACGGGTTTCTCGTTTCTGTTGAGTACCTTCAAGATCTTCAAGTTATCAACTGGTTTCAACCTCACCCCCTGTACTTCCTAAGCCTCCTTGTTCTCCTTGCACTTACTAGCTATAACCTTCTTTTTTTCACACTTGTGTTATAATCATGTATCTTGATAGGTGGTCCCAAATTCCTTATGTCTTCCCTCATTCTTGTAACCATGTTACTCATCCTCTGTTCAGCACTGAGTTCTCCCTGTCCTTGATCTTGACTGTCACGCTGCGACAGTCCTAAATCAAATCCAGGTTGTTCATTTTCTAACTCAAGTAAATCATTCGCCATTTTTACGTCTAAGTAGTAGTATACGCTTCCAACATTTGTCTTTGATGACGAACAACTTTTGTTATTGTATTCGTCTTCCATTCTCCTAATTTTATCTTCATCAACCACAAATTGAGTTTCATTGTATTCTTGCTCAATATTTATCTTAGATGAAGTTGCTTTCTCAATTTTAGATTTGACCCGCTCTGCCTCCTTGATATCCTCTATAGTATTCGGAGTCAACTCAGTACCATCTCCTTGTTGTTCTTCCTCGGTCACTGGTTTCGACGAAGGAGATATGACATGATCTTTTGCTACTCCTTCTATTTGGTTTAACAAATTTGTAAGGTCAACATTTGAAAACACACTATCTAGTGTAACGGGTACTTCACCTTTTGCAGATTCGTGTTTATGTTGCGCATCTTGTGGTGTTTCTCCATGGGTTGAATCCTTTTCTGTTAAATCCTTTTCTGGTTGCATCAGAGAATCTTCAAGATTTTCAGCATCATCTTCCCATGTTTCAAAACTTAAAACCTTTTCTCCAAGAAGAAAAACCCCACCTTGTTCCATCACAGCATTGTCATCATGTGGTAGCCTTTCTCCAGACGGCGAAACTGTTTCTTGTTCTATCACGCGATCCACCATCGCTGCATCTATCATGTTAACATCCCTTGTTATCACCTGCAATATTAAGATATCTAAGTCATTTTATTTTCATCTTCATGTGCTTGAAAACCTAATGCTGTAAAATCTAAAACTTTTGAAAGAAAAGAAAGAACAGGCCAATTCATCATTAACTTTAAATGATGAAACCAAATCTGGTTTCATCAAAAAAATGATGAAACCAAAATTGGTTACATCAATAAAATGATGAAACCAAATATGGTTGCATCAAAATAAATGAGTTGAAACAAACATTAACTTGAACTGATGAAACCAAATCTGGCGACAACAAAATAAATCTGGCAGAAACCATATATAATACCACATAAGTTTATGAAAGACTACCAATAAACTGAAATTTAAGAAATAAGTTAGAAATTTAAACTTTCTCCTCAATCTAAGTCATACAAGTTTCTTAAATTTAAAAGTCAAATGCAAGTTTCATTTTAAATTTTAAAAGTCACAAAATAACTAATAAAATATTATTCAATATCTTCTTCAGGCACTATTGGAACCAGTTTTCTTTTCCATCAAAAAAGAATTTTCATATTTTTAGAATTCTTCTTCTTCGGAAGAACATTTGTAGCATAGGTCTTAAAAATAACCTAATAAAACATGATAGTGCATATTTCATATATTTGGTGTTAACATACTAGTATTTGATGGTTTTCCTCAATATTTTCTTATTTGTGTGTTAGAAGGTGAATAATCAAAAAGAAGTGAATTGGTTCTAGCTAAGAGTGAGGAAACCAATTGTAACTCAAATACAAGGGGGTAGAGGGACGACAAAGGCAACTATCGGAGTTGGAACATCAAAATAAGAATGAACTTGGAATTAAGTTTTCAGTTTTTACGTCTCAAATAATTTGTGCACCCTTCTTCTTCTTCACGAGTAAAGAAAAGTGAATGGAAACCTTTCAATTCAAATATCTACACCGCATTTCTTCCGGGATGATTTTGGTCGTGGATTAGAGAGATTTATGAGTTGATTAAGCCTGTTTCGATTAAACAAAGATGGTAAGTCGATTGGTTTTTAAGAATAACAAAGGTATGAGCTGTGCCATTAATGGTGATGCTCATACATCGATGGAAGTTGAAGCTCGATTTGCACCGGAGAGAAGATCGTGGTGGTTCTTGGTGATAGTTCTCGTCTCAATTTTTGCTATGGTGATCGATAGTTGTGATGAATGAAGCTACATGTGATTTGCGGCGATGGAAATAATGGGTTTGAGCAATGGCAGAGAAGAGATTCTTCTTCGATGTTGGCGTAGTGGAGACTGTTGGCGGGTGATTTGAGTTCTTTGCGGTGTTTGGTTGGAACGACGATGGTGAAAGAACATTTGTGGACCGAGCAAGCGAGAGATGATGGTGAAGCTCAATAGGTCTTAAGATTTTCGGTAATGGAATGAGTGTTGGAAATCAAGGCGTTAGTGCTAACGATATTGCGCATAAGTATTTGCACGGAAATAGTGCAAGACCCACCCAACAGAAAAGAAAGAGAAAGAAAATTATGTGCGGAGAGCACTTGTTGCCGAAAGCAAATTTAGTGGAAACCATCATCAAATTCGGACATCCCACACCTCTCCATATCCCACACCTCTCCATCCCACACACCTCTTCTATTCTTCTTTCATTTTTAGTTTTAGTTTATTTCTTCTTTTGCTAAATTTCTATCTAGGATTAGGGCTATAATGTTTTGATTATTTTCTATAATAATTCTCTTGGTCCTTATTCTTGATTCGTAACGGTAATAATTTTCTTCATGTGTCCTATGATGCTTGATAATTGATTTATATATTCTATGTTAGAGAATAGCATTTTATAGTGAAAAAAATTGTTAATTATTTGAGAAAAATAATTGTTTGTAAAGAGACGTATTATTTGTCCTAAATCGTCTTGAGTAATTTTGGGAGAATGTTATAGGGAATAGTTATAATCATTTAGTATGTGTAGTAGTGATGGAATATTGACATCCTAGACTCTTTTAATTGAACACTAAAATCATTTTTAGCATTTCCATTATTTTATAAGTTTTATAAAAATCACCATCTTTTTGTCTAAAACCAAATCTTTAAAAAAGTCCGAGAATTGAATCCCTATACTTACCACTTGTAAAACTGCATCACTTCACTACTGGAACCAATATTTTCTTCAACCGGCACTTAATTTTCTTCAACTAGCACTTGAACCGGCACTTGATTTTCATTATCACCAACCGACACTTCAGGTTGAACATCGTCTTCAGCAATAATTTCCACTTCATCTACAGGATCAGCCAAGCGCATTTCGGTTTCGTCATACTGAAGCAAGAATGATCCCTTTCAGTGACCAATATTCTCCAGCAGTACACAAGAAAAATTGGTTTCAGCTAAAAAATTTGATGAATCCAATACTGGTTTTATCAAAAACGTAAATCCAAAACTTGTGGAACATGGCATGATATACAATTGAGACATGTCATGATATCTAAAACATGGCATGATATACAATTGAGACATGGATGATATCTAAAACATAGAAGATTTCTAATATTTTCTAACAAACATAAAAGGTTTCGAACATGGCATGATATACTAACCAAATTAATCATATAAGAACCTCGAAGTTATCTAAGAAACAAAAATTCAGCTAGAATTTTTGATGAACCAAAATTGGTTTCATTAGAAAAGTAAATATTTACCTCAGACCAAAGTTATTTTTTATCGGCAAGATCCTCAAAGTTAGACAATACTTGGTGACAGATGTTGCTGAGGTTCCATCTAGCAAACCTCAGATACTTGTCGAGCCCATCCTTTCTTTGTGAAATCTTTGTCATCTCTGCCAACCAATACTGGAAATTAAAAAAAAAAAAAATTTAATCATCAAAAACAATTCGCTTATTAATCAACAACCAATACGGAAAAAAAAACTTAACTTATGAAAAAAAAAGAACAAATCTTAACTAACCAGAGGGTATATGACGCAACCAACTACTTTTTCTACTTCTTTTCTGTTTTTCATTATCGAATCAAGTAGATAGTCATGGAAGACTTCCGGCCAACACACCTTGTTCATATCGAACACCATGTACAAGTACTTTGCTGCTAGAGTTTTCCCACATTTGTTAGGGAAAAATATTGAAACCAAAAGGAACATGACGAAAAACTTGACAAAGTCATCCGCTCTGGTTTCATCAGCTGCGGCTTCCAACATACAATTTTCAATATCTCCTTTGTTCGTCTTCTTATTTCCACGAAAATATTTAGCCATGAAGACGTTCACCTTTTTGAGTAGCTCTTCATCAATGTTGTCTGCTTCTACATAATCCACCATTTGTAGACCAAAAGTCACAGCAAAATGTTTGGGAATGGTCCGCAGAGTCATTTCCCATGATCTTGTTACTTTGAAACAATACGGGCGCTTACCATCGTGTATGTTTTCTATTAAACTTAAAAACATAATTACTGATTTTGTCTTTTTTATGAGCACTTCTTCGTTCATTACGCCATCATAGAACGACTCAAAGAAGCGCCAGAATGGACATGTTTTAAGCGCTTTCAAATGCAGTTGCTTGTTTGCTATCAAATCCTTAATTTTCCCTGCTAGCTTGCACAAATGATGCAATGAACACCTGTATAGTTGTGTATTTCTTTTTTACCTAAGAGAATAATAAACAAATAATAAGATTTGCACTTGAAGAATGATGAAACCATAAGCACGAACAAAGTGACGAAACTGTGGATAATTGAAAAGTGGTGAAACCATAAGATATACACTTGAAAAATGATGAAACCATAATCAAGTATAGGTGATGAAACCATAAGCATAATTGGGTCCACAAACAATATCTCTAGAAGTAAACCAACAACTAAAAAAATGATGAAACCAATTTTGGTTTCATCAAGAAACAAAAAATGAAATGTGGTTTCATCAAACATTTGTTTACTCCAACAACAATAGAAAACTGTTTTTCGCCATTAACTGAAGTTGATGTAACTCGAATTTGGTTTCATCAAAATAAAAATAAAAAAAATAAACAAGGCCGACAACATACACAAGAAATAAACACACTCAAAATTGAAATTAATTTTCAATTGAAACCTAAACCTAACAAATGAAATCTAAAACTAACAGATGAAACCTAAAATCAAACTGAAAACCCAAAAAAAACAAATGAAACCAAAACCAAAAAAATCTGGTTACATCAAAAAATTGAAGAATAATGATGAGATTTCTTACCTTTTGTTGCTGGTTTCGTAGTTTTCCTAAGCTTATCATCTTTCTTTTTCTCCTGTTGATTTTTTTTCTTCGCCATTTTTGTTGTTTTAGACTAATTAGGTCAGAAAAATGAATCTAGTTAGGTCAGATTTTGCTTCAATGATTGAAATGCATATCCATTGAAGAAGAGATGAAGGTGAAATCGAGAATCAGAGATGATTTTCGCTATTGGATGATTTTTTTTTTTTTAGATCTGATAATTTTCTAGGTTCGTTTTGAAGGAGATACTGATGAGAGCGGAGTTTGTTTGTGCTTTTTGTTTGTATGAAACATTATAAGCAATAGATGAATGGAGGTGGTTTTGTCAGTTTTTTTTTTTTGGCTTGAGGTAGTTTTGACAGTTTATGATATTTTGGGTTCTTGTGTCATATTTATTTGGACGGGTTTTTTGTGGATGGGTTATAACCCCAAACGGGTTATAACCCGCGCGACATTTACTAAATTAAAACTGTTAATGAAGTGTTGTCCACCTCTCTATTTGTTAACAGCGTTAGTATTGGACGGCTAAATAGTTGACCAGATTTATGTCCAACTAGAAATCGTATCTGTAGATTCTGTACAGATTTGAAGTGTACTGCAACAACTGATGGAAATGAAACCAGGATCAAGGGTCCATATAGGCAAGTGACTCCTATAAAGCTAGTGACCCCTATGCTTATACTTCTCCGATGAAGTGACCCATTAAATAATTAACCAGCACTTGGCACTAGGCAGGGTCGTCAAATCAAATGTGTTCAGTCTACTCAAAAGTTGTCTCCCACGTGGTTAGTCCGAGCTCCTAACTGCTGCGGGATTTTTTTATTTTTTTTTCTCGAGAGCAGTTCAATATATTATAAAAATTTACGTAATATTGCAGAAATTAACATGGAAGGTAGAGTTGGTTTCCCCTTGTGACACAATTTCGCCCTCCATCCGCTTCGGCTCCCCTTGACAAGGTTACCCATGAGGCTCGCTGGTAGGCTAACACAACAACCCGTTCAATTAATGTAGTAGTATGTCGTTGGAGCTTAGATTGTTAGGCTTCCAACTAGTTTCATGTAATAATATTTAAAAAATATATTATATATATAATTTCAGGAGAAAATATACTCTGATGTGGTTAAAAGTTGTATCAAGGTTGAATTCTAGAGCTTTTGGCCCCATTTATAAAATTTAGACCAATATCATTTTTGGTTCCCCTCTTTTTTTGTCCGTTTTTTTGTTTCCCTCAAAAGAATGTGCGTGATGAATACTCAGAGCCTGAGTATAAAATGTCTCTGAAACCCTAATTCTTATTTCACTTTTTTTTTTTTTGTAGCATCCTTTCTTCACCATGTTACCTTTTCCTGTAAACCCTAACTATCATGTTCTGATTGATGTTAATTTTTTCCTCTTTGTTGTTGATTTTACAGGTGATATCACATTGATGTGCCGACATGCGAGAAAGAATCAAAGAGGAAATATAAAGGTTTCAAGATTAACATAGATATAAAGGTGAGCGTTTATCTCTGTCCTGTTTTCGATCGGTTTTATTCTTCAATATTAGATGTTCTGATTTACTATTCCTTTATTTCTCATTGTTGTTGTGATTTATTGTTATTTGTTTGTGTTGGAATTAATTACAATAATCGAATGCAAATGGGAAATAATACTTAGATTACACTGATAGTAGTAACAAATAACTCAATAAACTTAGTAGAGGCACTTAGAATAGCTAAAGGTAATATTGACGCTACTCCTCCGAGAAACTCAAAACAAATTGTGTTTGGATAAACAAGTTCTCCTCTATTTCATTCAGAAATTTATTTTTAGTTTTTGAAAAAATTGTCTCTACACCCACGCCACGCCCACGCCCACTCCCACGGTCGCCGAGTAAATTTATAAGAGATTTATAAGCAGTTGAATGTAATTGAGTAAGAAATGCAATAAGGTTTAGGCAACCTTGCCATAGTCTAGGGCTTTTACACAAAGGTCTAAAGACCCAAAGGGCCAACCCTTAAAGCTAAATGAATGCTATTTAAGTCTAAAACTCTAAATGTTTTAGTCTATATGGGACTAATGTTTTATTCATTCACATAAAAAACATCTAGGGAGTGTTTGGGATCAAAACATGGTTCATGCATTTTTAATTAAATTTTTTAAAAACGTTTTTTCTAACAATCCCCCACATGAATAATAAAACATGTCGATAAAACACGAGAAAACATAAGGCAACAATATAGCTCAAACATAGGGAGGTATGCATATCTAATGGTTCATAAATCTTTATCTGAAAAATATAATTTTCTCCTATCTCAACGTAAAGCAATCACAACAAGATAATATGTTTCCTGAATACTTAAATTATTGGTAAAACCGGCAGTTGCACCTTGCTTTATACTTTGAGCATGCCCTTCTTAATTGTTGTATGGAAAACTGCTTGTGTGGGACGTGATTAAAGCAACAATTTGAATTTTACGCATGTGTATTAACTTTTTTGCTCTTATTTTTTTTTTTAACAAAAGTAACTGTAGAACAATTATAGCTCAAACACTTGTTTAAGTATCATCATCATTTATAGTATGGTGTCATTTTATAGCTCAAACACTTGATGTTCATTATGAAGCCGCTCTTAATTGGAGAAGATGTCATGTGGTGGCTCGAAATTGTGCTAAGAATTGTATATGATGTGATCGTCCCTATTTTAAATCCTACCAATGTGGTACCATCAACTATTGCAGGCGGGAACATGGGATGGAAGTAAAGATTTTTGAATGTAGATGCTAGATATCAGCCTTTACTTGGATTTAGTCTTTTAAATCTTTATTATAATGTGTAATCTGTAATTGTTCAGATTTTGTAAAACTATTGGTGATACGTGAATTATGTAGATGAAACACAGTAATGTGAATTCTTTTATAACATGGGTGTTTAGTGCCATGTTTTGTATTTTGGACAATCTTGCTTAGAAATTATATGACTTAATAATGTGAGGCTCCTGGCTCCAAGAGCTATTATCCGAGTCTTGCAAAGTTATGGTATCTCGGGACCCAAGTCATAGGCTGCAATTAAAACTTGCCATACAAAATTTTGTTCTTAAAAGAGAAGGCATAAGAAACATTGTCAATTTTGCAAAATTATATTGGCACCTTCTGTTGCCGAAATTTAGTACAACCAACCTGAGCCCGTGCGACGCACGGGCACACATCTAGTTATTAGAAAAGAAAGTAGCTCTATAAGATCATTCATTACAATTACATTAAGGAAGTATGGAGTTACAATGTCCCAGATACACGAATGTAGATTCATTACAATTACATTAAGGAAGTCTAGAGTTAAAATGTCCCGGATACACGAATGTAGATTCTCTCATGCATGTATTTGTTGTTGTTGTGCTGCGTGGTTCGCTAATCCATCCGCCGCTCGATTTGTTTATTTGAATGAGTGGAATATAAAGAATTCTCTGATTTGTCGTAGGTGGCTCTGGATTTCGCTTATCATATTTTGAATGATCCATGGTGCTTGTTCCTTTTCTTTATTCAACAAGGCTATCGAATTTACAGAGTCTGTCTCAAAGAGTATCCGGGCCCAGTCTTTGGTGATTGCCATTCTAGTATCCAGAAGGAAAGCCCAAGTTTCCGCACTAGTGGTGTTGTTATCCCAACTGGGGACGAAATTGCCATCATCACGTTTCCTTCTGAGTTTTTACATATGCATCCCGCCCCAGCAAACCATGTTGTACCTTTTGGATGGAATTTTCAAGCTCCATTTATGTTGATTTTGAACCAGTTGGAGGGTGGGGGATTCCATCGTACCCTAACTATTTGTCTATTTCGCCTCGCTCCTTCATTGTGTTGTGTAGATTCTTCATGCGTCATTATATTGTGTTTGTTTGCCCATATAGATTCTTGGCTAAGCAATAAGGCAATATGGCAAGTTTGTTGGGGTATTTGAATGATGTTTTTGTGTATTTTATCATTTCTTGCAAGCCAAATATTCCATAAGGTGTAACAACATGTGGTGAACGCCTCTTTCTTATCTGCCAGTAGAAACTCCTTGAAATTATGTGGGGATCTGATGTGGTTTGCTATGTGCTCCCTTCTTCCGCCCAAGTTTTGGGTATGTAAAATTCGATTTTGATGGTATATGGCTTCTGGTATTGGGTGAGGTGGTAGTATTAACCTTTCATAAGGATTACTTGGGAAATTTCTTCATTTAGTTTTGAGCACATAGTTGACCATACACGTCTTCCCAACATATATACAGAACCCTTTCTAGCCTTGTTATATCCGGTTCCACTTTGCTCACAAATCATTTCAAACTAATCCCCTCAACTTTGTCATCTTTTAACTAGTACGCAATTTATCTTCATTGCACGTTCCTCAGCCCAAGCCCGTGATTTGGGTTTACTTTTCCATGTCTACGTTCATTAAAACACAAATAATTAGTAAGAAAAACTTCGGAATATTCCGACAACATTAAGGTAAACACCAAAATTCTTACATACCAAATCATTTTGGAAGTGATCCTTAATATCTTCGTGAATTACGTCTACGAGATCAGGTTGATTTTCCATCGGTACAGGTCCACTAAGCATGATCTACAAAAAATATCACAAGGTTAGATACTATAAAGAAAAATTAATGGTTAGATTTGGCTATTACGATATTCACAATATGTGTCGAACTTGGTACATTAATTAAGCAGGTTTGGCTATACAATATTCATAATACATGCCAACCATTAAAAATTCTGAACCCAACAATTGTTAAGAATATAAATGGTAATGTTCGACTTGTATTCTACTTATGTAAAAAGCCAAACCATGTATTTCCAAGAGGTTCAGCTCTTAGGTTATTCACTAAATAATCCGAACAATTAACATATTTTCTTCCAAAACTCTCAGGAATAGGTTCGGCTCTTTATGAAAATTTCAAACAAGCCGAACTAGGATCTTGCAAATAGGTGAGGCGTAACAAAATAAAGGTTCATGGTGAGTTGGAGGAAGATGTGTATATGGCACAACGAGGGTTTTGAAGTCAAAGGCAAAGAGCACTAACCTTTATGACACAAGAAGTTTGAATTGAAGGAACTAGTATCATTGTGTATTCATTCAAAAACGATGGTGATTTTCTTACTCTTTTCATCATTTGTGAAGATCGAGAAAGTCTTTTGCTATGAAAGACTTGGGTGGGTTGGCATGGAGGCGTGATGAGCCGTGGTTATAAGTTTAACATATTCCACTTGAGTTTCGTGATCAATGTCCTGTGAATCGAACTTTGGTGAAAAAAATATAAACATTTGATGATTTAAATCTACAAAAGTGAGATTAAACATAAGATAGAAGTGTATCGGTGTATTAGAAGCATTGGGTTCATCATGTATGGATTCATCATCTGGATTTAGCTCATAAAATCATCATCTTGAGTTTGAGTTTGAGTTTGAGTTTGAGCTTCATCTTGATCTTGAGTTTGAGTTTGTGTAAAGTCATTCTCATAATCTAAGAAATCAACTTAAATTGATAGTGAATCTCATATTATATATGAATGAATTGTTGATCCATCCTTAGGGGTGAGGATCATTGTTGTACCTTGAGGTTGTTGTTTTTTGGGAGAATTTTTTTTTTTTTGAAAAGGAAGGATATATTAAGATAAAAAAGATGTACAAATGTATTTACAAAGGTCAAAAGACTCAAAGTAACAAAGAGTAAATTACATGTTCACTATATCCTCCCAATGATAGATTATTTGATCCATTGTTTCATTCTTGAAGATATCTGTTGATAAACTCCATAGATTAATGTCTAGCTTGATGGAGTGAATAACTTCATCTTTAGCTCTAGCCCTACCTCCATTATGCACCCTCTTATTTCGTTCCAGCCATAATTCCCAGCAAATGGCATATGGAAGCAACTGCCATACCACCTGCTTTTTCTTAGAAACACGATTAATCCTCCATCCCATAATAAGATCTTTGAAGATTCCTGGCATGACCCATAACACTTGCAGAGACGAAATAAAATAATCCCACAGCTGTTTAACCCAATCATAGTTAAGAAAAAGATGGTCCATCGTCTCCAAATTTGCGTTACAGTATAGGCTCATAACATAATTAACCACCACTCCTCTATCTTGAAGCATACTTCTTGTTGGAACTGATTCATGCATTGCCTCCCAAAAAAGAAAAAGCACTTTAGGAGGAGCAAACACCTCGACAGTATAAAAGTGTAATCCCAATCTGGCTCAGATTCTGATAATGCAGTGTAGAAAGCTTTAGCAGAACAATCACCTTGAATCACATCTTCTTCTTCAGCCACCAACTGATTAATATTTCTGATATCAAATTTAATATCCAAGAAATTAATCCGTTCTGCTATATGAATCTCCCTAGTAAATATGAAATTCCAACCATCTTCAAACATCTCTGAAACTGAGAAGTTCTTTTGTCTGCTCAATATGTATAGTCTTGGGTACTTCTCTTTTAGAGATTTCTTCTCAATCCACCAGACGTGCCAAAACTTCAACGAGTTGTCATTCTATACCTGTACATATACAACATCAAAGAAGTCTATGTTAGCCTTCAAAATATCAAACCACAAGCTCCTCCCAATGGATTCACTAACTTGAGTAGGCAATAAATCTTCATCCATCGCTTTTCTCTTCTCACCCATTAAACGTGTCCACCATGTAGGTTTTTCATTACAGTATCGTTCTTGCCATTTGGCTCTCAAAACTCTATTAACTCCTAGAAATCAATCCGTTCTGCTGGATAAATCTCCCTAGTAAATATGAAATTCCAACCATCTTCAAACATCTCTGAAACTGAGAAGTTCTTTTGTCTGCTCAATCTATATAGTCTTGGGTACTTCTCTTTTAGAGATTTATTCTCAAGCCACTAGTCGTGCCAAAACTTCAACGAGTTGTCATTCTATACCTAGACAGATACAACTTCAAAGAAGTCTACGTTAGCCTTCAAAATATCAAACCACAAGCTCCTCCCAATGGATTCACTAACTTGAGTAGGAAATAAATCTTCATCCATCGCTTTTCTCTTCTCACCCATTAAACGTCTCCACCATGAAGTTTTTTTACAGTATCGTCTATGCCATTTGTTTCTCAAAACTCTATTAACTATTCTTAAACTCCTGATTCCAAAGCCACCTTTCTTCTTTGGAGTGCAAATTATTTTCTAGGTAACCCAGCTCATTTTTCTGTTGTCATCATCTTCACCCCACAGGGAATTTCCTCATAATTTGTGTTCATCATTTTCTCTACTGAAATTGGGAGATAATGTACGGATATCATATATACTACCAGACTTTCTACTGTGCTCCTTATTAACACCACCCTCCCAGCTTATTTTAAGTACTTTCTCATCCATGGCGCAAGCGTTTTCTTCATTTTCTAAATTACATATTCCCAAATTACTGCACTTCTTCTATTATGTGACGCCCCGGTTTTCAAAACCCGGAGTGCCACTCGAAAATCATAGCCGAGGCCCGGCTACTAAGCCCAAGCTCGTTAAGTAATTCACTTGGACTAATTTAATTATGTCTGTTTTAAGAATTTTGTCGCAGCGGAATGCTCAGAAAATCATTTAGGAAGGTCAAACCATAGATTTAACCTAATATGAAAGTCACCGGAAGAAAAACACATTTTGGTTCTCAAATAAAAATACTAACACCGTTCAAGTCTTAAGATTAATTAATAAGAAACGATTTTTAACCCCAATTTGTAAAACTGAAAACAGACCAAGGTGGATTACTAGAATTTTACAGGCTTCATGCGAGTTCCAAAATTTATGGTAATTATACGAATAAAATCTGTACCGTAAATACTATTATACCTAAATTACTCGGGATTTTTAAATGCGTTGAGTATCCTTTGACCATAGTCAAACATGTAGTTGACCAGAACTGTAGAAAATCAAAACTGCACCATTCTGTTTTATAAAAATTATATAAAATCACACATAACTCAAAATTTGATGAGGTTTGTCATTTTAGAAAGATAAAAGATAGATACAGATTTTCTCAGAAGACACTAAGGTCTAAAAACTAACGTATCATAGTTTTAAAATAGGATATTTATGAGATATTTAAAACAGTCGGATATTTTCTGGATTTAGCAATGGTACAAATAATTATGTTAAAAATAATTATACTACTTATAAAATTCTATAATTTTCAGAGAATGTCCCTTAAGATGTTTTACATGTGTTTCAAAAAGAATTAAATCAAAACCTATTAAAAATTTAAAATGATAAACAGTCAACTCAACATCATACCATATTTTACAGCTTTGAATCTAAGACTAATTACATCATTGAACTAGAATTTATGCATAAACAACAAATTTAAAGATCTAAAATTATTCTTTAGGCTTCACGTTCATCAACTCCTTATCATGCGTCAAATTTGGAATTTTTGTCATAATACGACGTGAGTTGTGACACTCAGTAGGCAAAGAAGCAACAAAACGTTTTATGCAATATTTTTCAATTCCTTTTCAAAACAAGTTGCATGGTTAACACCACCACAAACATATGGAAACACCACATCCATATACATTAATAAATTCAATCAATCCGCTCGCCTAAGGGAGCCAACATATGGAAACACCACATCCATAAACAATAATTAAATTCAATCAATCCGCTCGCCCAAGGGAGCCAACATATGGAAACACCACATCCATAAACAATAATTAAATTCAATCAATCCGCTCGCCCAAGGGAGCCCCACGTGGGTTTAGGAAACAAAACCGTCCCCAAGGATATCTCGTATCCCAATATTATACAACAATAAATTCAAACAAATCCGCTCGCCCAAGGGAGCCCCCACGTGGGTTTAGGAAACAACCACCGTTTCCAAGGATATCTCGTATCCCGTCATAATTTGTTTTTAAGAATCACATTCTATGGACCGCAGCCCAACCTTCATAATCATGCTCACAACATCGATTATCATTCACATATTATTGAAAACATGCAAACATAACTTTAATTAAAAGAAACTTAAATAAAAAGAAAGGTTTTTGATTGTGTTGCGCCTACCTCGATTCCATACCGAAACGATGCTGGGAATGACACCGATAAAATAAAAACACCATTTATAGTTCTCGGAGTAAAGGAAAATGGTACTGCCTCCTCTTCTTTTCTTCTATGCTTACTCTAACCTAAACACTAATTGTTGTATTACTCTTGTTAGTAAAGACATGATTACATATCTTCCATGACCCATAATCTAAGCCATATAATTAAAGTTATAAACTTGTCTCTCTCTCTCTCTCTCTCTCACTTGTGATATTTAAATGAAATGAAATGAGAATACAAGTTATTTATAGGGCTTTTTGATAAAGTACCCTTGTTTTTAATATTACACTAAAAAAGTGCCCCCGTTTTTTAAAAATTTGTTAAAGTACCCTTCCCTTGACCTTTTTTTTCTTCAGAAAACGGGAAAAAACGGGAATTGTTAGTTAACAGACGTTAATGCTTAGGTGGCAGTGACAAAAAGTCTAAAAAACCCTTCAAACTGAGTTGAGATGAATCAACTTGAGTCACCGATTCAAAACACCGAGTCAAAACACGGAGTCAAGTTTCTGCAACTGTCATATTCCCAATTATATATATAAAAAGATGTTCCAAAATATTACAACATATGTTCAATGTTTTCAGCAACCAAAATAACTAAAAAAAAAGACAACCCTAACTACTATAAACCACATTACTATACTGCAACCATTCACTTCTTTGTACGAGTGTTGTTATGTTTCTTTGAAGTTGTAGAAGCTTTAGCAGGTGCCTTTGAAATATTAGATGGTTGAGATTTCTTAGCTTTAGTAGAAGATGCAACTTTAGAAGAAGATGGTTGAGATTTCTTAGCTTTAGATGCAACAGGTCTTTCATTGAATGTGAAGGTAGCACCATCTACTTGAGTTCTCTGCCTCTTTGCTTTAGGATTCTTGCCAACATCACCACCTGGACATGTGCTTTTGTTATGACCAGTTGAACCACAGTTTCGACATGAATATACCTTTGTCTGTGATTTAGGCTCATCCCATGCTCTCCTCCTCTTAACTCTAGGCCTACCTGTTTTTCTGATCTTGATAGCAGATTCCAGCTCAATCTTTTCATGTTCTTGCAACTAGAAAATAATAATGGACTATAAAGTTAGAATGAAATCCGAAAGAAATGAAGTCAACAATGCAAATTACTAGAACAAATTACATGAAATAACTTGAAGAAAATGACTAGAAAAAATACCTCAGGCCAATCTTCTTGAGGAGGAAATGGAAACACAACTGGAGCATATGTGGCCCTGTATGCAGCAACTGAATAATAATGAGAACAATACCTGCCAACATTCCAAAATTTTTATTGTCGTTGCATAAAGAGACATAGTAAAGTTGACAAACAACAATAAGAAAAAGGGAAGTTGGACATTATGTGCTTACTTTGTCCAATCAGGTCTGAATGGTTTCAAGCAACAAACTGCATGTTGGCAAACAAAACCTCTGAGTTGCCATTGCAGACAACTGCATGTCTTTTCTTCCAAGTTGACAATAAAAACTGCCTTGCTACATTCATTTATAACCTCATACAATTTACCACTAACACATGGTTCAACTTTAAATGCACCAACCAACTTCATCATCTTCCCAATTAGTTTCATTGCAGTTGGAACCAATTCATGTGGATTCCAAGATGCACTCTCCTTTCTTCTTTTGTGAAATATACTCATAACCAATTGATTGTAAAGAATTCCTAGTCCACAGACTGGTTTGTCCCTAAGATTTTTGGCCATGGAATTAAAAGACTCACTGAAGTTGTTATTTAGGTGTTCACACTTACTAGTGTCGTCAAAAAATGCTCTAGCCCATGACGCAACACCAGCCTCTTCAAGGTACACCACAGCAGCCTCATTTTCTTTCCTCATATCTTCCATATGTTTCTGCATACAACACACATAAACCATAAACATATTGGCATATAATAAGACATTACAAACCATAAAAATATCAACATATATGTAAAATAATGTGAGATGTTACATAGAAATGTTTTTTCTTGTAGCATTTGGCTGCATTCCAAAGTAAGTTATACAACTTTTGTCCCTTAAAATGCTTCTTGAAATTGTTATACAAGTGCCTGAAACAACAAAAACTTATAAGTAGCTAGCAACTATATGAAAATTTATGTTCAGAACAAAAAAATAGGAAAGTTGAGAATCTTACCTCCAACAATATCTATGATGTGAGCCTGGGAACACAGTAGGAACAGCTTCAAGTAGCCCTTTCTGCCTATCTGAAATGAATGTCAATGGCTTTTCATGGCCTAAGAGAAATGGCTTCAAGTCAGTCAGGAACATAATCCAATTCTCAATTGTTTCAGCAGGGAAAACTCCAATTCCTAATGTGACTAATCCATTTTGTCCATCTAACCCTGTTGTAGCCATCAACACACCACCACACTTACCATTTAGATGACAAGCATCTAATCCAATAATTGATCTACACCCTTCATGCCATCCTTTGATTGCTCCAGCAAAACTTATTGTCATGGATTCAAATGCCATGTCAGTCATACAATAAGAGAAACTAGCAACTGAATTCTTGTTGGAGTCACACACCATCTTACAAAACTGGGGAACAAGTTTGTAACTCTCTTCATAACTCCCATATCTAGCTTCCATTACTAAATTCCTAGCCTTCCATGCAGTATGATAAGTAATATCAATTAGATGAGAAGCCTTGAAATCTACTTGAATCTGTTTTGGTCTTGGAATCACATTTCCAGAGACCAACTTGCTTTGTACAACTTCAACTACTAATTGAGGATCTGCAGACCTATTCATTATCTTGTCTGCAACAACCTTCCCCTTGCAAGCATGAGTTAAGTTCACACTCCTTACCTTAAATGTAGATTGTTTGTTAACTTTTGAAGCAAAAACAAACCACTCACACTCAACATCTCCTATATGATTAAACCTATTTTCACACCAAACCCTAAGTCTTCCCCTGTCACTCTTTTCAACTTTATACTCACATTCATTTAATACACAAAAAAACTTTAAATGTCTTTTGAATGCATTTTTATCAGGAAACTCAGTACCTACAATCATTTGTTCTGGATCCAATGGTTGAACAAGGTCCGAGTCATCAAACAACTCACCAGGTTCATCCTCAAACTCAGGATTATTGTCTTGGAATTTCTTGTAATACTCAGGATCTTCTTCACACTCCTTACCTAAACAAGTACAAGCCAAAACTAATTAGTTCTACACCATCAACACTTATCTAAACAATTACAAGCCATAACAGCACACTTATCTAACATATTGTACCTTGATCATTTACTTCAACACCATCATCACTTGAGTCATCATTATCTGCACAACTCCAAGGTGTTAGAACATCAGTAACTAATGCAACAACTCATATTAAATGCACAAATGTAAAAAAAAAAAAAAGTAAATAAATGGTGCAGGTTATGAGCACCTTCATCTGTACTTTCATCTCCAACATGTTCAGCATCACTTGCATCTTCATTGTCTTCATCACTATTATAAGAAGCTGCAGCTTCAGGATCTTCTACAGGATGGCATTCATCCACTTCTTTGTTCTCAAGTTGAATCACAATCTCATCATTTTCTTTCATCTTCTTTAACCAATATTCTGGATCAAAGTCATCATCAACTGGTTCTCCATCTACTTGAGTAGGTTGTGAACTGCCCTGCCAAAACAAATTCCTAGCAGTAGAACCACCTATACTTCTGTTCTTTTCACCTCCAAATCTTGGGCTTCTTCTCACTTGAGGTGACTTTGATACTGCTTTCTTCGGTGTGACCTCCTTGTCCCAATCTGGGTTATGAACCTTGATAGACAACTCAATAAAACCATTACTATTAACTACAGCATTCTCCCAAAACCAAAAAAAGGCATGATCATTTTTTAGTGTCCATGGATTTCCATGTCCTGATATCCACATCAAAACAACATCATCTACATCTTCCAAACATAGCTTCCTGTGAACCATTTGCTCTAATATTCTCAGACTCATCTTATCTATTTCTAACTGTTTGAAAACAAGCTCAATCTTACTCTCAATGCAATAACATCTTATATTTCTAATCTCGTTTTTTCTCTTAACAATGTTATTCCTGTAAAAAAACACAAATACAAATATATTATTAGATTCTAAAGTGAGCTGTTAAATCCTGTTTAGCATAAAGACATAATCAAGATGTACATATGATTTTACTAATATGCCTGCGTCACAATACTTAATGAAACAAAAATGATACACAATACATATATATCATGTGACGGTATGGGTGTGGATTTTCTAAAATACAATGATTATGAAGGCATTGATATTCGTGGTATAAAAGGTCATGAAAAATGGAATCCAAAGGAATCAACTATACTAGAAATTATTGTATATAGTAAGAGAAGCTCATTAGTTAATAAACAAATCACAATTTTTTCACCTGTTCAAAATATTCGTCACAATTCTTAAAGAAGATGATGGGTTAGTTAATAAACAAATCACAATTTTTTCCCCTGTTCAAAATATTCGTCACAATTCTTAAAGAAGATGATGGGTTAGTTAATAAACAAATCACAATTTTTTCACCTGTTCAAAATATTCGTCACAATTCTTAAAGAAGATGATGGGTAAAGAAGATGATGGGTAATGAAGATGATGGGTAGAACGCTATTATGGGGATTATTATTATTATTAATTCCTTCTTTAATTTTATAAAATCATTGAATTTTTTTTTTTTTGCAGAAATACAGATCCGATTCTTAAAGAAGATGATGGGTAATGAAGATAATGGGTAATGAAGATGATGGGTACTGAAAAAACATCGAAATCATTTGATTTCATCACAGAAATACAGATCCAACAAAATCAAAAGTTAGGGTTTCAAATATTGTTACCTGGACATCCCTTTTTCCTTTCCGGTTGACGTAATGGATGAGATATCTTCGTTCATCTTGAATTAATCAATTAAATCATCGACTACAGGCAACTATCCTATTGATTCAAGAGATTCAATCAAATCGCCATTTTTTCCTCTTTTTAGAAACGAAACAGAAGTGAAGAAGAGAAAAAAAATAGAAACACGTTTCCTCTCTCACTCGTTTTAGGTTTGGTGGGGTGGGTAAATGGTAATTGGACCCCCGATTTTGACTTGGTAGACGACGGTAGACTTTTTTGGTAGGCCAAAGACGTGAAATTAAACTGTAAGGGCAGTTTAACAAATTTTTAAAAAACGGGGGTATTTTTTTAGTGTAATGTTAAAAAACAGGGTACTTTATCAAATTTCCCTTATTTATATCATGAACATAAGATATTAGAAGGACTAAGAATTAGACACGTTAGCCTATATGTGTCAACTAGGGGATAAAACTTAATCATTATAGATTAAGAATCCAAAGAATAAGAAAAGAAATCCTACTCATTTATTGTTCCACTTTTAACTAAACTTTAGAAACTTTAACAATTATTTTCTTTATACTATTCTGTTCTCCTTCCTTTTTTTTTTAACTTAAAAGAAATAATTCAAAATAAAGTAAAGGTAGTTGGAGACAAATTCATTAAAGAGCAGTGATTACCTCTTTTTAATTATTTTTTTTTTATCTGACCCTACATTCCACTACTACTAAAAAAATGACCCGTTCCCACACATAAAAGATTCTCATGCTTACAAAATACAAAAGCATAGGAAAAGGAATGGGAAACACAATTATTAAATTTAAAAAAAAAATTAAACTAAGGCATCTTTAAAATAATTAAAGATAGATGGGAAACACCATTATCAAAATTCTTATCATTATTTTGTTAAATAATTTTTAACACAAAGTGGTGGACATCTTGATTACTTCTACTACACATAAGGCATGGGAAACATAATTATTAAAGTTCTGATAATTATTTTATTAAATACTTTTAACACAAAATGGTGGACATCTTGATTACTACTCCCACCGAATTTCATAATTTTTGGAGTTGTACAAGTATTTTATTAGTATTATACGAAAACAATGAAAGAACAAAAATAACATTTTGTTGAGCTGTAGAGTTTTGAGATTATCTCTTAACTCATGTGGTATATTGCTAAATAATTTTAACACTAAGTGGTGGACATCTTGACTGTTACTCCCACCGAATTTCATGATTTTTAGAGTTGTACAAGTATTTTATTAGTATTATACGAAATACAGTGAAAGAACAAAAACTAATTGTTGAGCTGTAGAGTTTTGTATTTCATGTTTGATAATGATTCATCAATCCGATCATCTTCAAATTTCAGGGAAGTATTTCTAACATATGGATCTATATCTTATCAAAATTTTACAGAAAACCAACGGTTCAAATGGAATATAATGATTTAATACTATCCTTTAAAACTCTGGACAGACTGCATCATTTTACTAAATTATTCACGGTAAATTCATAATAATTCCAAATTTAGCAAACTCAATGCACAATTAAAGATAACACATAGATCTACAACTTTTATCAAGACATGAAATCGTTTTGATATCATCAAAATTACCTAAACATAGTCAAGAACAGACTCAGAGAAAATGAACAGGAATTTCAGAAATCAAGATCCAAGTTCAATCAAACATTTAACGGTGAATCTTTGATGAAATATTCTCAAAAGTTAACCATAGTTACCTAATCATGTTATCTAAAACTTTCTTAAGCATGATCATCAATTAGATGCATAAAACCATATAGGTAAATTTCAGAAACCTAATGATGCAAGATTAAACGAAATTAAAACCAAGTATAAACAAAAACATGAAGAGAAAGAGTTTCACCTTCTACCTCACCTTAATTCCATTGATTCTCCACTGATTTTTCCTATCTCCAAATCATCTTCTTCTTCTCTAAAGCTTTCACCTCTCTAACATTTTTGTTTTCCTTTTCTTTCTCTCTCCAAAAACAAAATCTAATATAACTTAAACTCTCTCTCAAATCTTCAAATTCTCTCTCCAAAAATATCTAAACTAAAACTTATACTACTAACTTCTAATTTTTACCTTCTCATTTTTTTATTTTATTTACTTAATAAAATATATTAAGTGACTCTATTTCCATCCAACTCCTAGTCTTTCTAATTCAAACAACCCACCTAGACTACTAAGTGTAAGGAAATAACCTAAACCTCATTATAGGTAATTTGGGTATAACCCGAACCGAAACAGTAGCTAAAAATACAGGGTTGTAAGGCTTGTTTTAATTTCAAGGATATTTATGTCATTTTACTAGCAAGGGTAAAATAGTCTTTTACCTTAGAATGGTATTTTGATAATTAAGGCCACGTGTAGTAATATGTGTCAGGTTGCTACTTCACAGGTAGCAACTTATCAGGTTGCTAAAAATACAGGGTATTACATATTATCTCCAATAGTCATACCCATATAAGTGATTGGCAAGGACTCTAATTAACTTACATCCCAACTCCAAATATAACTCATGAACTACATTATCAGCACCAACACTAATTATGGAGCTCTTATCTAAATTAAGTTTTAGTCCTGTTAAAACCTCAACAACCATTAAAATTATGAGTAGCTTTCTAACCTCCTCCTTTGTAGCTTTAAGAAAGATAATATATAGTATCATTAGCAAACTGCAAGTGAAAAACAATACTTCCACCTTCCACCATAATAAAAACTTCAAGCCTCTTTTGAGCAAAAACTTCATTGATTAATATAGAAAGCACCTCAACTACAAGAACAAAAAGAAAATGAGATAAAGGCTCTCTTTGCATGATTCCTTTAGATGGCTGAATTCTATTAGTAGCTTCTCCATTAACTAAAATATAGAATTGAGAACCAGTCACACACCATTTTATCCAGTGAATCCACTTCTCTTTAAACCCATTCTTACTCATAATGGAAAACAAAGAATTCCAATTGACATTGTCAAAGGCTTTCTACATGTCTATTTTGCACATAATACCAGACTTCTTTTGTCTTAATCTGCTATCAACACATTCATTCGCAATCAAGATAGCATCAAAAATCTGCTTGTCCTTAATGAAAACTTGTTAAGCATTAGAAATCAAACCAGGAATCACAATCTTCAATATCTCTACCAGTAACTTGGAAAGAATCTTGTAGAAACTATTGATTAAACTTAAAGGCATAAAGTCCTTAGGAGTTGCAGAATATTCTTTCTTAGGAATTATCTTCAAAAGACATGTTTTGTCTCCAATCCAAATTTCCTTTATCATAAAACTCCTTA
Source organism: Papaver bracteatum (assembly GCA_023529315.1). Taxonomy (NCBI): domain Eukaryota; kingdom Viridiplantae; phylum Streptophyta; class Magnoliopsida; order Ranunculales; family Papaveraceae; genus Papaver; species Papaver bracteatum. Next base: position 408,120 of record JAJJWX010000213.1, read on the forward strand.
ACTGCATTCATAACTTCATACTTCACAATAAACCAACAAACTTTATAAAATTCCAGATTGTACCCATATGGACCTGGATCCTTATTGACACCACATTTTTTAAAGCACTTACTACCTCATCCTCATCAAAAGGCCTTTATAACCACACTTATTCCACATCATCCAATCTCTTAAACTCCAAATTCTCAAAAGAAGGAGTAACTAGAGCATTAGCCGTAAAACGATTTTGATAATACTGTTGAATTTCCAGTTTTATAGTGTCTTGATTAAAAACATCAACTCCCCCAATTTCCAATTTAGAAATAAACCTCCTCTTCCTTTTTGCATTAGCAATCTCATGAAAATATATTGTATTTTTATCTCCATCTCTGAAGCCCTTAACCTTAGCCCTTTGGAAAACAACCCTAGCCCTTGTCACTTTGACACTACTGAGATCAGATAACAACTTAGTCCTCTCCTTCAGTTGTGCATCAGTTAAAGCAGCATCTTCCTCTGCCAGAGTAAGAATTTTTATCTTCTCATTTAAATCATCCTCCTTCTTCTGCACATTACCAAAAGTTGTTCAGCTCCAAATTTTTATAAAGAACTTTTTGTAATTATTGATGTGTATTTTCTTAGGTTTTTTAGATGAAGATTTACCTTCCTCTTCCATTGAATCAAAATACAAGCTTTTTTCTCACTTTCCCATTCTCTTTCTCCAAAAAATCTGACTTTTTTTTTTCTTTCTCAAAATTTCCCATCTACACAAATTTATAACTAAATTATCTTAATCAATAATCATTAGTATTAACAGTAACATTAAAAGGGCAGATTTTCTATTACCAACTACACCAAATTTGGTGATTAGCAATAGTAGGTGGCAGTTGCAAAGTGGGGTTGCAACAGTTTATCTCTGTTACGAAAGTCGATGTTGCAGTTTTTCGCAACGGCTACATTTTCGTTGTAAATTTTCGGTTCAAACTGTTGCAACGTCAAAAGATCGCAACTGTTTCAAACTGTTGCGAAATTAAATAGTTGCAACTACTTACTGCAGTTGCGAATTTTTTTGCAACAAAAAAAAATAGTGGTTTTGACCCGGGCAAAACTATATTTTGACTATGTCAAAACCAGTCAACTATTTGTGAATTATTTGTTGTATTCTTATTCACAAAATTCCACTGAACATTCATTCTATGCATAAATTTGTGAATTATTTCTAGTATTCGCATTCACAATTTAAAGAGATTAATGTATTCCACTGAACAATCATTTTATACATAAATTCAGTTCAAGAATGATGCAAAAATATTTGAATGTCCAATTGACACCAACACAAGTTCTAATAACTTAAATACAAGTCCAAATAAGTTGGATATTATCAACTTACTATGTCACATGCCCACTTTCGATGTGTTGAAGGAAGCGCTTTTTATTGCTCTGATATAAAAAAATGCAACTAAAATAGAGTCACCTTTGGATTTTCTTCACTTTTCTTAGCAGCTGCATTTGAATCATCCTTGATACACCATTCCTGTAGGGGCAGAATATTGTCACAACAATATTCCTGCGATATAAACAACTGTTCTGCGATGTATCGATAATAAATGAATTACTCTGCGGCACATCAGTGATATTCTGCGACACATCCGAAGATGACTTAAACAATGACGTAATGACTGAAAACGACAGAAACATGAAGAAAGTGTGACATGTTTGCGGTATATCAATAAAACCTGCGAAAGATAAAGGCGGTGCCATTTGCGATTTATCGCAAGAACTCAGATCCGAAATTGAAGGGAATCTTAGCTGTAAATGAGCTGTAATCCACTATGTAAATACCTATATAAAGGAGGTGAATAGTTCCAGAGAGGGGATGGATTTTGGAGGGTGAGGAAAGTTTTTAGGAGAGAGAAAAATCTTTGTTAAGTGTTCTGTGTTCTTGATTTCTGTAATTCCTTAAGGTCATATTAATGAAAAAGTGTTCTTAATCTTCAAATTATGTCATAAATATTGATAGATTCTTGAGTAGGGTGTAGTGTGGGAATTCCTGCAACTACATTTTGGCCATCAAAGGGATTGAAGAGTTGAAAATCATAGTAAAAACTAGGTAAAAGAAAGAAATCATTCAAGAACTGGAAGAATACTTTTGGTGGAAGAGAAGATGATTGAAATCAAAGATAATCAAAAGAAATTGGAGTGTGATGTAATAACAAAGATGATGATAGACAAATTCCATGAAGATATTAAAGGAAGGATACACAAACGATATTTTGAAGGAAAGAAGATCATGACGGTAGATGAAGCATCACCGCTAAAAGATTTGGAAAAAGCATTAAGATTACATTTACAATTAAGCAGAAATTACGAAAGAGAATTTAAGTCATACATCTCCATTGGTGATCACGATTAATGTAATTGCACCAACAAGAAAAAGAAATCAGTAAGATCTACATAAGAATGGGATGTGAATAGGACTCGGTGGACACTAGAAGTTTGTGGATATAATGTTTTACCACACATTCAAGAAAATGGGATACAAAGATGAAGAAATTTTTAGTCCAACATATCATATTCACGGATTTGGAAAATCTTTAACAAAACCTAAAGGTGAAATTGTAGTACGAATTCCACCGGGGGAAATAGAAACGCAGGTCACCTTGAGTGTGATAGATATGAAATCGCCTTATAACATCTTTGTTGGGGAGACCATGGATACATGCAATCAAGATGTATCATCAACTCTACATCAATGTTTAAAATTCCCTATGCCTAGTGGAATTGGCGAAATTAAAGGAGATGCAGATTATGCGGCGTTATGTTTCCAAAATGAAGTAAGGAATTGTGAAAATCAAATTCAGTTGCGAAAACAGCGTAGACAAATGAGGAGAGAAGAAAAGAAAGAAGAAGAATTCAAGATTTACATGATAAAATCAAAAGAAGGAAAATGAATATTCAGCGATGTATCGCAAGAAGATGATAAACCAGTGGAGATAATAAAGACACCAACACCAATGGGAGAGAATGAATCTAGTTATACCGCAGCAGAACCAACAAAAGAAGTTAATGTTGGAAGTGAAGAAGACCCAAAAATCTTTGAAAATTGGAACTAAGATGGATGTGGAGGAAGAAGAGCAAACTGTAAATCTTCTGCGAGAATACAAAGATATTTTTGCGTGGAATATGGATGAGATGCCTGGAATATATCCATCTGTTGCGTGCCATAGATTGGATATTAACAAAAATATGAGACCAACACTACGGGAAAAACAGTAATCTACAACCCCAAAAATCAGTTGTCGTACATATACGACAACGTTTCTCCATAGGTTGCATAGGGGGGGGGGGGGGGGGTTGTAGAAAGTCCTTCAATCTATACAACTCTTCAGATGAGTCATAAAGATAGTTGTGGTTTAGTCTTGTACAATGTTTGTTTTAGTTGTCAAAGTATTTCGAAACTTGATCTTAATGCCTAACACAACCCATATCTGGGTTGTGAAAATAACTCATACACTACCGTTGTTTGGGTTGTAGGACATTCGTCGACAACTATGGTTAGAGTTGTATGACATCTCGTTGAAAACAATGGGAAGAGTTGTATGACATCTCGTTGACAATTCTAATTCTGAGTTGTGGTACATATTGGATTTTGAAAAAAAATAAATTTTGAGAATTCAGATACAAAATTAAATCTGTAAATTTCCTTAAATAACCATCTATTTACCAGAAACACAATACATAAATTTGCTTCTACCATCTCAACTTTGTATTACAGTATCACCAGAATTGCACCAACATCTGCATCTCATTTTCATACACTGCAACCATAAGCATACATCTAGTTCAAACACATCTTATTCAATAACTCAATGCTACTACCTCCATCTCTGTCAGTCCCAATTCAAATAATTGTTTGTCTTCTAGTGCTAGCATAGTTGTTGTTGGCAGTGTCTTCTAGATTGTATTACTACCCTTTTCTTTGGGGATGGGACTACCTTAGTCTTGGAATTCTTTCTTACCTGCAACATAAACTGCAGAACTCAGACACATTAGGACTCTTGTTTGTCCTTGTAGATACTGAATAACTGCTTCGAGTAGCTATTTGCTAGCCTCTTGCTGTCTTCTAGAGCGACATAGGTGAATTCCTCCTCCAACTCCTTTGCAGACTTCTTTAGATCACCTTTGCGGTCCCCTTCCATGAGAAACTCTGCCAAATCCTTAATCCTGTCAAGATAGAATAACATCAATATGAAACATAACTGAAAATGAAAAACCATGAGAAGATAGTAATGTAATTTAGAACTGAAAATAAAATTAAGAATATTTTTTTTCATAAAAATATTGTGCGATTGTAGGGAAAACACAGCAAGGGGAGCGTAAAGATAAGCACACACTCAGCTACTTCTAGTTTTTCTTTCTGTCACTATGTAAATAAATAATACATTGATAAGGCACTGGCACCATGTGTTATGCAGTGAGCAATCATATGGAACAATCTATGACACGAAGAACAAGAATAATAGAATTATAAAGTATAAGATAGAACCAAATAAATTTTAAATTATAACGAAATGAAGGAAAAGTGCAGGGGATTCTTAAGTATACCTGGATGCATCCAAGTTATGGATCAACCCATTTGCAGCTTTTTCTTCGAAGCTTTGCTGTCGATAGAGAGCACAAACAACTTACATACAAACCTCAGGGTCCTCTTCAAAAGAAGAAAGCATATCAGTCTCCATTTCCCATTTTAGTCGATATTTCATCGCCAACTTGTCCATAACAGTACCAAGAGAAATATTTGAATCACTACTACAAGTATCTAAATCTTCAAAAAGAGATTGAGCTGCATTTTCACCATCGCTTGAACAATTAGAAAATTTACCAACACTTTCATCACCCCCTTCTACATAAACCAAATCAACCAAGCTCAGCTCTGCAGCTGTGTTTCCTTCCTTGCCATATTATTTTTCACTGAATTCTAAATGAATTTCTGATGTAGATTCATATCTGAAAACAGCACGAGGGTCAAAGTTTCGGGGTGCATAAAATATTCATCTTTGATTCAAATTAAACAACCAATAGCTCTATAGAAATATAACAATCTCCTCTACAATTTTCGTTAATACATCATGACCTGAATCGGTCTCTAGAATACCTATAAAAGTCCATAAAGACGCCTACTAACCGCAGTTACAAGCAATTTCCAGATTTCATAATAACTCTAAAATTATCAAAACTAAATCAATTCAACTCTAAAACAAGCAAAAAAAATCTCTAAAGTTTGATAGTTCAATATATTTTAATCCCTACATAAGAACTAAGGCAAATCCAAACACCTTACTCAACCCAATTTGATTATAACTTACTTGATCCTCAACTTATAACATCCTTGAAAACAGCACGAGGGTCAAAGTTTCGGGGTGCATAAAACATTCATCTTTGATTCAAATTAAACAAACAATAGCTCTATAGAAAGATAACAATCTCCTAAACAATTTTTGTTAAGACATCATGAACTAAATCGGTCTCTAGCATACCTATAAAAGTCCATAAAGACGCCTACTCACCGCAGTTACAAGAAATTTCCAGATTTCATAATAACTCTAAAATTATCAAAACTTAAGATGGTGGATGCTCAACTCTGTTCAACTCTGCAATTCAAGCACACCACCACTGGAGCCAAACCAATTCCTTCTTCTCTGAAATCCCATCTAAAATGTTGCTCTTGTACATGCATCCATAACCATTGCAAATTCAAACACCAACAGATTTAAAATAGGGTTTGAACCTTACAACTTGACCTGTCACATTCATTATGAATACTAATCTGATCCAACACAAATTTATACCACATATTAATAGATATATCACAGGCATTGTATCAAAATTTCATAGAAAAGTAACGGTTATAACCTAATTTAACACTGATTCTATAAGTTCAACTCAAACTGAATTTCTACAAGTTTACCTGCAAAACTCAGTTGGTTGGGGTACTTCTCTAACTCATATTCAATTGAAATTTTTACAGAAACATCATAGACTAAATGGGTTACTCCCATTAAAAATTCAGGTCATTATACACTGCAAAACATCTATTTTCATGGATTTTTGTCGCTGCACAGTGATCTGAAATCTGTAGCAATGTAATCTGAACCTGGTTGGTTTCATCACATGTCCATCTCCGATCGTACTCAAAATATAAAATAAGTTTCATAATACTGTAAACAACAACATATATGAAAATTGAAGAGATCCAATGGTTTGATTTAAAACTAAGATACAAACCGAAAATGAAAATTGATGAAATTGGAAGAAAACGTCTAATAGAGAAAGATACAAACCGGTATAAAAACTAAAAAAAATGAACCCAGGTAATATTCATGAGAAGAGCATCCAGTACAATCACCAGCATGAGCAACATCTGCAGCACACGTCCCTTCTTGTTCAAAGCTTCACCGCAACCCAATCAAACCCTTAAATCTTCACTTCATCTCAAGTTCACCTCAAACCCTTGTTTCTTGAAATCTCACAGACATCAATTCCCCAACTCCATTACAGATTCATCTTCTACAACATCAACAAGATCTGCTTCTTCTTGTTTTCTCGGTTCAAACAAAAATTCAAGGAAAACCCACTGCATAGATCCATCACAACAACCACAAATTCGTTCTTGAAGCATCAATTTTTCTCTCTTTTCCGATGAAAGAAGTTAGGGTTTTGGGGATGAGTTCAAGATGAAGTAAAATAGAGAAATCAGCAATAAAATTAAGGGTTTCTACTTGAATGAAAGCTATGGTTTGTGAGGATTCACTATGAAACCGAAAATATAACCAGAGATTTGGGAAATCAGTAGCTGCCGCTTAGGGTTTTGGTACGGGTGGAGTTAGAGAGGAGAAGGAGAACCCAGTCCACCGTGAAAGAGAAAGAGAAAGGAAAATGAGGGTGTAAAATCTTTAGGATTTTTTTTTTTTGGACGGCAGAGATTCGTGGAGAAAGATAGTCATACGGATTAAGCAAATTTATAAACGGTAGAGATTTAATTAAAGACTATCATACGGATAAGGGAAGTGTGTTTTCTATTTGTGTTAATAAGAACTCATGTTTTCGATTTAATTATCAACCTTCGACATGAAAAAAAATCCTAAAAAAATATTAATAAATTTAGGACATTGTTATCGACATTCGGATATTAAAAAATCCAAAAAATGTATAAGAATGAATCGGGAAAATGAAAAATGAATTCTATAATTGGTGTGTTTCTTTGTGCTTTTTTTTGTGTTTTTGTGCTTTCTCTTTGTGCTTCCGGTTTGAATTTCGACTAGTCACATAGGTCATGAAGTAATTTATGCAAGTCATATAGGTCATGAAGTAGCTTTAGTTCATACTGGTAAACTCAGGTTATAATATTACTAGAGATGGACCACGAAACTCAGGATGGTTTGACTTCAAACTGAGCTGGATCAAAATCGATAAATATGAAGCTCAGTGTTGATTCGAATTTCAAATGTGGTATAACAACATACAAACTATGATCCAAGAAGCTCTGGGAGGGTTATGACTTCATACTTAGCATGATACATCATCGAAATCGATAAATATGAAGCTCACTGTTGATTCGAACTTCAACTGTGGTATAACGACATATAAATTATGATCTTACAAGCTCTGGGAGAGTTCTGACTTCAGACTTACCATATTCTGGCATATTGTATGCAAACCCTGGCTCCGAGATCGAAATATGGTTGTGAGTGGACTACTATAAGTCGGAAACTTCGTAAGAACGATGAATCCATCCATTTACAGGTAAGATTCAATCGGAATATTCCCCGAAACATTAAACAAACCATATTCTGGCATATTGTATGCAAACCCTGGCTCCGAGATCGAAACATGGATGTGAGTGGACTACTATAAGTCGGAAACTTCGTAAGAACGATGAATCCATCCATTTACAGGTAAGATTCCTTCGGAATATTCCCCGAAACATTACATAAACCATATTCTGGCATATTGTATGCTAATCCTGGCTCCGAGATCGAAACCTGGCTGTGAGTGGACTACTATAAGTCGGAAACTTCGTAAGAACGATGAATCCATCCATTTACAGGTAAGATTCCTTCGGAATATTCCCCGAAACATTACACAAACCATATTATGGCATATTTTATGCAAACCTTGGCTCCGAGATCAAAACCTGGCCGTGAGTGGACTGCTATAAGTCGGAAACTTCGTAAGAACGATGAATCCATCCATTTACAAGTAAGATTCCTTCGGATTATTCCCCGGAACATTAAACAAACCATATTCTGGCATATTGTATGCAAACCCTGGCTCCGAGATCGAAACATGGCTGTGAGTGGACTACTATAAGTCGGAAACTTCGTAAGAACGATGAAATCCATCCACTTACAGGTAAGATTCCTTTGGAATATTCCCAGAAAAATTAAACCAACCCTATTATTGCATATTGTAAGCAAACTCTGTCTCCGAGATCGAAACCTCGCCGTGAGTGGACTACTATAAGTCGGAAACTTCGTAAGAACGATGAATCCAACCATTTACAGGTAAAATGACCAAACTACCCTTATCGGAAATAAGTAAAGTAAATGTTACCGATTGTGAAAATGACCATATTACCCTTATTGGAAAAAAGTGCAATAAATATTATGGAGACTGTGAAAATGACCATACTACCCTTATCGGAAATAGGTAGAGTAATTCTTACATACTGTGAAAATGACCATATTACCCTTATTGGAAAAAAATGCAATAAATACTATGGAGACAGTGAAAATGACTATACAACCCTTATCGGAAATAAGTAAAGTAAATGTTACCGATTGTGAAAATGACCATATTACCCTTTGAAGAAAAAGTGCAACAAATATTACGGAGACTGTGAAAATGACTATACTACCCTTATTAGAAATAGGTGAAGTGATTCTTACAGACTGTGAAAATGACCATATTACCCTTATTAGAAAAATTGCAATAAATATTACGGAGACCGTGAAAAATGACCAGACTACCCTTATCAAAAATCAGTAAAGTAAATATTACGGACTGTGAAAATAACCATATTACCCTTATTGGAAAAAAATGTCACAAATATTATGGAGACTGTGAAAATGACCAGACTACCCTTATCGATAATAAGTAAAGTAAATATTGATGAATTCTGAAGATGACCAGACTACCCTTATCGGAAATAGGTAGAGTAAATATTACAGACTGTGAAAATGACCATATTACCCTTATTATGGTCATTTTCACAGTCTATAATATTTATTCTACTTTTTTTCTTCGATAAGGGTATTCTGGTCATTTTTCAAAGTCTTCATAATATTTATTGCAGTTATTTCCAATAAGGGTAATATGGTCATTTTCACAGTCTGTAAGAATTACTTTACTTATTTTCGATAAGGGTAATTGGTCATTTTAACAGTCTCCATAATATTTATTGCATTTTTTTCCAATAAGGATAATATGGTCATTTTCACAGTCTGTAACATTTACTTTACCTACTTTTGATAAGGGTAGGATGGTCATTTTCACATTCCGCATAATATTTATTGCACTTTTTCCAATAAGGGTAATATGGTCATTTTCACAGTCTGTAACATTTACTTTACTTATTTTTGATAAGGGTAATATGGTCATTTTCCCAGTATCCATACTTTTTATTGCACTTATTTCTAAATAGGGTAATATGGTCATTTTCAGTCTCCATAATATTTATTGTGTGTATTTCCAATAAGGGTAATATGGTCATTTTCACAGTCTGTAACATTTACTTTACTTACTTTCGATAAGGGTAATATGGTCATTTTCCCAGTCTCCATACTATTTATTGCACTTATTTCTAATAAGGGTAATATGGTCATTTTCACAGTCTCCATAATATTTATTGCACTTATCTCACCCGAGCCTCATTCTTTTTTTTATTTTATTTTACAACTCTTATAAGGGTTGTGATAGTAATAATAAAAAAAATAGGACAAAACTATCAATATTGAGAGGAAGGAAGAATGGTTAAGGGATTGTGCTAACACCTAGTAGGCTTGTGTTCGAATCTCTCAAACACCATTTTTCCTTAAGATAATTTTTTTTATCTTCAACAACCCTTATAAGTGTTGTCGTAGAGTTATTCACTACCTTAACGAGATGAGTTGTTAAAGTCTACAGGTGGTCACTACTCTTTTCACAAAAACGTTGTGATTTTGATTCTCATCACGACTCTTTGTTCCTCTTTGGTCCTAAGAGTTGGACGTTTTTATACTTTGACAACTTTTGTTTGACAAAAGTTGTCAAACATACCACCTTTCACAACCTTAAATATACGAGTTGTGAAGTTACAGTTGTAGATTACTGTTTTTCCCGTAGTGCAATCAAACAAAGAATAAGAAAGATTGCAACTACTTATCATGTCAAGATAGAGGAAGAGTTACAAAAGATGCTTGATGCAGGAATTATAAGGCAAGCGAAGTATCCAGAATGGATCGCCAATATGGTAGTAGTTCCCAAGAAAAACAAAGGGATAAGAATTTGCATCGATTTTACTGATTTAAATAAAGCTTGTCCCAAAGATAGTTTTCCCTTACCAGATATCCGCAGATGGTGGAATCTGCCGCAGGAAATGATCGAATATCTTCGTTGGATGGATATAAGGGTTATAATCAAATTCTGCTGGCAGAAGAAGATCAAGAACATACTGCATTCTTTGCTCCCAGAGGATTATATTGCTACACAAAGATTCCTTTTGGGTTACGAAATGCAGGGGCAACATACCAAAGAATGGTGGAAAAATTATTCGCAAAATGGATACATAAAACTTTAGAGGTATATGTGGATGATATGTTGGTAAAAAGTAAAGAAGCTAAAAATCATGTGCAAGATTTGAGGGAAATTTTTGACCAGATGCGGCTTTTTAATATTAAAGTAAATCCTGAGAAATGTACTTTCGGAGTATCATCTGGGAAATTCTTGGGATATATCGTATCAAAAGAAGGAATACAAGTTGACCCTGAAAAGGTGCAAGCAGTTAGGGATATGCCAACTCCAGCAACAGTAAAAGATGTGCAAAAATTGAATGGACTTTTAGCCTCACTAGGAAGATTCATTTCGTGGTCATCAGATAAGTGCAAGCATTTCTTCAACATATTAAAGAAGGGAACAAAATTTAAATGGACAGATGAATGTGAGAAAGCTTTTCAAGGAGTTAAGGAATATTTGATGAATATATCCATATTACAGAAGGCTGAACCAGGAGAAGAATTGCTGATATATCTTGCGACAACTCCACATGCTTTAAGTGCAGTACCTTTACGAAATGACGCAGGAGTTGAAAAACCTATTTACTACATCAGCAAAACGTTTAATGCTGCGGAGAAAAATTATTCGAAGATTGAAAAATTAATTTTGGCATTAGTTTATGTAGCTTCTAAACTTCGCATATATTTCCAAGCGCATAAAATCAAAGTACTAACAAAAGTACCAATCGAGTCAGTAATGAAAAATTCAAAAAGATCAGGCAGAGTTGAAAGATGGAATGCACAAGTGGGGCACTTTGAGATCCAATATGCAATTTTATCTTCGCCAAAATCTCAAATTGTCGAGAGTTTCTCGCGGAGTTTCCTTTGGAGGATGATGAAGCTGTAGAAGATATGATGGATATAGAAGAAGAATATGGGGATCCTAGAGATCTTTTAACAGAACCAAATAGATGGGAGATATTAGTGGATGGATCATCTAATGGAGAAGGAAATGGAGTTGGAGTCGTTTTTATTTCACCAGGAGGTGCAAAAATGGCATTCGCATTTCGATTGGAATTCGAATCTACCAATAATGAGACAGAATATGAGGCTGTAGTACATGCCTTAAGATTTGCGATAGAAATGAAGGTAGAGAATGCAAGAATTACCAGTGATTCACAATTGGTTATTCGCCAAATTGAAGGGGAATATGCAACTAATGATTTATCTTTGAGAAAATATAAGAAACTTGTAGAAGAATTTTCTGCGAAAATACCAAGACTCAAATGGAGGCATATTTCAAGAAGAGATAATAGACTTGCAGATGCTTTTGCGTTCATATCAAGTATGATGGTAGATCCGACTGTGAGAAATATAAAAATACAAACATTAATAGCACCATCAATTGTTAAAGAAAAAGAAGAGGAAGCTGAGGCAATGGTAGTAGAAAATAATGGCGAAGAATCAAGCCGAATTAACGCACATTGGCGTGCGGAAATTCACGCATATCTAGAAAGGGGGGAGTTACCAAGGAACAGATTGGAGGTACATAAATTAAAAATTAGAGCAAAAAATTATGAGTTAAGAGATAGGGTATTGTATCGAAAATCTTTAAATGGGCTTTCCCTTAGATGTTTGACATTAGAAGAAGGAAAACAAATATTAAAAATGCTACATAGTGGGGATGCTGGTAATCACAGCGGCGGTAGATCTTTAGAATACAGAACGAAAATGCAAGGTTATTATTGGCCATATATGCATGAAGATGCAAAGAATTTATCAAGAAGTTGCGAGGAATGTCAGCGATTTACAAAAAGAATACATGCACCAGGTGAAACGTTAACATCTTCAAAAAATGTTTGGCCATTTGGAAAGTGGGGTTTAGATATTGTGGGACCATTTGTGCCAGGAACATGGCAAAAGAGATACTTAATTGTCGCAACAGATTACTTCACAAAATGGGTGGAAGTTAAGGCAGTACAACATATTCGTGATAAAGATATTTTCACATTTATATTTGAGAATATCATATGCAGATTTGGAATTCCAACGCAATTAGTGTCAGATAATGGAAAGCAATTTGAAGGACAAAATATAGAGATGTTACTTAATGCATTCAAGATAAAGTGTGGAAAATCAACTCCTCTATATCCGCAGGCAAATGGTCAAGCTGAAGCAACTAACAAAACAATTGCAGATATTCTCAAAAATAAATTAGAAGGGCATCATAGAACGTGGTGTCAACAAGTCCATAATGCAGTTTGGGCTTATAATACAACACGAAGAGAAGCAACTGGGGTATCACCTTTTTGTTTAACATATGGGGTTGAGGAAGTATTACCAACAGAAGTCGCTATTCCTACAACTAAAAGAGAAGCTTGGGAAAAAAATCTCAGTGCAGGTATGATTCTATACAAACTTGATGAGGTAGAAGAGAAAAGGGAAAAGGCATTACAGCATATGGAGAACTACCATTGCAGATTAGCTCGTGAATATAATAAACGAGTAAAGAAGCGTGAATTCCAAGTTGGAGATCTAGTTCTGCGAGAAACACCAGAATATCAGCGAGAGAATGGAGGAAAATTAGCGAAAAAATGGGATGGGCCATATATAATCAAAGAAATAATTGGAACTGGAGCATATAAACTAATGGATCCCGAAGGAAGAGACATGGGTCAAAGACTTGGCAGACCATGGAATAGACAATATCTAAGAAAATATTATCAGTAAAGATTTGAAAGACTAGAATGAATGGATCACACGCAAGAAGTTGCGAGAGAATAAAAGAGATATTCTACAAGAACAAAGCTGGCTGAATATAAAAATTATTTTCCGCAATAATTTACGAGATAATTAAAAAATTAAATGCAAATAAGATGGGCACTAATTGCCTAAAAACATATAAAGAACGGGACGAACTTTTATGGCGTACACCCTAGTTCACGGATTCTATTCCGTAAGAGGAAATGTCCTTAAAGTGCGTCATAAGGGGGGTATCTCTTTACTTTCAATTATCATAAGAACGAGACGAACTTTTATGGCGTACACCTTAGTTCGCGGATTCTATTCCGTAAGAGGCAATGTCCTTAAAGTGCGTTATATAAGGGGTATCACTTTGCATGGCTATTGGAAAGGCTATACCGCTGCTGGAACCTAGTCATGGAGATTGGGATTATAGAAAATCCATCCAGGAGAGATAACTTGGATTCCCAATTATATAAGGTTATACCCTGGTTGGGCACCCGAGAGTTTCTCCTAAGGAATGCAACGTATGATCAAGGAGCCGAGGTACACGGTTGAGCTGTGGGTGCCCGGGATGGATGAACTTACCCTGGACATCCATGGCAAGTCTTGTCTTACGATGTGTTCGGCCCGAAGAAAACCCCACTTAGGGTGCATGCTTGTAACTATAAGCCATATAAGGCATAAAGGACAAGGCTACGAAAACAACTGGTTGTTGGCAGAACCAGATGGGAAAGTGCTAGTCTTGTATGGCCGATGTATAATCCTTGAAGGGGAAACCGGGGGGAGAGATAAGGGCGATACCCTCCATTAGGGAGCTGTGTATCAAAAAAGACGGCAATGTCATGGGACTTTATATTCTCAAGAATGTTTAGGCCCGTCATATTGTCGCGTGACAGAGACATCAATGTCATGGGAATTTATATTCGCAAGAATATTTAGGCCCGTCATATTGCCGCATGACTGGCCAAAAAGCCTAAAGAGAAATATTAAGATGAGGTCAATAGGTTTTTGCGATAAGATCAAAAGATGAGATAAATGAAATCAATAATAAGAGGATATAAATCGCAAAGACGTCCTGCGATTTCATCGCAAAGATGACAATGTCATAAATCTTAAAAAGCAAAGAGAGAATTAATTTCTCACAAGATGGCTTAGATTTATCATATTGTTGCATAAAATAAAATAATGATAAGGTAAGATCAACGGATTATTACGTATAAAGGTAATAATGTCCTGCGATCTTGTCGCATAAAAGTGGCATAATAAGACCTTTAAATAGGAAGGCGAAATAAGACCACAAGAAAAGTTATATCTGCGAAGCATATAACAATTTTTTTTCGCAGAAATATTTGCGATAATACTACAAATTGGTAACAAAAGGCAAGCATGGGATTTTTTACAAGGGTAACAAATAAAATACTTCACAAGGAAGATTATGAGGGGCGAATATGGGGATTATAAAATAACATTTCATTATCTCCCTTGAGAAGAATCAAAATATTAAAAAAGAAGGAAGATAATCAAGTTTATGAAGATTGGATTCAGAATTAATAAAAATATATAAATTAGAGCAGGTGATTGAGTTACAAAGAACTTCAATGTTTCGCAAAAAGTGCAGGAAGAAGAAGAATTCGGAAATTACAATGATTCGCAGAATCAGAAACATCTCGCAGGAATATATGATAATTTAAAGAATATTTTTCTCTAATTTCATCATTCTTGTTCACCACTACTATCTTCACTAGTATCATCTTTTTCAGTATGAGTTTCTTCATCACCAGTGATTGTTTCATGAGGAGGATTTAGTTCTTCATGATGAGGATCTTGTTCTTATGTTTCATTAAGAGGGTTTCCTTCGTTCTCAGGTGGATTTTGTTCGTCTTCATAAAAATCTTCTTCATTACTTCAATAATTCAGATCTTCATCTATAGAGTGGGGAACTTCATTATCATCTATCTCTAAAGGTTTGATCTTTATAGGAGGTAGAGAATGAGAGAGTAGAACATTATTTATGAAAACCTCAGCGCCTAAATGAGCTTTGCGGAGGCAATTCTTTTCCCGATTTCTGATCTCTATATCTTTAAAGTATTCAATATAGTCAAATCTTCTCAATGCCCTGTTATGAGAGTTGGAAAGCGCGGTGTTCTTTTTGCGAAGTTTGGCTAATCTCATAGATAGATCCGAAATTGAAGCTTGAAGATTCTTCTCAGATTCTGCGAAAGAAAAATTGCATGTTATAGAGAATTTTTGCGAAAAATAAGATGAGAAAATACAATGAAGTAATTAATAGATGAGGCAGTCAAAATTACTACCTTCCCTTTGTGAAGATAAAGTGTGAATTATATTAAAGAAGCAACTCTTCCATCGGTTCATGGCATCATCAAAATTATCCCCAACCTTACCTTTTAAACGAGATTTTATACTTTTTTCATAATTGCGAAGATAAACATTTTCTTCCTTCAGTCGAGAACAATCATCTTTGAGATTGTTGACTTTTACACTTAGAGCTAATCTGCCTTTTATAAGCTTCTCTTGTTCAGAGGCAAATGATTCAGTTTTCTTTTTAAGTTCATCTTTTAGTATGCGAAGGGACTGCTCTTGGTCCTTACACAACTTTTGAAGATTCTCTAATTGCTGCGAATAAGTCTTTGTTATATCCACAAAACTACGTTTCTCTTGGGATAAAACTCTGTTTTCATCTGATAAAGACTCCACCCTCAAGTTAATCTGATTTAGCGAATATAAAAGTTGGGAGGCTTTATTATTTAGACGATCTCGTTCATGAATTAGTTGATCTCGTTCCTGAATTAGTTGATTGTTCTCATTCTTAAGGTTATTTATCTTGTCAATTGAATATGTATGAAGAACATTCAAATTGTCAAATTGATTCTTCCAAGATTCTTTCCCAGTGCGGGCTTCATCAGCAATTGTTTCCCACTCAAGTATCTTCATTAATTGGTTATGTTTTGAAGCTAAATATGCATCAACAAATAAATAAAGGAAAATTGAGTACATAAAAAGTAAAGATTTACAGAGGAAAAAGTAAAGACAAGAAAGTTATACCTTTTAGATCATCATTTCTGCTGCGAAGAATTTCACAGTCTAATTCAGAATTATGAAGCTTATGATCGAGAAATTCACACTCCAAAGTTTTGGCTTGAAGATTCTTCTTCAAAATTTCAACCTCATCTTCTAAAGAAGTTAACGAAGATGAAGAACCGCAAGACCCAAGATGCTTGCTTAGAATCATATAAATATCTTGTCTCGCAGGATCTGAAGAAGATTTCATAGCATCGTTCAAAACTTCAGATAATACTTGAAAAGAAGCTTCAACCCCTGTTGCTATTTCTTGGGAAGAAGGAAGAGAAGTAGAAGAAGAGGATTTGGCAATAGTAAGAGTGGAAGAAGGAATTTGATTGGTCGCAGTTATAATTTCATTCACCGTGTCATCATCCACCGCAGTTTCCTTAATTGCAGTTTTGTTTACCACAGTTTCATTATCTACGACTTCATTTGCCGCAGCCTCGTTAACTGTTGTTTCATTTACGTTGGTTACATTCACCGCAGCTTCATTTGTCGCATATTTATTTCCAACTATCATAGATTCATCTATCGCAGTTTCCAAAATGTCGGGATTATCAGAGATAGGAATGCTAGTATTGATAACTTCATTAGAGGTTTATGAAGAAATAATATGGGTATTGAGATTCACGCAAGGAGAAGAAGAAGATTTATCTTGCGAAGGGACAGGTTTTGCAGGTAAAAATTCGAGAATATCCACTTCATCTGAAAGAGTTTTAACTTGATGCGAACGCTTAAGAGGTTTGGGAACATTCTCTTTTTTCTGCGAATAATAATGTAGGTAAGAAACAGAGGCAACAATATTGTTATTTCAAAAGAATAAGTGTTTCTTACTACCTTATCATTCTCAGATCTCTTCGTCTTCCCAACACAACTTTTCTGAGAACCCTTAGGGTTAGGGTTCTTGATAGTAATTTTGGTTTGAGAAGTGGTGTTACTGAAAAAGATGATAGAATATGGGGATTATGAAGAAAAGAGGGCAATAAAGAAAACATAACAAAAAAGATGGAAAATAAGAACATACCTTTGAGTCTCCATTAAAGAAGCATCAGGAAGAATACCAGGAAAGAAAAAGTTGCAGACAAAAAAGATTTTAAAGAAAAAAGAGAAGGTGAAAGAAGAAAGAAATACACTCGAGTGGAATGGTATTTATAGATGAAGGATGGGTAACCGGGTAAAACGGTAAAGATCGACGCGTGTCAATAGTAAAAGCGTAAAGTAGGGAACTTTGTCGGGTAAAAGATAAGGAGTTGCGGCAAATTAAGAAGCTTAATTTCTCATGATCTTTGTCTTCTTCGCAGAAAAGATATGAGAAGAGGCAAGATGTAGGGGCAGAATATTGTCATAACAATATTCCTGCGAAATAAACAACTGTTCTGCGATGTATCGATAATAAATGAATTACTCTGCAGCACATCAGTGATATTCTGCGACACATCCGAAGATGACTTAAACAATGACGTAATGACTGAAAACGACAGAAACAAGAAGAAAGTGTGACATGTTTGCGGTATATCAATAAAACCTGCGAAAGATAAAGGCGGTGCCAGCTGCGATTTATCGCAAGAACTCGATCCTAAATTGAAGGGAATCTTAGCCGTAAATGAGTTGTAATCCACTATGTAAATACCTATATAAAGGAGGTGAATAGTTCCAGAGAGGGGATGAATTTTTAGGGTGAGGAAAGTTTTTAGAGAGAGAAAAATCTTTGTTAAGTTTTCTGTGTTCTTGATTTCTGTAATTCCTTAAGGTCATATTAATGAAAAAGTGTTCTTAATCTTCAAATTATGTCATAAATATTGATAGATTCTTGAGTAGGGTGTAGTGTGGGAATTCCTGCAACTACAATTCCATCAGTAATGAACACAACCTAGAGAATACAATAGAAGAATCAACCTAACCTAAAAAAGATGCAGAACAATCAGGAAAAAAGATAGAAAGACAATAGAGATTCTTAAACAAACACGAGCAACAAAATCTGAAATCGGGGGAATGGGTATTTTCTTATCATGGTTCATGAGAAAGCTCATAAGATAAATTTTCAGTGATACAACATCACATAATACCCCCAAAGATTGAACCAGTGGCAAGCATTAATTTTTTACAATTAATTGTTTCCTGGATCTAGTGTGATATAACGTCAAAACGTTGCATAATGTAATCTAGCACTGAGAAAAGACCTGTCATTTATTACAACAAATATACACATTATATAGATGGAACTAGGGGCACTAGATATGATATTCTCATACTTTTAACACAAGGGCTAAAACTGTAAAAGATTCAGTTGGAATGTGGACAACGAAAAATAAAACACGAGACTATTATTACGTACCAAATAACATATTAGTGGAACAAAAATATTTCATGTACCAAGTTGTACACCGAGTGATAAAAGAAATCCTTCACGAGTCTTTCATAGAAGTTGCAGTAACTTGCTTACTTCGGCGCTGATAAACATCCCAGTTGTACACCCAAGTGATAGTGACATGGTGCAGCCAAAACTGACAATTAGCGAAGAGATTGATTAGTAAATGTACCATGTAGGACCAGAATATCGCAACATCAATATTATGGCGAGATTAACAACATTTCTGCGAGCGTCACAGCGAGTTCTCTAACAACACTTTGCGAGTGTCACAAAATAATGACATAACAGTTGACGATTGAAGAAACACAAAAAGAACATGATTGACTGGCGATGGTTAAGATGCTTGCGAGAAGGAATAATATATCTACTACGATAATATCGCGAGAGATATCCGAAATTAGAGGACAGCTTAGCCATCACCCATTATGTAATTTCCTATAAATAGAGATCCAATAGATTCAAGAAAGTGGGATGTATTTTTTAGAGTTGAGAGAGTTTTGAGGAGAGAGAGAAATATTCTCCAGAGAGATTTTTAGAGAGAGAGAATGTATTTATCTTTATCATCTACTTCCCCAAAACTAGATCTAGAACTCCATTAATGGAGATGATCAATGGAAATCAAATGTAAATTTAAACAATCATAGTGAAGAATCATGGATGTAGATCAAATTGATCGAACCATGTAAAAATACGTGTGTCTATTTACAATTTTTAGAATTTTAATCATACTTTTAATATCAAATTAATTTAGATCAAGAGATTATTATCAAGATATTACAAGGGGTGTGTTGTGGGAAATCCCGCAACTACATTTTGGCGCTAGAAACAGGGAAGATTGATACTAATTGTTAGTTTAGAGGAGATTCGTAAAAGTTTAGTTACAATCATCAACAAGTTTCGCTAGATCCATAAGTTTCAAGGGAAAACAAAAAAGTCCAAGAGGAAAATACACTTTCAGGAGACAAATAGTAGCAATCCAGGAGGCCGGTGCAGAAACAAATTCAGAGAAGAAAACAATTACAAGAAAATCAAGCAGGGCTACACAGAGAATCTGTTTTGAAACAATAAATTCCTCCTTATCTTTTTCATTTTCATTTTTACTTTTAAATTTTTTTTTTTAGATCTGATTATTTAAAAACAAATTTTGGAAATAATTTTACAAAAATCATGAACGGTTCTTCATCAAAATTCGGTTTCCTATAAATTACATGTTTTAAAACGAATTTTAACCGCAAATTTGAGTTCTAACCAAAATTAAATTTGTCCTCTCGTCGCATAAAATTTCAAAAAATTTGATACTGATTTGGGGATTTCTTCCCACAAGAGAAATCTGATGGTCTCATTCTTCATATGACAAAGTTACAAAAAGTTCTCTAGATTGTGTACTGACTTAATTAATTTCTTGTAGCGAAGAACAACTATCGTCTATTAAAAACAATAGAAATTAGAAAAGTCACGGCTGATGGTGAATCACATCAAGTGTCCACTCGATAATTAATTCCCACCAACCCCTAGTGGATATTACTGGCGATGAATCAAAAGAATGAATTCAAGAGAAGTGATAATGAGAGATATAGGCATCTTGCGAGCAAGTTCTGCGATAATGAGAGATTATAGAATATCGTCAAGATAATGAAAATAAGTTAGTAAAAATGACTAACGACATCGCCAATGACACATCAAAAGGGAATATTCTTAATTTTGATCTCTTAAACTATAATAGTTCATTTTTTAAGAATTATATTTTCACTTTTGGAAGATACACCTGCGAGGAACTCGCATAAATATCATTCTAGCTTAATTAATTATTTTTTATCAGGGACCAGAAGTGCAAAAGAAAACTTCCTTCGTCAACAAAACTTGTCTTATCATTAATATGAGGAGAAGGAAGAGCACACGGGTGTCAACTTCTTATGACGGGTGTTTAAGAGGCCTGTCTCGCTAGAAAATGGTCTTCTCATAAGAAGTGTATTCGCAAATGTAAATTAGTACACGGGAGTTCATTAATTGCATACTTTTTAGGCAAAGTGCAAGGTTCCATCACCAGCAGCAATGAGACTTTATCGTTAATTAATACAAGAATGAAGAAACTTTATGAAGATTCCCCTCTCATTAGTAACTTTAAATAAAGTGGAAGATTTGATTTCCTACATAATTGTGTTGATTTTGTTGTTTGCAGATAAGCTGTTGCATAGGACAAAGAAACTTAAGGACGAGGAAGCAATTAACAGGGGAAAATATAGAAGTTTTGGGAGAGAAATGTATACAGAGAAAGAGAAGCAGAAATATTGGGAAGCAGGAGCAAATTCGAAGAAATCTTTATAGGAATGAAATGAAATGAATCGGAATCAATTAATTGTTTAAACAGGACAAAGTCTTTCTTATTTATTTAATTATATATTAATAATCTGGAAGATTTTGAATTTTTTAACTATTAAACTTTTTTTTTTTTACAAAAATTGGTTTTGGGTTGATACTTTAAATTAAAATGAGTTTTGATCTTAAATTTACACTCGTAAATCCAGATTTTAATCGTAATTTTGATTGTTATCTCTTTCAAATTAAGCTTGCAAAGTAAAAATTTACGAATCTTCTTTAAATTTTGTGAGTAGCAATGATTTCTTAAAGATTAAATAGATTACTAATTAAATCAATTGGTTGTTTGCAGCGAAGGTAAAGAATAAACGTGCGGTCATAATAAGAAGATGTATTAGTAAAATTAAACTGGCGAGAAGAAGAAATGTTTAGGCGAGGAAAGGAAGATCATTGAGAAGATATATGAAGGAAGAAATGCGCACCACCAAATAAAAGGGGAAAGATGAAAAGTTTAGATGACCGCAGCCAAGTAAAGAAAAATAAGTCACTTGCGAGGCAAAGAAATCACAACAAATCACTTCAATAAACATCCCAGCGATTGTCATCGCCAATCCATTGAAAAGCTACAACACAAGGAAGAGGACAAATTCTCATTTTAAAAAAAAGCAACAATTAATTGAGTTTCTCAAACCTGAGGCAAAGGCTAAGGAATACTACACAGAAGCAAATTTTTTGCGAAGAAAGCAATAACTACAGTCAAAATTTCGCAGCACCCGCGATGACAAAGGTCCCTTTTTGCGAAGCAAACTGCAATTAATAAGGTAATTGTTGGCATGAAGAACAAGGGGAGAAAACATAAAAGAGATATATTCGTAGCAAGAAGATAAAGAGTCCCCTGTTAGAAGGCAAAGTTGGCAGGGAATGCAAAAGTAAAAACAACAAGAAATGTATACTATAGGACAACGCCAAAATGGCGAAGAAACCAATAAGTCAAGAAGTTAGCAACAGATTCTAATAGCTTCTAATTACAATGACGAATTAGAACCATGGGACAAGCCTATAATAGATATCGTTCAACCAATATTATAATATTACATTGACAAAGTAGTCAAGTAGTATACATTTTTATATTTTATTGATTAGTTGAGATATCGCTGTTTTGAAGAAACCAAGCTATAGGTCGCGAAGAAACCAATATTATAGTGGCAGCAAGTTTCCATCCCCACTAATCTCTTATGAACATTACTGGCGATGAGAAGAATAAAACAACACAAGATTATATTATAGTTATCTGCGAGCACAACCAGAGTGAACCTTATCACAACAACACAAACAGAGAATAATACAGATGGTCAATAGCGAAGATAAGAAGTTCAGTATCGCAGGTTCGAGTCCCTCTCCAAGCATATTTTTTCTACTCATTTTTGAACTTCAAGGAGCGAAGAAATGGAATAATATATCAGAACTAGGCCTTTCTTTCACAAGAAACAAGTAGCCCAAATGGTTAGAGAAGGAGTATGCAAACTAGAAGACTTGGGTTCGAAACTCCCTCTTCGCAAAGAATTTTTTGCGAGACAAAGAAAAGAGTTGATGATTGTCTCGCCGAGAATAAAGAAAGTTGACGAGAATTTCGCAAGTTAATTTCTCAAGAGAGGGTTAGAACAATTGGTATGGTGCAAGAGGCAGGTCAAGAGTTCATTTCTCATTGTTTCTCATTTCGCAAGCAAATTAAATATTTCACGAGAGACGGCAGCAACATGACATCACATAAAAGCTAAGTACTATTTCCTTGAATATTTTATTTACAGAAAATAAAAGATTTTGATTTCATTTATTAAAAGCGATACAATCGCAAGATTTCAAGAAAGAGTTCTAAAATTTCTAAGATTTCAAAGAACATTTATAAGATTTCATAAAACACTTCCATTTTCTGACTTAATAGAAGCGATACAATCGCCAGATTTCAAAGAAGGATTCTAAAATTTCAAAGATTTCAAAAGATTACAAAAAATGAAATCATCGCAAAAATTTAGAGATCTTACAAAATTTTCAAAGATTTCAAAGAAATCAAAATTATCGCAACGATTTCTAAAATTTCAAAAAAAATTCATTTATAAAGAGCGATACAATCGCAAGATTTCACAGATTTATCTAGAATATTTCTTTTACAGAAAGGGTTTTTTTATTTAACAATGCGATACAATCGCAAGATTTCAAAAGATTTTAAAGAATATTTACTTCCAATATGATGTTATGAGAATGAAAGAAGAAATGATAGAATGAAGGAAGAAATTGACATAAATGAAAAAATGAAGAAACGCGAAGGCGAATAAAATTTCGCAGAGACATAAGAATGGGACGAACCTTTATGGCGTGCACCCTAGTTTGCGAATAAAATTTCGCAAGAGGAAAATATAGGACCTAATAGCGCGTCATATAAGGGGGTATCTCTTTACATGACTCAGGGATAAGGTTATACCGCTGCTGGAACCTGAGTTATGCAGATGTTGGGATTAAAGAAAACCTATCCAGGAGAGAGATCTTGGATTTCCAACTATATAAGGTTATACCCTGGTTGGACGACTGAGAATCTCTTCTAAGAGGTGTAGAGTATGACCAAGGCGCCGAGGTACACGGTTGAGCCAAGAGTGCCTGGGATGGACGAACCTACCCTGGCCATTCTTGGTAAGTCTTGGCTATGATGCACTTGTCCTGAAGAAAACCCCACTTAGGGTGCAGTCTTGTAACTATAAGCCATATAGGCATAAAGGACAAGAGGCTGCGAAAACAACTGGTTGTTGGCAAATCCGGATGGGAGGAGCTAGTCTTGTATGGCCGATGTTCCCTCCTTGAAGGCTCAACCATGGGGAGATAAGGGCGGCACCCTCCATTTGGGAGCTGATAAGTGTCTTAAGACAGCAATGTTATGGGGCTTTGTTCTCGCAAGAGAACTTAGGCCTGTCATATTGTCGCAGAGAAATTGACAAAACAAAGATAAGGCAAGATCAATGGGTCAATACATGCAAATGTAAAGACGTCCTGCGATTTTGTCGCAGAAGCAAAAATTGGAAAAATAAGACCTTTAACTAGGAAGGCAAAATAAGACCAATAGAATAATCTCAACCATTAACTATTTTCTTTTAAGAATGCAGGAAAGATTTGTTCATCGCAAGAGAGATATCAAGTACTATTTATAATCTCTTAGAAATACTATTCAGAATTTCTCAGAAATATTATTCAGAGTTTCTCAAGAGGATTATCTACAATCTCGCAGAACTATTTGCGACACTATTTGCAGCACTATTTCAGGAGCACTATTCATAATTTTGCAAGATTATTAAGAAACTCGCAGATACATTAAGAATCTTCCAGACACATTTAGAAACTTGCAAACTCATTCAGCACTTCGCAAACTATTCCATAATTTCGCAGGAAATGTGGTAATTTCGCATAATATGATTATCGCATGAGACAGAGGCAAGACAAGAATAAAGAAACACTTCGTTCCTTTAACATTTTCTCAAGGATTCTACCTCCATAGATAAAGAACAGAGGCAACTATGGATTACCAAGAAAACACTTTATGTTATTTATCTTCTCGGCAAGAATCATTTCCAAAATGAACAGGGATTTTTCACCAAAAATGAAGTAATAATTTCGCATGAACAGAGGCAATACTTATGATTTTCATTCAAGGACGGATACTTATTATATTTTGAGGATTGAGTACTTCTTATATTTCTTCAAGGATACTTCATACTTCGAATACTTCAAGATTTAATACTTCTTAGCAAAGATATGGAACTTCACAAAAGAATAGAGGAAAGTACGTACTTTTCAAGTCTAGTATTCTTTCGCTCGTTCCTTCATCAACAAAAATCAAAGATTACTACAACAACAGATTTTTTTCTTAAAGATTACTTTTCAAGCAATATTCAAGAAAAAAAAGGCAAGATGTAGGACCAGAATATTGCCACAGCAATATTCTGGCGAGATTAACAACATTTCTGCGAGCGTCACAACGAGTTCTCCAACAACACTTTGCGAGTGTCACAAAATAATGACATAACAATTGACGATTGAAGAAACACAAAAAGAACATGATTAACTGGCGATGGTTACGATGCTTGCGAGAAGGAATAATATATCTACTGCGATAATATCGCGAGAGATATCCGAAATTAGAGGACAGCTTAGCCATCACCCATTATGTAATTTCCTATAAATAGAGATCCAATAGATTCAGGAAAGGGGGATGTATTTTTTAGAGTTGAAAGAGTTTTTGAGGAGAGAAAAAATTTGAGGAGAGAGAGAAATATTCTCCAGAGAGATTTTTAGAGAGAGAGAATGTATTTATCTTTATCATCTTCTTCCCAAAAACTAGATCTAGAACTCCATTAATGGAGATGATCAATGGAAATCAAATGTAAATTTAAATAATCATAGTGAAGAATCATGGATGTAGATCAAATTGATCGAACCATGTAAAAATCCATGTGTCTATTTACAATTTTTATAATTTTAATCATACTTTTAATATCAAATTAATTTAGATCAAGAGATTATTATCAAGATATTACAAGGGGTGTGTTGTGGGAAATCCTGCAACTACATACCCGAGGTGTGTTTTTCTACTAGTGAATGAGCACGAACTTAGTGAGAAATTTTCAAAACATCCCTCTGTCAATATGGTCTAGCAAAAGAAGACTGAAGAATAATGTCTTGGCTAGTACCCACAACAGACTCTTTACCAAATTCACTAGTTTCTACAAAAGAAATGAACCCAAATAAATCTAAGTTATGAAGTCATTATTAACCACAGAAATGATGAATAAGTATAGTTGTAACCGTTGTTTCGGTTAACAAACATTTAAGAAATATTTTCTCAAAATTTACAGTGATCATTTTTAGCATCAGAATTGAAGAACTCATCTGGTCTTCTGAAAAACAGAAAAGAAGTTATTGATTTACTGGAGGCAATAGACAACACACATGTCACTGGACTGGAGATAATGCAGTTGCTTCAAGGCCGAGGTTACAAATGGTGTTTGTGTGCTCTTTATGGACTGCTCCGGTGCATCATACCTAAAAACAGTAAATATATCATGGTTAGCATTGAAGAATATTACAATATATAGTAAAAATCGAGAAATACATGTGGATTGGATATAGAAGATTTAGGAGAGACCAAAGGAATTTATGCAAGAAAACATACTAACTCCAACTTTTTAG
Source organism: Papaver bracteatum (assembly GCA_023529315.1). Lineage (NCBI taxonomy): Eukaryota > Viridiplantae > Streptophyta > Magnoliopsida > Ranunculales > Papaveraceae > Papaver > Papaver bracteatum. Next base: position 434,592 of record JAJJWX010000213.1, read on the forward strand.
TTAACAATAAATGCATAATCCGACCATATTCATTAAAATTTGAGCAAGGCATTTAAGTAAGCTTACCAACAAATATCGTCGTAGTGCTTATTTAGTATCTGCATCAAGTAAAGAATTTAAGTGTGCAGTTACAATTATAAACACCCGGTCACTCTCACAAGCAAGGAAAAAAAATTAAACAGTTAACTTATAAATAAGATAGTGAGTTCACTAGCTCCTGCTAGTTATCGGCCAAAAACCCAATTTCGTCCCACGGAACATGATAATAATTAGACCTCGTTATTCCCTGAAATTTCTAGAAAAGAACGTATCAGGATATTAATATCAAAAAGAGAACAGTTATTAACTACAATTCCGAGGTCAAGGAACTGACTGTCATTCCATCATGTGCGTATAAGTAGAAATCATTGTTGTGGGGATGACAAATTTGTGTGTCAATTAACTGTACCTGCAAAAGCCAGCCAATATGTTACATCATTTGAAATAGAAGGAACTACTTTAAAAGGATTCATATATTATCCAAACCAGGTAGAACATTATTAGGAGATTCATTCTGAAAAGAACTTGGAGTGATGATTTTTCTGTGCGATAATCACTATAAACTTTTTCAACTTAGGACGCTCGTAGAAGGCATCCTTATCGAGAAACTCGCAGGCCTACAGTAAAAAAAAGAACTTAATGCTAATATGTTGGTCTACCAAACAACGACTCAGACAGTATCAACAATAATAAGCTCACCATTATGATTTGGTCTAGATCAATGTTCATAACATGGTTAAACTGGGACTCACTAACCCCGTCCCTGAAACCAAACATGACGGAAATAAACATGCATAAACGATAGATAGAACGAAGAAGATAACGCAACATGATGTAACTATACATAGTTATATCATTATAAAGTATTAGAAAAGTAACAAGATCAGTGCTCTACCAAATGCATTAAGTAAACTATCTACAACCTTGGTTTTAATCTAAAAACTGCCATGATAACAGATCAAACCTAAAAGAAATAAACAACAAACCTTGGTTCCTTTAGTCTTAGAAACCAGAGTCTTTCAAGCATTTCTCACAGAGTACATAGATGGAGCCTTTAGTTGTAAGCCCTGAATCACATAGCGAAGAGGTTAGACCATTGTAGGACCAGAATATCGCCATGATATTACTCTTGCGAGATTAACAACACTTCTGCGAACATCACCGCGAGTTATTCAACAACACACCGCGAGTGTCACATATTGATTTTAAGAATGACATAATAGATGACAAATGAAGAAACATGGGAAGAGCGTGATTATCCTGTGATGGTTACAACGCTTGCAAGAATGGATATTATAACTACTACGATAATATCGCGAGTCAGATCCGAAATTAAAGGAAAAATTAGATGTCATCCACTATGTAACTATCCTATATAAAAAGACCCAGTAGATTCATAGAGAGGATGATGTATTTTTTGAGTGTTGAGAAAGTTCTTAAGAGAGAGAAAATTCAAGAAAGCGGTTGTATTCTTGATTTCTTCCATTTCTTGTAAACATTTCTGAGAATCAAATGATAAAGTGTTGTTTTTAATCTTCAATTATGTTTTAAACACTGTGAATTCTTATCAAGGGTGTAGTGTAGGATTTCCTGCAACTACATTTTGGCGCCCGAAACAGGGATTGAAAGTTGAAAATTATAGGAAAAAGCAAGATCAAAGATTAATATTCGAGTTAAGAAGATGATTGAACAAATTGGTGAAGCAGTTGAAGAAAAAATAATTGAAGCAAAGGAAGATTACAAGAAGTTGGAGTGCAATACGATAACAAAAACAATGATCAACCAATTCCATGAAAATATTAGAGAAAGGATTCATAAACGAGATTTTGAAGGAAAAAGAATTATGACGGTGGAGAAAATATCACCTCTGAAGGATTGGGAAAAGTAGGAAATCACATTCACAGCAGCAGAAATACCAAAATAAAATTTGGATCATACATCTCCATTGGTAATCATGGTATCTACTATGCGAGTGAAAAAGGAAAAATCAACAAGATCTGCAGAAGAATGGGTCGTGAATAGAACTTTGGTGGACGCAGGAAGTTCTGTAGATATTATATTCTATCATACATTTAAGAAAATGGGATATAAGGATGAGGAGATTTCTTGTTCAAATTATCACATTCATGGTTTTGGAAAATCTATAACAAAACCTAAAGGCGAAATAATGGTACGAATTCCGATAGGAGAAATTGAAACACAAGTAACATTATGTGTGGTGGATGTGGAGGCACCATATAACATGATATTGGGGAGACCATGGATACATGCAATCAAGGCTGTAGCATCAACACTACATCTAAGCATCAAATTTCCTATGCCTAGTGGAATTGGAGAAATTAGAGGAGATACTGATCTTGCGAAGCTGTGTTATCGAATTTAAGTGAGAAATTATGAAGAGCATCCAAAACTGCGAAAAGCTCGAAGAAAATTGGCAAAAGAGGCAAAGAAGGAAGAAGAATTTAAAGTTTACATGATAAGAGCAGGAGAAGGAAACGGAATACCCAGCGAGATCTCGCAAGAAGATGATGAGCCCGCGAGAGTCATGGAAACACCAACACCAATGGGAGAACCTGAGGCCAACTACACCGCAGCAGAACCAACAAAGAAAGTAAATGTTGGAAGTGAAGAAGAACCTAAAATGCTAAAAATTGGAACTAAAATGGGTGCAGATGAAGAAGAACAAACCATAAATCTCTTGCGAGAGTATAAGGATATTTTCGCGTGGAGTATGGATGAGATGCCTGGAATAGATCCATTAGTTGCATGTCATAAGTTAGAAATTAGCAAAGATGTGAGACCATTCAAGCAAAGGATAAGGAAAATCTCAACAACTTATCACTCAAAAATAAAAAAAGAGTTACAGAAAATGCTTGATGCTGGAATTATAAGACAAGCAAAATACCCGGAATGGATCGCAAATATGGTAGTGGTTCCAAAGAAAAATAAGGGATCAGAATTTGTATAGACTTTACTGACTTAAACAAAACTTTCCCTAAAGATAGTTTTCCATTACCAGATATTCCTCAAATGGTTGAACCGGCAGCAGGAAATGATAGAATATCTTCATTAGATGGGTATAAAGGTTATAACCAGATTCCTCTCGCTGAAGAAGATCAAGAGCACACCGCATTTTTTGCTCCAAGAGGATTATATTATTACACAAAAATGCCTTTTGGGTAAAGAAATGCTGGTGCAACGTATCAAAGAATGGTGGAGAAGGTGTTTGCAAAGTGGATACACAAAACATTATAGGTTTATGTAGATGACATGTTAATAAAGAGTAAAGAAGCTAAGAACCATGTGCAAGATTTGAAGGAGATTTTTGATCAAATGCGACTCTTTAACATCAAGGTGAACCCTAAGAAATGCATTTTTGGAGTAGCGTCAGGGAAATTTTAGGTTATATTGTATCAAAAGAAGGAATTCAAGTTGATCCAGAGAAAGTACAGGCAATTCGCGATATTCCAACGCCAGCAACAGTGAAAGATGTACAGAAGTTGAATGGGCTCTTAGCCTTGCTAGGAAGATTTATCTCGCGATCTTCAGATAAATGCAAGCATTTATTCAATATACTCAGGAAGGGTACAAAATTCAAGTGGGCAGATGAATATGAGAAGGCTATTAAAGGAGTTAAAGAATATCTAATGAACATATCTATTTTACAGAAAGCGGAGCCAGGAGAAGAATTATTGATTTATCTTGCGACAACATCGTACGCATTAAGCGAAGTATTAATGCGAATAGATGCAGGGGTAGAAAAACCAATTTATTACATCAGCAAAACGTTTAATTCTGCAGAGAGAAATTATTCAAAAATTGAGAAGCTAATTCTGGCATTGGTTTATGCAACCTTTAAACTTCGCATATATTTTCAGGCACATAAAGTAAAGGTATTAACAAAGGTGCCCATTGAATAAGTAATGAAGAACTTAAAAAGATCAGGCAGAGTTGAGAGATGGAATGCACAAGTAGGGCACTTTGAAATCAAATATGAAGTCCTATCCTCTCCAAAATCACAAGTTGTAGAGGATTTTTTAGCAAAATTTCCTCTAGAAGATTATGAAGCTATGGAAGAAATGATGGACATAGAAGAAGAACATGGAGATCCAAAAGATCTATTAAAGGAACCCAACATGTGGGAAATATTGGTGGATGGATCATCAAATGAGGAAGGAAATGGAATTGGAGTGGTCTTTATCTCGCCAGAAGGAGAAAAAATGTCTTTTTCATTTCGTTTGGAATTCACATCCACTAATAATGAGACAGAATATGAAGCTGTGGTGCATGCTCTAAAGTTCACCGTAGAGATGAAGTTGGAAAACACAAGGATTACCAGTGACTCGCAATCGGTTAATCGCCAGATAAAAGGAGAATACACAACAAATGAACCATATTTGAAGAAATACAAGAAACTTGTTGAAGAATTGTCTGCGAGAATTTCAAAAATAAAATGGAGACATATATCAAGAAAAGATAACAGACTCGCAGATGCTTTTTCATTCATATCAAGTATGATGACAAACCCAGCTGCGAGATGCATAAGAATTCAGACGCTTGTATCACCTTCAATTAATAAAGAAAAAGAAGAAAAGGTGGATATAATGATAATAGAAAATGACACAGAAGAACCAGCCAGCGACATTATCGCAGATTGGAGAGCATAACTTCACGCATACTTGGAGAAATGTGAAACACCAAGAAATAAATTGGAGGCGCACAAATTAAAGAGCCGTGTAACAAATTATGAATTAAGGGATGGAGTATTATATCGAAAATCTTTTAATGGGCCATTACTTAGATGTTTGACACGGGAAGAAGGAGAAAAAGTGTTAAAAATGTTGCATAGTGGAGATGTTGGTAATCATAGCGGAGGAAGATCTTTGGCTTATAGAACAAAAATACAAGGCTATTATTGGCCGTATATGCATGAAGATTCAAAACAATTATCAAAGCATTGCGAAGATTCCTAACGATATGGAAAGAAGATACATGCACCGGGGGCACCATTATCATCTTCAAAAAGTGTGTGGAATTTTGGAAAATGGGGATTAGATATTGTGGGACCCTTTGTGCCAGGTTCAGGGCAGAAGAATTACTTAATTGTTGTGACAAATTACTTCACAAAGTGGGCAGAAGTAAAAGCAGTACATCACATTCACGATAAAGATATATTTACATTCATCTTTGAAAATATCATCTGCAGATTTGGAATTTCAGCACAGTTGAAAACAATTTGAAGGACAAAACATAGAGTCGCTACTCAATGCATTTAAAATAAGATGTGCAAAATCTACTCCTTTATACCCACAAGCTAATGGTCAGGCTGAAGCAACTAATAAGACAATCGCAGACATCTTAAAAAAGAAATTAGAAGGGTACCATAGAGCATGGTGTGAATAGGTACATAATGCAGTCTGGGATTACAACACAACTAGGAGAGAGGCAACTGGGATGTCACCTTTTTGTTTAACATATGGTGTTGAAGTAGTACTACCAACAGAAGTTGCTATTCCTACAACAAAAAGAGAGGTTTGGGAGAAGAATCTTAATGCCAACATGATTCTAAGAGAAATTGATGAATTAGAAGAGAAGAGAGAAAAAGCATTACAACATATGGAAAATTATCAGCGAAGGTTGGTTCGCGAATATAACAAGTGATTCAAAAAATATGAGTTTCAATGTGGCGATTTAGTTCTGCGAGAAACACCAGAGTACCAGCGAGAACGTGGTGGAAAGTTGGCGAGAAAATGGGATAGATCGTATATCATTAAAGAGATAGTTGGAATAGGGGCATACAGGTTGGTGGACCCAGAAGGCAGAGATGCTGGTCAAAGACTTGGTAGACCATGGAACTGATTATATTTAAAAATATATTATCAGTAACAAATTTTTAATGAAACAAAGAAGAAATGGGAAAAACAATTTTTTACAGCTGCGAGTTTATTCGCAAGATTATTCAAGATTACATAAAGAATGAAAGATTGCGATATACGCAAAAGAAACAAAGAATGGAACGAACCTTTATGGCGTACACCCTAGTTCACTAATACAATTTCGCAAGAGGCAAATGTAAGACCTAAAGTACGTCATATTAGGGGGTATCTCTTTGCGTGGCTCATGGATAAGGTTATACCGCTGCTGGAACCTGAGACACGGAGACTGGGGTCCAACTCTTTGAGATACCTATCCAGGAGAGATACTTTGGATTTCCAACTATATAAGGCTATACCCTGGTTGGACGACCGAGGGTCTCTTCTAAGGGGTGCAGAGTATGACCAAGGTGCCGAGGTACACAGTTGATCCAAGGATGCCCGAGATGGACGAACCTACCCTGGACATTCTTGGTAAGTCTTGGCTATGATGCACTCGGCCTCAATAAAACCCCACCTAGGGTGCAGTCTCGTAACTATAAGCCATATAGGAATAAAGGATAAGAGGTTGCGAAAACAACTGGTTGTTGTTAAGACCGGATGGGAGGAGCTAGTCTTGTATGACCGATGAGCCCTCCTTGAAGGGGAAACCAGGGGGGGAGTAAGGGCGGCACCCTCCATTAGGGAGATGATAAGTGTCTTAAGACGGAAATGTCATGGGGCTTTGTGTTTGCAAGAACATTTAGGCCTGTCATATTGTCGCGTGACAAATACAGAGGAAACAAGCCATTAGAAAAAGTTAAGATGAGATCAATGGGTTTTTACATGATAGTGTAAAGACGTCCTGCGATTTCATCGCGAGACATCTATGTCATGGGGCTTTGTTCTCGCAAGGGAACTTAGGCCTGTCATATAGTCACAGAGAATTAATAAAATACAAGAGCTAAGGCAAGATCAATGGGTCTCTACATGCGAATGTAAGGAAGTCCTGCGATTTTGTCGCAGAAAGAAATGTGGCAAAATAAGACCTTTAATTAGGAAGGCAAAATAAGACCACAAGAATAATCCTACCCATTAACTATTTCATTTTTCTAAGATGTAGGAGATATTTGTTCATTCCAAGAAAGATAATGAGGGGCAAGTATGGGAAATGATAAATAAAATATCATTATCTTTTTCGCAGTGTATTGAGAAGAACATAAATTTAATAGAGCTCCAAAATGAGTTTTAAAATTGAAAGAGGTTACATCATTAGCAAGAAAGAGAACTAAAAGAAAGCAAAAACAAAATTCAAGCATTATCTTTGCCAGAGTTATTAGCCTCGCCAACATTCTTCTCATAATCAGATTGAATTTCTTCCTAATTTAATGACTCATTAACGGTTGTTCCATCGCCAATAGCTACTTTAGTAAGAGGAGATTTTTCTTTATCCACTGAATTTTCCTGAGAAACATCTTCTTCATCACTTACATACTCTAGATCACTAGCCATGGGAAGAGGAATTTCATCATCATCTACTTCCAGAGGATTGACTGATACAGGGAGAGAGCGTTGGATATTAAGATGTCATTCACGAGAAGTTCAGCACTAATATGAACTTTGCAAAGGAAGCCTCTGTCGCGATTCATAATTTCCATGTTCTTGTAGTATTCAAGATAGTCATATTTTCTTTTTGCACGATCGCGAAATTGGACATAATTGGTTAGAAGTTCACCATTTTCTTTGTGGACTGACGCCAGTTTATCAGCCAAGTCATAAATGGTGGTTTGAAGACTTTTCTCAGATTCTGCGAGAAAAATAGATAAGCCAAAAAAAAATTCAGACGAAGATCTTGCAAAAATATAGCAGAGAAATTTGAACAGAAAAGTTAACAATTAAGGCAGTCAAAATGACTAACTTCTCTTTGCGAAGATAAGTTTTGAATTAATGATAAGAAACAACTCTCCCACTGGTTCATGGAATCATCAAATATATCTCCAATTATACCCTTCAGGCGAGATTTTATACTTTCTTCTTTATAAAGGAGATAAGCATTTTCTTTCTCCAATAAGGAATGAGGTTCTTTTAATCGGGAGAAACGTCCTTTGAGTTTACTAGCCTTTAAACTTAGATCTATCCTACCATGGATGAGTTTATCCTTCTCAGCTATTGATGATTCCGTTATTTCTTTGAGTTCTTCTTTCAATGAAGACAGGAATTGTTCTTGATTGTTACACACTTTCTGAAGAATACTTAAATGCTGCGAGGAGATCGCTATCTTATGTGAGAAGCTGCACTTTTCTTGAGATAAGGTTTCATTTTCATTTGATAAAGTTTCTATCTCCAAATTAGCTTGGGTTAACAAATAAGAAAGACGAGTAACTTCGCTATTTAACAGACTTTTCCTTTGTATTAATTGGTTATTCTCATTGGTAAGATTATCTATTTGGTCGATAAAATATGAATGAAGGTTATATAATCTATTATATTGGTCCATCCAAGAATCTTTCTCAGCACGAGCTTCTTCAGCAATAGACTCAAATTGGAATCTCTCCAAGAATCGTGTCCGATTTATAACTAAATATATGAACCTAGGGTTTAAGAGAGAATTAAGCACAAAAAAAATGAGAATTTACTAAAATATAAAAACCAAGAGATAAAATAAGGAAAATTATACCTTTTAGTTCCTCATTCTTATTGCGAAGATTCTCGCAATTCAGTAAAGAGTTTCGAAGATTCTCGCAATTCAGTAAAGATTTGCGTAGCTTGTGTTGAAGAGTATTGAATTCTGAAGTCTTAACTTGAAGACTCTCTTTTAAAATTTCAATTTCGTTTTCTAGAGATGTCTTCGCATCCGTTTGTTCAGAACCAAAATACTTGCTTAAAACTTCGCAGACGCCACGCTTGACAGGATTAATGGAGGATTTTTTAGTTTCATCCAGAATGTCAGACAAGACTCTAAAAGCAACGTCTACATCAATTGAATCTTCTCTAACATGAGGGATAGATGTAGGTGGTGAAGTGGTAACAATGGCGAGTTGAAGGTTTGAATTATTTGTGTCATCAGGAGGGGGAATGTCTGGAAAGGTAACATTTGGAAGTGAAAATGAATCAACTTGAAAAGTGACTACAGTATAAGAAGAAGGAACTTCATTCGAAATAATATGGGGAGTTTCACTTATGAGAGGGTTAATTGAGGCAGGAGTATTGGAAGTGACACCGTCGCAAGCAAAAGGTTGGGGCACAATTTTCAATGCTATATGAGTGGATTTTGAAGAAGATAATGAGGGAATAGTAATTCCGTATTCAATGGGTTTAATCTTGCGAGATCGCTTGCGAGGTTCGACAACATTCTCATCATCCTGCGAATAATAAACTAGATAAGAAATAGAGGCAACAATATTGTTATTAAGAAAACAAGTGTTTCTTACTACCTTATGATTCGCACGATTCCTCTTCTTTTCAGCCAGTTTTTGTTGCGAATTTTTGAGAAGATTAGGGTTTTGAGATATAGGTTGCACGTTAGAAGTAGTTTCACTGAAAAGAAGACACAGTATGGGAATTATGAAAAATCAAATAAAAGAGATCAAATAAATTAGATAAACATAGTTTAGACAAGCAAAATCGAATTTAATAATGTCAGAAGAGAATGTTTATACCTTTGAGACTCCATTAGAACAGTAGCAGATGAACCTATGAAAGAAGAAAAATTGCAGACGAGAAATTTTACAGAGAAGAGAAGGGATGAAGAAGACGAAAAAGTAAAAGTAAAAGAATATTTCTTAACAAGTTATCTCTTTTATAGACAGAAGAGGGGTAACCGGGTAATAAATGATTGACCGGTTAAAAGAGGAGCATTCGACACGTATAAGAGGTCATACCTAATTTATAGGTCGGAGAAAAGATATGAAAAACTAGGTAGCTACGGCATTTTAATTCTCATAGTCTTTCCTTCTTCTCAGAAAATACATGAGACGAGGAAAGATGTAGGACCAGAATATCGCCATGATATTACTCTTGTGAGATTAACAACACTTCTGCGAACATTACTGCGAGTTCTTCAATAACACATCACGAGTGTCACATATTGATTTGAAGAATGACATAATAGCTGACGAATGAAGAAACACGGGAAGAGCGTGATTATCCTGCGATGGTTACAACTCTTGCGATAATGGATATTATAACTACTACGATAATATCGCGAGTCAGATCCGAAATTAAAGGACAGATTAGCTGTCATCCACTATGTAACTATCATATATAAAGAGACCCAGTAGATTCAGAGAGAGGATGATGTATTTTTTGAGTGTTGAGAAAGTTTTGAAGAGAGAGAAAATTCAAGAGAGCGGTTGTATTCTTGATTTCTTCCATTTCTTGTAAACATTTCTGAGAATCAAATGATAAAGTGTTGTTTTTAATCTTCAATTATGTGTTAAACACTGTGAATTCTTTTCAAGGGTGTAGTGTAGGATTTCCTGCAACTATAACTACAACTATAACCTTACACCTACAACCAACCTAACAAGAAGCACCACCACAGCAACAACAACATAAATCCCTTTCAAGCACAACTTTCATCCATTCAATAAAACCCATAACGTGTAGAAAAATTGATAACCCATACAAAAATTAACTAATTCAAACCAATCAAAAATACCTAAATCCACATATTTAAACCACAAAATAAGCAAAAAAAATTAAAAATAAAGAAAATCTAATTTGTGAAATTGAAAGCAGAGGACGTAAGAATTTTGTATACCTTAAAAGTGTTTCTCATGAAGTTGTAGAAGCAATTCTAAAGTGGAATCAAGAGAATATGGGTGTTCCTGCAGCTGAACAACCATCAATCGAAGATGAGATGAAGAACCCTAACTTCATCAATCAGAAAAAAAAAAAACAATAACGAACTATACCCAAAACCCATCAAACTCTACAAATCTAGAACTTATGAGATGACATAAAACTAACTTTAGAACATGAAGGAGATCTGAGATTTGCTAGTCTCAGTATCAGAATAAAGAAAAAAATTACCCTAAGAAATTGGTCGGCTTGATTTGGGATTTGAAATCTCTGAAGTCAACAATATATTGGACCTTGATTTGGGATAAAAGAAGATAAAGGGTGTTTAATCATCATCATCACTGTGTGTATAACGATCGATTGCGCCTCCAAACAAGAAGAAGAAGCTGAACCCTAATACTAAGAGAAAGGAAATAGAGAGAGAGAGAAGAGAATGAAAAATGAGAGTTATGTCCGAGATTTAACTTTAAACCCGAGTCAATTTTGAAGCTGACTGACAACTGAATGGGCTGAAACCAAGTCAGCTTAAAAGTTTGGGTATCCACACTCATGAATGTCACGCGTACATCTCCAATCTGTTGCGAATCGCAATAGAATCAGACAATTGCGAATTTTGCAACAGTTCGAATTTTGTAACCAAGACGAACTGTTGCAAAACTTTCGCAACTGAGATTTGCAACTGAAAATTCGCAACAGGCGCTAAGCTGTTGCGAAATCTAGTTACTAATCATTAAATTTGGTGTATCAAAAATATTTGGTTAAGGGGTTATTGCAGTTTTATCTTTATTCGGTATGCCTTGAAAGTCTTACGTATGCTAGAACGCTCAGGCCTTGTGACCCAACTGGATTTCTTTGTCTAGCGAAGTGAGTAAGATGATAGTAGCGTGGACTTGAGGACTAGTGCTCGCTCCTTAACCTATTTAAGCGACATTTGGACTAGTGGAGTATGTGAACAGCGAGTACTTCTAACCAAATATCAAAAGTCAAAAACTCTGTTGAAAAGTTGTTTCTTTGTGTTTTCTCTCCTCTGTTACTAAAACCCACAAAAAGTAATTGAATCACCGAAATCCATCACATAAATGTAAAATTCATCAACAAAGTCCTTCAATTGAACCCCTAGTCTTTGGTGTTTTCATTGATGTCTGAATCTTAGTTTTTTTTTTCTCTTTTCCACAGTTGTGTGTGGTTCATCTTGCAAAATCACAATGGTGAGATATTATCATGCATATACTTTTGAAGTTATCAGTCAAATCGATCTCTCATTTCAGGTGTGTATGCAAACTCTGGTATGAATTCTTCAAAAACCCTAGGTTTATCAAGAGACATCAACATGCTATTGTAAAGAACAAATTTAGTGTACTACTTAGAGTTTATCATGAGTCACAGTTCGTTCATTATACCATAGATTTTGATGTAACATCCTCATCTTATCATATGCATGTTAAAACTAATCTCCAACTTGATTCATTTGACTTTGACAATGTTGTTCCAAGTGATTGTTTAATCCGCTTATAACATCATTTTGGGAATAAAATATGCTTGTAGAAACCATCCACTAGAGAATGCAAGTACATACCGCCATTAAATCGTAACGAAACCTATATTAGATTGATGATTACAATTTGTTCAAATTTTTTTTTTTTTGATTGGTAAAGAATGTTATGTTAATGTTAGTTTGTTAGTGTTTGAGCGGAGACTTGAACCGCTGACCTCTTGTTTGAGAGTCAGGCTCCTGGCCAAACAATTTGTTCAAATTAGTGGCTAGCACACGATTTAGTATAATTTCTGAAGTTTGGGTTTGTAGATTAGGCTCAAATATAGGCTTCAAATATAACCCACACATTTATTAACCATAGCCCAAAAAGTTTAAGTTAAAATAAAAAGAAAAAAGTCAAAATGAAAAACCGAACAAGTTTTAATTTTCTACTAACAATTCAACCTAAATCTCTTTTTTACTCAAAATCAAAATAAACCCCAACTTTTTTTGTTAATCATACTTAAAATTGATTATCATTGTTCTTTGTATTATCACAAATTGAACAATCATATATAAACCTTGATTCTTACTTTTTTTCCCAAAACAAAACAAAATAAATTTTAATTGTTTTTTCTCTAAAATAATTTTTTCTTAATCATGATTACATTAAAATTGATGTATATTCTAATTGTACTCTTAAAAAAACTCCACAACAACATCAATCAAAATGGGATTTTTTTCTTCCCTATTACCATTCTCCTAAAACTCCATAAACATAATCCATAAAACAAAAAAATCTCTTAGATGATGATTTTTTTTCTTCTCAATCATGATTACATTAAGATTGATTGAGGGTATTGATTATTCTTCAAAAACATTAATTATATCAAATATCTTACATATAATTAGTTTTTTTTTCTTTTCTTTTTTGTTGATGTTGATTTAAAGATTTAATGATTGTATCATTATTTTGGGTTATATATAATAATCATATATAATTTTATGGGCTATATAGAATGATTATAAAGGTGTGTTTGGCTATGGTTAATAATTGTGTAGGCTATGTTTAAAAGAATCTAAAATATACAGAGAAGAATTGGAAACGTACTTTATCATACATGTCACATTGCTAATGTATCTACCAAGCCTTTAAATGGAATTATTCATCGGAAAGGAAAAACGAAACTAATTTCTTAAAGCATTTACAATGGGGAAAGTTAAGTATGGCAAAAATTGTCAAGACAAATATAACTTTAGCAATAGAATATAGGCAAAAATCAGTTCTGATTTTTTGAGTGTTTCAATCTCTCTCTTACATCAAGTAAGAAATTTTGAAAAAAAAAGCTATGCGAATCGGGCGAAATCATGAGTCAACTCAGTAAAAGTTTTTCATCATAATTTTCACTTATCTCAATCAAAAATCTCTATCTTTAGTTTTTAATCATCTTTTGTCGTTCAATACTTCTCTCCAATGCTTATTACTCATTAATTTCTAAAGTTTTCTTTCTTTTCCTTTCATGTTTTTCAAATATTTATAATCTTTACTTTTAGTCATTTCCTTCATTATTATCTTTCCTCTTAGTGATATTATCTTAATGGATTTCTAATCTCTTGCAGGTTCCTCTTGATTAAAAGATGGTTCCCTACCAGTTTTGGACCTTTGTGATTCAGTTCATCTTCATGAAATTTTTGTCAAAAATGTCTTTATTGCATGTTACAGCACTACCCCAAATAGCATTTTTTCTAGCCAAACAGAGTTTATCTTCAAGTATATCTCAATATGAGAAACAACAATATCCTCCAAATCAATTGTTTGAATCCATTAGTTACAGGTTTCAATCACCGATCCCAGTTCGCCATTTTCAAAAATACAACTTTCCGCCTTTTAGTTTACGGAATTATAGGATTCTTCATTATTTTCCAGTCACCATGTAACCTATTCATAACAGATTATATTCTAACCTTATTTTGAATATTTCTGTTCCTTATCTTAAGAAACAAAAAATCTTGTTTTCCTTTTATATCTATCGATCACAATATATGAGAGATAATAAACCAAGGAATCATTCAACCTTTACTGCCATTTCTTACCCTAATCAATTTAGTCTTTGGTTCAAAATGATGGAGGCTGAAAACAATACCACCATGAATAACATCACTGAGAAGATAAAGACTACAATGATAAGAAATCCCAGAGGTACTATTGGATCAATCAAAAACCTAACAGAAGCTACTGTTACCTGGTCAAACACTTTGATCGGAAAGTTAATAACTGATGATGACGAGATCGAAACATCGACAATCAAAGACGAGTTGAACATCCTTTGGAAGAACTATAGAAAGAGAGAGATGAAAGCTGTGGGAAAGTATCTTTTTGTTTTCAAGTTTAACTCCCAAAAGGACATGAAGGATGTTCTCAAGAAGATACCATGGAACATCCACAAAAATATTTTAGCTTTTCAAGAATATACCACTGAAACATCCTACAAAGATTACGTGTTCAATAAGCAGGCTTGGAACGTTCAATTCAAGGGACTTCTACTGGAACATCATCATGTTGCTGTTGTGGGAGAAGCAATTGAGGATCTGGGTACTAAAATATCCACTGAACCCAAAAATTGCAGACCTCGTTCAGGAAATATGATTACGGCAAGGGTGGAGATTGATTTAACTAAACCTCTAAAAAGAGGTGAATGGTGGAATACAAACTCAGGAGAACCAATTTGGATCAGGTATTACTGGGTCAAACAAACCCATAGCTTGTGTAACAAATGCTACACCATAGTCCACAATGATGATACATGCGAAGAAGTAGCTGAGTTACTGAGAGAAAGAGGCATGACTCAAGAAGAGTATGAATCCCACTGTGAAGCAAAGGAGAATGCTACTATTGAGGAAGGTAAAGACAAGGAAGAAAATGCAGATGACTTTGTCCATGTTGAAAGAAACATAGATATCATTGATGATGATGGTGAGAAAAGGACCTCCAAAAGAGCTAGAAACCAGATCAGGGAAACCCATGGCTCTAACCCTTCTATTCAGAGCCCAATCTAACTACTAATGGAAGGAGTGCTAATGGTGCTGTTGATACTAATACCCAAGCTTAACTCATGGACATGGAGGAGTCCTGTGCTATTATACTCAATGATGAACACACAAAGGTGGAAACCATACAAAATCAAGGGGAACATGCTTCAGAGGTAAAAAACATCTATAAATTATTTCATTTTAAGAATTCTGGTTTTTCTTTTTCTCATAGTTATTTTTGCGTTTATCTTGTTCATAGATGCATATGTTGTTTAATTAATCTCACAGTAATTAGAACCATGAGAGTCATAACTTAGAATGCTCAAGGGTTTCTAAGCAAAACCACGAGAGACCATCTTAGAGATTTAATTTATAGATACGACCCTGATATTATCTTCATATCTGAGACCAAGATAGGTGAAGACAAAATGAAAAACTGACAAAACCCTATAAATACCCAAATAACAGATTTGTTTCTTCTATCGGGTTAGCAGGTGGTTTACTCCTCCTTTGGAAGGATGGATTTCAATGCAATGTTGTGCATGCATCTTCTTGAATTTTTAATGTTTTAGTGCAGGATGGACTACACCAAAAACCCAAATTTAACGTTTATAAGCGTTTCTAACAATTTAAGCAACGCTTATGTATGTTGCCCACACGTCGTCACAAATTATAGGCAACATTTGTATGTGTTGCTTAAATTAATTAATGCAACGTTTCAATCGTCGCTTCATCCGTTTCTTTAATTAGATTTAATGCAACGTATAAATTTATTTAAGTAACTTTTATATACGTTGCGGAATATGTTATTAAAATTTAAAAAAAAATATAAAATACAAAATCTACATAATATAAAACCCTAACCTGATGAGACAATCCCTCATCCTTACAACGTTTCAGAACATTATGAAACTGAGTTTGAACATACAAAATGAAATTCCATTCTGAATCACAAGTGACAGAAAGCTAAAGATTAGATAGTGAATGCATGTTCCAAATACTAGCATCTTTAAGATGGGTGTAAATCGAATTCACAGACATTTACTCTCAAAATACGACCCAGATGCTGGACTTCCTGACTTGGAGAATTGGCATGAGATGATATCTGGATAATCACATTGGCCTTAGGGATATCTATTAAGTTATCACCAACCTGCGAACCACATGGCGTGGTTAAAAAAACATGAATCAATCTACATAGATATCAAAGACCAAAAGAAAATATACCTTTGAAAGGAAAAGTGTAATAATTAACGTCTGCACTGTTTTTAAAAGCGTGAACAATTCTTGTTGTCTCTTGGTGGCTACACAAATAATCTCCCAATAAGAGATGTAAACTTAGTAAGCATGTGAAACCCTGACAAGTAAACCTATGACATGTATTGTTATTAAGCTTATAACCATAATTTATAGGTTTTTGAAGCTTCATGGCATACTCAGTAAGAGCGAAAAGATTATCAGCAAAAACAAGAGATTACTATAAAGCTACGGTTACATAAACATAATTTGTATTTGTACATCAAGACCATTTTCCTTAGAAAAAAAAACTACAAAATTACAATTACAACAAAGACAACTGACATTTACCTTGCATGAAGAATATTATCAAGGGTACTCTCGAGTCATCCTATTGTTCTGTTGCAGTTAGCCTTAACCGTCAACTGCTTTGCTTGTTCTTATCCTAAAATCCAACAACTATTCCAATAGCCCGTGCTTGCTGACAATAGCTTCATATTTTAAACAATCAATTTCAGGATTCATGTGGTTCTGTATATTCAAAAAGTAACCCCAAACTAGAGTACTTTATACCTGGCGTAGTCTTAGAAAAAATAGAAAAATTGCACTACGAAAGATCTATATACATCTAATTACTTTATAATATCAACATAAGGAATTTGCAATGTAAGCAAATGAACACTCTTTCCAATGCGTAGTATCATTCAAGATTCATCACCGAAATTGGCAAGGAGGGGAAAGATCCATATATTCCAGCCATATTCTGTGAGCTTCTTGATGAGTTGTTCGAAAGTGTAGCAAACACACCTCTTTTGTCCAAGATCCTGCACTAGTAGATGAGTTGTTTAAGGAAAACAATTATGAATACAACTCATACAGAAGCATATAAAACATGGTGGTGAAATTTTGAACATGCGTAAAAGGACCTAGAACACATATCTATTTCACAGCCTAAAACAAAACAAGAAATGTGATTAACAATGATAGAAAATGAAAGAAACTTAGAAGAAAACAGAACGGAACAACATAACTAGGAGAAATAGAGAGAGATGTTCTCCACTATGGTCTCGAACAATGTGAACTTCATCAGTGCCTCCAAAAGTATTAGTTCTTGTAAGGATTATCTACCATGATTATATCAATTCAAGTGTGTTATACAGAATTTATTTTGCAACCTAATGGTGGAAATTCAGAGAACAAAAAAACTAAAAAAATTGTTACACAGGACAATCATTTAAACAAATTACATGTATATAACATATATCTAAAGATGTCTATCTGATGAAAATGACATATGTGTAGAGCACGAAAAAGAAAAGAAACAAGTATCAAAACCATGACGTTTATAGGAAAAAACTAAATGGAGTTCTCTCCGATGCCAAACAAAATTTAAGTCCAAAAGATTGTCGACTAAAAGCCATGTATATTCAACTCATCCATCTAGCAATTTTAATCTGAAAAAAACTAACAAATTCAGTGATAATGATAAGAATGAACAGTGGAAACATACGAAGTATATATGTGCCAACAACACATCAGAAAAAATTGTACCAGTCATATAAAAATCAAAGTTATTAGGCAAACGCGTACTTGTGCAATAAGTATAGAGATGGGAATCAGAGCACTGCGTTTATAATTTCTATTATTAAATGAGTTATATGTATAAAGAATTCCCTGCATGCAATACTAACACAAACATTACAAATAAAATAAAATAAAAAACTGACTCGTGCTAAAGTCTCTAAAACTAAGAAACTGAACTTAACCTTACGTAGATTTAATGTTAAAAATGTTTCCCCGGATTTTCTGTTGATACCCTCCAGCATCCGGTTCAAATTGCGAACATTTTCAGGAGTTACCTTGACAAATTCCCAAATGAACATTCATCATTAGTGCTAAGATCTCTAAAACTTGACAAATGCATAATAATTCCTTCATATGTGGTCCTGAACTTCTAATGCTTATAGGATGCATTTCCATACCTGCAATATTGACAAATAAATTATTAACATGAGAGGCATAAACTTAAAACTCAAATAGAGAAGTTATAGTTGGATTTATACTTACTCCATCTTCAACCTACAATGCCTAGAACTGCAAAGCATTGACAAAAGGTATTCCTTTGAGCTGCCACTCAGATAGGTATCTAAAAAATAATGTTTTTAATAAACAGCCGCTATAAGCTTAAGCAGCAGATAAATCTGACTCCAGTTTCTATGCTCATTCTCAAGAAGTATGCTAATATGATTTTCGCACCCAATTTTCGTAACTCATCAAGCAACAAAACAAACACATTTTCCATGACCCGTGCCATCTTCAGAACCCGTGTACATCCAGTTTCCATAAGTCATGATAAAAATACAGTAATGTTAATACACAGATGAAAACTAAGAAAAAAAATCCACTGGTGAAACAATGCAACATAAGAAAACTAACAGGCTGGGTGATACGTTAACAATTAGAGCGAAAGAAAACTTTCATGGAGGTTAAACCATGACTGTGTCTCTGACAATGGAAACAGAAGTCCTACGAGTTTCCAATAGCTTCTAAAAAACAACTTACTAAAAATGAGTTCATACACAACATTATCTCACTATCATACACTAGACAAAGATAGTGGTGAACTTGCTTCATCCTGCATCTACAATAGAGGGCATACAAAACTTATTCATTTATATGCATGAATAATACCACTAGGATCAAGTGAATAAGATTTATCACCCTCATCAAAATCCCACTGGGACCAACGATCCATCCATACAATACCAGCTTTATAAACGACGTGGTTTATGCCTTCTCAACCAGAGTCTTACATTAGCATGAGGAAACAAGAGATTGGTTGAACTGCATGACTCGAGAATGCTTGGAGACGTGTTAGACATCCATGAAGTAACCTCTTTACTTCTGCCACCTGAAATTTATAGTAATACACCATCAAGATCTAGTACAACTACAAGCACATGCAACATACTAATGAATTGTATCAACACTACAAAACTTTTACTCACAACCACGGAAAATGGCATTCAAATATTTAGCACAAAGAGAAAGAAAACAATGGTACCCAACAACACAATAGATCCAATCCTCATTTTCACCATTGATCTTCATCTCAGAGACATAAGACCCACCAACGCAATTCACATATGCGAAGCTGCCATAATTGAACAATTTCCTAACAATAGAAGTATTTTCCGCCACCATTTCTCTTTAATCAAATAAGACAAATAATTACCAACAAGCAATACTTGTGCCAGGTTGAAGTCTCAAAACCTTAAATTACAAACAGAATAACAATTTAGATACAAATATGAAACACACATCAAATAAAATTCTAAGATAAAATGAAGAACATGAACAAGATCTTACTTAAGAGCATCAGAGATGACAATACTTTACAATGAAGGTGTTGTAAAGGAAGGTGAATAAGATGATGATTACAGCAGCACCATCAACAAGCTAGGTTAGCCACCATATCTTAAGATACCACCAACAACACCAATACCACCCACATACCAACAGTTGCGCCTCTTAAGCAACAACACATGACTACTAAACTGAAATCAAAGGGAAACCCACACTTTAAAACTCTACCAATTATAGTAAACAAAGACAAAAACTGCAAAATCTGCACATAATAAAATTAGGTCAAAATAAAGCAACAATAGCAACAACAAAAAAGTAACATGATTAGGGTTATACCCTGCAGGATCCATTAGTTCATCACTAGAGAAAGAAATTTCAGGTTAGAACCAAACACATCCAAGGTAGTCAATATCGGTTGTACATGCCGATATTACAGGTTTTTATCGGATATCGTAAAATACCTATACGTTATCGAAAATATCGATGATACAAAGATGAAATGATATTGTCGGGTTGTACAGGCCGGTATAGACCGATATATCGGTTTTACTTGTACATCGATAATACCGTATTCGTGAATAAATTTTTCATCAACATGCATCTAGTCTTTACAGACAAGTACAATGTCAATTGGAGAAGGTAAAAAGCCCTAATATATTTATAATATAAAATCAATGACTATATGGTAGGATAAAAGATGGAAATCATATTTCGATTGCAAGGCAGAGAAATATAAAAGATAAATATGAAGCATAACAAAAAAGATTTACTGGCATAATGGGACAATAATCACAGCGTTGGCTAAAGCTTCTCCAATGGCATGTGTGTGGAGATAAATGTCAAAATCCACCTAGGATACACATCCATTTTTTATAAAATCATTCTCCAATCCTGATGTCTTAAACCAATGTATAGATGAATTTGGGTAGACATTGTCAAGGTGAATGTTTATACATTCACCTTGACAATGTCTACCATTCTAGTCAGCTTTTACTTAATTGAATTGACTTTAATATATTAACTAATTATTTTTAGCTCAAATAAAATCTTAATTATGGAAAATAAAATTTATACTAATTAAAAGAAAATGTTACATGCAATACTGTTGGAGATGGATTTTTCTCTCCCTAATTTTAAGGAAAAATATATTGAGGATGTCTTATTTGTGTTGCCACATAGGAAACACACACAATGACTATTGGAGAAGTTCTAATAAACCACCTTGTATTTTGGAAATTTGATATATGTGTATGATTCTTGTTATTTTTTAGTATGGTTTTATAACTATTTGAAAAATTCTATATTGAATGATGTATCGCCTGTAAAAACAGATATTATCATTTGTATAGGTGTATAGGACCCGACCGATACGATACCGATACGCGATATTAACTACCTTGAACACACCTAACATAATTAACTTTTGAGAAGACAATGATTTTTAGGTTTTGGGTGAATTATTGTAAGATTAGGTTTGATTTCCAAAAAATAAGTTTTTATTATGAGATTTAGGTTCAGGATAAAATGGGTTTTGATTTCTGCGGGTTTTGATTCATGCGGATTTTGATTTCGCACATTTCCTTCTAGGGTTAGAAGAGAAAAAAAAAATGGAAGGGGAGAAGAACTCGACGAGCGACAGAGAGAGAGAGAGATAAAGAAAATAATGTAAATGAATAGAAGAAATAAGAGGATAATAAGATTTCAAAAGACATTTAAGCCCTCAGCTATTCTAATAAAGGCAAGCGCGTCCTAATTTCTTTTTTCTTTTTAGTAATTAAGATTAGTACAACGTATCTTCTGTTGTCAGCAACGGATAAATTGATGCCACGTATATATACGTTGCAAACGTGAAAAATGAAACGTTGCAAAAAGATGGATTTGGTGTAGTGATGATCCCTCTAAGCCGAAATACTTGCTGACATGTATGTATGGCTCCCCATATCCAAATAACAAAGAGATACAATGCAATTACATCAAAGATTTAAGTCATATTATAAAACAACCGTGGGTGGTTATAGGAGATTTGAACCTGGTATTTAATGAAGGTGATAGAGCCCGTTTTTCTTCTAATCTATCTGGAGATAAAAGTACTTCTAAAACAGCTTCTTATTCCTCAAGGGATGCACCTTACATCCATAAGATTTTTGAGGTTGGTTTAGAGGATCTTGGCTATGTTGGTAGGTCATTTACTTGTCCTAGTAACGTTCACGACACTGGAGTTTGTAGGTCAAGAATCGACAGAGCACTGGTAAATGATGAATGAATGATCAACTTTACGGACTCAAAACTTATTCACCTACCTCAGCTGGAATCAGATTAGTGCCCTATCATGCTAGGCACAAATTCCTTAAATGTACATACCAAAAAAAGCAGGAAATATTTCCAATGCTACGATCGAGAAAGATGACTCCCTCAAATATGAAGTAGAAGGCGCATGGACTCAGCAAGTCGATTGTTCAAGGGCATTTCAATTCTAAAAAAAACTGATCAACACTAAAAGACGTGTCTCTAAATGGAACATGGATAAATTTGGACATATCCAAACGAATATATTTCTTTTCCATCAGCAACTAATGGCAGTTCAGCAAGAAGACCCAAACCAACATTCAAATTAATTCAGCAAGTGGAGAATCAAATAAAATACTGGCATCAAGTCCAAAACAATTTCTGGGGAAAAAAATCAAGGGATGAGTACTACCTTTAAATGGATAGGAACACAAAATACCATCATTCAAATTCCAACAAAAGACGTTCCAGGAAAAACATTGCATCTCTTAAAGATGAACACGGAAATTGGTGTACAACAAGGGAGGATCTTGAACATCTAGTGGTGAACCACTATCGTACTCTGCATACCACTACAAATCCAGAGAAGAATGAAGCCATTCTTCAATGCATACCCAAGACAATTACTAAATCAGACAATTATGAGCTAACGCGTATTCCTGAAGATGTTGAAATATTTAAAGCCCTTAAAGATATGAATTCATGGAAGGCGCCTGGTCCTGATGGCTTTCCTCCGGGTTTCTTCAAAACTCATTGGGAAATTTTTGGTGGTGATGTGATTAAAATGGTAAAGCAGTTCTTTCGTTCAGGCTATATTCTCAAAACTTTAAATGCCACCAATGTTACTCTCATTCCAAAGACAAAAAATAAACAGTTCCCATATGATCTGCGCCCTATTGCACTCTGTAATACTTCATATAAGATAATCTCGAAGATTCTCTCATCACGAATGAAGAAAGTTATGAAAAAATAATCTTTCCTTTACAAGCGGCCTATGTACCGGGTAGGCAAATTTTAGACAATATTCATCTTGCTCAAGAAATTATGCATACGATGAATAACAAAAAGGAGCATTCTAAACACTTGGATCTAAAACCCGATATGGAGAAAGATTTTGATAGACTCGAGTGGTCTTTTCTCATGGACATAATGTTGCAAATATGATTCAGTAAGGATTGGTGTCACCTAATAATGCAGTGCATAAGCACAACATAAGTCTCCATTCTTCTTAATGGTTCCCCTTGTCATGCCTACACACCTTCACGTGGAGTTCGACAAGGTGATCCTCTCTCGCCCTACCTCTTCATAATAGTGATGGAAGCTTTTTCTCGTCAACTTCTTCATGCAGAGAACAATAATAAGATTCATGGTATCAAGATTGGTCCAGCTGCCCCCTCCATAACACATCTTTTTTTCGCCGACGATTGCCTCTTGTTTATTAATGCTGACATGCATAATGTAAATAATCTGCTGGATATTATCAAGGAGTTCGGTCAAGCCTCGGGACAGATAGTAAATTTCAACAAGTCTAGCGTTTATTATAGCGTGAACGTACCACAGAGATTCTCCAGATTGCTTACTAAACGTTTAAGAGTGCCAAGAATGAACTCAACGGAAAGATACCTAGGACTTCCTTTGCTTATTGGCAGGAAAAATATTGATTTCTTCAGGGGTTTGGTAGATAGAGTAAAGGTCAGATTATCAAGATGGAGCGGTGATTCAATGTCTCAAAGCTGAAAATCTATGATGATCAATACCGTCACCAACACAATACCTTCATAGTCTATGAGTTGTCTTCAAGTGCCTGTGGACATTATCAAACAGATCGAGAGTCTTCAGAGATTTTTTTGGTGGGGTTATACTGAAAAAAGAGGAACATATACTACTTCTTGGAAAAAACTTAGTTTGCATAAAAACCTTGGTGGACAGGGATCTGCACCAATATAGATGAGCCATGGGTGAAAGCCATGCAAGCAAAGTACTTCCCCTGCACTAATTTGCTTCACGCAAGCATCAAAGTTAACAGCTCCTGGGCTTGGAAGGGAGTACATCAATAAATCACATTCATTAAAAGTAATAGTCGTTGGAGAGTTGGTTCAGGTGATAAGATTAAAATTTGGCTAGACACGTGGGTTACAGGTTTAATGGAACCACTAGTACCAAAACAGGGTATTGACAATAGTGAAGAATATGTTTGGGTTCAAGAAATGATCACCCAAGATGACAGACAATGGGATGTTGTGCTAATTCAATAATTGTTTGAACCAGATACTGCAAACCTTATTTTACAGATGCGAATTCCAACATCTACGGATGACAAGCTCATATGGAATCTTACAAGGAATGGCATATTTAATTTCAAGTCTGCATACAATAAGCTATACGAGATCAGTTTAGGAGGTATTGAGGTCTCATTATTAATTCCAAATTCTGAGACACAATGGAAGGAGCTGTGTAATATCAAAACCTGGCCTAGAGTTACACATTTTTGGTGGAAGTGTCTCACTGATATCCTTCCAACAAATAAAAGACTCTCACGTCCATGCAATTATATAAACAGTATGTGCCCTTTGTGCAATCAGTTTGAAGAAGAAGTTATGCACGTTCTCTTTGCCTGCCCATTCTCTAGGGAAGTTTGGTTGCTCATCCCAGAAGGTTCGCGTGTTCTAATAGGATCTCACACTGATATTTCTGTTGTTTTTGAATCGTGGATAAAATCATCTAAACAGAGCAGTGCGAACAAAAACTGGTTAAACATGGCCATGATAGTCTCATGGACCATATGGAATGAAAGGTGTGAAGTGCAGTTTCAACAGAAGAAGGATAATCCGGAAGCAATAGCTAGGAAAGCAATGAATTTTGCTGCGTACATAGAGATTTTAAATGCTAAGCAACAATCCAACACGATGATGATGCATCATGCACCAACTAAACATTGGAAACCCCCTGCATTCCCTTACTTTACTATAAACTGTGACGCTTCTTTCGATAAAAATTCTGGTATAACAGGAATAGCACTAAATTTAAGTGATTTTGCAGGTAAGTGGAGGGGAGGTTCTACAAAATGCTATGCATGAGTAAAAGACTCCGAACAAGAAGAATGTCAAGCGTTTTTAGAAGCGGTCAAATGGGGTGGAAAGTTCCAGCAAACACATGTAGTTTTTGAAATTGATTTGCAAGGAATAGAAAGCTACATCACAAAGCAAGCACATGTGATCTCTTGGGAGAACGGAGACATTCTTCTTGATGCCATTGATAGTTTAAGACGCATCCCTCATTGGGAATGCCATTTTGTTCCTAGATCATGTAATAAACCTGCTGATAGGTTAGCTAAATTCAGCAGAAAGAATAGATTAGATAAGGATTGGTCAGATGAACCTCCTGATTTCATTGAAAGTCTTTTGCGGGCAGACATTGTAATTGTTTCAAGCTAATAAATTCAACATCTTTGGCATCAAAAAAAAAAAAAAAAAAATGTAGGCAAAATTGCTAATGTATCTACCAAGCCATCGGAGAGGGAAAACGAAACTAATTTCTTAAAGCATTTACAATGGGGAAAGTTAAGTATGGCAAAAATTGTTAGCAATAGAATGTTGGCAAATTGACCTTATCTCAATGGCAGAATATGATGTATACCTTTAGCAACAACATGGGAGTCAAATTAGCATATATGCAGGCAAAATCAACGAAAGTGATCGATAATTTTGGAATCCAAATTTATCGTTTTTATGTTTTTGTCTAGTGTTTTGATTTTGCTTATGCTAGTGCTGTAATCACTAGTATCATTTTACAGAAAGTGGTAGTTTGAAATTTGAATATGAAACTGCTCTTTTAGTTTGTCTTCATTCATTCATGAATTTCACAAGAGTCAAATAGGCCGAGTCCTCCGCGACAAAGAACATGATTTTCGTTCCATTGTGTAATCAACTACAACCACAACCAATTAACCTAATTGGTTTTTCTTTAAATAGCTAGGTACCTTGCAAACTGCTAGTTATAAGGCATTGTTACACTTGCACGTGCTCTGCAAGCCTGTACTTGAATACCTTGTTGAAGTCACATCATATGGTCAATTAATTCAAGAGGGATAAAGACTAAAAAAAAAGAATGCTGAAGATTACTGTATTGAGACCATCTCAAGTAAGGTGCCTCTTTGTCTTTCTGCTTGTAGTGGCGTAAATTGAAATCTGAATTAACTTCACAGTTACTGTGTTGTGCGTTTGTTGATCCCAACAAGTTTTAATCAGCAGGCAGTGCTACTAGATGATAATTTTTCATGCTTCTGGTGATCAAACCACTGATAAGTGATATCAACTGGTAGGTGAAGCCGTACAGTTCCTGGAGGAATCTATTCTGCGGCTGAGGTTTTCATTCTGACTGATAATTCACCAGGTTAGTTACTGCTTCTTTTGGTAGGGCGCTTTGCTTCAAATGAATATACTGATAATTTTGTTTGCTTCTTTTTGAGTGCTGTCTGAATAAGCGAAATTGTTCATTTGGTTTACATCAATATGCCTCTCAACTTAAACAAAGCATGCTGACTGCATAGTGCAATACCGTATGGATGTTAGTCAATGTTAGCTAGCTTAATTCAGTTTGCATTCTAGTAACCATTAGGAGATAAGCATAATAACTTAACATTTTACGGTGGATAGAAAGGCTTAGGAGTTAAAAAAAAAAAAGTCATGTGAATTTATGATTTTATTGAAGAATTCGCCATGTACCCGAATTCCCAGATACGTGACTTTTTGATCATATTGTTGCTGTTGGGTATTCATGGTTGATTGTTTTTCTATATGATACGGTCAAGTTCTCCCTCACAGAAATGGAGGACACCATCTCCATTAGGCCACACCAACTTGTGGTTGTGGTATACAGTGTAACATAAATGTATTAAACACATGGAAATGACCTTAAGATGCTGCTTTTGTCTGACGAATATATCACAGCATTGCCCACATCCATAAAAGTTTGCAAAGACAATTACCATGTTCACATTAACCTGAGGCAAATTTGCAGTCACTCAATCAAAGATTCATAGTTACTTTTTCTTTTCATTTTTCATGTGACAAGTTCGCAGTCAATCATTCAAAGTTCGGGTACTAAGGCAGTCAATCAAGAGGTAATCTTTTCTTTCAATTATGTTTGCAATTCCATCTCTTGAGGGTTCTTATCAATTAAGATTTTCTTGTTTGGGTTACTAAAATAATTGGACGGCTAAGTAGTAATATAATGAACTTGAAAAATGTCAAACGTCGGCCATCTGAATCATTTAACAAAATCAATTGTTTGCCAAGTACCTATTTGGCAAAGCATACACGTAAGTTATGTTGCATAACTTAACCATACCAGCCTTCAGGCTGCACAAATTTGAATGAAATACTTTTTGGCAATCATTGACTTCACAATTTGAAGTGGGATAGGGCATGGACATCATCACTTCCTTTGGAGTTATAGTGCTTCATATAGTCTGAAACTGCAACATTTCTGTAAACAGGTAAATCATTTTCATGTTCATCAGAAATCAGCTCCTTAACTGGGTTGTAAAGCTTTGTCGATTTCATGGCATTTGTACTGAAAAATGACGCCACTGATAACCTTGGTCCTTTTCAGTTCGCCAGTACTCTATGTTCCACATTCTTGAGCATCACTCATTAGCCACACACACACACACACACATATATAGCCAAATGCATAAGTTTAAAACAGATTCATTCTTAGTTTACATTATGTGATGGATTTTTACTGTGACGGTATTTATTTCAAGAATTGCACCCGTTCATGTTTTAAACATATATGCATACTTCACCAACTTGTTTTATATTTTCTCTAGCTATAAATACACCTCTTGTTCTATGATTCAATATTATCAAGTGTTTGCTTAATCCAGTGGTTAAAGGATTATTAGGTGGTTGAATATTTGTATTACTAATTACTAGGATTCTCTGGTTTGGTTGTCAGTAAGAACTTTGCACTCTTGTTGCTTATTGTTATCCATGGAGGCAGGGATTATGTACATGCTGTATATCTGTCTCAAAGTTAGCAGGATCTGGGAGGTGTTCAGCGAAATCGATGACCTCCGTAAAGAGGCCTCTTGTCAGGTGGATTCTCTACGTCATTGGAAACGCAAGGAGGACTTCAATTCAAACTCGCTATGCTTGAAAAGGCTACTCTCCAGAAGAACTTTCAGGAAGGATCATTTGTCTTCTGAGGGGTCACATGAGACGTCTCCAGAGTCCAGGCATAAAGCATGTGATAAAAGATATGTCAAAGCTTGGGAAAGTTATGGTGGGAGAATTACTCTGGAGCCTGGAGGTACTAAAGTCAGATTTATTGTCTGCATTGTTTTCTTTAGACATGGTCTCCTTCTGCAAAGGGTCTGAATATATTTTTGTAATCAGAAAGGCATGTTGCATTCTGGGTATCACTGTAACAATTGAAGTGAATGCTTAAATCAAAAAGAAGATGCATAATCATTGACTGTATCAGTACTCCAGTACAGAGAAACAATGAGATTCATAGATAACAGAACAAGGAAAATATAATATATTATGGACAGAATATGTGCACAGATTTGAGTATCACAATAACACTACGAGCACTAGAGAGCACTCGATAATAAACTGGCATCCATTGCACTTTCTGTGTCCGAGATGTTACTGTAGTTTCTTCCAAGCCGATTCTTCTTTTCACTTGACAGCAGTTTGGCAAACCTTACAAGTGCTTCTTCATTCGTTTCTTGCTGGAGATTTTCTTGATAATTATGCACCACGGGTTCAAGTTGACCTGTCTCAACACTCACTTGTGTAACAGGTTTCTTTAACAAATCCTGGCCTAATCTGACAAGATTCTCGAGATTTTCTGTTGTAGCTATGTCCATTGAAGATAATGAACTACTTTCACTCTTGGTGAAGTTATGTTGAATTCTGAAGAAATCAATTTGATTAGCACCGAGCCAGAGTTGAGAGAGACCTAGGATAGATGCATTGTCGTAATATGATATGTCAGACTCTGCTGGAGAGAACAAATCGCTGAGTCCATTTGTGTAGCGTAACCAGTCCGCAACTCCCCATTTAGCTGCAATGTCAGCTGTTATTTCCTGTTTTTCTGCCTCTACTCTTGTAGATGATCCCGTCCCTAACGATAGTATCAGAACTTTTCCCTTTCCTTGGGTAAAGAAATTTGGATTTCCCTTGCAGACTCCGGGAAGCAGTCCATATGGAAGCATTATCTGCATATGTAGAAAATTTTATTGATCAGAATCTCCGTACCCAGAACTTCTATATTTAGATTCATAGAACAAATTAAAATGCGTATCCTTACCGGGCAGTTAGCAGCTACCCCACCGTCAATGAGGTTGAACTCCCGTACTTGTTCCCTTTCATTGACATTAGCTTTCACTTGGAATTGGTGAGGAGGAAGATAAGTCGGTGCAGCAGAAGTGCCAATGCAGACATCTGAGAGCAATGGATCCTCTACTAAAGAGGTTTTAGCCTTCTCAGTTGTGAAGATACATGTATGTCTTAGCTTTACATCATAGGCTGGAATAGCAACCGAAGTTAATGTTTGATGCAATCTAGTATTTCCGAGTAAATCCATCAAAAGCCTATGAAGATATTGACCATCGTATTTAGGTCCTCCAACCATGTCATGAATCCACTTTTTGGCGTTGTCAAAAATCCCACTACATAAGCAATACAAAACCAAATTAATAACATAGCTCAATCGACAAAAATGCGTGCGTATTCAAGCAATCCAATAGATCGACAAGTATAAGTAGATAGATATATACCGATTCGGTTGTGGGAAGATCTTTGAGCAATGGTCGAGGTAGAACTGAGGGATTTCCTTAGCTGCAAATAATGGGCGATTGAGTGCATCTGGTGCAGTTAACATGGCTGTCACAAGTCCACCAGTACTTGTCCCACTGATGATATCGAAATAGTCCGCAAGTCTTGCATCTGGACCATCGAGTTCCTAGATATTGCACAACAGTATTAAATAATGAGAGCGAAAATTGAGAGAAAAATATGCAGTAAAATCAATGTATGCATTACTCAGAGAATTTTTGTTACCTGTAGTTGAGCTTCCAGGAATGCTAGAATCGTACTTGGAATGATTCCTCGGACACCTCCACCATCAATACAGAGAATTGTGATTAGTTTTGAAGGTGGTAGTCGATCATTATGATTTGCAGAATCCTCCACTTTATCCATGTAGATGATGATTACAAACAGATGAAATCAAACAATTTAGCTAACTAACTTTGAGTAAACTGGTGAGCAGAGATATAAGATTATAAGAAGCAAAGATAAGTAGATGTGGTTTGGTTAATGAACTGTGGATGAGTATATATAGTCTTAGAAAAATTTGTGGATAAGTTCGTAGTTACATTGATGATTTGGATTATTGGATAATAACATCTACTTACAGTTTCTATAACTTGAAGAGATTCCATCTATACTTCTCAAGTCATCATGCCTTTTCTGATGATCAGTTCTTGATTTGGAAAATGTTCTTACAACGTAATTATGATCTGGATAACGAATACCATATTAAGCATGCTTTATCAGCAAAACTTTATCCATTAAGGCTCAGAGTTAGCAACTCCATTGTAGGAGCTTCAATGGATATTCCCCTCTTACAGGGAACATGATTTGATCCTATCCACCACGTACACTTAATTTCCTTATTCTATCCATCTATGTAAAAGTAGTTTTATCCATAGTTTTTCAACCTTGATTTCTTTTTTCAGTTCTTTCTCAGTTCAGTTGTTTCCCAACTTCATTCTAAAGGTAGGTTACGAATATGGAAAATCAAAGTATAAGCCACAACACATTGAAGTTAAGCTTCGGACCTATGCAGGGGCTAAACCAGGCTGCAACCCGTTTAAAAGTCTTAACCTACACCGCTACTTGTTATCCTACACTGCATTACGGCTGTGTTAGTTGCACTAATATGAGAAAGAGGTTTGTTCATGGCGATGTGATTTGATAGAAGTGGACAAGATTAAGGAAATTGATGTCAAAATGATTATCCTCATGAGGTGATTTACACAATTAAAAAAAAAAAATGCGTCTGATGGTCGTTTGCTATATTGGTAGCGAGCGTAGAATTGTTCATTCTCCTAACTAGCCCGCATTCAGCTTAATGGTTTTCCAGTTTTCTACACAAATTTGTCATCAATGATATATCGTTGATGACATTTGTGTCATTACAATTGATGTTTCGTGTAAGATGAATGAGTACGTAATAGATTGAAACGTAATTGTTTATTGCTCATTCTAAAATAATTTACATGCGAGAGGAAATTGAGAAAAATGGATATCTGAGGAATGTTAAATGGATCAGTTCAGTTTTTACTGTGCAACTGGTAAGTCAAATAGCGAGGATTTTTCTTTGAATTAACCAGTTCAATTTTATTTATTTGGTTCTCTCTATCGTTAAAATGAGAATCAGTTCAGTTTTAAACAATTTAATCATCTAAATTTATTTATTTTTATTTGTCATTATTATTATTTATTTATTTAAATAAAATCCAATTTTAATTCCAAATGAAACTATATTATTATAACTAAATAACTTTTAAATTCATTAAGAATAATTTAATGTTATATCTATTATCCAAATGTTACTATTATTATTTCCGATGTATCTTATTAATATACAATTTTATTTTCTTTTAATTCTAATTTTACTCCAAGCATCCGAATATGATTATCACTACTTCATGTATATTTGTTCCATTTTATAAATTTCTGGATCATTTGTTAGTCTAAAGATAATTTGTAATTAGTTGAATTTACAACACTTAACCGTAGAATAGTGTTATTAATTTTCCATAATTATTTAATCATAATTATTATTTCTATCGTTATATATCTTTAATGAGATTTTAGTTAAGTTTAAGTTCAATATATTACTAATTAAGAAATGCTAACATTACTTATCAAAATTATCACTTTCATTATGCTTTATGATTACTATTATAATATTTTTATTATTAACATTGATGATTGAACTATTATTCAATACTCTTTCAATTTTTATTAAGTTCCAAGAATATTATTAACATTTATGTGATTATAAATTATTGATTTCTATGTATAAGTCAAGGTATTCAATAAATATTTATGTGCTTTTCAAGATTTATCAATAATATTAATCTTACTATTTTTAGTATTCAATTATTTAGGTGTTCATACTTTTTAGATTAATTATTATCAAATCCTAAAGTATTTGTAGTTGCAGAATAACCTACAACTACACCCTCAATAGAATTAGTAAAAACTCAAGAAATTCTTGATGATGAATAACAATTTTCTTATTAATGTTCTCAATTGATTACAAATAAGTATCTAAATGGAATTAGAATAGTTACAACTTTCTCTATTCTCTTTCCTAAGATATTTTCTAACACTCACTCAAAGAACCTCTCGAATTTTACATTTGAACTCCTATTTATAGTAAAATTTATACAGATGTATATGAATTGCTAAGTATCGCAACTCATACTCGCAACATTATTCCATCCTCGCAAAACTTCATATTTCTCCGCGTTACTTCTATCATAGTATCATTTTATAACTCTTTTCTCCTTTATTTACTACGATACTCGTGAACTATTATCTTGCGATATTCAGTACCTACATCTTGCATCTTCTCATGTCAATTCTACGAAGAAGAAATGTCATGAGAATTCCTATTCTTGTAAATTTAGTATAGTTATTACCACCCATCAAGTTCGCAACACGTATTTTTACTTTTCCCTTATCTTTTTGACACGTTTCTTTGTAACCGTTCTTTTCAACCGTTCACGCTTACTCGTATTAATGAGTTTTTATCTTCATCAAACTCTCTATATTTATAAATTTTCTCCTTTGTTTTTGCTTTTTATTCTCTTATCTTATTCATCTTCTTCACCACTTCTGCCTCTGCAATCTTTTTTCCTTTCTATTTTCCTTCTTATATTCAATGGCACCAAAGAAGAAAACTATTGAACAGATTAATGCGGAACTTGCTGATAGGGACCTCATTCTCTCTGAGATTGAAGGTTATGATAATAAATCTTCTCTCTGTGTGAAGCTCTTTACTAACTATGTTTGGGATGATCAGAAAATTTTAATCTCACGAGGTCAAATCCTCGAAGGTCTTCATCTTCCTCTTTATGATGTTAACTTTCCTCTATTCTATGAAATTATTTCCCACCCCAATTTTTCTTGTGCCATTTACCAATTGGTGGTGATTGTATTCGCCTCTTAGTTGAATTCGCAAATCGTGCGGCTTTTGGGAAATCCTTGTATTGATTGATCTTAGGAAACCTGGATTTGAAAATATGGAAATTGTTGCTGCGAATTATACAGTTGAGGGTTTCTTCAAAAATTACACACTAATTCCTGCGAGGAAAGAAGATAATCGTTGGGGTGTTCGTCTTCATCGTAAAGCTAATATCGCAGCAGATGATCTTCTCATGCACGATATTTATTATGCTTCAGGAAATAATAAGACACCTCGTCGTTCTAATAATGAAGATTGGTATAAGTACCCCTTAATATTATCGGGTTCTTATATTTTTGGGATAGTAGAACTTCCTGCGAACCTTCGTAACCGCCATTATCAACCTTGGGTTTTTAGAAATGTATGTACTTCCATCTCCTTATCTTTTTGTTACCCTTTAATTTCAAATGAGGTAAGAAACACTCTTGTATTTTTCTAAACAATATATTGTTGCCTCTGTTTCTTATCCTTATTTGAATTTGCAGGTTCCACCTCTTCCTGAGATTGCTTCGAGTGAAAATAAGAGTTCTACTTCTTCTAAAAGGTTTGTTCGCAAGACAACAAACTCTTCGTTCTGCGAAGGTTACCCAAGCTTCAGTAGTCAAGATGATGTTCTTCGCAAAGGAAAAGGAAACTTCAAGATGTTGTTTACGAGAGGAGAAAAAGAAGAAACTCTCAACCAAGTCTCATTCCAATGTAATTTCTTCTAATGAGAATATTGAGGAAGATCTTGGTGATGAAGATGATAAATTTCTGAGAAGGACTTTAGTTTCGATTCCGATATTCTTTTACGATAAAGGAGATGATGATAATGATGTTGATGAAGGTGGAAATGAAGATTACAAGTATCCCAGAAACTTTTGCCTCAAAGCAATGGTTAGCATCTCCGAGGCTTTCCTCCATTCTTCTCGTGGATTAGGAAATTCTCCTACAAATAATGCTCGCAAACTTATTGTGAAGGCTTGTAAAGTTCCTACCGTAATTGATAATAACTCCCTCAAAGGAATTTCAAGATTCGTCTCTCCTGCTTCATTATATGCTTTAGGTAGCATGGTAAGTTTCTTCTCTATTCCTTGTTTATTTCCCTTATTTTGTTGATTTCTAACCCTTTTTTCTTGTTTAGGTTGGAAGAGTTAGTTGTGCATTTGCTTCGATTGGGAAAGACGTCATTCTATTGCTGAGAAGAAAACTTTGAATCGTTGTAAGAAGTTAGAGGTTGAAAGTTCAAATCTCCGTCAGAAAGTAGAGGATTTAAGTATTGATAACGCAGAATTAATATCCCGTCACGAAGATAATTCACAATCTACGAGCATCGCAATTGATAATTCTTCTCTTCTTGAGGAGAATAATCAATTAAAGCTTGAAAATTCTTCTCTTCGTAATGATAAGAAGCAACTAGAAGGTAAATTATTTGCGATGGTAATTATTTTGGTTATTTTTCCTTCGTAATTTGCTAACCAATTCCTTAATTTCTCTCCTTGCTGCAGAAAATTATGCGAAGATGAATAACGATCTAGAAACTATCCTTGATAATCGTAATAAGAAAATTTCTGACTTGAGATCTCAGCTTCTAATTTCCCAAAGATAACCATAGTTTATATGTCAAGCGTTTTTCGAGCTAAGATGACTCGCAAGATTTGCGAAGATAATGAAATTCCTCTCAAGAAGTACCATACGCTCCTTTCTGAAGAAATTCCTGAAGATACTCCATATCTGGAAATCTCTGAAAGTGAAGTTGAAGATGATAGTGAAGTTGAAGAAGAAGATCATTTTGATGGGAATAGATCGCCTGAAAAATAACTTCACTCTTTTTTGTATGTCTGTTCTGTTTCTTTTCAATACAACACTTTCTTCTTGATTGTACTTTTAATCAATCCAACAATTTATTTTTCAAAGCTTAATTTGAATTAATCTTTCTTTGATGTTTGTTTCCCTTATTCGCATAACTTGATCATGTGGAGAGAAATAATATATCTTAAAGACTTAGCTTAGTATTCCCTTTCCCCTTATTATTGCTCTTCAAATGATCAACTATCGCTGGAAGTATTAGAATATCCTTCTCAATTTATCTTACGAAGTTTCGTCTTTTTGTGATTATGAATAAAAGGTCCTCCCTTTGAAGTATAAGAAATATAAGCCTTTTGCCTTTTGCGGAATGTTGCGAAGTAAATAATAAATCTCCCCTTGAAGTATAGGAAGTATGAAGTATACAAAATATGAAATACCCTTAAGAAGTATAAAATATCTTTGAAGAAGTATTAGCAGCATTTAATTCATGAAGAATTGCCCAATATATGAAGAAGTATAAGAATTGTATGAAGAAGTATAATAAGTACTTAACCTTCGCAGAATTAAATATCCGTTGAAGAAGTATAATAAATATGATATACTCTAGAAGAAGTATAAATAGTATTGAATTTGTAGAAAAATATTCAATATATGGAGAAGTATAAGAAGTATTTAATTCTCGTAACATTTTACGAGTATGAACTTATCTTTATTTGATTACTATCAAAATCGCATCTTTTGTTAAGTCTTCGTGAAAATTCTTCAATGATGTTATCTTCTTTGATAGGACTTCTTGTAAAAATTCTTCAATGGTATTGACGAAGTTGTCTTCTCTTCAAAACTTTATGATGTATATTCTTGTATAATTTCTTCAATGGTTTTGATGTAATGAATTTCATGAATTTCTGTGATCTTATCATGCCTTCCTAAGTAAAGGTCTTATTTTGCCACCTCTTTTGTAGCGACAAAATCGCAGGACGTTCTTACACTTTCATGCAAAAACCCATTGATCTTGCCTTATATTTTTTGTATAGTATTTTAGCCTCTTCAGGAATTGTTGCGACAATATGACAGGCCTAAATATTCTTGCGAACGTAAAGCCCCATGACATTTCCGTCTTGCGATGAAATCGCAGGACGCGTCTACACTTTCATGTAGTGACCCATTGATCTCATCTTAACTTCTTTGTTTCATTCTGCGAGTTCTTTTTGTATGTTTTCCTTTTTTTTTTTTTTTTAGAATGCTCGCAGAACTTCTTTTGTTGCACAAATATGACAAGCCTTTATGTTCTCGCAAACAAGAAGCCTCGTGACATTTGTGTCTTATAGCACGTATCATCTCCCTAATGGAGGGTGCTGCCCTTTATCTTCCCCCTGGTTGCTCCTTCAAGGAAGCGTACATCGACCATACAAGGTTAGCTCTTCCCATCCGGTTCTGCCAACAACCTTGACTTTTGATCGCAACCTCTTATCCTTTTTGCCTATATGGCTTATAGTTACGAGGTTGCACCCTATGGGGTATCTTTGGGCCAAGTGCATCATTTGCCAAGACTTGTCAAAAATGGCAGATGTGGTTCAACCTCACCCGGCACTCTTGACTCAACCGTGTACCTCGGCGCCTTGATCATTTTCTGCACTTCTTGGGAAAGACAAGATGCCTTAGTCGCCCAACCTAAATCCTCTTACACCGCATTTTATATTGCGTAATGTCGCTAGATTAGGTGAGAATCCAAGGTGTCTAACCCGGATAGGTACCCCATTATTGGGTTGTACCCCTAAATTTTTACCATGTACTAAGGCCCTTTGTGGTGTTCCGGTTACCCTTAGCCACGTTTAGGTACCCCCTTAAATGACGTACTTTAGGACTTTGCCTCTTACGAAATATAGCTTTGCGAACTAGGGTGTATGCCACAAAGGTTTGCCTGTATAAAATTTTCTGCGGCTCTCTTTCTTTTTTGGAGGCTGATCACAGATTACGGTCTTTTATTCTCAAATTAATGAAATTTTAATCGGAGTATAAATTCTGAAATTCGTAACTTTTCCCAATTTCCTGCGAGCAAACAATATTCGTAAAATTTATCACGAAATAAAAATTTTGTTTTGCCACATACCTCATTTCCACGAGAAAACATACTGATTACCTTCTTGTTTTATTATTTTCCTTCTTCTTTCTTCGCAAATCACAATCGTAAATTTCTTGTATAATTATCATCGTAATTTCATTCTCTTTTTCCTTAATCCTCTGCCATTAAATTTTCACTTCTTTTCACATCCTTTGCTCTTTTTCTCCAATTTTCCTTCTCAGCAGTTTTTCCTTCGCAAACTTCTATTTCTGTCTCGTAACATTTCTTTCCCTCAGCCCAATCGCCCTTGATAATTCCAATACCCTTCATATGAGGAAACTTTATGCACTGATGTAGAGTGGAAGCTACGCCTAGAATTCCATGAATCCATGGTCTTCCTATCAAAGCATTATATGGTGATTCGACATCAACAACGAAGAACAAAATTTCATTTCGCATTCCACTTAATGGAATTCGCATGCTCACTTCTCCTTTGGGCTTGTTGGAAGTTCCATTAAAACCATAAATTCTGTATGTAAAAGGTATTAAATCTGCATCTTTTCCCCCCATAGTTTTGTAAGCAGAATAGAAGAGGATATTGACAGAACTTCCCGTATCAATCAAAATCCTATTAAGACCAATTGATTCTTCCTCCATATCATCTTCGTTTTCCTCCATATTCATGTAAATTGCTAATCTTACTACCAATGGATTATCATGTGCTTCACAACCTTCTGGAATTTCAGTGGCTTCAAAAGAAATTTCACGTTTCTGCCAATCTTCAAGTCGTGAAATTTTTGCGATGTTCATTACTTCCTTTCCTTCACCATCCCTCGCATATACCTTGCTTAACACATTATCATGAAAATCCTCTATGGTTTTATATGAATGAACAATGGAATTACAGAAAACATTCCTTGCTTTTGACCCCACTTCTATATGTAGGATTTCTTCTCCCTTTTCTTTTGTTGTGTTCTCCCTGCGAGTTATGGCTGGAGCCTGTGGTAATTGTTGCGATTGTGTCTGCTTAAGCAAAAATTGATTTAGTTTTCCTTGATCAATCATTCGGAAGATTATCCTCTTGATATTATGGCAATTATTTGTAGAATGTCCATGAAAATGATGATATGAACAAAATTCATGACTTCTTGGACCCATTGGTGGTTCCTTTCCCATGTTCCATGGAGTTGGTATATTCTCTACCAGGATAATTGCTTGCCATATCTTTTCTACACTTGTATTCAAAGGTGGAAACTTTATCTCTTCCCTTACCATTCTTTGACCTCCTTGACCGTTGTTATAATTTTGTCTTTGGTTCCCTTGTCCAAAATAATTTTGCCTTTGTCCCCCATAATTTTCTTGTTGCTGATCTAGTCTTGGAATTTGGTTATTTCCTATTTGATTATAAAAATTCTTCTCTCTATCATACTCTTCTTGATCTCTACTACCCATTGCTACCATTTTTGGCTGGCTATCATTGATTTTCTTCTCTTCTGAAATTTGCGAAGAAGTTTGTGAGGATGTTTGCGAAGTACCTGCTACTACATTGATTATTTTGGGAAGTAAATTTGCTCCTCCATATTGATTTCTAGTGTTTGCTACTGGATATGATTCCATATTGTTTTGTTTTTCCTCTAGTGTAATGTACTCTTCTTGCAATTCTCGTAACTCTGTCATCATTATGGAATTCTTTCTCTTGAAGATTTGAACATATAATTGTTCAGTTGCATAACATCGCATTTATGAAGGACATAATCAAGTATCTCTCATCCACGCGCCCCGCCATATCACTTGCACATAGTCTTCCATCGTCTTACCAAATGCTTCAAACTTTCACCCACTCTTTGTTTTAAACCAAATACATCTTCAATACCAAGCCGTGAAGAATGATTTGTGATATATGCTCCAAGGAAAGTTGCTTGCAAATGACTGAATGACGTAATAGTGTTCTTGGGGAGTCCTTCGAACCACTTTAAAGC
This sequence comes from Papaver bracteatum, assembly GCA_023529315.1. NCBI lineage: Eukaryota > Viridiplantae > Streptophyta > Magnoliopsida > Ranunculales > Papaveraceae > Papaver > Papaver bracteatum. The sequence continues at coordinate 473,784 of JAJJWX010000213.1, forward strand.
TTCCCCTGTTAAACTTGATGCTGAAATACTTGCATAACACAGCATCATGATTCTCCCATTGTAACATGCATCTTATGTATTCTTTAATGTGTTGAATAGCACATGAAGTCCCATCAAAGATACTGGTAAGTGTGGGCAAATTGCATTTTGGTGGAATTCCTCCCAATTGTACTTCTATAGAAAATGGAGTCCTCGCATCTTCTTCTATTGCTTCATCTAATTGCCTTCTATCTCCTCATCTTCTATTGTTTATCATCCCTCTCATTTTTTCTAATTCTCGAAAGATTCGTGCATTTGCCTCAGAATTCTCATCCATTGGTCTTTTTAATGCAGCTTCTTTTCTTCTACGTTCTTGCGCTTCCTCCCTTGCGATCCTTCGCATTCTATCATATTCTTCATTAATGTTTTCATTTGCATAATTTTGCAAATATCTTCTTTCCAAATTATCATAATTGTTCAGTTGCAAAGCATCTTGGAATTCTTGTTCTTCCCTTTCTATTCTTCTCATTCTTCTCATGCGAATATCAGGAATTTCTTCTTCTTCATTTGATTTATTTCTTCTTGATTTGCTTGTACTCCGATTCGAGAATTTGGTTCATTCCTCTCCATTTCTGTTTGTTGATTTACAATTCTTCTCTTAATTCTTTCATACTCAACATTTTGTTTGTTACGAGCCTCTTCATATCTTCTTACTCCATTCTCGTGATTGTTTTGATGTATTGCTTGTTGTCTCTCAGTTTCTTCCATAAGTTGATGTTCTTCCTCTCGATTCTGATTGTTTTCTCTAGGATTTGGTCTTGTTCGTAAATTCTCCATATTTTGTTCGTGGTTTGGTATTAAAATGAAATGATTCTCTTGGTTTCTTTCACCTTGATTCTGTGCTTGTTCTTGCATATTATTTTCATTATTGATTATCGGTGAATTTTGTCCTTCTCTTTCTGTTCTAACATTTGATCTTGCAACACTTTGAGATTTCCTTGTTTGTAGCATCTCATTTTCCATCCTCAATTCTTGATTTTGTCTTGTTAACTTGGAACATTCTTCAGCTTCGATCATTCGTTCTTTTTGGATTCCTTGTCTCAATGTTTCTAACATCTCCCTTTCTCTTTCAAGAATTGTTCCTCCCATCAACCTCCCATTTTCTCTGATTTGTGGTTCTCTATCTTCTTCTTCTGGTGTATCAGTTCTCCAAGTGTGTATACTCACTTGATCATGATCTCTTATTTGTTGAGCTTGATTTCTTCGATTACTCCTTCTCCTACTAGGTTCTCCTGTTATATTTGCTTCTCCTCCTGCGAGTCTTACACTTCTTCTTACTTCAGTTAACGGTTCTGATGTGTTTCTTCTTCTTGTCATTTTTCTGGTACAGGAATTCTTCAAATCCCTGTTTCTAGCGCCAATTATGTAGTTTCAGAATAACCTACAACTACACCCTCAATAGAATTAGTAAAAACTCAAGAAATTCTTGATGATGAATAACAATTTTCTTATTAATGTTCTCAATTGATTACAAAGAAGTATCTAAATGGAATTAGAATAGTTACAACTTTCTCTATTCTCTTTCCTAAGATATTTTCTAACACTCACTCAAAGAACCTCTCGAATTTTACATTTGAAATCCTATTTATAGTAAAATTTATACAGCTGTATATGAATTGCGAAGTATCGCAACTCATACTCGCAACATTATTCCATCCTCGCAAAACTTCATATTTCTCCGCGTTACTTCTATCATAGTATCATTTTATAACTCTTTTCTCCTTTATTTACTACGATACTCGTGAACTATTATCTTGCGATATTCAGTACCTACATATTGGTGTACCCTACAATTTGTACTTCAATACATAAACAAACAATCAAACAAATCAATCAATCAAAAATATTTTAATTATTAATAACTTTTAGTGATTAAAATTTGTCACACAACCCAACCCAGTTCTAAACTAATCTAATTCACTTACTGGCACTAGTTATTTCTATCTTTTCCCATATAAGATCTAATAGTGAGCTCTGATACCAACTTTGTAGCGCCCCCTAAGCTAGTAGCTGACTAAACCAAGAATTTAACTAAATAAAGAGGCACTAACGAATCTAAACCAAACACTTAAGCATTCAATTAAGAAAAATCTACTACAACTTAACCCAAAACTAGCCCCGCTCTGAAATATACATATATATAAAATCTCCTCTCAAATGATACATATACAATAGTGATTTGGTTTACAAAGAATATGCAACAATAGACATAGCAGAAGTTAATCATCTAGCGAACTGAACACTTGAATCTTTTGCTGCGCTACTCTGATCTGTCACTGAAACTGAAAGTGGGAATGGGTGAGCACATCATCCCTAAAAGGAGTGCCCAGTAGAAATAACAACTATCTTTCAAGTAAACATTAATATGATTCGAAGACAATGCAGGTTTAATCGAAATTCAGTAATACAAGAAAAGATAATAAAATATAGCGTAGAAACTTCTTCATAAACATTCATAAATAACAGTAAACATCCATGTATGAGATGTGTGTTGCTGCACATAAGGGAAGAATAATATTGTGGTGCATCGCCCTAGCCATAATAATATTGCGGTGTATCGCCCTAGCCATAGAATAATGAACATATATAAAGGAAGAATAATATTGTGGTGTATCGCCCTAGTCATAGAATATTGATATTGTGCCGGCACACATCTCACACCACACCAAGCACACAAGGATATGCATGAATTTCACAACACAAATATTGATTTATAAAACAATAATGAATACCAGAGAGTTCGTTATCGATTCCCACCTCTTTTGATGACAAGCCTCACCTACCTCGAGATCCATGATCCATTGGTTCATCCTTGAACGATCGTTGTTAATAGTCTAATTGTTAATCATATAAGCACTCTAAGAGTTTAGCCAAAAGGCTCACACAAGAATCATACAATTCTATCTAATGGTTCGAAGCCCATCATGGTATCTTATTCTCTATCTTTAATATAACTAAGAGTTTACTAATCTAATTAGGTTGATTCAATAGTCAATTAGATATGTCTTATGAATATTTACAACTTCGTAGAAGGAATCAAATGCTAATTCGGACCATAAGAGGTCCAAAACATCTAATTAAGAAACTTCCCTAAGCCCAAGTCCACCAAAGTCAACTAACAGTCACTAACGTTCGAACTAACGGTCAAGGGTCAACTAACAGTCAAAGTCCAAGGTCAAGTCAAAGGATTCAGGGTCAAACAAGTCAACTCAATGAGTTGAATCAGGGTTTACTGAGTTAATTCAACTCAGTCAGACAACCTGGGTCAGATTAGTCAGCTAGACTGACTGGGATGTCTAACATGTCTAAACTCTATTACAGCTTCAGTACACATCAAACTCTAACCTCATTTCAAATTTAATCATTACAGTAACAATTCATTCTAAATTAACTTCAAGATCAATATACAAACACAACTATAATGTAAGCATACCTTCAATTGCATCTTTTCCTAGCTTTCACTGCTAGTACTAACTATATCCCTACAACTCCCATGATCAATCTTCCTGACAACAATTCAATTCTGCTCAACCACATCTCCACGTTCAACATAATCCAACAACAGTTCTTGTATTCCACACATCATTCATATTAGCAGCACCACAACCATTTCCCTTTCATCTAACTAGCCATGACATCTCCACCTTCAATTTCAGTTCCACTGCCCATCTCAAACTCTTAACTGCAACATCAACATCACTTCAACCAATTCCAGTTAACATCCCAAACAACTTGTTCATCACTAACCCTGCGGCTTCATTATAGCACCATTGCCAAACTCAGTTCATACCCCTCAATGAACTGCCAATTAATATGATATCACTGGATTTATCCAACAACATCTCAACTCCAGCACATACTCATATCTAACACAATCCTCACCACCAACACAACACAACCATTCAAATAACCTTCCTTAACTAAACTGCAATGCCACCAACAAAACCACAAACCTCCAACTCCAGTTTTGCAGCTCTTGTTACATACACATTATTATTAGTTCATTCATACCACCACCAGACCACTTCACTTGCAACATTCATATCCCCTTCCTACAACCAAATTCCAATAGATGCATCTATTCCTTTAATTTCCCCAACTCCGTTTAATTCAACACAACCAAAAACATCCATGAAACTCAAATCCCTAGATCACACACACAAGATCAACAATAACATCCACTTACTTTTCCATGTAGTTCAACATAAGTCCAAAGTATATATCACAGTTCCTTCACACTTTTACCAAGATCATTCAATTCTTATCTTCATAACCATTTTATACAATCAACAATTGAAATGAATAACTTAACTAAACTACAGAGAATGTCAATTACCTCAGATCAACTTGTCTCAACCAAATTGAAACCAACCCTTTATTCCTTCTGATTCAGACAATCAATACCATATCATCTCCTCCCTAAACCATTTGTTTTATTCTCAAAACCCTAGTTCTTAAATTGGGGAAGAACATGAAACCCTAATTCTTCAATTCTTCTCTGTGAAACAAAATCAGATACTAAATCTTCTTATTTACGTTCAACACACAAAACCCATCTTCAATGGATCTTCTAGAGTATCAATTTCATCTTTGAATTAATCTTTAATCGAATCTCAACCCAGATTCAAAAACCCTAATTCTTAGTTCATCTTCAAAATGATTTCAACACTTAAATTAAACATCTACCCAGGCTTCATCATCCAACAGTAGTTCTATATATCATCTTCTTAATCTTTAGATCATCAAACCAATCTATAAACCTTAACTTCTCAATTGATTTCCTATTCTTCTATCTCTGAAACTTCTCAACAGAACTCTTGATTCGAATATCCCATTTCAATTCTATGAGTTACCCGTAAACTAATCTCAATCCTCTAGACTGAGTTCAAAAGAAAGAAGAAGAAGAAGAGAAACGGAGGAGCAGGAGAATAAAAACGAAGAAAGAAAAGATAAAAATGAATTCTTTGGTCCAGCTTTGGTGATAAGGCCAATGATAATTGATAAAGGGAATCACCCAAATGATATGGGGAGACCAAGTTGGTTAGAATGTTAAAAGAATAATTTGCCCTTGTCACTATCTGATAAATTCTTCTTCGTTCGGTGTCCGACTGACACGTTCGAGTATTCTATTCTGCATAACTTTTCGAGATCTATCGAGAGGTACCGGTTTCGTATCTAAACCGTTGTTAGATTAATTTATATTAATTAACATTCGTGTTAAACTAATCGAGTTATTATCGTCTAAATCGACACTTGACCGGTCTAATAACGTTGACGAGCTTGAGGGTCCTTACATACTTCTTCTGAGATAGCAGGATAGTATCTGAGTTCCATGTGCATTCAATACCCAGAAAAAAAATGCAAACTTCCTAAGTCTTTCATGGAGAACTCCTTGCTCAAAACAGAAGTAAAGGAAGTTAGTAGTTCAAAGGTAGAACATGTCAAGATTATATCATCTACATACAACAAAAAAAAAATCATTCTAGACCTAGACTTGTAGATAAACATAGAATTATCACACATGGATTTAACAAAGCCACGCTGAGTAAGAAAGCCACTAAATATCTCAAACCAAGCTCTAGGAGCTTGTTTTAGACCATATAAAGATTTTCTTAAGTGACAAACATAATCCGGGTGAACTAAATCTTCAAACCCTTTAGGATGCCTCATATATACATCCTCATTCAGGTTTCCATGCAAAAAAGCATTAGAAACATTCAGTTGGCGAATAGGCCAGTTTCTAGACAAAGCTAATGTAAGCACACATTTGATAGTGCAAGTCTTAACCACTGGGCTAAAAGTTTCAAAATAATCAACAACCTCCTGTCGAGTACAACCTTAAGAAACCAATCTGGACTTATACCTTTCCATTGTACCATCTGAGTTGTATTTAATCTTGTATACCCACTTGCTACCTTTCCACTGTAAGATTTATGAGCTTCCAACTCAAAACCAATTGGAAATGAGTGAAGAGGCCCATAATGTTATATGTGTATAGAGGATAGGTATTTTAGGCAATGTGGGACTATTTAATTCCCAACACTCCCCTTCACGGGTAAGGGCGATTTAAGCCTCTTAACACGTGGATCGTATACGAGGGAATTTATACCACTCACGTATGGCCTCGCTCTGATACCATGTAAGATAATTTGACAATAGTTATGAAGCAGTTTTGAGCAATCTGATGAAACAAGTTCATAGATTTTTTAAGCAATTGAATCTGAATAGTCCTTTCAAAGAGAGAGTAACCCTAGATAAAGAGATAGGGTGTTTCAGTAGAAAAGAGAGCTAAAGACACCTAATACAGCATACACCCAAAATAGACAGTAAAAGTAAAAACAGAAAATACATATATCTCACACTCAGATACACTAACAAGTTATTTTTTCTCTGCTTAATAATTACATTCCGGAAACAAACTCGACATGTCAGGGTAATATTAGAGTTGTCAATTCTCCGCAAGCATTTTTTTTTTTTTTTTTGAAATGTAGGATTTAGTCACACAGGCTAATATAAATCAAGTCACATGAAATTTGTTCTTTGTTTTGCATGTATTGGTTTGGTTTAGATGTAATTTTAATTTTCTTTCTTGAGGGATTTCTCATTTAGAGATTCCTCCTGCAATAACATATCTCTTATTAATTGTTTATCTAAGAGAAGAAAAAAATAAGAAAAAAAATAAGAAAAAAAATAAGAAAGGGAAGATTTTCCGTTGATTTAGATCAAGCATTAGAGAGAATAGGTTAAATGCATTAAAAAAAACAAAAACCATGCATTGGTAGAGACTAGATTTAAGCGAGGAGAACTAAGTCATGGTTTACAAGCACTACTACAATTTTACAAATTTTGCGACCATAATGATTAATCATTGCTAGATTGTAGAGAAATTTTCCTAACTACGCGCATAGTGATACTTGCTCAGTAAGATAGAAACGGTTCAAGTCATTGACGAGAAAAGGAGGTTTAGCATGTAAAATTATTTGGGTAAAGATACTATATTGGAACCTCTATATATTAATACTCTTAGACACTCACAGGTTACTAATATATGAAGGTTCACGAGTGTAATATTTTAAAAATAGGGATTACATTTTGTATCAATACGTAGAGGTTATTAATATATAGAGTATAATGAATGGATGTTCTACTGTATTACAAAAAAAATCGATCAAAAACTGTATTACTATTGCAGTGGATGGGAAAGATGAAGAGACACCAAGAGAACGAGATTTCATTCATTAGAAGTAGTCTATGTTACATGGATACAATCCTTTATATACAAGCCATAACTACTATATTGGGCCGCACATCCATAGGATAAAGCCCTACAACACTCCCCCTTATGTGGTTCAATAGAACTTCATATGCGGTGCTTCAGATGTAGTTCTCTTCTTGATGACTATTGTGTCTAAAAAAATTGCTCCATTAAAACTTTTCACATGTAGTACTTCACATGTTGTCTCGCATTTTACATGTAGTTCATCACATCAAAACGATCTTTAAAGATCGACGAGTCTAAGTTAATTTCCCTGTTAAAACTTTGTCAGGAAAACCCCTGAGGGACAAAACCTGAACTAAAGAAAAAGAGTACAATATTAATTAAACTTAGAATATAGTTGGATGCATATACGTTGCCTCATTAAAACCTTGACAAGGAAAACCCAGTGGGATAAAACATTGACGAAGGGAAAAGAGTACAACGTGATAGATGCAAGTAAAGGTAATCCGTCATAGATGATCACTTGGCTCCGTCTAAGTTGACTAGTTTCTTCACCTAAGGAAGAAAATCCTTGTAGGAAAGACAATAGTCTTAGCTAAGAAATTACATTCCCGGTGTTTGTTGTTGTCTCATTAAAAACCTTGACGGGTAATAAAACCCTGTGGGAAAAAAAGTAACCTCAGTGAAGGAAAATAGTTCAACACACCATTAGATGCTCCCCCTGATGTCAGACAATTTTCTTTAGTCTAATGTAGTCAAAAGGAGTTTATCACACTGTACCTTGGTGACTTAAAAGCTTATAAGACCATGTTGTTGATTCCGGAAGTTACGTTGCTTAACAGACTATCGCGTTTCATTTATTTGATTCAGATATTCTCAGTAATATTGTCACGATCTTTATGTCTTCAATGTTCAACATATTTGATGTTTTTAGTGTTGTCTCATTAAAAACCTTATTGAGTGAAAAACCATTTGGGGAAAATTATTCTCGACCGAAGGGAAAAAAAGTACAACACATCATCAATTTTGAAGTAAAATAGGTCGACATCATATCCTTGGATCCTCCCCCTGATGTTGGCATCTCCCACTGATTACTTTTAGAATTGTTCTAGACTGTTACTTTAGTCATGTACTTTTCGAAATTGAATATCGGTAATGACCTAGAAAATAGTCTACCGTATCTCCCCCTGATTACTTTCGTTTGAGAAGAGATTATTGTTCCTTCATAATCAAAATTTTTTGGATTGCACTTTCATTAGCATTCCTTTTTATATTTTTGCAGGGATAAAACAAATTTATGTCAATGGTTACTTTTAAGTACATGATTGCATTCACTATACCATTCCAATGATGTTGCGTTGGCGTTGAGATATATGTAGCTAATAAGTTCATTGAGGATGTAATATTTGGTCAAGTACATTATGCTAAGTATAATAATGCATCTATTATACTTAGATAAGGAAAGTTCATCTCCCAACCCAACTTCGTCATCTTCCTTTAGATGAATTGGTCATTCATGTACATTTGAAACTTGACTAATTATGGGAGTGCTAGCAGCATGCACGTCCTTGTTAAATTGCCTGACAATGAACCTATGCAAATTGGTGGAATAACATACCACAAGCTTGGTCTTCTAGTTTAGAACATAGATATGATCGAGATTTCCCAGGATTTTCATCTCAAATTCAGATTTTAAATAGTTTGTAAGATCTCTTAATCTATTAAGAGTACTTATAATGTCCATACCGTCGACATAGATGGATATAATTCTGAATCAAGAACTTATTTAATACGCATGGCATGAAACCTTACTTGTTTATCCTTTCCCAATCAAATATTCACTTTGACGGGTATACTACATCCGCCTGATTGTTTAAATCAATAAGTGAGTGTTTCAGTGTAACTGTAAACACACTCCGTGGTTTAGAGTCATTCGACTAGGGAAGCAAATGACCATCATCCACTTTTGCAAATATCTTTGAGTCTAAATCTCCAAATATATAACCACATCTATTATGTTTCAAGTTCTTTTGGAACTACCAAGCAAACTAATTAACATGAACATTATGATGTTCAAAAGAGTAAGCGATCCAGGGGTTTGTGAGAAACCTCGCGCCACAAGGTGATTCTTTATACTTTAAGACCTCATTATTCTCACTACACTTTGTGACAAATAACCACATATGTCCCACAGGCTTTACACTAGGTTGGTTAGCACTACCACACCAAATACCCGTATATTTCTCAAAGAACTAAGTTCTGCCTGGATTGTGTATGCCAAATATGTTATTTATTTGAAATTAATCAAAATAAAGAATGATTCGATCTCATTATGCTCTACCTATATAGAAACTATTTATGGATTATATCATCATTTTTCACGCATGATCATTCCATTGACTCATATGCATTCTCATAATCCATCAGAATTTCATTATTCTCTAGAATCATTTAAAACTTCGGAGCGTCCTCCAGTTTGATTCATGGAAATATTCAGAGACAATCTTATGAGATGATTTCTGATGATATAAATAAGTTATGCCTTACTCACCTACTTCCTTTCTAAGTGAGGATTGATCGAACAAAATGGTATCTACAACTTCCTTTATGGAGCCACGGCCTCAACCACACTTCCACTAAGTGTAGTTGCAACACCTTAGTCTATAGTGTATATCCTCTATTGAGGATTTGTAACTTTGCAAGTAGGTTTTCAGCTGGTATGTGTGATCTCATTGCTTTAGCAACATCAGCGTACATTCTCAAAATCAAATATTCTTTATCACTTCACATTTACAATTGTAGAGTATAAGAATCAATATGAGACACAGTGGGAACACACCACGATGATTCATGTCGTTCCCTTAGAAAATACTTTTTCTTATCTCCCCCTAACGATGGGAAGACTGTCTCATTAAAGCGATAATCCGCAAATCTAGCGGTAAGAGATCTCCTGCCAAAAGTTTTAAAATGCGGATAATTGTTGGGAACTCATTTCCAACATAACTAGTTTAACAGTTTTGAAGACCCATCATAGTACGATGTGGAGTCGTAATGGCACATATATAGTGCAACCAAAAATGCGTAAGAACACGAATGTCAGGATTAAATCCAGTTACCAACTGGTACACATGAAAGGTTGACTAATATTGGGTTCTAAAAACGAATTAAGTAAGATGCGTGTAACATTTCATATTCCCAAAGCAATAAAAGATAGGTTGGTACGCATAACCTATTCCTTAGGCACCATATGTAACCTTTGATGGTAGCCTCTGCGAGACCATTGGGTATAAGATGTTCTGCATTGATCCTATTAAACATGCAATATTCATCAAGTCCTTTTGATGTAAATTCTCTAGCATTAACAAGGGTGGTTAGCCTTTGCACTTTGCATTGTGTAATATATGTTAGGAGTTTTCAAACGCAAATTTCTTGAGAACTATAACTAGTCCAAAATTTCAAAACATTCACCAGATCCATCAGTCACTTTAATGGTCCGCATTTTGCATGAATATTTTTCTAAAGTTCACCTTGTTTTCTTTGTAATATGGAATTTTTACCATTTGCATCTTAGGATGGTCTCGATCCTGTTTTACAGAAGACTTTATAAAAATGAGTGATATGCTTTCTTACCTAAAAGCATAATGGGAAGGAGGGTTGTGCATCTAGTAATTTAAAAAACACTTATTGAGAGATATGTCGTCAGTTTTCATTCTGTCAATTTTTTTCCCATTTTCGTTCACTCAAATAAAGTGATATTTGTATGGTTCTTTCAAAACAATCATCATGTCACAACCAAAGTTTCTTTATGGTTATGCCCAAAGCCCGTATGAGTCAGTTTCCAACATTTCATCGTCGGAGTCAATATGATTCAATAATCCAAATATTATAGTGAATTACATTGCACTAGATTGACTCATTAGTTTCTCTAAAATATATTTCCTTCCAAATATATTAGAGACTATAAAAGATGCAATCAATTATATTCTCATCATTTTGATTTTCCACATTATATCCATTTTCACAGGTTACTTGGGAATTTAACAATAGGTGTGATTATCACTTGGTACATTTAGAGATTTTGCGATGCCTTTGTTCTATCTTGAAGAAAAAAAAAACAGTGAGGCGCTCGATAAGATAGTCAATTGGACAGGCAAAGTTCTTGTTGCCAGTAAAGTTGATGTGGAAATTGGTTGCTACTATGATACACATACACATTATATTGTATATACCAAAACCTATGACCAGGTGCATTTCCAACTCTTTTATTTATGATGAGAGCTAGAATTACATTTTAGTTGATCCCATGTTCAATTGATACCTATACTTTCGTGTCATTACTACTGGGAAAATAATAATAATAATAATGTTTTTTCTCATGATATATATGTCCCTTTTCACATGTTTTATATGAGTGTGTACGTCTAACCCTCATTACTTTGGGGTTCTTTCCATTTTCAATTTTGCTACATTTAGCTTAATTTGAGAAATTTCTTTATCTCAATAGGCCAAGAGAATCTCACTACACATGTCAACCACTTACTTTAGGTTGAGTATATTACTAGAGATAATTCTCTTGTTGTCATACTTCAACATATACCGGTTTTTAGTATTATGGATGAAGTAGAGAAATGAAAATTTTATGACTTATCATCTTTTGTGAGTTCTTCCACAAAAATTGGAATAGATATGATTTTATTGGAATGTATGTGTTTGAAACTATTGAAAGATTAATAGTCGAGCAAGTGGATACATTCCACGGAACATTCAAAAATTTTGGGAAAATATCAAGTATCCAATAAAGGTGCTCAAGTACTTCTAAGCCCCAAATGAATACATTGGAATTGAGTTGGTACAACCAATTAAACAAAATAAACCATTCAACTATATCCAATATCATATTCAAGAGAACAAATAGAATTAAGACCAAAATTCTTAATGATTGAGATCAATAAAAATAATTTAAATTGACCGTTTATATGATGTTGACTTATTTTAAAGACAAAAATAAACAAAACTAGGCATATTTTAAAAGCAAATAAATAAGACTAGCGAGTAAATAAACTTAGCATATAAAAACTCGCGTTATAATTACATATCTCGAAATTTGGTTCCCATCTTACATAGTCGAAACCAGAACAACGTTGATCACGTATGTCCCGGAACCAAATTCGGGATAGGCGGTTTGGACTAACTGGATCGCCAGCAAATGGGGACAGGACGGGATAGGCGGTTTGGACTAACTGGATCGGAATGGGACTGGCTCTGCTAGAATGGGACTGGCTCCGCTGGAATATTTATTATCTTCCTTTCAGAATATTCAACACGCCCGTTATAAGCCTTTCCAGACATGTCTTCGCTGATCATCAGATCTGGGCTAAAATTTATCGTAGCAGCCTTAATGGCTTCAAAATCGATTACATGGAGATTAGAATCTTCAGAACGGGAAATTGAATGATAACAGTTTTTTTTTTCGATCGACCAAAAGTAAATAGACCCCCAAAACATTTCTTCATTGAGATCAAATCCATAATGGTTGTCTAATTAATCTAGGGAATATTATCTATATACCCCTAGTATGAGACCCTTTGAAAAATACCCTTTTCAACTTAAATTATACCCCTAAGCTTAATACATTACTAAAATACCCTCATTTATATAGTGTATATACAAAACCACTAACCACTATTTAAAAAAAAAAAAAAAAAACTACATTTACTGTCCACCACCAACCACCACCACCGCCTCCCACCACCACCTATCACCATCTCCAACCACCACCACTGCCAACCACCACCACCGCCAATCACCAACCACTACCACCAATGACCACCACCACTGCCCACCAACACCGCCAACCACCACCACTGTCCACCAACACCGCCCCTGTCCACCACCACCACCACCACCAATCACGCCGTCGCCGCCGCCAATAACCACCACCGCCGTCAACTACCATCATCGCCTCCAACCACCACCACCGTCAACCACCACTACCATGTGGAGTCAACTTGCTGAAGTTGTGTCCATATGGGAGGCTAGCTCAAGTTGTCTCCAAAAGTGGAGGCAACTAGCTCAAGTTTTTTCTAATAAATAATGTCCATATCGGAGGCAACTAGTTCAAGTTGTTTCCAAAAGTGGAGGCAACTAGTTCAAGTTGTCACTAATAAATAGTGTACATGAATAAGTTGCAAAACAAAATGGAGGCAACTATCTCAAGTTGTCTCCGAATCTGAGACAACTAGCTCAAGTTTTCTTCAAATGTGAAGGCAACTAGCACAAAGTTGTCTTCAAAAAATGAAAGAAACTAGCCCAAGTTGTCTCCAAATATGGAGGAAACTAGGACAAGTCGTCTCCGAAAAGAAAAATTATACACAAATGAGTGAATCTAGCGCGAGTCGAACACACATCTCCTGACATAAGTTGTGCTACCATTGCACCACAGATTCGTCAATACAAAATAACGTATCAAAATCATATCCAAAAACAAACTCAAACAAACAAACAAAAAACCGAAATTCAATATGAAAACAACAGATACAAGTTGTCTCAAAAAAAAAACTAGCACAAGTTTCATAGTGGAAGCAACTTGGTCAGTTGTCTCCAATTTGAAGGAAACTAGCAGAAGTTATGTCTCAAAAAAGTGTACATGAACAAGATTCTCAAGAAAAAAGAATCGAGAAGATGTACAAATTTCACATTAAGACTATTAAGAGTGTAGATAAATGAAATTTAAAATCAAGAGTATTACAACACCTTATGAGGTGGTGTTTCTGGTTTGGACATGATGCGGAACCTTCACCTTTCTTATCAGTGGGTTTAAGGATCTGAAACAAACAACTTATTGATGATCATCATAGCACCAGCATTTTCCACAATAATTTGGGGCAGGGAATATGGTCACCAATTGTTGTTTTGTAAAGAACTCATACCCATGAATTCATACCCATCTTGCACAACCTGATTACCATACAATAACAACTAAGAGTACACAAGAGGAAATCTCTGTTAGCTAAGGTGATACAAGACTTAAGAACACCATCCAGTTGCAACTAATAATCATATGAAAATAGTCCCATACATACCTCGACGCCCACTGAAATGCGACTTATTTAGTTCCAGCAAAAGTAGGTGGTCAACAATCTTCTTTGTCAAAGCTTGGCTAGGAGCCTACACACTTTACAATAATTTCACAAAATCAGTACATAAGAGTTTGTTAGAACTGTAGACAGTACAGATCTCTAGAGATATTTTAAGAGAACAAAGTTGATATTTAATTTTTTAAATGAGGCAAAGTTGATAATGTGTAAGAGAACAACGAACACATCTGCTAACTATTTTTTGTTTCCAGTAAATCTATTAAAATGAGACAATTGCATGAGAATTCCAAGTGGAATGCAGGAATAAGTTTCTCAAAAAAAAAATATGGAAATAACTATCTCAAGTTGCCTCCTAATCTGGAATCAACTAGCTCAAGTTGCTTCCGAATCTGGAACAAACTAGCTCAAGTTGCCCCCAAAAATGAAAGCAACTTTCTCAGGTTATCCCCAAAATCTACTATTGAAATCCAGCGATTTTTCAACATGTAAAATCTTATATTACGACCATTTAATCTTTACTAACTGATGTAGTCAAAAAATCATATATTACGACTATTTATATCTGAATGCTATTCACCGTTTTCTCTGTTGATGATGACGACAACATCATCTCCCTCCCCATGAGCTTGCACTTTTCATAGTGTAATTACTGCGCATTTAATACAATATTGAATAATATATGAAGGCACATATTTGTTCAATGCTCACCTTGCAATATTAGAGCTTTCATCTCCAACGCCGCAACCACGTTCAGTACTCGACTTTCCATCAGCAGCTACTATGCCAGTAACATTTGACTTGTCAGCTCTTTTTGAACCTCTAGTGCAATTACTTACCATTTCGATTATACCAAGAATCCAATACCAAATTTTGCAATAAATTAAACACGAACATAACAGACATACATACATTTTTTTCCTTACCTGCTCATACTTGTTCTGCAACATTATGATCTGTTCACTAAAATCCAAACCAGTTTCCGGTTCCATTTTAAGAACCGTACCTGTAAAATGGATTGGGAACATTAATAGCCTCAATATGAAATTTGAATGCAATGATATCCAGGTCAATTTCCAACACATATAGAACCAAATAAATCACAAATATAGGTTAGATTATAAAACCTACAACAAAATCAAAATCAAAACATAACCTAAAAAAACAAGATTGATATGTGTTTCAGAGATGGATCAATAATCACGAGATTAACACAAGAAAAAGATGAATCAAATCATAAACAATGAAACAAAATGATAAATAGGAAACATAAATTACGTAAATACGATAATTTTTGAATCTTCAAACCGAAATTACTAGAAAATGGAGCCTAAAATCATATCTCTATCTAGATCTAGTGGAACTGAATTTGATATTGAAAATCAGTAATAAACCGAGAAGAAGAAGATGATGATGAACTGAAATGTTGTTGACGGTGGCGATTGAGATAGTGATGGCGGTATCGGAGATGTATTTATGTTTGTGGTAGCGGTTGCGGAGGAGGTGAATTGATGCTGGTGGTTGTGGTGATGGTGGGTGACAGTGGAGGAGAGAAAAGTTGAGAGAGAATTTTCCGATCCGAAATGAAAAAGAAATAGGATAATCGATTCTTTAAAACTTAACTTGCATACGATGGGCCTTTGTGGAATTATGGAAATAAATAATTTCCTTTTAAAAAATGAGGGATATATGTATAATGGGAAAGGGTATTTATGAAGATTTCCAAAAAGTAAGGGCTTTTATAACATTCCCACATTAATCTAATGCAAATAGACCCCATATTCTCTTTCCTTCTCCATGAACGCCTCCCACCGAACAGAAGAAATGGACAGAGATTTAATAGGACAAATTAGTACAGAGATTTAATAGGACACATCAAATCAAATTGGACAAATTAGTACACAGGTTTAATAAGACAAATCAAATCAAATTGAATCTATACGAACCCTTTATTTTCTTGATCCGACCACGATTTGAAATGTGATTTGAGAAGAAAAGCATATCAACAGAGATAGCTTCCTTTTTATGTACATCGATAGATAAAAAAATTTGAATAAGAACAGTATCGGCTAAGATGGATCATCCCAAATTAGTTTTTCATTATCCACAGATTGATGATAAATAAAATAAATAAATTCTCGTGTGATTGAGCATCGTGGTAATAACGTATTGAAGTGGATGGGAAAGATGAAGAGGCACCAAGAGAAAGAGATTCCATTCATTAGAGGTAGTCTATGTTACATGGATACAATCCTTTATATACAAGACATAACTACTATATTGGGCCGCACATCCATGGGATAAATCCCTACAACAATTACGTAAAACTAATGCCATTTACCTATAGTTTTGAAGGCTGCTCAACATTAATTGAGGGCTATTAATTTACCTTCCAAAATTGGGGCCTATAGTGATTAATTTGGGCCTATGAATTTTTTCATCCACCCCATAGAAAATGATAAGGGGTGTCTACGTTTGATGAAACTACCATTTTACCCTCTATCAAATATTAATACTACTAATTTGTCCTCATCAAATCCTAATCATAAAATTAAAAAATAAAATAAAAATCATAAAACTAAAATCATAAAATTTAAAAACTAAAATCAAAATCAAAATCAAAATCAAAATCAAAATCAAAATCAAAATCAAAATCAAAATCAAAATCGTAAAACTAAATTATAAAATTAAAAACTAAAATTAAAATCAAATTCATTTCCATCTCCACTTCAACTGATTTTTCTTCTTTTCTTCTCAACCCAATCCTATAAATTTTAGTAACATAAAATTTCTCAAAAATTAAAAAAATTGAAATCAAATTTTTCCTGGTTTATCAGAATCGGTTAACGTTAATGTATATGTGATCCGATTGCCAATAGAAACAGTTTATATTCATGCCCACAAAGACCGATTGTCCTTGATATGTTTTCTGGTTCAAGAAATTTCAACCAGAATCGGATTACATTAGCACTTACAAAAACCGATTGTTGATGTATAATGTTAGAATCAGATTTTATATGTGTGTCGAGTAAAACAATTGTTGTTATCAATTTTTCTATATCTTTTTTTGTTAGAATCGGATTACATGAGCATTCTTATAAACCGATTCTTGTTGTGCAATGTCAGGAATCGGTTTTTACATATGTATCGTGTAAACCGATTCTGGTTAACCCATTTTTTTTCCAGTTAATACTCGATCATAAAATGAGTATGAAATCATACTTGATTTCATTTCATTAACTCGGGAATAGAATGAATTTTAATTTTATTTTATGTTTAACAACACATAATCTACAGATAAATTTTATTTTTTTAACCACAATCGGTTTATGTTCATGTCCATATAAACTGATTCTGGATAATCGGTTGATTTTCATATCCATATAAACCAATTTTGGGTAGAAGAAAGTTTCAAAAAATCTCTGTATGTTTTTGGGGTTACAATCGGTTGATACAAATGACAACATAAACCGATTCTGAGTTGGTGTAGTTGCAGGAAAACCTACACTACACCCTTGATAAGAATTTACATTAATTAACACATATTTGAAGATTAAAAACAACACTTTCTTATTTGATTCTCAGAAATATTTACAATAAATGGAAGAAATCAAGAATACATCCGCTCTCTTGAATTTTCTCTCTCCTCAAAACTTTCTCAACACTCAAAAATACATCATCCTCTTTCTGAATCTACTGGGTCTCTTTATATAGGGTAGTTACATAGTGGATGACAGCTAAGTTGTCCTTTAATTTTGGATCTGACTTGCGATATTATCGCAGTAGTTATAATGTCAATTCTCGCAAGTGTTTTAACCATCGCATGACAATCATGCTCTTCTCGTGTTTCTTCATTCGTTAGCTATTACGTCACTCTTTAAATTATCTTGTAATACTCGCAAAGTGTTGTTGAAGAGCTCGCGGTGGTGTTCGCAGAAGTGTTGTCAATCTAGCAAGAGTAATATCATGGCGATATTCTGGTCCTAAATCTTGCCTCTTCTCATGTCTTTTCTTCTAAAGGAAAAGACCATGAGAAATCAAAACCTTTTAAAATGCCGCAGCTGTCCATTTTTCATGTTCTTTTGACACATATCTTTTCCTCCCCAGGTTTGTTACATGTATCTTTTTATCCATTCAACTTCTCACACGTCCCTTTCAACCGATGCATTCCAACCGTTCACGTCTCTTCCATGTATTAATTGCACTTGTCTTCTCGATATTTCTTACCTTCTATATATATCTTCACTCTTCTCTTTTCTTATTTTTACTTCTTTCTTCCTTCGTTCCGTAATCTTTCTGCACTTTTACAGTTCTTCCGTAAATTCCGGATCTGCTACTGTTACAATTGTTCTTTCAATCTTTTGTTTTTTCTATCTTCATTCCCATACGAAAAATGCCTGTAGCCGGTCATAAATATGTGATTGCCTTTGAAAAATTTCAGAAAGAGTTTCGAAACAGAGGTTTTACTCTATCTACCACTCACAATCAAAACCCTAAGACTGAGCTTTCTGTACCATTATTTTCTGATCTTCCATGTAATTGAGAGAAACTCATAGTCTCACTAGGTCAGCTTGAAGATGGTCTTCCTATTCCTCTCTATAACCCTGAACTTCCATTATTCTATGAAATACTTTCTCACGCGAAATTCTCGCGAGCGGTATATCAATTATGTGGGGATTGCATTCGTTTAATGCTTGAGTATGCTACTCGTGGTACCGGTAAGGAGTCTCGCTACCCTGATATTGCAAAGAATCCTCAATTCAAAGATGTTCCAATTATTCCTACGAAGTATACTGTAGAGAATTTCTTTGCAAATTATGACATAATTCCCATGAGGAGAGATATCACTTGTTGGGGTGTTCATCTACAAAAGAAAGATAATGTTTCTGAAGACAAAGTTCTTATGTTGGATATTGATTAGCACCCAGGTAACAATACATCCGCTCTCCATTCAAGTGATGATAAATGGTATATCTTTCCTTTATTGTTGGAAGGTTCATATATCTCTGGCTCTCATTTTTTACCTGCGAGTCTCGCAGAGTATCAACCATGGGTATTTTGCTAGCCTGAAAGGAATAAAGAGGTATATTCCCGAATTTTTACTTATATTACCGTTTCTATTTTCTTCATGCTTTTACACATACTCTTGCTGATTACTCCAACTCTTTCAGATTAAAAGATTGAAGGCTAAATACAAAAAGCTAGGGAAACCTTAAACTTTATTAGCTCTTAGATCATTCACATATGAGGTAAGAAATATTCCTTTATGATTTTTAACAATATATTGTTGCCTCTATTTCTTACCTTTATATGTGTTTGAAGGTTATTGAAGAAGTAGAGCCTGCGAAGATCGCGAAGACTAAGACGAAAGGAAAAGGTACTTCTTGCGATGATAAACCTGTTTCCCCTCGCAAAGGGAAATCATCTGCTCCTCGTAAAGAGAAATATGTTGTTCCTCGCAAAGAGAAGCCTACTGTCCCTTGCAGAGAGAAATCAGGTGCTCCTCTCTCAAAGAAAAGAAAAATCCAATTCCCTTCTTCTTCAACTCCTCAATCTAATGAGCAGAGTTCGAGTGATGATTCTGATAATGACAATGATGATGATGAGGATGAAGATAATAATGATGTCTCTTCCATGAAGGATTCCTTCCCTCCTGAGTCTTTAATGACTCAACTAACCAATATTTTTGGAGATGCTACACATGGTATCGCAAATGATTATGGGGATGAAGCTCTTAATGGGGTATCCCAGGCTCTCGCCAAGATATGCAATACTCCCATATTGGTTAATAATGATTCTCTCCCGGGAATCTCAAGATCAATAACCCCAGTCTCTTAAATTCACTTGGTATTCTGGTATGTTTTCACTTTTTTGCCACATTTATGTATTCATTTCCTCACCAAGTTTTAATCTATATCGTTCCCTCGCAGGTTGGAAGAGCTTCCTTTGATGTTGCCTCGGACTTGGATAGAAGACGCGTTATTCAGGAAAAGAAGGCTGTTAATTTTCGCGAGAAGAATGAGGAATTATCATCTGAATCTCCTGAGCTTCGCCAGAATAAGGAGAAATTGGAAGCTGAAGTTGCTGAACTTCGCAAGAAGAACAAGCAATTAGAAATCGATGCTTCGAGTGATAAACAAAAGATCTTTGATCTTGAAAAGGATAATCAACAACTCTATGGTATGATTTTTTCCCTTCTTCTTTTACTTCTTTTGCCCCATTGTAGCTTATTCAAGTAATCATTTTTGCAGATATTTATGACCTTACTGATGAGGCTACATTCCTCCGATCTTTTCCTGAACCTGTAGATGAGGATACCCTTCTTGTTCGCCTTAATAGTTCTTTAAGTAGTTTCTCAGATGATCAAATTAAATCTCTTTCCATAGATGAACTTAAATCCAAACTTCATCTCTTAAAAATTGAGCACAGATTCAATTTGGGTTTAACCAATAAGTTTAAGCGTCTTTATCTTGATTCAAAAGAAGAAACTAATAGATTAATAAGTAAGAATAGTGATCTTATTGACGAGAAAGATCTTATTTCTAAAAATGGTGCTCAAGCCCTAGCAGATTTCCATAAAATTCTTACTGATGTTCAAATTGAGAGGGATAGACTTATCTGCGAGAATAGGGATCTTCTTGCGAGGGAGAACCAAGTTCGTTCTTGTCTTCTCATTCACAATGATGAAGAATTTTCTTGGGCTGCAAAGATTCTTGACAATGCCAGAGCTAACTTAGGTGTAGATGTTAGTCTTCATGTTGAACAAGCGGCCTTAATTAAAGACACGATTTCTGAAAGAGAAGGTTGTTAATTGTTTTTCCTTTTTAATTTCTTGTCTTTTATAGTTTTTTTGCAAAATTTCCAACTTGTTATTATATACTCGTAGGAGCTGAGAAGAGATACTCTGAAAGAATTGGAGAACTTGAAGCTGATAAGAATCAACTCGCAAAGACTCTTGTTGCTCGCAATGAGAAATATTCAAAATTGAAGACCCAATTAAAGATTTCTTCTACCAATTTTAGTAATCTCCTTGTTGGTGTTCGCAATGATTCTGCCAATAAGGTCTGCGATGATCACAACATTCCTCACTCTTCGTATCATTTCCTCGCGGAAGAAGTTCCAGAGAATACTCCAAATCTTGTTATCTCTAACAGCGAAGATGAAAAATCTGGCGGAGATGAAGGATACAGCGAAGATGATGGTGAAGACAAAGAAGAAGAAAAATCTGGCGAGGATGATGATGATGTATCTAACTAGTTTTGTTTCCTCTTTTTAATCTCCTTGTAATATTTGTACATTTATCTCCTTCTTCTTGTGATATTACTGCAAGGTTCCTTGATGTATAAACTTCTTTTGCTTCTATCTGTATAAATAATTATTTTTTGCAATATGGTTAATCAACATGATTATTAATTTTTATCCATCTGCGTAAATCTTTCATATAAAGATGAATAATAATCTTATCATTCCGTTCATTCTCATACTTGCCTCTGTTATTCATCTGCAATATGAAAGATTGAGCAAATTAACGTTGAATAAAATCTATTTGTAAATTTTGTCTCAACTTCTGCGTAAATATCGCAGGTCATGTCTATATAATTTTATGATCTCTTGTGGTCTTATTTTTCCTTCCTAGTTAAAGGTCTTATTTAGCCACTTTTTTTTTTTCTGCGACAAAATCGCAGGACGTCTTTACACTTATATGTATTGACCCATTGATCTTGCCTTATCCGCATTTTGTCAATTTTTCGGTGACAATATGACAAGTCTAATCTCCCATGCGAGAACAAATCCTTATGACATTGCTGTCTTGCGATGAAATCACAGGATGACTTTACACTTTCATGTAAAAACCCATTGATATCATCTTAACTTTTTCTCATGGCTTGTTGCATCTGTATAATATTTGTCACGCGACAATATGACATGCCTAAATGTTCTTGCGATCATAAATCCCCATGACATTGCCGTCTTTAGACACTTATCATCTCCCTAATAGAGGGTGCCGCCCTTATCTTCCCCCTGGTTTCCCTTTCAAGGAGGGAATATCGTCCATACAAGACTAGCTCCTCCCATCCGGTCTTAACAAAAACCAGCTGTTTTCGCAGCCTCTTGTCCTTTATGCCTTATATGGCTTATAGTTACAATAATGCACCCTAAGTGAGGTTTTCTTCGAGACGAGTGCATCATAGCCAAGACTTGCCAAGAATGTCCAGGGTAGTTTCGTACGCCCCGGGCACTCTTGGCTCAACCGTGTACCTTAGCGCCTTGGTCATACTCTGCACTCCTTAGAAGAAACCCCCGGTCATCCAACTAGGGTATAACCTTATACAGTTGGAAATCCAAGGTACCTCCCTCGGATAGGTTTTCTTTAACCCAAACATCTCCATGACTCAGGTTCCAGCAGCGGTATAACCTTATCCATGAGCCATGCAAAGAGATACCCCCTTATATGACGTACTTTAGGTCTTACATTTGCCTCTTACGAAATTTTATTCGTGAACTAGGGTGTACGCCATAAAGGTTCGTCCCGTTCTTATATTTCTCTTGTGAGTATTGCAACTCTGATGAAATTTCTTTTCTTTGATCTTCTCTTTATTTGCATTTCAACTCTTGTATAATTTTTCAACTTCATCTTTTTCGTTCAAACAAAATGTTCTTTTGAGACATTTTCTTCAACAAATCATTCATAAATTTCTTAAATTTCATCATTTTACCTTTTTAGTTACTACTTTCTGCCTCTGCCCTTTTGTTGCGTTTTGTTATTTTCTCTCCATCTGTGAGACGCTCGCCATCTATTGTTTGCAGTTCATGTTGATTTTGCAATGTTCCTTCCTCTCGCCGCTCTATTGTATCAACCATCAACTTATCACCTCTTTGTTTTTTCTTGATGTTTCGTTTCCAATTTCTACTCTTTGCTGCCCTTTCCTCGCAAGATTCCATATCAATTTCATAGCATTTCTTCCCATCAACCCAGTCTCCCTTTATTATTCCAACACCATTAGGATGAGGAAATTTAATACATTGGTGGAAAGTTGACGCCAAACCTAATATCCCATGTAGCCAAGGTCGGACATCAGGGAATTATAAGGTGATTCAATATCCACAACACAGAACATGATCTTAGAAGATAGCCCATTTAATGGAATTCGCATTGTAATTTCCCCTTTGGGCTTGTTGGAAGTACCGTTAAAACCATAGATCTTATATGTTGATGGTATCAAATCCTCGTCTCTCCCTCCCATGGTCTTGTAGGAATGATAAAACAAGATATCCACTGAACTTCCAGTGTTAATTAGAACCCTGTTAATTTCCCAAGAATCTTCAACTCCATCATCCTCATTTTCTTCATCTTCTTCTTCTATTTGTTTTGGATTTATTTCTAATCTTACCACCAGTGGGTTGTCATGCATCTCGCCAGGCTCTGGTACCTCTTGTGAAGTGAAAGAAATAGTTTTCTTTTGCCATTCCTCTAATGGCGAGACTCTCGCAATATTCATTATCTCTCTTCCATCCGTGTCTCTCGTGAAGACTCTGATTAGAACATTTTTGTGGAAATCCTCAATAGTCTTGAATGAATGTATGATGGAATTACAAAACAAATTCTTCACCTTGGATCCAACCTCTATCATAAATATTTTTGCTCCTTTTACAGTATTCACTCTGCGAATATATGGTGCCGGTGGTAACTGCTGAGATTGCGGATGTCCTATTAGAAAATGATTTAACTTTCCCTGATCAATCACATCCTCAAAATTATTCTTTTTACATTCCTGCAATCGTTTACTGAGTGACCATGAAAATGATGGTAAGGACAAAATTCTTGATTTCGATTATTCGGATGTGGCTCTTTTCCCATATTCCAGGGTGATGGTATATTTTCCATCAAAATGATAGCCTCCCAAATTTTTTCTATACTAGCATTTAGAGGGGGCATCTTAATTTCTTCCCATATTATCTTCTGACTCCCTTGCCCTCTAAAATTATTTTTCCTCAGACCACCATAAGTCTCTTGCGGCTGATCAAGTCTTTGAATTTTATTATTTCCACCGCGATTATAATAATTCCTTTCCCTTTCATACTCCTCTTGATCTCGACTTCCCATGGCTACTAACTTCTGCTGGTTTTCAATCACCACTTTCTCTTGTTGTAACTGCGAGGTTCTCGCCACATTATTAATCATTTTAGGAATTAAACTTTCGTTTGCCGCTATTGAGATGGTGTTTGCGACTGGATATGATTCCATCTCATTTTGTTTCCCCTCCAAAGCAATGTATTCTTCTTGTAGTTCTCGCAACTCAGTCATTGTGATGGTATTTTGACTCTGAAAATTTGAACATATAGTAAATTGGTTGCGAACATATCATTAATGAAAGATAAAATGAGGTATCTCTCATCCACTCTACCAGCCATTTCATTGCACATTTTTTTCCACCTTAATGTTAAGTGTTTCAGACTCTCGCCAACCCTTTGTTTTAACCCAAACACATCTTCAATTACTGGATGCGCATAATTGTTACTTATATATGACCCCAAAAATGTGGTTTGTAGATGAGTGAAATAAGTTATAGTATTCTTGGGTAAACCCTCAAACCATTTTAGCGCCTCGCCAGTTAAGCTTGATGCGAAATATTTGCACAACACAACATCATGATTTTTCCACTTTAGCATTCATCTCACATAAGCTTTGATGTGTTGAATGGCACATGTAGATCCATCAAAAATACTAGTTAATGATGGCAAGTTGCATTTTGGGGGTATTCCTCATAATTGTACTGCTTGAGTGAATGGAGCTTTTACAGCTTCTTCAATCGCCTCATCAAGTTGTCTTCTGCCTCCTTCTCTTATATCATTTAACATTCCCCTCATTTATGCTAATTCTCTTAAAACATGTTCATTCCCAACTGAATTTTGCTTCATTGGTCTTTTCAGTGTAGATTCTCTTCTCCTTCGTTCTTGCCTATCTTGTGTTGCGATATTTTGATTTCCATCTCCATTATTTTCTACTTGTCTTTCTCCGCTATCTTCTCTTACATTTCTTTCGCGAATACGCACACCGTTATATCTCTCATTTTCTCTTCTGCGATTTTCTTCTGCTCTCATTTGCACCCTATCGTATTCTTCGTTAATATTACCATTATTGCGGTTCTGTTCACGTCTTCTTTCTCGATTGTCATGATTATTCTGGAGAATTTCCTCTTGGAATTCTTTCTCTTCTACCTCTACTCTAAATCTTTCCCTTTCGCAAGCTAACCGTGCTTGTTCATCATAATGTCTCTCGATTTATCTTTCAATTATCTGATGATTTCTTAGAGTTTCTCTTCCATGCAATATCCTCCTTCCTTCCTCTTGATCTTCTTCACCATATTGGTTATTTCTTGCATGACGTTATTCATTTTCCTTCCTTCTGTTGTTTGGTTGAATTTCACCTTGTGGTATGTAACGATCTTCCCTTATTTCTCTCCTTTCGCGACGTCCTCCATTTGAATCATGATTTTTTTCTTCAATGTTTGTTATATGTGATATTCTTCTTATCTCACTTCTAATTGTTCTCGTACTTGATCTCGTTGTGCTTCTTGATCTTCTATTTTGTAACCTCATGTTTTCCATTCTCAATTCATGGTTTTTCCTTGCCAAATTTTCACGTTCTTCTGCCTCTAATCTCCTTTCTTCTTGTATTCTTTGTCTTAAAACCTCTACTGTTTCATTTTCATCATCTCCATGTATTAAACCTCCATTTACTTCTTGATTTCTTCCCTCTCGTCTTTCATCTCTTAATTGTCGATTTTCTGGTTCTTTTATTGAATCTGATCTCCAAGTATGCACGCTTACTCTATCATAATCCACAACTCTATCTTGCATTGGTGTTTACTGATTTGGCTATCGAACCTGATTTTATCCATCATCCCTTGTTCTATTTCTTCTTGTTCTTACCCTTGAAGATTCCCCTATTTCATCTGTCTCTCCACCTGCAAGTCTTTTACTCCTCCTTACGGTTGTTGGTGGTTCTGATGTATTTCTTCTTCTTCTAACCATTAATCTCAGTAAACTATTGGATATTGCGTAAGATCTTTCACTAATTGTTCCAAATTCCTTCCAATCACAATGTTAATTTTTATCTTTTTCTTCAAATAATCATCAATTCATCCCTGTTTCGGGCGCCAAAATGTAGTTGCAGGAAAACCTACACTACACCCTTGATAAGAATTTACATTAATTAACACATATTTGAAGATTAAAAACAACACTTTCTTATTTGATTCCCAGAAATGTTTACAAGAAATGGAAGAAATCAAGAATACATCCGCTCTCTTGAATTTTCTCTCTCCTCAAAACTTTCTCAACACTCAAAAATACATCATCCTCTTTCTGAATCTACTAGGTCTCTTTATATAGGGTAGTTACATAGTGGATGACAATTAAGCTGTCCTTTAATTTCGGATCTGACTTGCAATATTATCGCAGTAGTTATAATGTCATTTCTCGCAAGCGTTTTAACCATCGCAGGACAATCATGCTCTTCTCGTGTTTCCTCATTCGTCAGCTATTATGTCATTCTTTAAATTATCTTGTGATACTCGCAAAGTGTTGTTGAAGAGCTCGCGGTGGTGTTCCCAGAAGTGTTGTTAATCTCGCAAGAGTAATATCATGGCGATATTCTGGTCCTATAGTTGGTGTTCTTCAAAAAAAAATTAAAATTTAATTTTTTTCATATTCAAATGATTTAGTAACACAAGTTAATTTCACATCTAACACGAAATTTTATCAATAATCATCCAAATTAACACTAATTAATTAGGGGTAAATTTGCCATTAAAAAAATAATTGGTTAAGGGGTTATCCATTTTACTTCAAAATGTCTCTTTTTTGTCACGTAGTGATAGGCCCAAATTAATTCCTATAGGCCCCAATTTAAGAAGGTTAATTTATTCCCATCCATGAGTACGACGAGGTGTCTTAAATCCTACTACTAAACCTAAATAAAAGAATCCTATTATTGGGGCTCTAGAGGGGAGAGGTTTTGGGGGCTAAAATGCTATGTGTAGCCAAAAAATGGATAGGGGGACTCAAGGGTATATAAAAAAGTCAAAAATACCCTTGCCTAAATTTCACTATTCATTAAAAAAAAAACCCTAAATCTATAATCTTCTCCTTCTCCTCTTATTTACAAATCATGATGAAGATCATTAAAAAAAAAAAAAAAAACTAAATTTATTATCTTCTCCCCATCCTTCTCTTCTCATTCATAAATTGTGATAAAGATGATGATCATGGTTCCATCATGATGAGAATGATGATCATAAAGAAAACCCAAAATTATCATCTTCCCTTTTCTCCTTTTCATTCATAGACCATAATAAAGATGGTGATCATCATAAAAAGAAAAAACTAAGAAAACCCACCATTTATTTTTACTTTTAAATGGTTAAAAAATATGATTCTATGAATTTCGGGTTAAAAATAAAAAGTTTCTGAATGTGTTTACGGCTGGGAGTTCTTAGATTCCCATCCGAAAGTATATGTTTCGGCTTGGTTTTCCAATGGAAATTAGTTTTCTGATTATTTTTTTTTTGCAGAAACAACTACGGTTGGGAAAGCCCAGCCGAAACTGTTGTTACGGCTAGGAAAACCCAGCCGAAACTGGTTCTAAAAACAAAAAAAATGATTTCGGCTAGGAGTTCTTTATTTCCCCGCCGTAAATAAAAAATACGTCTTGGAACACTATCATTTCCCAACCGTTTTTGCGTTTTACGGTTGGGTCGACAAATTATCTCAGCCGAATAAGTGTCGGTTGCGGCTGGGATTTGATGTTTTCCCATCCGAAACTGCAAAAAACCCAGATTTTTAATTGATGTTTTCCGATATGAATCAACAAAATCCTCTACATATAAGGTTATCCTAGATAATTCAAGGATATGCTTTACCATATTAGATGGTTGATTTTCAAAAATGTAAAAAAAAACATCCTCGGACTTCTAATCAAAAAAAATAAAAAATTTGATGAAAAAAAGTTTTTGATTTTCATAAAATTAGTGCAATGATTAATCCTAATTCATACACTAATCATAATTAAATTGCTTAATCACCCTAATTAGTACTAATTCAATCAAGGGTATATTAGATATTAGAAAATAATAGAATAAGGGGTTATTGGATTTGTTATTTCATGACCCTAGAAAAGCCCCCAAAACCTCTCCCCCTCAAGCCCCAATAATATGATTCAAATAAAAACTACCCACAGTCATGTTTTTTGAGAATTAAAACTAACATAAGCGGTGGTTTATTTTTGCTTGCCAATCATAGAAGTTGATAATTTGGAAATTAGAAAAAGATAAATTAAACTTGGGAGTTGGGACTATTCCGTAATCTGATAGCTTTTAACTTCACAAACCTACCGATCCTACGGCTATTCCATTATCGGTAGCATTTTGAACTTTACAAATCTCCTGATTCTATGGCTATTGCAAAAAACTTGTTGGACTACAGTACTTCAATAATCGGAACTGGTTTGGAACTTCACAATCTTACCGACTATGCATGGGTGATAAGAAGTTTTGAATACGGGAAAAACTCTATAAATTAATGCTTTCGGGACTATCAAAATTTATTAATTAAGAGAGATATTAATTAACCGATAATATCTAGTTTATATACAAACAAGATACCATATCATATCTTTTATATTTCCTATATAATTAAATACAATATCAATATCAAGTCATTTTTTTTATAAACAAAATATCAAATCATATTTTCTAAATATTTTTTTATCAATAAAAAAAATTCATATAGAAATACAATATGAAATCAGAATACTGAAATCATACTACTAACACAAACAAATCATACACACAAATATGACTTCTCATCTTAAAGGTGTTAAAAAAATCAACAATGACCGATGAAATATAAAATTAAAGAAGGATAATCCAACAACATCAAAATTCTTACAATTATAAGAAAAATTAAAGATGAAATTCAATGTGATATTGATTTTAGCAAAAAATAGAAGACAATTAAATCATTTTCAAAAAGTCTTCCTAAATCATTAATGTATTGAATATATATATATATATATATATATGCTTATACAACAGGAGGGTTCGGTGTGTCACCCAGCGGCCAGGATATATAGGGAATTCTAACTACCGGTTGTCATCTTCCCTCCCATCCTAGAATAACGTACTTGATTTGGTTAGTCAATGGATGACCGTTCCTCGTGTCCCACGTTTTGTGTAACGGCAGAGGTGTGTGTGGATGATTTTGCATTTCCATTCTCTCTTCATGTTCTGATTCATAGAAATCTCATCATGTTTCCAAGTAATCTTTTCCTCTAACTTCCCTATTGTATCATAAACCATATGATGCCTTTCTAATCTTTCCTCAATAACAGAGGGTATTCCCGATTCATATTGAATTTTTCCTACTGCAGAGAAAAAAACGCTCATACTAATTTGATTCTCTCTATAAAATGGCTAACCCAATCGATATCAACATCAGTTCCAATCGAACATGTAAGTATTTTTCCCATAACTTCCAATTTCATACAAAATTGCTTAAACTTACGTTTTCAAATCTTATGAGAATTTTGTGTTGTGGTTTTTGGTTTCCCATTCCTAATGTACTTGCTCAATCCTAGGTTTGGGTTAAGTTACTGACGAATTTTCTTTTCTAAATTTCAGTTGCAGCCCAAAGAACAGGAGAAATGGCATCTCAAATCAAATATCAAATGACAGTAGGTACCATCCTCATTTAACCAGGACAAGTTGAAGAGTGTACGATCCCTTGACTATGAATTATCATATTCATAGTCTGAATCTTAATCTGAAGCTTCCCTTGATATTAATACCCTAAAAATAAACTGAACATGAACAAAGATAAATGTCATTGCAAAGAAATTTATATAAGAAGCCAATTCTCAAGCGATCGTTCCTCTCTGTGCAAATTTTCGAGCTCCATGTACTCTTCCCTTTAAATTTATCTGCTTTTGGAATTGTTATGCAAATTTTCGAGCTACATGTACTCTTCCCTTCCATGCTTTTGGAATTGTGTTCATGATTGCTTTATGTTGTTGTTTTTAATTCTTTATTTTTAAGGTTAATTGATACATTTCGCATAATATTTCGGACACCAACAATCGAAGCAGTAAGAATCATTAAAGGTATGGTTTATTACTAGCAATTTTTAGTGAAAAACAATGTACATAAATCATGTTTTTGCAATTTTAATTAAAATTTAATAGCAATACAATTACAAAAGACTACAACAAAATAATCCTTTTGTTTACTACTGCAGGAGTTAGATGAATGAAGTGGAAGGTCAGGCAAGTTTAAAGTATATCGATCGCAAAACTTGATTGCAAGAAAAGGATTGATTCAGGAGATTATCCAAGTCAAATAACTCATTTACTTATACAAGGTAAGACCTTTATTATTTTTACTATCTAGGGTTTCCTGTCTTTGCCTAATTTATTAAATGAATGCCTATATTTTATCAAGATGTTTTTGAGGAGAACTACAAAGTATAACCAACCCAGACAATCTTCATCCCCAAAGACATTTGTGAGGGTTATCCGAATTTGAACTTTGTTGTGCATATTTCTAGCACAGGTGAGAATAGTTGTATATTGTGAAAAAAATGTTTTCCTTCAAATCTTTCTTTGAGTCAAAATCCATCTGAGTTTATTTTCTATAAAAACTGTTGGATATATATAAAGATCCCTTGTTTGTTGGTAACATGTCTGTTTTGTTTTCAAAGTATGAGAGGCTTATGGATGTGAAAGAGGAATTCTTGAATATAAGCACTTCAGAAATGTTGGAGGGGAACTTATTATAGGCAAACATCCGCGTCATAATTGGGTCTGTTGCTTAATTGGCTTACTTCTAAACATGTGACTGCTGTAATACTGGAGAATATGACGTTGCCCGTAAAATTCATGAACCAACATCAGAACAAGAAGAATCTCACTTTTGGTCTGATAGCAGGTAAGCCTAAATTTTCATTTACTAATTTCCTGGAACGTATTAGGTATGAAGATCTTAATTCCTGTTGCGGCGCTAACTCTTAAAAAATTGATGCTTATGTTTTGTATGTGTGAAGATATGTAAAAATAGTTACAGACAATTCATACCTACTAACGAAATAAAGGTCATGCCATCACTCTAATATTTCATTTTTGCTCTTTTTTTACTTCTGGAACAAGGTATCTACTGTATTTCATGTGAAAATTAGCTTAGTTGCATAAGGATGTCGATCCACTAGACAAGCATTTCATATGCAGTTGGTAAGAGAACGAGGAATATATGGTCCAAACGGTTTTTTCCATGTTTTTTTTTCCTTAATTTTCTACTTTAAAAGGTTCAAAATGTTTACATATTTTAAGCATGCCACTGTGGATTATCCAAAATTGTTCTTTTTCCTTTTCTATGTTTATTTTAGACTACAGTAATGAGGTTAGCAGGGAGCAAACTTGGGAATATTAGAATCTTAGATGGAAGGTGGGTCAGGCTATATGTCAAAAAATATGATTATATTTCCTACCTCAGAAATGTACTTGAAGAAGTTACATGGAAACTAACCCTGTGGACTGGGAATGGGGATGTGCTATTGTTCTAGATAACTTGATAACACAAAAACGGAGGGTTTGGGTTGGATTTGGTAAAGCAAAGAAAATTAACTAAGGAACGGAAATATAAAACATACAGTTTAGAACATTTCTCATATGAAGTAGCATGGCGTTTCGCTTTTTCATCTCCTTCATATATCCATTTCATGTTCTTTGTTTACCATCCAGTATTCATGTACATATTTATTTTAAATTTTACTAGAACAAACATCTGCGATGTAGGTTTATACTTGGTTTAGGAGTTGGATATCCCACCACGTCAACAACTTTTGTTTCTTTGGACAGTGAAGTCCGGAAACATAGATGGTAAATGGGTTTAGATCTTTTAGTACAACGTCAGATGGTTTCACTAAATGGGTTGATAAGGATGAATTCTTTTTATTGTTCGAATATAGTGCGTTTGAATGTTAGCATCCACAAAGATGTAACTCACCATATAAAACATTCCAAGTTAACATACATCAATACATGTAGTTAGAATATTGATTATTTATTTCAGACACCTAGCTCTTCAGTGGATCAATTTCAAATATCCAACCTTCGTTGTCAATTTAAGTTCAATCTTTTTATGCAGGTCCGCTAATGTGTAACGTCGTCGCCACCAACGTGCTAATTGAAAGTGGATGACACTATCTTGCCTTCCCTAGGTGTAGCAAGAAAATTCTTGGTGAGGATGGTGACCTTTGGTGCATTAAATATGAAGGCAAAGTTGATCAAGAACATTAGGCAAAGTTCATCGCTAGGCAATCACCCAAAATTGTGGTTTCAATTATCCGAGATCAAATAAAAAAATTCATCCCTTAACTAATGAAATAGGCGATGGTTCTTTGAAATGGAGGACCACACTAGCACCACAGTCTTTGTGGTTATGGGTAGTGAGGTTTAAAATTTGGTCCATCAAACGGCAAGCAGTGGTTATCTAGCTAGATTCATGTTCACCATTTTGCATGTATTATGTGGTAGTTTTATTTGCAGAATTGCAGTTCATATATCAGACTAACCTTACAATCTTTACATCAACATAGGAAAATGCAAAAGCGGCGATGATTTTTGGCTTCTCACAAGTTCTGTATCAAGCTGCGGATTTCCAGATTACTCTTAATTCATTCAACCTGAAGCAGGAAGTCACAACATGTTTCACCGTCCCCCGCATCAACCCCATACTATGCCCGTGCATTGAGGATTGAGCAAAGGTATTTTTGCCAGAGAGAAACACAAATGGAACAAGAAGAAAGAGAAGGTGCATAGAGTTTTGCATTAGTTTCAAAAATGGATACATAACACTTTGCCGGAAAAAGATTCTGAACTCTTGAAAATTTTGATGTATGTCATGGGTAAAAAAATGTTTTCCTTTGAAGCCTCCAAGCGTGTATTAATTAACATTTTATTGTATGTCACCGATTAAAATCAATCCTAACCATTGGTTAAGAATGACATAGACAATATAAGCAAAAAGCGGAATTTTTTTCACCTATTTGGACATAAACAAAAGATAAAGTAAAAAGTAAAAACTCTTACGAACTGTCCAACTCCCCAGCTTAAGATGGTGTGAAATAGCATGTGCCGTTATGGCACGGATCATTCCCTAGTATATATATATAATGCATTATTAATTTATACTTCATATGTGGTCTACATAGGTAATCAAAAAAATATTATCTTATAATTTTAGAGAATTATTAATTTGGCACGTTGTCCTCGATTTAGGACCGGCCAAAAATATTATTTAAAAGAATTTATTAAATAATCGAGTATAAATTAAAAGAGTTTCGAATGTACTGTTTCAAAGCGCCCCTCTTATAATTATGTTAACTTGGCTCACCGTCGCAGTTGTAGGTCTGGTTGGTCTTATTTTGGGTCACCATCCACAATTGGTGAAATTTATTCAAAACATCGGGGGGTTATATTGGCTTGCGAGCGTGTCCAAAAGCTAAATATGTGGAACCTACGAAAAGGAGAGAGTTTGTGAATCGAAATCATGACACCTTTGGATATGTGGAAGCAAATCAAAGTGGAATACAACACCACCTCATCATACATAGTTGTCAAAACTTCACAGCCTAATAATCAAGGCTGCTAATGGGTACCAATTTGCTTGGGTATCAACCCCAGGCAAATGTTGTTTTATCTTATTGGTATTTTGGTACACCCCAATCAAACCGGTGCCCCCGATTAGCAACCTTGCTAATAATAATTTCCTGTGAAATGACAAATTAAAACCTTTCAAATGAAGAAAAAAAAAATATTATAGCGAGCTGTTCCCCATTTCTTCCATCTGAAAATGGTGTCTTAACGACTCATATTGAGGCCGGGAAATGAGCGGGGATAAAAAGAATTTTCACATGTTAAATGGAGTTTACTAAACGAAGGCAGATAATGAGTGTATAGCTTCTCTAAGATATCAAATACATAACAATTTGTAAATACCCTGGTTACACTTTCTTGTTGTTTCGATCCAAATAATCATTTACCTCGCATCTTGTTAGTAAGAGCTTCTGACGGTAAATCGATAATGTGCCTATTGGATTTTCAAATATATCAATGATGGTTGGTGACTTGGTGCCCACCTAGCTACAATGATTTTGGGCTATGCAAAGACTTATGTGAGAGATGATCTATGGACTGCGGCTCAAAGAGATGCTCATAGTCCCTTTTTTTTTTTGATGCTCATAGTTAGGGCTGTCAATGGATGCTAACGTAACAAATAAAGGTTGTGACGCTGCAGTTGCCATTAAAAGTTAGCGGATATCCGTTATCCGTTAATTTCCGGCGGAAATAGGAAATTCAAAAACGTTATCGTTACGTTGGACTTACCGGATAACGGATATTTTTCCGTTACCATCCGGTATGTCACAGGACAAACACAAAACAGGCTAAAAACACAGAACAAATACACAGAACAACTTTTAAATCCAACAAAACATGTTCTAAATCCATGCCACACCAAAAACAGACATACAGATGTTCATTCCACACAAGAAAACAAGTTCATAATCTTCAGATGTTCTAGCAAAAGAAAAAACCATGTTTTTTGCAACAAAAAAAAAAAAAGACATCTCCATCTCCATTTGCTGCAACAACTGCAAATGCATTCCCCCTCCATCTCCAAATTCTCCACTGCCAAGTGCCAACTGCATCTGCAAATGCATTCCATTCCACCTTACTCATTCATAAACTCATTTCAATCTTCTTATCCATTACCATACACACCTTGCAATACAATAGTCTTCATAACATCACCAGCATAAACTCAACAATCTTCATTCATCACCATTTCTACAATGACTAGCATCATCATCTCAATTCACAACCAATTCTGTTCACAACACTCAACAATAAACTGAAAGCTATACTAAATTACTTAGAGAAACAATTACCTTTAATAGTTCCATTCCAGCAAAATTGAGATCAACTCATCTTCTTGTTTTGAATCGATTCTTCAATTCTTCTTGAAACTACAACAACCCACCCTTTAGATTTCTTCTTAATCTTTAATACATCTTCTTTATCTGTTGATTGAAACTCAAGAACCCTAATTTCACGATTTGGGGAAGAACAGGACAAACCCTAATTCACCAATCCTTCACTGAAATTGTAATTCGACTATTTATTCCTCTTTACGATAAACCCATTTCAAATCTCCCTTTCAACCTTTAGTTTCAACTCCAAGTTCTTCTTTAAATTTCTTCAAGTAACCCTAACCTTCGGATTAATCAATAAATCGCCATCTCTCCTCCTTCTCACGATCAATCAACAAGAACACCACCAACAACACTTAACTCTTGATCATTTTCTTTTTATCTTAATATAAGAACCAAAAGACTTTTGTACTATGAGCATCTCTTTCCTCCGTACACCATTAGTCTCATAAGTCTTTGCATAGCCCAGAGCCATTGCAGTGAGGCATCATCAACCATCATTGATATTTTTGAAAATCCGTTGGGCACGTTATTGAAATACTGTCCGAAG
This sequence comes from Papaver bracteatum, assembly GCA_023529315.1. Classification (NCBI taxonomy): domain Eukaryota; kingdom Viridiplantae; phylum Streptophyta; class Magnoliopsida; order Ranunculales; family Papaveraceae; genus Papaver; species Papaver bracteatum. The sequence goes on from JAJJWX010000213.1 coordinate 509,731, forward strand.
CTCTTAAAGATACTAACAAGATGTGAGGCACATGTTGAAAGTGTCATCATTTGGATTGTCAAAATGTCTCTGCTGTTGGGTAAGAACAACCAGACTTACAACGGTGAGCCAAGTTAACAAAATCATGAGTGGGTGCAAAACTACCGGAAGTGCTACACTTCCCCCTTTCCCCATTAGGTGTTATCATTCTTAACCCATGATCCCTGGATTGAGATTAACAGGGGGTCCCATTATTATTGGATTTAACCAACAGATGCTTGACATATAGGGGGAAGGAGTGGGGGATGTGTAGCATTTTCGCAAAACTACCTTGATGATAAACTAGATACCTGAAATAACTCTAAAACTAGATATATAAATACTATAAAAAGGAAGGATGTAGTATATAGCCGACTTCTATAACTAGGCTATGAATCCAGAATCCAGATCAGCTAAACAATTCAAAACGTATTGATGTTTGATTTCTCAAGGAATTTTTAAACTTAACAATCGAGGCTGCTGGTCTGGGTTGCACAGACGCGGATGTGTAGAAGCGAAAACAACAAGACGCAGATGTAGACACCACAAAATTCTCAAAAAAATACGACGGGGATATGTATATACATATTTTATTTATATATTATTTATATATATAATTATGTATTTATACAGCAAAGTCAATTGCTTCGATCCTAAAAATTAGAAAATGATATCACATGTGTATAAATTTCAAAAGAAAAGAAGATATCCTTTGTTTAAACTTGCCGAAGGTCAAGCAATCAAACACTATTAAATACAAGGCACAATCAAAATGCATTCTTTGAACAACATATGCCCAATCAAAGGTATACCTGATGTCATTTCCAATTACTAAACCCTAATAAAGACCTAAATGATTGATCTCACTGATTTTCTTTCTCCATTTAGTTAATAATAGTAAAAATAATGAAAAAAATTTAAATAAAAAAAAAACTTCAAATCCGAGTCATCAGTGCGTCCAAACTAGACGCGCGCAGGACACACACATTAGTGCATCAGACACACGTCGTGTCAGCGTCCCACGCACATCCCGTGTCCGACGAGAATCGGACGCGGACACGGCACAAAAAATGCGGCATCCATGCAACCTAGCTGCTGGTCATAGATTGCCAGGAACCATAGTTTTTTCTTTTTTTCCTGAATGACATTGAGTGTAAGAAATTTAGTAGGACACTGTATTACAAACCCGACAATTGAATCAAAACTTTCAAAAACTGAATTCAGTATTCAAGGATTCGTACACTCGTTGGAAAGCGAAAGAGAAACTCGAAACATTTACTCTCAAAGCATCAAAAGAAAAGAAAAAATGAAGAAAAAAAAACCCAATTTATAAAGGGGATACCAATATTATTTGGGGTGATACCAATCCATATAGGACAAATAAATATTAATAGATAATAACCGTTGGATTGTTAAATTGGTAACATCTCAAGTAATACGGGTATCCCCTTTACAAATCATGGAAAATAAAGCTAACCATAACAAAAATATAAGTCCTTAATCTGACATGTCTTTTACCATAGTGATTAACCTGATAACATAGCGCCTAACAAAGTTATCTTCCAAATAACTCTATTGATATCCTTAACTTACTACGACCGAGATACTGCCGGTGGTATAACGGCTTCTGGAACATTATGGTGCAATAACCTTGATGCATAGCCTACTTTTAGACGACGGTGGGTGGCGGTTGTTGTCGTGGTGGTGGTGGCTGCGGTGGTGGTAGTTGTGGCGACGATAGTGGTGGCTTTGGTGGTAGCGGCGGCGACGATGCTAGTTCTGATGGCGTCGTTGGCGGTGATGCTTCCGGTGGTAAAAATATGGCACGTGTCGCAATCTCAAGGATTGATCATTTTCTAAAAAGAAAAGGTCATCTCAATAAAAATCAGGGCTAGAAATATCAGTTTTTCACAAGAGAAATTTCACATGTATGCAATATTGAAAAGCCCGGCCATTTAACTTGTTTTAACGGTGGAATCTATGAAATGGGACTTTTCCACTAATTTTGAAAAGTACGGCCATTTTCCAAGGTAACCCCAAATTGGCAATTCCCTCTTAATCCTTCTTTGTGATATAGATTCTTGGTAGCCTTTGGGTCTGTTTATAGTGGGCATGTATCTCTGCTTGTTTCCGGGATTGTAGGCTGTTTGCTTACTTTTTTCGGTATATATTTCTAAGTTTGCATATCAAAGGAAAATAAATAAATGATGCTCACAATGATTTCCTGGAATTCAGGTTATGTGATTGGTATGTAAATTAATTTTTATTGTGTTTTCTAAATTATTAAATAAAACTTTAATCATTGAAGTCCAAAATGTTTTTTTATGTCAAACTGGAAACCGTATTTGTGTAGATTTGAAGTGTATTGCAGTAACTTGGTGAAAATCAAACCTAGGCCAAGGGTCCATATAGACTAGTATGCGTACTTAAGTTGGTATAGTGTAATGGCATGAAGGAGAAAGTTGCTCATGCGAAACCCTCCTCTAAATGGGTCCCAAAATCCTCCATAGCCAAAAAGAGACCAAAAATTAGTCACAAGAATGACTTTCTGCTAATTGTTGATGACAATAATTACAAGAGTTTTCTTGAAAGACTAAAGAGAGACATCATGTCTGAATTCTCTTGTACTAGTGGACTTTGTGATAATAACACTCTTCATCACAAGTCAAAGAAGAAAAACAAGAGATGGAACAAGAGAAAACAAACCAAGCAAGAGGTCAAGAATGATGATTCTGTCTTAGTCACTCATGACGAAGAAGACAAGGATCAACTCAACACAACCTAGTTGTGTTGGAATGTGCATGCTCACCTTTTTGCTCAATCTTATGAAAGGTGAGGAACCACGTAAAACTGAGCACATGATCTCTAGGTTATTATATGACTAATTAACATCTTTAGGATATTTCTTTTCTTCTATTCTCATACCCTCTCTATCTATATTTTAACTTTATTATGTTGATATCTTCTGATCATGTATATGTATCTCTTGTTTATACGGTTAAAACGAGCCAAAAATCACTGAATTCGGACATTGTATGCAAAAGTTATGTCAAAAACCGTTTAGTATTGTGATCCTTCACTAGTAACATATGATAACCGATCCTAGTGAGAGGTGCAACATATGGTAACCGATCATAGTGAAAGGTGCAATGCGAATGGGTGTAAAATTATTTTACCTATAACTTCTTCGTCCGAACTCGGAATGATCTCATTATTTTTGCGTTAGTTTCGTAATTTAATTCCCTACAAGATTGATGTAATTGCGATATGTGAATTTATGTTGAATATTTATGGTGTATTGCAAATTGGATTTATAGGATGTTTGATTTCGGTTTTCATAACCTTGATATTCGATCTCATATTGTGTGAACCCTTATTGTTAGAGCACTGCTCAGTCGAACTTGCATGCGTTGTTATCTCAAGCATGTTTGTCAATGTTAGTGATCAAAACTATAAGTCTTGATTTCTAGTCTACTATTAGCTAAGTATCAGACTAGGATAAAAAGTGTAGTTGAGCTCAAGAACTCCATGGCGATCATCATACAAAGACGAAGAACTACTCAAGGAATTGGTGGAACTTCATGGACTAAAAGGTATGTGGAGACTTGAACTTATATATCACTCAAAAGTCTATCTACTCTATCTCCTATCTTGAGACAAAAGTCGTTTTTATATATAGACTATGATTATACACATTTTCTATTTCGAGTCAAGTTTATCTCGCTTATCTATTTCTCGAAATATATGTTGGTAAGCTTTCGTTTTGGCCAAGTTCATCTTTACTAGTGACGAAAGTCATATTAAATTTCAATCACTTGAAAATGGCTTTGACGAAAAATGGTTTGTGAATAACAACTATATAACGTCCTCTAAGAATGTTTCAATGATTGAAATGAGAGTTTAGATTATATAACCATTGTTGGATATAAGCATTGTGAGGTAACTCATACATGTATAAGTCCTTATTCCTTGAAACAAAGTATGCGTACTTTACTGCTCATGGAAAACCGGAACTACAGTCCGCGTACCAAGTCCGCGTATTGTCGGAAGCTCTCATCCCGAGAAATTCTGCTGGAGTTCGTGAACTAAAAACAAACTTATTTCGGGTACTTAAGTCCGCGTACTAGTATGCGTACTTAAATTGATTGTTTTCTAAAAACTATTATTTGTGAACTTAAACTTATATAAACTAAGGAATGCATAATTGGAAATCGTGGCTATAAAGTTCATGAATTGATTCGAGTGAATCAAATCGTTTTTGTTTCAATTGAGTCTATTATAAAGATATAAGCAATTGAACAACTCTCTAAATAGTTCATTTGAGTCATTTGAAATAGTTATGGTAAAGAAGAATATGGTTGATATGAAAGTGCTCATATGGCTAACCATTTGGTTAACTACTGTTGAACCAACTAAATGTACATGTTTGGGTACGATTACACAAACCTAAAAACGTGCATTTCATTTGTGTGTAACAATCTAAGTTTCGATCTAACGGTTGAAAGATAATCAGGTTTTCATCTAACGGTAAATATTGAATGCTTTGTTACTAATCTAACTTTGATTGCAAACCCTGATTTAAAAGACTACATAAGGGAGAACTCTAGCAACTGGGAAAATTAATCCCCACACCTCATGTGTGATACTAGTTGAATAATCTAGATTCGGTTCTCCTTTAACCTTAGGTTTCTATCGAGACCATGTAGGTTAACGACTTGAAGACTTCATTGGGATTGTGAAGCCATATCGATACTACTTTCTCGTAGTTGTGTGATCTTATCTTGATGTTTATATCGTACTAAGTACAATTGTAAAGATTGGCTTGAGATTGTGTAGTTGCAGGAAATCCTACACTACACCCTTGTTAAGAATTTGTAATAACCAACTCAAATTGGAAGATTAAGAACGACACTTTATTATTTTATTTTCAGAAATGTTTACAGGAAATGTAAGAATTCAAGAATACAACTATTCTCTTGAATTTTCTCTCTCCTCAAGACTTTCTCAACTCTTAAAAATACATCATCCTTTTCTGGACATATTGGGTCTCTATTTATAGGGTAGTTACATAATGGATGACATCTAAGTTTTCCTCTTTTTTCGGATTTGTTCTACGATTATATCGCGATAGTTACAATTTTCATTCACGCAAGATTGGTAACCATCGCGGGACAAACATGCTTTTCTTATGTTTTTTTTAATCGTCAGCTTTTACGTCACTCTTTTGACTGCTTTTGTGACATTTCGCAAAATGTTGTTAAACAACTTGCGTTGATGCTCGCTGAGAAGTGTTGTAGCGATATTCTGGTCCTACATCTTGCCTCTTCTCATGTATTTTCTGCGAATAAGAGAAGATCATGAGAACTTTAAAATGTCGCAACTACTTATCTTTTCAGTAATTTTTTGTTCTGACACGTTTTTGTATCATTCGCCAGCTATTTTCACGTATTCTCTCTTCTAATAAATTTATGACACGTCCTCTCTAACCGCTGCGATCTAACCGTTCATGTCTTTTCTTAGCATTTATTGCATTCATCTTCTTCGAGAAATTTCTTCTTCTATAAATACTCCTTTCATTCTTTTCTTTGCCTCTTTTACTTTCTTCTTCTTTCTCTCCGTAACTTCTCTGCAATTGTTGTGATTCCTTTCTTTTTTTTCAATCTTTTTCTTCATTCCCATACCTAAAAAATGGTTGCTGCTGGTGCTAAAAATTTGGCTGCTTTTGGTGAAATGCGAGAAAAACTCAAAAGTAAAGGTTTTATTTTGTCTATGATTCCAGATCAAAGTCCTAAATCCGAGCTTTCCATCAAATTATTTTCTGATCATCAATGTTCTCGCGAGAAATTTATAGTATCGCTAGGTCAACTTGACGCTGGCCTTCCAATTCCTCTCTATGACCCGGATCTTCCCTTATTTTATGAAATAATTTCTCACGAGAAATTCTCATGAGCAGTATATCAACCGGGTGGAGATTGTATTCGATTACTACTTGAATATGCCTCTAGCGGTGCCAATAAAGGATCTCGCTACCCTTATGCCGCGAAGAATCCTCAATTCAAAGATGTTCCAATCATTCCCGCGATGTATACTGTGGATAATTTCTTCATCAACTATGACATAATCCCCATGAAGAGAGATCGCACTTGCTGGGGCATCCGCTTGCAAAAGAAAGATAAGATTGTTGAAGGTAAAGCTCTTATGCTAGATATAGATTGGAATACAAATACTAATCAAGGTCCTCGCCATTCTAGCGATGACAAGTGGTTTATTTTTCCTCTGATTTTAGAGGGCCCGTATATTTCTGGCACTCATGCCTTTCCTGCAAATCTCGTGGAATACCAACCATGGGTGTTCTATTGTCCTGAGAAAGATAAAGAAGTATGTCTTCCTTAGTTCTTCACATAACAAGTTATTTTTATTATTTTTTTTTGATTTTCACATCTTTAAGCTCTCGCTGATTATGCCCGTTTACTAGATTGAGAGATTGAAGGCCTACTATGAGAAGTTTAGGAAACCTGCTACTCATTCAGATATTCAATTACTCACAGATGAAGTAAGAAATATTTTCTTTATAAATCTTAACAATATATTTTTGCCTCTATTTCTTATCTTTATTTGTGCTCGCAGGTAATTGAAGAATTAGAACCAATGGAACCACAAACCAAGGTGAAATCTTCAAATGATCGTAAGGGGATATCCAATGCCCCTCCCAAAGGGAAGCCTGCTGCTCCTCGCAGTGAAGAATTTGACGATCCTCCCTTAAAGAGAAGAAAAACCCAACTCCTTTCTTCTTCAACTCCTCAACCTATTCCAGAAAATTTAACTGTTGATTTTGATAAGGACAACGATAATGATAATTTCTGCATTTATAATGACGTTCCTTCCATAAATGATTTTTCTTCTTATGATTCTGCAATGGCTCAACTATCCAAATTTTTTGGCAATAATACATTTGGTATCCCAAATGAGTATGGAGATGAATCTATTAATGGAATATCCCAGTCTCTCGCCAAAGTCTGCGATGCTTCCATATTAGCTGATAGTGATTCCCTTCGTGGGGTTTCAAGATTGTTGTCTCCAAGTCTCCTGAATTCGCTTGGTAGCCTGGTATGTTTCTACTTGCTCATCCTTTTTATGTATTTATTGATATTTTTACCAGATCTTGACTTATATAGTTCTATCACAGGTTGGAAGAGCTGCTTTTGTTGTTGCTTCTGATTTAGACAATAGGCGTGTATTTTCTCAACAGAAGAATGTTGTTCTTCGTCAAAAGAATGAAGAACTAAAATATGAATTTTCTAATCTTCGTGAGAAGAATGAACAAATGGAAGCTGAACTTGTTAATCTTCGCGAGAAGAATAAATAACTTGAGAATAATCTTCTTCAACAATCGCTCAAAGTATCCAATCTTGATACTGTTAACAAACAACTCTTAGGTATGATAACCTTCTTCTTTTCCTTTATAATTTTATATTTCATTATTATTTCTTACTTGATTTATCATTCTCGCTGACGTTTATGGTCTCACTGATGATGCTTTAACCATTTGCTCTTTTCCTGAACCGATAGACAATGATACTCTTCTAGAACTTCTTAATAATTATTTAAATAACCCTTCTAATATTAATTCCCTTTCCATAGATGAAATCAGATCTAAGTTTCGTCTCTTAGAAATTGATTACAGATCTTGTTTAGATATTACCCACATATTCAAACAGCTTCTCCACAATTCTAAAATAGAGATCAAAACTTTAAAGGCTAGTAATAATGATCTTTCCAAAGATAAAGATCGTATATCTAGACAAGGAGCTGAAGCTTTATTAAATTTTCATAAAACCATTCTTGAAGTTCAAGTTGAAAGGGATAGACTTATCCGCGAGAAAGAGGGTTTTGTTGAAAGAGAAAACCAAATTCGCTCCCGTCTTCTTATTACTAGCGATGATGAATTTTCTTGGGCTGCAATGGTTCTTGATAATGCCGGAAATAATTTAGGTGTAAATATTAGTCTTCAAACTGGTCATTCTTCCTTAATTAGAGATATGATTGCCGAAAGAGAAGGTTATCACTCTCATGATTTCACTAATTTAATTTCTAATTGAATCATCCTTATATGTATTAACTTTGTTATCATTTGCTCGCAGCATCCGAAAAGAACTATCGTAAAAGATTTGATGAGCTAGAAGAAGAGAAAATCCAACTCGCTAGAAATCTATCTTCTCGCGATGAAAAGTATTCTAGATTGAAGGAAAAATTGAAAATCTCATCTTCGAATTTTAGTAACGCCCTTATCCGTGTTCGTAATAACGCCGTTAAACTAGTCTGTGATGATCATGGTATTCTTCATTCTACATATCCCGATCTCGTGAAGGAAATTCTAGCTTATTCCCCAAATCTAGTTATCTCTGATAGCGAAGCTGAAGAATCTAGCGAAGATGAAGATGACAATAATAATGGTAATGAAGAAAAGTCTGGCGAAGAAGAGAAGTTTGATAAAGATGAAGGTAATGATGATAACGATGAAGGAGAGAAATATGGTAATGAGAAGAAATCTGAAGAAGAAGAAAAATCTGATGAAGGTGGTGATGGATCTACTTAGTTCTGTTTCTTCTCTTTTTCTTCCTTGTAAATTTTGTACATTTATTTTCTGCTTCTCGTAATATTGCTGCAAGTTTCTCCAACTTGATGTGTAAACTTCTTTTGTTTTTATTTGTACGAATTAGAAAATAATTCTTTTTCTGCAACATAATCAATCAACATAATTATTATCCTTTAATTATCTGTATAAATGTATCATCTATGCAATTTTATCATATGATGGATGAATAATAATTTCATTATTCTATGCATTCCCATACCTGCCTCTATTATTCATCTGTAATATGAAAAAATTGAATAGAGATTAAATATTAGTTGTAAATCAAATTAAATTTGCCTCAATAATGGCGATGTTATCGCTAGCAATAATTGCAAATCTTTATGATCTATGCGTAAAATCGCAAATCTCATAAATTCTCCGAGCATTATCGCAATAATCTTATGGTCTTATCATGGCTTCCTAATTAAAGGTCTTATTTTGCCACATTTTTTCTTCCTGCGACAAAATCGCAGGACGTCTTTACATTTGCATGTATTGACCCATTGATCTTGTCTTATCAATATTTTTTCAGCATCTCTGCGACAATATGATAAGTATAAACTCTCTTGCAAGAATTAATCCTTATGACATTTCCGTCTTGCGATGAAATCGCAGGATGTCTTTACACTTTCATGTAAAAACCCATTGATCTCATCTTAACTTTTCTCTTTTGGCTTGTTGCCTCTGTATAATTTTCGTCACGCGACAATATGACTGATAGGTGTCTAAAAAACCGTATTATTTATCTATTGTTTATGCTTTCTCTGCTAGTTTTCTTGTAAATTATGTATCTTATGTTTTGTTTTTGAGTATTTAGGTACTTTGGAGTCATTTGGAACAAAAGAGGAATAAACAGCGCGGAAGTCTCATCTCATGTGCAATGACTATTGGAGACAACCTATTTCTCATTATTTGCTTTTATTTCTTCATCTCTATCTGAAAAGTATGTCGGCTTTAGTGATGCAAATTATGTCTGAAAATCATGACAACTTTAGTGATGAAAAGACATTGAAGGGAAGAAGTGAATTTGAGATGAAAGAGGCGGCTGCAGCTGGTGAGAAAGCTTTCATTTGGAGTGTAAGGGAAAAGTGGTCAATTCACATGCGAGCTATACTTGAACAGGGCTAAGGTGCGCAAGGAGGAGGTGAAGATGAACCGTCAGTTTGCCATAACTGACAGTTGAGCAAGAAGCGAGTGGGTTGTCAATCATCTAGAAACGGCAACCCAAAGTATTTGAGTACCCATTATCTTGTCACTTAGGGTGGCTATATCTAATCCTATTTCTAACAGAAGACCTAAATTTCAGAGAAATCATTTTCTCTCAATTATTTCGGCTCTGTGTTTTGAACTCAGCAAATATGGAGGCGCTGGTATAACTGTGGTTGAAAGAAAAGAGCTATGGCAGCAGTGAAACTCAGAAAAAAGGGAGAACTCATGAAGCTATTACAGAGAGATGAATATTCAACGATTTCAATGTTGGTGGTGAAGCTCAGAGGTCTAATGGTGTTTTTGATTTACAGATAAGGGTTTTGGATTAGGGATTTGTTGCTCAGAATCAGGTTAAGAAGATGGGTACTCGTCAGTTGGTAGTGAAATTACAGGGAAGAAAAGGGTCTCTGTGATGAACAAAGATGGAATCTGAAGGGGTGTTGAAGAATTTGTGCCAAGATCAATGGGTGAAGTCATTCTGCAGTTGTGTAATTGAAGAAGAAAGTTAAATTGGGTCTCTAATGAACTCAGGGAGAGAATTAGTTTGTTCATGGTAATGAATTAGAGTTAATGCTGCTGTAGGATGGATTCAAGAAAAATGAAAGAATGGAATGTCAGAAGCTTGTTAATATGTAAGTTGTGAATGTTATGCAGCTGTTGCAGTTGGAGTTGGTGCTGTAGAGGGGTTTAATGAAGTGAACTTATATTGCAGTTAAGATGAACATGGTGGTGTTGCTCAGTGGCAATGGAGCAGTGGTGGTGGGATCTGTTAAAGTTTGTTGTGTAATGGAGATGGAGCAGAGTTGCATTTCAGGTACTGATGGAGTGTGAAACTGCAAGGAAAAAAATGTTCTGCAGTTTAGCTTTTGGAGATTAATAATGGGAGAGCTAGCTGATGTGGACCTGAGTGAATGCTGAAGTGTTGCTGCTTGAAATACAAGGATTGAAGATGTTGATTATGCCTAGATGTATGCTTAGGTTACAGGGAGGTTATTGGTACTGTGTTTTCTGTTATTGAGGTCACAATGAAGGTGAATTTGACATGGGTTTGTGTGATGTTGTTGCTACCTTGGATTGGTGGTCATGAACTGAAGGTACATGAGCATTGCAGGTGAATGGGATTGAACAGTTTTTGGAGTACGAGTTATCAGATGCAAGTGGCTCTGGTGAGGTGCATGTGTGGTGATCTTGCAGGGCAAGGAAGTGGCTCAAAGGGTAGCTGGCATTGGTGGTGGAATTGATACTGATGAGGGTAGTTGATGCTGCTGGTGCTGTGCAACAGATATGATGCTGCCAAGGATTGTTGTTACAAGATGGTGGAAGATACTTTGGCATGGCCAGAGTAAGTGTTGGTAGTGACTGAGATGATACATCTTGGTATTGCAGGTGGAAGTGATGGCTTGTAGGTGGTTGTGACTTCAGCTGGAGAAGCTGAAATGTAATTGAGTATGGCTGTGACATAGAGGTGGTGCTTGAGAATGGAGTTCGCAGGGTATTGTGTGTTGTTATGTTTGATAAATTGCAGTTGTGACTGAAATGGAGAATGGCCTATGCAGTGAAAGAATGATGTAGTGGCGCTGTTGATAGTTGAAGCTCAAATTTCAGGTGGTTTAAGGATAAAAGTTAAGATTACAAGGGATTGTGACTAATGGTGAATGCATAGTGCACATGAGTTGGTAGAGATGAAATGGTGGAAGTTAAAATGGACTGAGAAGGGATTGAAGTGGCAGTGGAACACACAACCAAGATGGCTGGGATTGAGTTTGGCCAGTGCAAATAACTTCTGGCCTGGCAACTCAGTTAGTGAGCCGAGTTATCCAGCTGACTCGTTGTGACTCATATTTGACCCGGCTGACTAACGTTTGACCGTTAGGTCAACGGTTATCTCTAACGGTGGACTGACGGAATATTCCGTCGAATATTCCTCTGACGGATAGAATTTTCAGGTGATCGGCGGCGTCTTTCCAGTGCCGGATTCCGGCCAATTTCCGGCCAAAACCCCAGTTTTCCGTCGACCACTTTTGGGACAGATTTTCTACATGGGTTTCTCTTGATCGTGGGCCGGGTGAATTTCCAACTAACGGACTTTGAAGACAAAACCTATTTTTGGAAGGAGAAAAAGCTATAAAAAGGAAGTTTTCTACACAATTTTTACACAATTATTATTCTCCTTAGGGTTTTGAAAACTGTTTTCTAGGGTTTGCTCTCTTCTATGTTTCATAGTCTTCCTTTGAATATTATGATGATGAACTCCATGAATATGAGTAGCTAAATACAATAATTGGTTATGGGATAAAAAGTTGATTTCTTAAAGCATGTTATTCGATTCTATGAATTATTTTTGTCTCAATTTTATCGTTTATGATTCATCGTTTATATTATCATATGATTTGAATGCTAGTTTGGTTGAGTCCGGAATCAATTGGATTTGTTTTCATCTCTAAAGCTATATTAGGGTTTTCAATACGTAAAAGTTGTTATCTCTGATTTTTAGTAGCATCTTGTGGTTAATACTTGTAGTGATACATCTTTTTAATCGCATATGAATCATAACCTTTGTTAAAACGAATTAGTGCTTTTACACGTTTGTTTGCATCGATTAGTCTTATTTCATAGAACTTATTGCTCTTAGGGAGTTAAATCTAATTGTGCTTTTACACTTTAGGTTGTTTTTTAAGAAGATTTCACGATAGCATCTTTCAATGTTGTTTGTGATAAAATCATGAAATAAGCGAGATACTCTTGCGATCAAGATATCTTAGGGCTTTTGATAATTGAGAGATTAAATACCAATTCTAATCATAGATGAAAAATACATGTTTGTGAATGATACTATCCCTTAACCAATATCTTCTCCTTATTGATTATTTCAACTATTTACTTTGCTTTATTTAGTATTATTACTTTGATAAAAACAAAAACACACCTTGGGTTATTTGGTTATATAAGAATCTGAAAATTGCATAACAACAATATCCTCTCTGTGGATACGAACTCTTTCTTATCGAATACTATATTTATAATTAGTAAAGTGAGGAAGTGAATTATTTTTGACGCATACGACACGCATCAATGACAGGCCTAAATTTTCTTGCGATCATAAAGCCCCATGACATTGTCGTCTTTAGACACTTATCAGCTCCCTAATGGAGGGTTCCTCCCTTATCTTCCCCCTGGTTTCCCATTCAAGGAGGGCACATCGGCCATACAAGACTAGCTCCTCCCATCCATATTTTCCAACAACCAGTTGTTTTCGCAGCCTCTTGTCCTTTATGCCTATATGGATTATAGTTACAAGACTGCACCCTAAGTGGGGTTTTCTTCAGGCCAAGTGCATCATAGCCAAGACTTACCAAGAATGGCAGGGTAGTTTTCGACGCCTAGGCCACCCTTGGATCAACCGTGTACCTCGGCGCCTTGGTCATACTTTGCACTTCTTAGAAGAGATTCTCAGTCGTCCAACCAGGGCATAACCTTATATAGTTGGAAATCCAAGATCTCTTTCCTGGATAGGTTTTCTTTAACCCCAACATTTGTATGACTCAGGTTCCAGCAGCGGTATAACCTTATCCCTGAGTCATGTAAAGAGATACCCCCTTATATGACGCACTATTAGGTCTTACATTTTCCTCTTACGAAATTGTATCCGCGAACTAAGGTGCACGCCATAAATGTTCGTCCCATTCTATTAATCTCTGTGAAATTTTATTCGCGCTTCTTGCGATTATTTTAACTATGATAAAATTTTATTTCTTTGATCTTCTTGTAAAATTTTGCAATTCTTTCAAACAGAATACTTTTTTTAATTGCATTTTCTTCAAACAAATTCTGGGTAAGCTTATTTAAATTTCATCATTTTACCTTTGTATTTACTATTTTCTGGTTCTGTTTTTCTGTTACGTTTTGCTATTTTTTATTTATCTGTGAGACGCTTGTCGTCATCTTCCTCTCGCTGCTCTATTGTATCAATCATCAATCTTTCACATCTCTGTCGTTTCTTGATGTTGTACTTCCAATTGCTATTCTTCTCAGCTCTTTCCTCGCAAAATTTTATATCAATCTCATAACATTTCTTGCTTTCTCCCCAATCTCCCTTAATAACTCCAACACCATTAGGATGAGGAAATTTAACACACTGGTGGAAAGTAGATGCTACACCTAATATCCCGTGTAGCCAAGGTCGACCAATCAGTGCATTATAAGGTGATTCAATGTCCATAACACAGAACAAAATCTTTGAAGATATTCCTTTTAATGGAATCCGTATTGCAATTTCCCCTTTTGGTTTGTTAGCTGTCCCATTAAAGCCATAGATTTTATATGTTGATGGTGTTAGATCTTCGTCTCTTCCACCCATGGTTTTGTAGGTATGATAGAATAAGATGTCGACTGAACTGCATGTGTCTATTAGAACTCTATTGATTGCCCAAGAGTCTTCAATTTCATCATCATTTTCTTCATCTTCTTCTTCTACTTGCTTTGGATCTATCTCTAACCTTACCACCAATGGGTTATCATGCTGCTCGCCAGGCTCTGGTACTTCTTGTGAAGTGAAAGATATAGTTTTCTTTTTCCATACTTCTAACGAAGAGGATCTCGCAATATTCATTATCTCTCTTCCATTTGTGTCTCTCGCGAAGACTCTGCTCAGAACATTATCATGGAAATCCTCAATAGTTCTGTGTGAATGTACAATGGAATTACAAAACAAATTTTTTGCTTTAGCCCCAACTTCTATTACGAATTTTTCTGCTCCTTTTACAGTATTTTCCTTGCGAATTTCCGGTGATGGAGGCAGTCGCTGAGATTGTGGATGTCCTACTAAAAAGTGGTTTAGCTTTCCTTGATCAATCATCCTTAAAAGTATTCTCTTTACATTCCTGCAGTCATTTACTGTGTGACCATGAAAGTGATGGTAAGAACAAAATTCTTGACTCCGATTATTTGAATGCGGCTCTTTTCCCATATTCCATGGGGATGGTATATTTTCCATCAAAATGATAGCTTCCCAATTTTTTTCTATACTAGCATTTAGGGGTGGTATCTTAATTTCTTCCCATACTATCTTCTGATTACCTTTCCCTCCAAAATTATTTTGCCTTTGTCCACCATAGGTTTCTTGCGGTTGATCAAGCCTTTTAATCTTACTATTTCCGCCGCGATTGTAATAATTTTTCTACCTTTCATACTCTTCTTGATCTCGACTGCCCATCGCTACTAACTTATGCTGATTATCAATCACCACTTTCTCTTGTTGTGCATGCGAGATGATCTCCACATTGTTAATCATTTTAGGAAGTAAACTTCCATTTGCCGCTACTGAGCTGGTGTTTGCGATTGGATATGATTCCATTTTATTTTGTTTCTCCTCCAAAGCAATGTATTCTTCTTGTAGTTCTCGTAGATCAGTCATAGTGATTGTATTCTTGATTCTGAAAATTTGTATGTACAACAGATTGGTCGCGAACATTGCATTGATAAAAGACAAGATAAGATATATCTTGTCTACTCTTCTTGCCATCTCGCTGCATATTGTCTTCCATCTTATAGTTAAATGTTTCATACTCTCACCAACACTCTGCTTTAACCCAAACACATCTTCAATACCTGGCTGCGATGAATTGTTTCTTATATATGCTCCCAGAAATGTAGCTTGTAAATGATCAAAAGAAGTTATAGTATTTTTTGGCAATCCCTCGAACCATTTTAGCGCCTCGCTAGTTAGGCTAGATGCAAAATACTTGCACAATACATCATCATGGTTTTCCCATTGTAGCATACATCTAACATAAGCCTTAACATGTTGTACAGCACAGGTAGTTCCATCAAAAATGCTGGTTAATGTTGGTAAGTTGCACTTTGGAGGTATTCCTCTTAACTGTACTTCTTGAGTGAATGGAATTCTCGCAGCTTCTTCAATAGCCTCATAAAGTTGCCTTCTACCTCCTTATCTTCTGTTATTTATTATTCCCCTCATCTCTGCTAATTCTCTTAAAATTTGCTCATTCGCCGTTGAATTTGGTTCCATCGGTATTTTTAATGCATCTTCCCTTCTCCTGCGTTCATGTACTTCTTGTCTTGCGAGATTTTGTGTATCTTCATCTACATCCACATTTCTTCTTCTGCGATCTTGTGCTTCACCTTCTTCTTGCAATCGCAGCAGTACTTCTCTGCGAATTTATTCATTTCTCATCATTTCTCTTCGCTGTCTTTCTATTCTCCTTTGTATTCTATCATACTCTTCCTGAATATTATTATTATGGAGATTTTGTGTACGTATCCTTTCTCGATTTTCATGGTTATTTTGTCGTACTGCCTCTTGAAACTCTTGTTCTTCTACTTCTTCCCTTAATCTTTCTCTCTCGCAGGCTAAGCGTGCTTGTTCATCATAATGCCTCTCAATTTCATCCTCAATTATTCTTCGATTTATTTGAATTTCTCGCCCATGTAATATTCTTCTACCTTCTTCTCGATTTTCTTCATCATTTTGATTATTTCCATCCTCTTGATTTCTATTATTGCATCTATCTTCCATAGTTTCACCTCGCGGATCATGGCGATCTTCAATTACCTCTTCTTCTCTATGACGTTGCTCTTCATTTGGATTTTGTCTTTCTTCTCGAGTATTTTCTCTAGCATTTCTTATTGGGGAATTTCGTATCAGCTCTTCTCTAAATGACCTTGAATTCGATCTAACAGTACTTCTTGATCTTCTACTTTGTAATCTCAAATTCTCCATTCTCAACTCATGATTTTGTCTTGTTAAGTTTGCACGTTCTTCCGCCTCTAATCTTCTTTCCTCTTGTATTCTTTGTCTTGGATCATCTGTTGTTTCACCTTCGCCTTCTCCATGAATTAATCCTTCAACTATTCCTTGATTCCTTTCTTCTCTTCTTCCATCTCTTAATTGTTGATCTTCTACATCTTCCATCGAATCCGATCTCCAAGTATGCACACTCACTTTATCATAATCCACATTTCTATCTTGTATCGGTATTTGTTGATTCGGTTGTGGAATTTGATTTTCTCCTTCAATCCTTG
Source organism: Papaver bracteatum (assembly GCA_023529315.1). NCBI lineage: Eukaryota > Viridiplantae > Streptophyta > Magnoliopsida > Ranunculales > Papaveraceae > Papaver > Papaver bracteatum. Next base: position 526,634 of record JAJJWX010000213.1, read on the forward strand.
TTCTATTTCTTCTTGTTATTATCCTTGAATATTCCCCTAATTCATTTGTTTCTCCACTTGCAAGTCTTTTACTCCTCCTTACAGTTGTTGGTGGTTCTGATGTATTTCTTCTTCTTCTAGCCATTTCTTCAACTCTAAAAATTTCTTTAAATCTTCAAATTGTAATTAGAGATTTCTTAACTTGATTCTCCCTGTTTCGGGCGCCAAAATGTAGTTGCAGGAAATCCTACACTACACCCTTGTTAAGAATTTGTAATAACCAACTCAAATTGGAAGATTAAGAACGACACTTTATTATTTGATTTTCATAAATGTTTAGAGGAAATGTAAGAATTCAAGAATACAACTATTCTCTTGAAGTTTCTCTCTCCTCAAGACTTTCTCAACTCTCAAAAATACATCATCCTTTTCTGGACATATTGGGTCTCTATTTATAGGGTAGTTACATAATGGATGACAGCTAAGTTTTCCTCTTATTTCAGATTTGTTCTGCGATTATACCGCGATAGTTACAATGTTCATTCTCGCAAGCTTTGTAACCATCGCGGGACAAACATGATTTTCTTATGTTTTCTTCAATCGTTAGCTTTTACGTCACTCTTTTGACTGCTTTTGTGACATTTCGCAAAATGTTGTTAAAAAGATTGCGGTGATTCTCGCTGAGAAGTGTTGTAGCGATATTCTGGTCCTACAGATTGATTTTTCCGATAGGAAAGATATAAAAGAAGTCACAAACATCTTGATCTCATCGTTTGTGATTCCACAATATCTTCTTTCGCTAGTCGATTAAGATTATTGTGAGGTGATTGATAATTCTAGGTTGTTCTTCGGGAATATAAATCCGGGTTATCAATTGGTTCCTGTTCACCTTAATTTATCAAAAGACAAAACAAAACTCGTAGGTATTTCTTTGAGAGATAGATTTATCTATTACCGTAGACTTTTCTGTGTGATACGGATTTGTTTATTAAATTCTTCGACTTTGGGTCGTAGCAACTCTTAGTTATGGGTGAGATCATCTAAGGGAATCAAGTACGTAGTATCCTTATGGGATCAGAGATGGAAGGAGCGCAAATTTACCTTGGATCAGTGTGAGATTGATTGGGGTTCAACTACAGTGCAAACTGAAGTTAGTTTGTAGTAAGCTAGTGTCTGTAGCGGCTTAATATAGTGTGTGTTCAATCAGGACTAGGTCTCGGGGTTTTTCTTCATTTGATATTTCCTCGTTAACAAATTTCTGGTGTTTGTGTTATTTCATTTCCGCATTAAATTTTGTTATATAATTGAAATATCACAGGTTGTGCGTTGAATCAATCAATTGGGAAATCCAACCTTTGGTTGTTGATTGAAATTGATTAATCCTTGAACACTGGTCTTTGGTACCGTTCAAGTGATTTCTCTTAAAGTCAATTAGACTCGCGGATTTGTATTTTCTTGAGTAAGTATTGAATCGAGAAATAAAGATATAACTCTTTGATATACTTTTACTAAGATTGAGTCTGACTGTCTGGTTAATTCTCTTAAAAGTATATTGGAGTTAGTCTATACAAATTGCTGATCGAAATATTGAGTGTGGTTGTTGTACCCCCGCCTTTTCAATTGGTATCAGAGAAGGAAAACACGTTTAAATACCTTATAACTCTGTGTCTGTAGCGATCTGACTATATGGACAGGCTAGTCTCTATAAACACTCCACCAGGGTTAAAAACCAATCGCGGAAAAAAGTTCTGAAAAAACTGGTTATTCTTCGGAAAAAGTTGGATGAACAAATCCGGATCAACTCTGATCTTGTTGGAGAAATTGCAATGCTTAAGGATTTAAAATCTATCAAAATTCCTTTGATGGACTTTAATAACTCTTGTTGTTCTTCTACGAAGAAAAGTTGTAAATCAGATATTAAATAATGTCTAGACATTGTGAAACCTGATAATACTTAGAACAAGATTAAAAATGTTGACCCATGTATGTTCTGTGATTCTTAAAATCACATTCAACATACTTGTATGTCCTTCCGGAAAAGCCTAGAAGTTGCAAGTAATCTTCATAAGAAAGATGAACAACTGTTTGCTTCCTAAAAGGACATATAAAACTAACAAGAAATCCTAAAAAGGAAAGTAGTGTTAGTATGGGAGCTTTTTCTTTAAAATCAACATATCCCTTTCAATGGTTTATTGATAGTGGATGTAGCCAACATATGATAGGAGATCCTTACTTGGTTTGTTTCCTCAAATGACTATGAAGGAGGTCCCGTGACATTTGGAAATGGAGATGCTGTTATATAATCAAGAAGGGGATGATCAAACTTCCCGGGATACCTAAAATTCATGATCTAATATACGTAAAAGGTATGACTGCAAATATTCTTTCTATTAGTCAAATTTGTGACAAAGGCCATAGAGTTGTCTTCAGTGCAAATGGATGTAACATCGTAGACAAAACTAGGAAAGTAATTTTTCAGAGAACTCATGGTAAAAATAACTGTTATCTTCTGGATACTCAGTTCAGCAACTATTAAAATTTGACATTAGGTGAAATCTACATCTTTGTCATGAGAGTTTTGGTCACATCAATTATCGTCTTCTAACTAAAATCATTAACAAAGAACTTGTTAGAGGCGTTCCAAAAATCAATGTGGTGCCTGTCAAAAGGGTAAACAAACGAAAGTTCACCATAAATCATCTCGAGATATTCTCACTAAAGCTCCACCTGATTTAATTCATATGGATCTCTTCGGACCAACTAAACAACCCACTGTTGCTGGTAAGAAGTATACTTTAGTAATGGTAGATGATTACACCAGATTCACATGGGTTGTATTTCTATCTCATAAGAATGAAACCCTTGATGAATTCAAGATTATTGTTAAAAGAATCCAGAACGAACAAAGTCGCAAACTAAGGAAAATTAGAAGAGATCGTGGAACTGAATTCAAGGACGCTAAGGTGTTTGAATTTTATGACGAACTGGGGAATCATTCAATAATATTCACTACCCATCACTCCTCAAGCCAATGGAGTTGCATAAAAAAAAATGAACATTCAGGAAATGGCCAGGGTAATGCTCCATAACAAAAACTTACCATTAAGGTTTTGGGGAGAAGCTGTATTTACAGCATGTTATTTGAGAAACTGTGTCTACCTACGGTCTAAAACCCTAAACACTCCTTATGAGTTATGGTATGGTAGAAAACCCAACCTGAACTATCTCAGAGTCTTCGAAAGTAAGTGCTATATTCTAAAATATCGAGAACGGAAAGGGAAATTTGATACAAAAAGTTATGAAGGTATCTTCCTTGGCTATGCTTCTGATAGCCGTGGTTTTTGAGTGTTTAATCTCGGAACCCAGGTTATAATGGAATCTGCTAATGTTATTTATTGAAGATATCAATAATTTTCATCATGGTAATCCTCCTGCTGAATTCCCTCAGAGAAAGCGGGGGTCTAACAACCTCACCCAATATTTCGATTAGCAATCTGTATGGACAACTCCGAGTTGTTTTCTAGAGAATCAACTAGACTCAATCAAAAAGAAAATACTCAATGAGTTATTATCTCAATCTCTCGATTTGATTTACTCAATCAAATATGATTCGCGAGTCTAATCAAAGAGAGATAACTTGGATGGTTGTATGTGTGTCGTAACGACAACAAATTAATTAATATTTCACTACCTAATTAACAAGTAATATAGGGTAGTCAAGATCGATCCCATGAGGAGCACGAGATTCTAGTTGTCTTATAATGTCACAAAGGGGGGTATGTTTTAGATAAGTAAAAGAAAAGAAAATAAATAAACAAAACAATTAAAAATATAAGAGAAATCAATAAGAGAGAGTAGATTAAGGAATCCTTCTTCGCTGCAAAACAATGATTAAAGTTATGTTCTTTTCCACTTCTTATTATTCACAGATTATCACCAACCGTAGGATAGCAGGTTCGCTTAGCTAACCCCAAAATTCCTTATTTCACTGAGTAACAGGTCCGCTTAGTTATCAGATTCTATTCAAAAGAACCACCTTGAGGTTCGCTTACAAGATGTAATTCCCCGAACGCATTAAGATTTATGAACTTAGGTTTAGTACTAGTAGTTAGACTCGATTCACTTGGTCCAATTTCTATCGTTGTTTTCACACACAATTGCTCCACGGAATCCCTCCGCAAGGTCTTGTGTTTTCTACTTGTGTAAAGAGTCAAGAAACGATTACTTATCCCCTAACTTTCACTAGCTTTAGATTGGATTAACAAATCAATTTAGTATGCATCCTAAACAACCTATCAATCAATCATAAACACTCTTAATAGCAAAAACAAACGATAATCATGTGAAAATTCAAAGTAGATTTAAACAAAACTCAAAACATGTGTTAAGAACTAGGAATTCATCCTCAATCAATAAAATTAGTTACTCATATTAAGGAGTTCACACAAAGAAAGAAAAGTATTGTGTGTGTAAAAGTGTGCAAAAGATATGTAAAAGATGTGTGTATCTAAGTGCATCTAAGTGTATGGAAGTGTGGAAGAGTGTATAGAAAAGTAGAGAACTTCTCTATTTATAGGCTTCAATGTTCTCCATATCTTCCAAGGAATAGAATCCCTTTCCTTTAGCACTTCAATTTCCAAATCCAAGCCTTTCTCAAATCTTCCATCTCCTCTTTCCAAATCCAAGACGAATTCTTCATTCAATTCCAAGTCCAACTCTTCACATCCCATGAGGGAAATATACACAAAATTCTGCAACTTTTGCTCGCCGGAAAACTGGGTTTTTGGCCGGAATCCATCGCCGCCGGCCACCTGAAAATTCCCCCCCGTCGACGGAATATTTCGTCAGTCAATCGTTAAGACTAACGGTCAAAGAGGTCAACTGTCAGTCAAACTATTAGTCAAAGGTCAAAGGGAAGGTAAATCAGACACCAAGTAAGCTCACTCAGCTGTCTAAATCTGTCTTACTGGCTGAGTTGGATCGGTCGGATCGATCATCGGGATCGCTGAGTTAACTCGCCGGAAATAAAATCCGGCAGAGTTTCGTTTATATTCAGGGCATCTCCCAGGACGATTTCAGGCCAATTTTAGCTCCATTTCCTGCACAATCCTAGCATTCTAGTTATTTCCATACCCAGTTGCTGCTACTGCAACATCATTCACAATCATCAGCCTACAGCTTCATCCTTGAATTCAATCAGTACCCAAAATACCCATCTTCTCAAATTCGAACCAGAGAACAAAAACCCATTGTTCCTTTTCTTGCGTTCAACAGCCTCGATCCCTCAATTTCCTCTCTTCTTATTCTTCGATTGCAACTTCAAATCCCTAATTTCATCCTTTAGAGCATCAATTCTTTAACTGTCAATGGCAGCAAATCCTAATTCCCATCAATAGCAGCTCCTGGATTCAGTATCGGCTTACACAGATCAAACCCATTGTTCAGTTCGATCTCAACATTCTATTTCTTCTCAATCGAAACCCATCTTCTCTGCATCGGCAAATCTCCCAGAATAATCTAAAAACCATTCTCAGATTGAACCCTAACCAGTTCCATCTCTTCTTCTATAACACCATCGACCACCAGCAGATCTCCTTCCTTGTCTCTCGATTTTTTCTCTTGATTTTCAATCTCTATCTGAACCCATACGGATATTAGCCTATGATCATCAACCCATCTCTAAATTTTGGAATAGTAGTAGCATCGGCTTCTGTTTCTTATTTTCAGTTTCATGAGCGAACAATTGAAGAAGATAATCGATTTAGGGTTGGGGTTGATAAGTACACCCCAGTAGGAACCACCCCAAGCTGGTGCTCCATAATAGTTGGTTACTCTGATATGGGCTAGCCTATTGGCCTCCCCTTAACCACGGCTAAGCTGTCTTTAATAATTCTCCAAAACAGAGATGCCCCTTAACCTTGACTGGGATCCGTATAGTGTCCGCCCCTGAAATAACCTTTTTGCCCTTTTAGCTCAAATTGAACGATTTCTTCTCCTTTTCCTCCGTGCGACTCCAGAGTACCTAATAACTCAAAAATACACGTAAAATACATAATTCACACGAAAAATAGCAAAGAAAGCATAACCAATAGATAATAAATAGGATGTATTCTACACCCTATCAAATTCCCCCACACTTAGAATTTTCTAGTCCTCGAGCAAATCAAACGAAAACTTACAACTTCAAAGCGTTCCAGCGTCCCAAGCATCCTAAGAGTTATGAGGACATAGAGTTTCTGCATGCTAGTAATAAGAAGTTGGAGATACTAAAGAACATATTCTCATTCTTAAATGTTGAGTGAGAAATAACCACACCATAATGAGAGAACGCGTGTTTGAGAAACGATCAATAAGCATTTCGCCTCGACTTCTGCCTCACCAAAAAGGATTTTATGATAATTGCACTCAAAAAGATGGCTTTTTTATGAGTCTCACATGTGTGCAGGTAGGAATGAATAGAGAATTCCTGCAACACGTTGAATGGTGGGAAGAATAACTTCTGAAATTTTGAAAAACCCACATCTTTTAATATTTTGAAAAACCATTTTTCTAACGATCTCTAAGAAAGGAAATCAACCACTTATATCGAGGATGAGATTACTTACTTACCTTCACATCCGATTGACAATTATGATAACACCACTCTCACAGAATCCAAAAGAAACGTATTCCGCTCCTCATCTTCATCTTCTTGATCTTCGGCTTCAACTATTGATGATAAACTTTCGAACTTCATAAATCCTTGACAATTTGTAACCTTTTTCCTTAAAATCCATGTCGCTTGAAACTTCCTTATAGATTTTCCTTCCCCACGGCTTATTCAATAAACAAAAACAAAAATAGATATTTCTCTTGTCTCATATATTTTTTTATTTTTTTATTTTTTTATTTTAGATAAGAGAAACAAAATACAAAACAAAGTGAAAAATAAAATAAACCATGGCCGTGGAAAAGTACTTTACCGCTTGATTCTTCACAACTTGTATCGTCTCGAAATCATAAACTTCAATAATTCTCACCTTTTGTTTTTCTTCGCTCTTGTAAATAAATCTTCAACTTGTATGTAAAATATGCTCATTGTATGTTTCTTTACTTGGATATAAATTTGCTCTTTTTCTTGTTCCATTGTTCCTTGCAAACCTTGAACCTTTTCAACTTTCCTTGTAGATTTTGATGTCGCTCCTTGTTGATAATTATGATGTTTCTATGGACCCGTTGTTGTCGAGAGATAGAATGGTGCTAACTGCAAATCGAACTACAAGAAGGAGGCTTTCATCCATAGACGTCACCCTCATGATTGACAAAAATTAGCACTCAAGAGATCAAAATAGTGCTTAAATTGGTGTGAAATTGGGTAGCTCACCATTCTACCCGGAATTAACGTACGGTGACACACACTCAAAAGAAGCTCTTTAGTAAAGGAAGAATTTCTGGTCGGTGCCTCACATGATATGAAAATGGGTAGTCTCCACTAATGATTGATCATCAACTCTAATAACGCACTTCTCCCTGCACCAAATTTGCATCACCGGCATGATTAAATCCATTATTTAACACTCTAACAAGCAAGAAATCGAATGTAGTTCCCTAACACTTCCAAATTCAATTATGTCGGTCATAATTCTCTATGTAATCATACCTAGAAGTATGCTAGTGACTCTAAAATCTCTAAAAGTTGAATGTTTTATGCAAATTTTTTTTTTTATGCAAAAATATATGCTTAGCCACTCCCCCACACTTAAACCTTACATTGTCCTCAATGTAATTGAATCGTCCAAGTAAAGTCAAGGTGGGAAATCGTAATATGATATGGAAAAAGAAAAATAAATAAACGAAACAAAAAGAAAATAAAAAACAAAAGGATAAGAAATACAAAACCGGTGGGTTGCCTCCCACTTAGCGCTTGTTTTAAAGTTGACGGCCCGACATGGCTCTTGTAAGATTCACTCCCCATATACTAATAATCGGAAAATTTGGGGATCCTCCCACAGTACTTGTTTTGCAAACAATAAATCCATACAAATGTTAGCACAAGTAAATAATAGTGAAATTATCGCCCGATAGAAATTTCCCCCACACTTATTCTTGTCCACACCCGGAAGTGTATAAAGAACATAGAATTTGGGAATTTCTATGTATTCCTCTTAGCAATCCTTCATAGTGTTAGCATCAAGTGTTTCCAATGGTGGATATCGAGAAACAAAGTCATTCAAAAGTACTTTCGAAGCACATACATTCAAACCAATAAGAGGTAAAGGAGAAGAATCAATATGCAAAGGGTTAGACAAACCTTGCACAATTTCTTGTATTACGGAATCTTCCTCATTCTTAAAAAATTTGAGTGAATTACTTACCTCTTGTATATCATGGTCTTCTATCAAACTTTGCAACCATTCTTCATCATTTTCTACCTTAACCAAAGTCTTGGCATCATCATAATCATTAGCAAGTTCAATTGGGTCTTCCACAAATTCAATCAATTCGGTTTCTTTATCGATCATCATCTCTTCAACATCTTCATCATCGGAATCGGGCCATTCACTAAAGTGATTTTCGTCGGTAAAAATTGTAAGATCTTCTTGTGAGGGTGTTACACCGTTTACAACAATAGGAAAATCACACCAAATCTCCTCCTTTTGAATAGGTGAAGGAGCGTTATTATGATCCGGAGTTGGAATAACTTCCTCATTGTTGCAACGCTCATACACTTCCGCGGACTCATATCCTTCCCTAAGAAATTTTTTCCAAGAACTAAATGCATCTTCCTCAAGCTCTACCTTTTGATTAGGTGATTGATCATTATTAAGATCAAGGCTCGAGTAAACTACACTAGCGTCATCAAAAGTTTCCAAAGGTTGGTCCTTTTCAACACAATCATCTTCATTATCGGAATCACCATAATAAGAATCTTCATCGGTTTCATAACCTTTATCCCGACGTCATTTAAGTTCCATATGAATGGTCCTACTAATTTATGCGACAAGCTCTTCCGAGTCTCCATCATCTTCCAATTTGTATAACTTTTGTGCAAGTTTACGGACATTAACACGCTTACCACTGTGTATAGAGTTTCTAGATTGTATATCCTTAAAAAGTGAAGGAAAAACACGATGAAGAGGAGTATATTCCCAATTCTCCGTCTACACATTACCGTCATAAGGTTGTTGATATGCATGAGAATATCCATAAGGCTCCGTAGGATTTTGATCATAGCCAAAAGATTGATTTTGATTGTATCCTAAGGATGGTTGGAAGTTGCCATGATGTTGAGGTTGAAAACCGTATTGATTGTTGTAATATTCTTGCTCTTGTCCACCATACATGGAAAACCGGTACCTGAAAAACAATTCTCAAAAACTAAGTTAGATACGATAAAGAATCCAACAAAGCAAGAATAAAGCAAAAAGTAAAAAGAAAACAACTAAAATCATCCGATGCTCCCCGGCAACGGCGCCAAAATTTGTATGCGTGTCGTAACCACAACAAATTAATTAATATTTCACTACCTAATTAACAAGTAATATAGGGTAGTCAAGATCGATCCCACGAGGAGCACGAGATTCTAGTTGTCTTATAATGTCACAAAGGGGGGTATGTTTTAGATAAGTAAAAGAAAAGAAAATAAATAAACAAAACAATTAAAAAGATAAGAGAAATCAATAAGAGAGAGTATATTAAGGAATCCTTCCTCGATGCAAAACAATGATTAAAGTTATGTTCTTTTCCACTTCTTATTAGTCACAGATTATCACCAACCGTAGGATAGCAGGTTCGCTTAGCTAACCCCAAAATTCCTTATTTCACTGAGTAACAGGTCCGCTTAGTTATCAGATTCTATCCAAAAGAACCACCTTGAGGTTCACTTACAAGATGTAATTCCCCGAACACATTAAGATTTATGAACTTAGGTTTAGTACTAGTAGTTAGACTCGGTTCTCTTGGTCCACTTTCTAGCGTTGTTTTCACACACAATTGCTCCACGGAACACCTCCACAAGGTCTTGTGTTTTCTACTTGTGTAAAGAGTCAAGAAACGATTAATTATCCCCTAACTTTCAATAGCTTTAGATTGGATTAACAAATCAATTTAGTATGCATCCTAAACAACCTATCAATCAATCATAAACACTCTTAATAACAAAAACAAACGATAATCATGTGAAAATTCAAAGTAGATTTAAACAAAACTTAAAACATGTGTTAAGAACTAGGAATTCATCCTCAATCAATAAAATTAGTTACTCATATTAAGGAGTTCACACAAAGAAAGAAAAGTATTGTGTGTGTAAAAGTGTGCAAAAGATATGTAAAAGATGTGTGTATCTAAGTGCATCTAAGTGTATGGAAGTGTGGAAGTGTGTATAGAAAAGTAGAGAACTTCTCTATTTATAGGCTTCAATGTTCTCCATATCTTCCAAGGAATAGAATCCCTTTCCTTTAACACTTCAATTTCCAAATCCAAGCCTTTCTCAAATCTTCCATCTCCTCTTTCCAAATCCAAGCCGAATTCTTCATTCAATTCCAAGTCCAACTCTTCACATCCCATGAGGGAAATATACACAAAATTCTGCAACTTTTGGTCGCCGGAAAACTGGGTTTTTGGCCGGAAATAGGCCGGAATCCATCGTCGCCGGCCACCTGAAAATTCTCCCCCGTCGACGGAATATTTCATCAGTCAACCGTTAAGACTAACGGTCAAAGATGTCAACCATCAGTCAAACTGTTAGTCAAAGGTCAAAGGGAAGGGAAATCAGACACCGAGTAATCTCACTCAGCTGTCTAACTCTGTCTTACTGGATGAGTTGGATCGGTCGGATCGATCATCGGGATTGCTGTGTTAACTCGCCGGAAATAAAATCCGGTAGAGTTTCGTTTATCTTCAGGGCATCTCCCAGGCCGATTTCAGGCCAATTTTAGCTCCATTTCCTGCAGAATCCTAGCATTCATCTAGTTATTTCCATACCCAGTTGCTGCTACTGCAACATCATTCACAATCATCAGCCTACAGCTTCATCCTTGAATTCAATCAGTACCCAAAAAACCCATCTTCTCAAATTCGAACCAGAGAACAAAAACCCATTGTTCCTTTTCTTGCGTTCAACAACCTCGATCCCTCAATTTCCTCTCTTCTTATTCTTCGATTGCAACTTCAAATCCCTAATTTCATCCTTTAGAGCATCAATTCTTTAACTGTCAATGGCAGCAAATCCTAATTCCCATCAATAGAAGCTCCTGGATTCAGTATCGGCTTACACAAATCAAACCCATTGTTCAGTTAGATCTCAACATTCTATTTCTTCTCAATCGAAACCCATCTTCTCTGCATCGGCAAATCTCCCAGAATAATCTAAAAACCATTCTCAGATCGAACCCTAACCAGTTCCATCTCTTCTTATATAACACCATCGACCACCAGCAGATCTCCTTCCTTGTCTCTCGATTTTTTCTCTTGATTTTCAATCTCTATCTGAACCCATACGGATATTAGCCTCTGATCATCAACCCATCTCTAAATTTCGGAATAGTAGCAGCATCGACTTCTGTTTCTTATTTTCAGTTTCATGAGAGAACAATTGAAGAAGATAATCGATTTAGGGTTGGGGTTGATAAGTACACCCCAGTAGGAACCACCCCAAGCTGGTGCTCCATAATAGTTGGTTACTCTGATAAGGGCTAGCCTATTGACCTCCCCTTAACCACAGCTAGCCTGTCTTTAATAATTCTTCAAAACAGAGATGCCCCTTAACCTTGACTGGGATCCGTATAGTGTCCGCCCCTGAAATGACCTTTTTGCCCTTTTAGCTCAAATTGAATGATTTCTTCTCCTTTTCCTCCGTGCGACTCCAGAGTACCTAATAACTCAAAAATACACGTAAAATACATAATTCACACGAAAATAGCAAAGAAAGCATAACCAATAGATAATAAATAGGATGTATTCTACACCCTATCAATGGTACTAAAGACCAATATCCAAGTATCAATCGATTTAAATCAACAACCAATAGGTCGGATATTCTAATTGATTGAACAATGCGTACAACCTGTATTATTTAAATTATATAACAAAATATAATGCGGAAAATAAATAATACGGACACCAGAATTTTGTTAACGAGGAAACCGAAAATGCAGAAAAACCCCGGGACCTAGTCCAGATTAAACATACACTATATTAAGCCTCTACAGACACTAGCCTACTCCAAATTAACTTCGGTCTGGACTGTAGTTGAACCCCAATAAATATCACACTGATCCAAGGTACAATTATTCTCCTACACCTCTGATCTCAGCAGGATACTACGCACTTGATATCCTTAGCTGATCTCACCCATAACCAAGAGTTGTTATGACCCAAAGATGAAGACTTTAGCAAACAAATTTGTCTCACACAGAAAAGTCTACAAGATAGAAAAATTCGTCTCCCAAGAATAAACCTATGAGTTTTGTTCCGTATTTTGATAAATCAAGGTGAACATGAACCAATCAATAAAACCAGACTTATATTCCCGAAGAACAGCCTAGTTTTATCAATCACCTCACAATAGTCTTAATCGATGCAGCGAAAAAAGATATTGTGGAATCACAAACAATGAGACGAAGATGTTTGTGATTACTTTTATATCTTTCCTATCGGAGATAGAATTCTCAAGCCAATTATTACAATTGTACTCGTATAATAGAAACAACAAGATCAGATCACACAATTACAAGAAAAGTAGTATCGGTCTGGATTCACAATCCCAATGAAGTCTTTAAGTCGTTAACCTGGTTTTAGAAGAAAAAAACCAAAGGTTAAAGGAAAATCGACTATGGCTTATCAAAATAGTATCACAGAATGTGTGGGGATTAGGTTTCCCAGTTGCTAGAGTTCTCCCTTATATAGTCTTTCAAATCGGGGTTTGCAATCAATGTTAGCTTAGTAACAAAACATTCAATATTCACCGTTAGATGAAAACCTGATTAGATACAAGCTAATATCTCTCAACCGTTAGATCGAAAACTTAGCTTTCCATACACACATGTACTTGACGATTTTGGGTTTGTGTAACCGTACGTACCCAAACGTGTACAATAGTTGGTTCAATATTAGTCAACCAAATGGTTAGCCAAATGATAACTTTCATATCAACCATATTCTTCTTCACCATAACTAGTCCAAATGACTCAAATGAACTAGTTAGAGAGTTGTTCAATTGCTATGAGATCTTATGTACTACACAAGACACAATAGAAGCAAAAACGATGTGATTCATTCGAATCGATTCATGAACTATAAAACCACGGTTTACAATAGCATTCCTTAGATAATTTAAATAAGTTCACGAACATCTTTTTTAGACATAACCACTCAAGTTCGCGGACTCACATAACCGGTTGGAGTTCACAAACTCCAGCAGAAATTCTCGGGTTCTAGAACTTTCGTCAGTTCGTGGACTAAGTTTGCGGACTGAAACCGAGCTACAACTCCAGCAGAAATTCCCGGGTTCGAGAATTACGCACATTTGCTGACCGCATTCGCGGACTGGGTTGACTGCTCAAGTTCCGGTTTTTACTTGATCAACAAAGTTCGCAAACTTCGGTTCAAGTGCTAAGGACTTATACATATATGTGCTACCACAACAATGTTTATATCCCATAGTGGTTATATTGTCTAAACTCTCATTTCAATCATTCAAACATTCTCAGAGGACGTCATATAGTTGTTATTCACAAACTAGTTTTCGTCAGAGCAATTTCCAAAGTGATTGAAACATAACATGACTTTCGTCACTAGGAAAAGATGAACTTGGCTAAAGCGAAAGCTTTACCAACACATATTTATAGAAATATATAAGCGAGATATACTCACCTCAAAATGTCACATGTGCATATCTTTAGTCTATATAGTAAAACGACTTTTATCTCAAGATAAGAGATAGAGTAGATAGACTTTTGAGTGATAGATAAGTTCAAGTCTCCACATACCTTTTAGTCGATGAAGATCCACTAGTTCCTTGAGTATTCCTTCGTCTTGTATGATGATTTCCATGGAGTTCTTGATCTCAAATACACTTTCTATCCTAGTCCGAGACCTTAGCTATTAGTAGACTAGAAATCAAGAATTTATAGTTTTGATCACTAACATTGATTAACATGCTTGAGATAGCAATGCATGCGAGTTCGACCGAGCAGTGCTCTAACAATATCCCTCTTTGTCAATTTTAGTGGAAAAACTATTAATACATATGGAATACAAAAAATATATAAATAAACTTTGTAGCTCCTATTCCACATGTCTAATCTTCAACAATACTCGAAATCTTCGTCACTTCCAAGTAGTCCAATGATCCTAAAGGTTGTAAGTTTAGCATCATCGTTGTTGAAAATCTGTAGCTATAACAATGAGAAAAGCATCGGTTCTCAATCATTGTTATACAATGTCATAGTATTATTACACAGCGACAATATTCAATTGCATCACAACTTCAACAACAACACTATGGTGATACTTTACTCCCCCTTAGTCAATACTCCATCTCACATGGAAACCACTCCCCCTTACATAATGATCCGAAAACCATATGTATTTGTAGTGTGAACTACAATTAATTCTCCCCCTTTTTGTCAATAAAATTGGCAAAGGTACAAAAACGGGATCCTAATGAAATTTCCGTAAGAGACATTTCATGACCAAAGGTAAATATGTATCATCTTGTTTAGATGCAATCATAAAGCCGAAGCTAAATGCATTCATCAAGGATTTTATAAAGACGTAAGATAACCCCTATAATATTCCACATCCGCACTCCCTACAAATATTTGTCAATTAAGCACAAGTTTAAAAAAACTCTTCCCCATAAAATGTCATTCCCTAAGGAACAACAAGAGCGACCTTAATTTCAAAAGAAAAGAAGGATTTCTTTAGACTCAACAAATTACATACAAGTATGAATTTGGAATCCAACAAGAAATATTCAATCAAATTAACCACAGCAAACCAAAATTAATTTGACTAAATATGCTCAACACAAGTAAACTTATGGAGACTTAAAAAATAAATTAAATTAATCACAAGAGAACTTGAAAATAATCTAATTGTCATACTCAACCAAACTAGTAATCAATTTAACTGGCCACACTTGACATAAGAAGAACTTACGGAGTACTAACCAAATAACCATACTTAGATGATTGATTTAGTTCATTTGGGATCAACACAAGAGATTATGGAACCCCGACTAAGATTATCATAACATGACAACCTTAACCATACATGTACTCAACATAAAAAAAACTTATGAAATACAAACTAAACAACCACACAAGTTAATTAATTTAGTTCTTAATGCTCAACATATATCATCTCATGGAACAACCAACCATGCCAATAAGAAATCGACTTAATTGTATCGTGCTCGACATTAGATACACAATGGAACCTTCACGGTAATACATAATAATATGGATCAATAAAGCTCTATACCGTGGATAATACAAGGATTCATTCTATGTTTCCATCACCATTTGCATAATGACACACAATAGACATAATCCTTGAATCACAAAAGATTTTAACCTATCTTACATCAACAATTGACAATATAGGCTTAACTTTTGTGTTTGTCAAAAGTCTATTCATCCTTTTATGAATATATGCATATCAATTCACGAACAACTTTACTTTTGACAAAATATGGGACAATCAAGTTCACGGATGTAAACAACATATCCCATCAAAATATTGCAATATATAAATCAATAAAGATTAATACTGCAACCATCATCTTCCAAACAAAGTTAGAATTTTTAAACCAAAAAAATCTAAAAACAAGAAGATGAAAACATTGGATATTGTTTGTACCCTATTAAAATAGTGTGCGTGCGTGCCGCACAAGTTATTTAATATAGGTAATATCCGTGGGTTTATTGAGGAAACCCACATGGCTTATTGAGGAAGCCTAATTGGTTTATTGTGGAAACCAACACGTAGGTTTATTGAGGAAACCCACATGGATTATTATGGAAGCCCAATAAGGTTTATTGTGGAAACCGGTGGGTTTATTAAGGGAACCCACATGGATTAATATAGAGGCCCAGTCTAGCTTATTATGGAAGCCCAAAGGACTTATTCCAGAAGTTTCTAGAAGACTTGTTGCCTAAGTTTCTTGCACATGAAGTTTACATCAAAATTAGGGTTACATAAACACTATAAATACATGTATCATAAACCCTAATGGGAGATGGAATTTTAGGTTAGCTAACCCGGAGAAAACTCTTGTATCACTCAATCAATAAAGAATTTATCTGTTCCTCCATGGATGTAGGAAACACTCGCCGAACCACGTTAAATTCGTCTCTTTGTTCATCTTTAATTCGTTTCATAACCCTAATCGCATCATAATCACTAGGGATGGCAATGGATAGATATCCGGCGGATATTGGGAGTTCCGATAAGGTTAAGGTTAAGAATTATCGGATATCCGGTATCCGATAATATCCGGCAGATACCAAAAATCCAATTTGATAGGGTTAAGGTTATCTTATCGGATATCGGATACTTATCCGATAATATCCGGTAACTAGGAAAAAAACTAAAAACTTGAAGAAAAAAAATTGTGTTTGTCTTTTTTAGTTCAAAATGTTCAATGAAAAGTACAAACCCACACAAGCACATTGTTTAGAGTTTACTCCCAGTCTAGTGAATGCAAAACAAAGTACACAATAAGCTACATCAAAGACAAAAAAGAAAAAAAAATGTCTAACAGAGGCTAACAAGTAACAATGTTAACACGCTAGTGAGTAGTGTGATCTTTCTTGGCTGGATGTCATGTTGCATCATTGCATCAACTTTACTTCAGTCCACGATTTCCACTGCATTCACAAAGAATCACTTGATAAGAAAATTCAAGAAACAAACAATGGAAGCATTAAAATCACATTCAAGTGACAACATTTTTATTATGATCATTCTCTGTACCCTCTGTTATTTTTTCTAGTTCCTAGTAATAGGTGCAAGCATCCTATCTATAGTACCAACTTAGCGTGGAGATAGAAATGTAGTACATAAACAAAAATCATATTGGTAGAGCCTTACTAAAAGACGAACAATTAGCTTTAATCAAAGATGAAGCAGTGTAGAAATATAAATCATGTTGGTTGTTACAGAAAATGAAACGTTCTAGCTTATGTATCAACATCTTTACATTCATGTAAAACAAAGTTGTGAAGAATGCTGCCATCTTGGGTGAGTTGGCTCATATAATACATTTTACTACCTAGGTACAACACATAAATCATTTTTCTAGCGAATAAGAACTGTAGATGCTACTGTATACCTCTAAGTTCAATCCTTCATAGTCCCTACTCTACTTTAAAACTACATCACCAAATATAGAAGTAGATGTAAAATGCACAAGGCATCACACAAAAATTTAACACAAGTAGACAGTGACAATAAGAGAAGCACAACTAGCCAAGCAAGATAACTAAACTTCAATTGGGAAACTCAAAAATAAAGTAGGTACGTGCAAATGTAATTCTTCCTAGTTCAACAAATGGTGCAGCGAAAGCAAAGGAAAAGAACCAAGGAAAAGAAAATAATATTTACCTGCATCATAAAAGTCTGGCAGACAATCACCTAAGCATAGAAATGCTTGGACTAAGTCTGGAGTTAATGAAGTTCTATGTGTTGTTAGAACCCTTCCACCATCGCTGAACATGGACTCTGATGCCACACTGATCACCGGAACAGCCAACACATCTCTTGCTATCTTTGCCAGAGTTGGGTACTTAGGGCCATTCATCTTCCACCAAACCAATATATAAAAGTTTAATTCATCTTGGGATGTCAGGGTTGGAAGAATTGGTTCTTCCAAGTACTTCTCTAACTCAGACTTTTGAACATCACATTTATCATTTTCCAACATAAAATCAGCATAATCTGGGTTAGCTGTACCTGAACTTCTTACATCCATGCGAGAGGCAGAGTTGATAAAGAAAAAAGGAGCTGAAGTGTTGTTTTGTGATTCATATGCATTGAAAATTCGGGTCAAGTCTGTTTTGAATTTCTCATAATCATGTGCATAGTCATCTTCCCCGTAAATTCTCTTATAGGTGTACCTTGCCCATTTTGCCTTGTATCTTGGATCCAAAACCACTCCAATGCTCATGATCAAATTACTTTCACTCCAGTCTACATTAAACTTTTCTCTCATTTTCAACCCCATTCGTTTGATATAGTCAAACGTACTATCTTCCCATGTTTTGATGCATTTGTTAATTTCATAAACCCCTGTATAATACAGATTTGCAGTTGGATATTTAATCCCTGCAAACTGATTTGAAACATCATTAAAAACCTCTAAACATTTACAAATTTGTATTCCTTGTTCTCACTGCTGTCTCGATGGAAGAATATCAAATTCAGAATCAAACTCACTAAGTCTTTCAAAACCTTCTCGCAGTTTGATAGCATTCTTAAGCATCATAAAAGTGTAGTTCCACCTTGTGTAGACATCTAAACTAACTTCTCCAGACAATCTACATTGTGTTAATGTTGTTGAAAACTTCTCTTTCCTACCTTGTGAAGACTTAACATATTTAACACAATCTCTAATAGCCTCTATAAACTCAGCAGCTACTCTCATGCCGTACAATACAATCAAATGCAATATGTGGTTGCTACACCTCATGTGAAACATTTTTCCTCCAACCAATAAACAATTCTTATCATCTAGCCATTTAATAAGATTTCGCATCATAACACCATTAGCTGGAGCATTATCAGCAGTCAAAGCGAAAAATTTCCTATCTATATTCCATTCCAAAGTGCAAGTTTTGGTAAAGCCTGAGAGATCATCTCCTGTATGTGGTGATGGCACTATAATGTAAGCTAAGGTTTTGGCATTCAAATTCCACTCATCATTTATAAAATGACATGTAACACAACAGTAACCATCTTTAGTGTATTTGGCAGTCCACATATCAGTTGTAAGACTACATTTGGAAGTCTAATTCTCTAATTGTAACTGCAATTCATCTTTCATTTCAGCATAACACCTCAAAACATCTGCTCTACTTGTATTCCTATATGGCATTTTAGCAGCAGGGTTCAAATCCTTAAAAAACTCTCTAAAGTAGCAATGCTCAACCATGTTAAGAGGGTAATCATGCTTAGCAATCATTTTAGCAAGGCAATTCCTCAAAACAATAGGGTCATACTTCCAATTAAGTAATTTAACTTGGTGATTACCTCCTTTTTTAAGTGTAGTGGTAATCTTCATCTGGCCTGGATTGTTTTCATGCTTCTTCTGGCAGGTTTTTAGATGTTGAGACAAGCGGGTAGTCCCTTGGTCACTACAAGCATGTATCATATTTTTACAATGATGGCATTCACCCATAAGGACCGCCTCTTCCTCATCCGGCTTCCCTTTTACAGGCTGTAAAATAATTTTTCTGGTGAATTCATCCCATGCAGATGACCTTGTCGTACGCAATTTCTTCAATAAAGCAATGACAAGTGGGTGATTTTCATCTGTTACTTCAGCTAATCTCTTGCTCGAAGAAGGTGCTGATGAAACAATTGTTGAACCTTCAACACTTTGATCTTCTTGTTCTGGTTGTTCGGGATTTGGTTGACTGCAGCTTGAAGTTCCAACTCTATTGGATGATCTTTGACTTTGAGCCATTATGAAATCAAAACATATGTATAATCAGAACTAAGCCAAATTACATACAATAGCTTGAGACAGAAAAGAAGCCTGAAAAAAAAAAGTCTCAGTGTCTAAGCCAGAGTCCAAAACACTAAACTTGTAACACCTATCTGCTGCCCATTGTAAAACATGTCTCCCGATATCTTGCCACTACAAATGTCCAAAACACTAAAATTGGTATCAACAATTTATTCTCGTAATGCTGCTAATGAGCTCATCAGTCATCACATACACTTTCTACTGGTGGCAATATACATCAATTGAATAGACTAACATCTTTTAAACAGGGACTAACAATTACACATTTCCTAAGCAATACTCTCTACCCAAATCAGTATCATCCACCATTTTTCTCAAAAATTCACTACTTTTCTACAATTAATCCTGCTGACACCATATCCACACTGATTCTTAGGATTCAAAATCATAAATCTTTAAACATACAAATCAGACAACACATAAATCAGTTCTGACCAAAATAGAACAAGAAAAAATGTTTAAATAATTTAAAAAAAAAATAGTTAGGGAAGATATGAATTCAGAGATATTTGTGGTGGTGGTGGATAAATAATCATCAGAGGGGGGTTTCACCCCCATCAAGAGTAGAAAATATTATCCAATTTATCCTTACATCACTGGCTAGTGGCTTCTCATACCTAGAACCCTAACAACAAATCTGAAAATTGAACAAAATGGTAGACCTAAATCCTTTTCTACAATCCAACTAAAAACCCCAAATCTGTATGAGGAAGAAAATAAACATTCAAACATCAAAACTGGCAAATTCCAATCGATTTGGGGATGAAAAGAAAACCTAATTTACAAAAAATCAATCATCATATTCTATAATCGCTACTTACTTGATTACTTCTTCTCTGATAATCTATGAGTCTATGACCAATGATTCAATCGATTAAATTCACTCACTCCAACTGAACTGACACTTTGAGCTCTCAATCTCTCGATCTATTTCTGTATTGGTTTTGTGAGGATGAGAAAATGAGTATCGGGTTTAGTCCCTTCTCTCTACAGATAATACCTAGGGGTAGGAAATTACTAGTACACCCCTAGGCTTATCGGATGTCGGATATTAACCTAACGGAATCACCCCAATACGGTTCCGATAAGGTTAAGAGGTATTATCCAATAAAATATCCGATTCCGATATCCGATATGTCGGATAATATCCTATAGGATGCCGGATTTTCGGAAACGATATCGGATAATGGTTATCCATTGCCAGGCCTAATAATCACCATCAAATCATCATGTTTAGTGCCTATAATTTATTTTAGGTACAAACATTGGCGTCGGCTAAGGGGATTCGTGAAAAAAATCGTGTTTTACCATTGAGAAAAGTTTGGAAGAAATCATGCACGAGATTCCATGCAAAAATCAGCAAAAAAAAAGGGTTCTTACGTAACTGTTGCGAAGTTAAAGAAACTGTTACAAAGAGATGCAGAAAATGTTGCAAAAGTTGCAGAAACAGTACTTGATGTGCTACAGTACAGTAACAGTAATAAGTGTTGCAGACTGTTACAAAAGTTCTTATCTTGTATAACAACAGAGGTCCAACCTCATGTACAACCTCATATCCAACGAACGGGATCTGTCAGATCTACCAGACCATATCCGTATGATCTAATCAGCTTCTTATACATCTCCAGATCCAATGATCCAGCCTCGTTAGATTCAACAGATCTCATGCGTATGATCTGTCCAGCCTCGGTATAGCTTCAGATTCAACGTACTGGATCAACAGAGTTCATCCAATCCAGAGATGACATGTGCGCACGTCAGCAGGACTGCCACATCATCAGGACGATGTGGCAACATCAATCATGACTCAGCTCGGTGACACGTCAGCAGTGTCTTCCATGTATGCAACATTCAGTCAAAGATCAGGTGCCAAGTTAGCACCATCTAGTCTGCCATGTCAGATCTTGTAAACTTCCACGTCAACACCATCAATTCAGCATTTATTCTGTCTGTGGTGTTGTGCCATGTCAGCATCCGGCGGTGCCATATCAGCGCTACGTCTCAGTCAGCAGTGCCACATTGCCTTTCATGAAATAAAAGGAAAATATGCGTGAGATGGGATTCGAACCCATGACCTCCGGCTCATGTTCTACATTCTTGACCAACTGTGCAAGCCATTATTTGTGAATGGAATCATGATTAAGTAACCTTAGTTGTTCTTCACGCGTGCTTCGTGAAAATATTGTTTCATTAAAAACTTCTTCGTTTTAAGTCTGAATTGAGTGATTTTTGGCTCGTCGGAATCCACTTTGAATTTCCTGCAAGATGGAAGCAAAACATCCTGTGTTTTAAAGACTTTTATATGTACTTGGGAAAGCAACATGGTCGAGTTCAAGGATCGAAAACAACATGATCGAATTCAAAGTTCGTTTGATTTGTTCCTTAGGGTTCAGCAAACTTGATCAGTTGAAGATAAGCAAAGAAAATTTGTCATATACGATGAAATGGTCCGGAACCGAGGGACGCGCCTCACCAAGACAACATTTTGAGGGAGATTCCAGAAGGAAAAGTCACGATGAACCCAGAAATAAGATGACAACGGAAAATATATGTGATCATATGCCTAGAGCCGTCTAGCAAGTGAGGAACAGATATAATATATCTAGTTCCTGCTTCACATTGGGGAGTCTTTTCTACTTGGGAATACCTCTACAGATATTGGGGGCGGCTAAAGTGTCGCCAAGCATGCAATCAAAGGCAACTTGTCTTGAGAAGTCGAAACAAAGAAGACATATTTTTCAGTATAAATTTAAGCAATGAGGGCGTCTAGGGTTGGAAGAACGAACGCTTTGGGAGGTAAATCCTCACTAGTTTGTTACGCTATAAATCGAATTTATAATCACAAATGAGAACACTTTTGCATATGTATTTATTAAAGAAATACGTGCAATGTATTTCTATAAAAGAGGAATACAAAGACAAAGTATTTCGATTGTTAAGGAAACATATACAATCTCTTTCTAATAAAAGAGAAGAAGAAAGTATTTCAATAAAAGATGAAACAAAGGAGAAAATGAAAATCAAGGTGGAGCGAAAATAAGGAAATGTATGACGAAAATCTAGAGACAGTTAACATGTACAATAGACATTATTGTACATTCATTATTTGCAAACACACGAGAATTGAGTCGGAAAATTCTATGCCAGTACAGGAACAAATGGGCAACCAATGTGCCTAGCAAAATATGGGAGCAACCTGCATTCGAGTGAGGTATGTTCTCAAAGTCAAAGTTGAGTTATTAATCCTGATTATTTTTCTATTAAAGAGATAATCTGGAGCGTTTTTCTATCAAAGAGAAAAACCAAGGAAATGAATTGTCATGCAAAGTCAAATATTTCTATTAATATCTTACAAAGAACAATGGAGAAAATGGCAGTAAATGTGCCAGAGCAAGACCGGAACGACTAGGAAATCATGAATGTTGGGTTCAAGATCCTAAAGAAATGTTGGAAGATTTACAAGACCAACACGTAAGTCATTTGTCATCTAATAAAAGAGTAAGAGGACATAACATGCTGATATGTTTGGCGTTTGGGTAATTACTATATGGAGTTTTTAAGTACATTATCGGTACTTTGAACGTGTTTAGTGATTTGAGATGGTAAGTACATTTTTGGTACTTTGAATTATTGATCCGACCGTGGGGAAAATCAACATCAACAAGCTGGCCAAGGCCACGAAAGGTTATCGGATAAGCATCATATGGCGAATTTGAATGAGACTTTAAGGTTGGTTCTTCTTTTAATCTTCTTAATTCTTCAACAAGTTGAGAATAAAGAGGGGGCGATGTTTGTACCCTATTAAAATAGTGTACGTGCGTGCCGCACAAGTTATTTAATATCTGTAATCCATGGGTTTATTGAGGAAACCCACATGGCTTATTCAGGAAGCCCAATTGGTTTATTGTGGAAACCAACCCGTGGGTTTATTGAGGAAACCCACATGGCTTATTGAGGAAGCCCAATTGGTTTATTGTGGAAACCAAAATGTAGGTTTATTGAGTAAACCCAATGGCTTATTATGGAATCCCAATAAGGTTTATTGTGGAAACCGGTGGGTTTATTAAGGAAACCCACATGGATTAATATAGAGGCCCAGTCTAGCTTATTATGGAAGCCCAAAGGACTTATTCCAGAAGTTTCTAGAAGACTTGTTGCCCAAGTTGCTTGCACATGAAGTTTACATCAAAATTAGGGTTATATAAACACTATAAATACATGTATCCTAAACCCTAATGGGAGATGGAATTTTAGGTTAGCTAAACCGGAGAAAACTCTTGTATCACTTAATCAATAAAAAATTTCTCTGTTCCTCTGTGAATGTAGGCAACACTCGCCGAACCACGTTAAATTCATCTCTTTGTTCATCTTTAATTCGTTTCGTAAACCTAATCACATCATAATCACCATCAAATCATCGTGTTTAGTTCCTATAATTTATTTTGGGTACAAACATTTATAGCTATGTGTAATCACAATAATGGATATTCCAAAACACTAGTTATTCTTCTAAACAAAAAGAAACAATAGAAGACTTACTAAGCATAAATAAGAACTAACAAACTAAAATTAGCACACATCCTCCATGTCATAGTGAACTAAAGTCATATAGACAGTTTAGGACCTTCTTGAGCCTTAAGGTCTTGGAGCTTGTGAAAGGAAGCATCCTATGCATTGAAGAGGATATCCTTATTGGGAAGTTCTTTAACACGGGTTTTCATGAGAACAAGGTCAGACTTAACCTTTTTAAACTCAGTTCTTACCACATCAAGACACTTTATTATATTAACAAGTTGTTGCTTAGACTTCTCAAATTCCTTTAGGAAGTCGAGAAGTACATCCTATGAAATCTCTTCAATCTCTTCTATATCCGAAAGTGAATCAGAGGATTGAGGAAGAGAACCTTTAATTTCAACAAGAGTTTCATTTTCTTTATCGATTTCGCAGTATACCGCCTTATCAATGACATCTTTAGTCAAATCTGATGAGCACGAAGATGAAGAAGCCATTGATAACATGAAACCTAGAGTAATAAGAGTGACTCAATCGGATATGTATATAAATAAAAACTTGAGAGATTTTGGGTTACAAGATAGGTTTAAGGGATAACCTTAACCGTATGTGTACCCGTAGGATGGTTTTTCACAAAGCTCTACATGGATAAAGAAAACACTTGTATTTAAAAAAGGTTTTGACTAAGTATATAAAAAAGGAAAAATACTCATGAACCAGTGTTTGACCAATTATCCTTCTAAAAACGATAAGATATTAGCTAGATAATTAGAGTCACTTAGTTGTGGAGTATACCTATTCAATTCTCCCACAACTAGGCTTTTTGTATGTGAGATATTCAACCTTGTGATTACTTTACACAAGTGTGAGCCTTTAGCTCATCAAATGAACATTGTTCCTTTTTATCCTTATGTCTTTGATATGTACTCTTTCTAGAGAGATGAGACACTACTTGATTACCATAATTATTAGAAGGACTAAATCTAGGACCTCTAACAATAGGTTCAAGAGGGTCAGAATAGATAGGAATCCATCTTCTAGATTTAGATTTACCAGACTTATTCTTATAAACATGAGGAATGTGACTAACATATTCCTTCTGATGATTTCTAGAGTAGAGATCATTGTTATAAGATTTCTGGTTTCTTGTGGACATACGATTCACTGCTTTAGTCGAATGACTATTTGTTCCATTGACAGTGAAGAGAAGCAAATTATGAAGCTTAGAAATTTGTTTCCTTCTTTCAAAACAATGGATAACATAGTGATTATTTTTCCCACAAAAAATACAGGTTCGCGGAGGAGAAGTAATAACGGTCACCTGTTTAAACTCCATAGCCATATGAGAAGATTGTAAGTGGTAGGCTTATAAATGTTACCTATAATTAAAACTGCAAGTGCACAGTGTTGGTTTGCAACACATGTCGAACCCACAGAGACTTGAAGAGTGCTAGGTTGATTATTTGGTCTAACTAAACTGATTCATAACTAAAGTAACACAAGGGGTTTGTTGTTTAGTGTCAAAATGACTAGATTTTTATGGTGATTAAATAACAAAGCAGGAGATAAAGTAATTATGCAGAACGGATTGTAAACAAAGGTATAGAGCACTAGGGTGATTGAATTCATCTCCTAACCCTATGCTAAGGCAATACAACTCAACCTATGTTCTTGTTCCTTCCCTTGAAGGCTCCAGGTAGAGAAATCATCAACTATTTTCATTAACTTACCCCTAGTATAAGTTGTCTTCTTACAGTACAACTCATCACGGGTTCATTTGATCAAAAATCTAACTAATCAATCTTATTTAAATTAAGCACATCAAGAACACAACTTGAATATGAATTTAACTCAACATGAAATTAGGGGTTTCATCTACACCCTAACAAAGTGAATTAGAACATGGTAAACATAATTGAATTTTATCTAATAATTCAAACCTAAAAATTCAGAGAGAGACTTTTCACAGTACAACTCATTCCATTTATACCTCCCTCTCTTTTCACACTCCCAATTGAAATTAAATGTATACCCTATTTCATAAATCGTCTGAATTACTTGTCCCCTCTTCCAATTCGCCTCTACAAATCATTAACTCCATGTCTTGAGAAACCCTAATTCCCTTTGTCTCGAACTCTGCCTCTAGGGTTTTGGGAGAAGAAGTGTTTCAGATAGCTGGAGCTAGAGATGGTGTGATGGCTGCGCTGCTGCTGGTGTTATCGGGTGGAGAAGATGATGATGGTTATGGCTTCTGCAAATGGTCGGGTGAATGGGATGAGGTCTCTAGTTTTGTCGGGAATAAGAAGAAGAAGAAGAAGAATAAGGTGGGGAGTGTTTGGCTAGGGTGTTCGACTAGGTAAAGGAGATAGGTGTTAGGGTGTGAGGCGGGACCATCAGATGTTGATACAAGGAAAGGCTAGGATGTGGGATGCAGGTGACATATCAAATCTAACGGCTCAGGATGGATCGGGCTTGGATTCAGATCATGGGTCATATCTTGGATAGCTCAAGCCCATGTACTTGTAAATAGATTGCAACTGATGCGCACGCGGGTTGCAACTTCTCTTCCACAACCGCTAGTCTCCAATTTTCTTCTCTTTTGGCTCCTCAATTCATCCAAGATTTATTTGGTACCTAAAAACACAAAGTTAATTAGTACAAGAATTTATTCTTGAAAACAAAGAAAACACATAATTTGGGATAATATCTGATTTTAAAGTGCAAAAGATGAGTTAAATGCCAATAAAAAGGTATAGAAATATGCAATATTTGGCACTCATAAAATACCCCCAAACCTGAATTTTACTTGTCCTCAAATGAAATAGAAATTAAGAAATCCTAACTATACCACTGTCGCTGGTCTCTCGAATGCATTTAGCGTATGCACTAAGCCTTTAAACCCCTAGGTGTCCCTAGTGGACGAGTTGTAGTCTCGTGAGGGCCTACCAGAGATGTAACCACAAAACCTTCTCCAACTTTAGAGCGTAAAAGAGTCTCAAGCATCCAAGGAGCTATGAGGACAAAGAGTTTTTGCATGCTAGTAACATGAAGTTAGAACTACCAAAGAACGCATTCTCATCCTTAAGAGTTGAGCGATAAATAACCATACCATATGAAAGAATTCGGTTTCGAGAGTAATCACAAGCCTCGACTTCTACCTCATTAATATGGTTTTATGACAATTTCACTCAAAAAGATCGCTTTTTTAGTCTCTCATGTGTGCAGACAGGAATAAATAGAGAAATCCTGCACACGTTGATGGTGGGAAGGAAAACCTTCCGAAATAATTTTTGGAGACTCCAAAAGATTGTGGACAAAAAGAATCTATTTCTGATGATCTCTAAGAAAGGAAATCAACCATTACCAAGGATAGGAGTACTCACTTACCTTCACATCCGATCGGCAATCAACACACAATTTGTTTTGATTTTTTTGATTTTGTTTTGAATTAAAAACATGAAATGAAAATAACAACAAAAAAACAATGAAACTGCTAACTCCATGGATGAAGTACTTTATCACTCAATTCTTCACAACTTGTATTGTCTTGATTTCTTAAACTTCACTAATTCTCATCTTATTTTCTTTTCTTTGAATTGTTGCATGTAAACCTTGGACTATTTCGACTATTCTTCAAATATTCTGATGTTGCTCTGCTCGTTGATGATGATATGTTTTTATGGATCTATTGATGTTGTTGATAGAGAGAGTGATGCTAAATACAAATCGAACTACAAGAAGGAGTTTTAATCTTTAAACGTCACCCTCATGATTGAAAAAATTAGCACTCAAGAGATCAAAAATAGTGCTGAAAGTGGTGCGAAGTTGGGTAGCTCACCATTCCTACCCGGAATTTACGTACGGTGACACACACTCAAAAATATTTTTTAGAAAGTCACAAAAATTGAAGATCGGTGCCTTGCTTGATGTAAAAATGGGTAGTCTCCACTATGGGTGATCGCAATTCTACTACCGAATATCTTTGCAACACCTAATTCGCCATACATCATGGTTAAATCCAACTTTAACGCTCTAATCAACTAAGAAACCCGATTGTGTTCTCTAGTACTTCCAATTTCAGTTATTTCAGTCAGACTCTCTATGTAAACATAGCTAGAAGCATGCTAGTGACTCTAAGATCTCTAAAAGTTGGAGGTTTTATGTACATATTTACAAAGAGTTTTGAAAAATTTTGATTTTGATTTTTTTTTTATTTTTAATAATAATGTTTATTTTTTTTTGGATGAAAACTAAAACTAAAATAAGAAGACTAAAAACTCTATATGCAAAACGCACCCCCAAACCTAAATCTAACATTGTCCTCAATGTTTCAACAGATGATAAGAATTTAAACAATCACATACCAAGAGAACTATGCTGAATAAAGAAAAGGTTAGAGATTACCGGATGCAAAAGGATGGTGCTAAACAATTAGTGGATGGATGCTTTGATAGCAAACAACAAGAGCGCAAGACAAAAAGTTTGGTTAGCACACATAAAAACTATGAACAAAGAAAAAGAAAAAGGGAAAGAGAATGGATTTTTAGTCCATAGGTATGTACACAGGTGAACTAGTTTAGTCCACATAGACGGGGTCTTTCAAGTCTACGGTCTCAACTTCTGGTGGTAGATGCTCCAGAAATGGTTTCAATCTCTGACCATTGACCTTGAAGATGTTCTTGTTTGCTGGGTTTACGATTTCAACAGCTCCATGGGGAAAAACAGTACGTACCAAGAATGGACCTAACCATCGAGAACGTAACTTTCCTGGAAACAAATGCAAATGAGTGTTGTACAATAAAACTTTTTGACCAGGTGTAAAAGACTTGCGCATAATGCACTTGTCATGAAACACTTTCATTCTTTGTTTGTACATTTTGGCACTATCATGTGCATCATTTCTTAACTCTTCTAACTCATTGAGTTGAAGCTTCCTTTGGGTACCAGCCTTATCAAGGTCGAAGTTCAGTTTCTTTACAGCCTAATATGCACGATGTTCTAACTCTACAGGTAGATGACAAGATTTACCGTACACAAGTCTGTAAGAGGACATACCAATGGGAGTCTTGTATGCAGTTCTATAGGCCCACAAAGCATCATTTAAACGTAAAGACCAATCTTTCCTAGAAGGATTAACAGTCTTCTCAAGAATATGCTTAATTTACCTATTAGAAACTTCCACTTGGCCACTGGTCTGAGGATGGTAAGGTGTTGCTACCTTATGAGTGATTCCATACTTCCGCACAAGAGATTCAAAAGGTCTATTGCAAAAATGACTACCTCCATCACTGATTATTGCTCTAGGTGTTCCAAAGCGAGAGAAAATGTTTTCTTTAAGAAAATAAAGAACAACTTTATGATCATTTTTTTTGGATGCAATGGCTTCTACCCACTTAGATACATAATCAACATCAACAAGAATGTATAACTTACCTTCCGATTTAGGAAATGGACCCATGAAATCAATACCCCATACATCAAACAGCTCAACGATCAAAATGGGTTATAAGGGCATCATGTTTCTTTTTGAGATACTTCCTAATTTCTGACATCGGTCACAAGCAACACAAAAATCATGGGTATCTTTAAACAATATTGGCCAATAAAAACCACTCTGCAAGATCTTTGTAGCAGTTTTCTTGGCGCTAAAGTGGCCTCCACATGCATGGTCATGACGGAAAGAGATGATATCCCTTTGTTCAGAATTGGGGACACATCTCCTAATGATTTGGTATTGGCAGTACTTAAACAAATATGGGTCATCCCAAAGGAAATGTTTAACTTCAGCCAATAATTTAGAATGGTCTTGTTTAGACCAATGCAGAGGCATTCTACCTGTAACAAGTTAGTTTACGATATCAGCAAACTATGGCATTTCAGACACAAGCATCAATTTTTTATCAGGGAATGATTATCTAATAAGCTCGGATTCGTCAACAGATTCAACATTCAACTTAGACAAGTGATCATCAACAACATTTTCCGACCCTTTCTTATATCGAATTTCGAGGTTAAACTCTTGTAACATGAGTATCCATCGAATTAGATGAGCCTTAGCATGTTTTTTAGACAAAAGATATTTCAATGCAGCACGGTCAGAATATATGATGATTTTAGACCCTATCAAATAATATCTAAACTTATCCAATGCAAACACAATAGCTAGCAACTCTTTTTCAGTTGTTGAATAATTCATTTGAGCATCATTAAGTGTTTTACTAGCATAGTAGATCACATAAGGAAGTTTGTCAACTTGTTGACCTAGAACAGCTCCTACAGCATAGTCAGACGCATCACACATAATTTCAAATGGTAAGGTCCAGTCGGGTGGTGTGACTATAGGGGAAGATGTATGGAGAGCCTTCAATTGATCTCATGCTTCCTTACAGGCATCATCAAAGACAAATGCAACATCTTTGGAAAGAAGATTACACAAGGGTCTTGAAATTTTACTAAAGTCTTTGATGAATCGGCGGTAAAAATCGGCATGGCCTAAGAATGATCTTATGTCCCTCACAGAATGAGGTTGGGGAAAGTGTTGAATGAGATCAACCTTGGCTTTATCTACTTCTATGCCTTTTTCCGAGATGATAAGCCCTAGAATAATGCCTGAGTCAACCATGAAATGACATTATTCCCAATTCAAAACAAAATTCTTTTCTTTACATCGAATCAACACACGAGTAAGATGATGCAAACATTCATCGAAAGAAGACCCAAAGACAGAAAAATCATCCATGAAAATTTCAAGAAACTCATCTATCATGTCAAAAATATGCTCATCATGCAACATTGAAAAGTAGCGGGTGCATTACACAACCCAAAAGGCATAAGACGATAAGAAAATGTTCCATAAGGACACGTAAATGTGGTCTTATATTGGTCTTCGGGTGCTATGCGAATTTCGTTGTATCCCGAATAGCCATCTAAGAAACAGTAATATCTATGTCCCGATAACCTTTCTAGAATTTGGTCAATGAAGGGAAAGGGAAAATGGTCTTTCTTTGTTATTGTGTTCAATTTTCTATAGTCAATCCAAACTCGCCACTATGTGGTCACTGATAGGCTCGGAAAAGATACCTACTACTATGTATAAACTGCAAGTGCACAGTGTCCGCAAGCAACACAGGGCAAGCACAGGTCGAACCACAGAGACTTGGTAGGTGTAGAAGTGATTCCAAAATATTACTAAACTGATTCAAATAAGAGTAACACAATATTTTTGGTGTCGATACGACATGATAATTTTCAAGTTACTGAAATAATAAAAGTATAAGATGCAAATAACACAATATGTAAACACTGAGAATATGGATACTAGAGCTTTCAAATCCACCACTAGCCTACACTATGTATTCAACTAGTAGTATTATTCTTGTCCTCATAGCAGATTCAAGTTTACCTTGTATCTAAGGTGTTTCTCCGATGGATAACTTAATCACAACTAAAATATTTCTCCAAAGCATTAACTGTCTAGTTAAAGCATAACTAATCTAAGGATCAATAATATGTTTAAGCATGAGTTGCAGCATAATCAACGTAGTGATATTCTAACTACAATGGATACATGGCATACATTGTGAGAGCAAAATGTTGACAAACTTGGATTAAATTATATCTTAAATGATTTTAAACATTCAAGAACAACATACAATATGAATAGCAGAGAAGCAGACTAGAGCTTCATCTAAACTCTAGCAAAGAGTTTTAGAACATGCTGAAAATGGAAATGGAATTGTACTGATAGAAAATATGGTGTGTGTTATGGTGTAGAGAACCCCAGCTGGGTCTCCTCTTGGGAGAAGAGTTCGAATGATATTTATAGGGTAGAATACCCGACCATTTCATCACTGTGTGCATGTGGTACTGGGTGTTTTCCTCCCACGCGCAACATGTGGTGCTCCCATGCGCATCTTTATTTTCTTTTCCTTCATTATCTTTTCTTTACAACATCCCATCTTTACCCGACCATTTCATGTGCAACATTCAACAACTCTTTCTTCCTTTTACTTAATTCTTTTCTTTTGATTTATTCCCATGCTCGACTTGTTTATTCATCTTAAGTGAAGAAAATTCTCACTTTCTTTTAGTTTTCACGTGCTTCACCCGAGAAACAGCAAGCATTCTCACGTTTTCATGTTCTCGATTTCTCAGCCATCCACAGCAAGACATCAGCCGTGTTCTCCTCGCTGTCTCTGGCCATGGATATCCTCGGCTTCACCACCTCTTCAACAGCATGTGGTAGCCCATGCTCTTCATCACGTGTTTCACCAGCTCATGCTGTCTCGACAACTCGTGCATCAATCATCAAATCCTCACCATAATTACTCCAG
Source organism: Papaver bracteatum (assembly GCA_023529315.1). NCBI lineage: Eukaryota > Viridiplantae > Streptophyta > Magnoliopsida > Ranunculales > Papaveraceae > Papaver > Papaver bracteatum. The sequence goes on from JAJJWX010000213.1 coordinate 559,190, forward strand.
CTCGTGCTCGTCTCAACTTATCTCTCTTTGTTCTGCCATGCTCGAGTTTAACAGCAACGTGAGCTCCATAGATAGCTCTTCCGTCATCATCAGTCCCGACAACCCGTGTTGTCTCCCATGAACAGCATCCTTCACCTTCACCAGGTTCGTACCCGAACCATCATCACTGCCATCACCAAGCTCGGCCAAGCTCATCAGAGAGCTGTCTGCCTCATCACCATTGCTGCCATGATCATCACGTGCTCTGTGTAGATCAAGCCGACTTTTCTATCCCTTGTTTGACGAAACAAAGCATATTACTATTCTTATGGTTTTCCCGCCATTTTTCTATCCTTGTGAAGAAGAAGGGTGCCCCCGATCTGCATGGCCGGTGCCCTTAACAATATTTGAATTTTTGGACAACCCCACAAGCAAAAGACTGGACTTCCCCTTATCATTCGGCTGGGTGCCAATAGCACTTCTTGTGTTAAATGACCATTTTTCCCTTTTCTTGTTTTGGCCATAACTTCTTCATACGAACTCCGAATGACTCCGTTCTTTCGCCGTTGGCTTCCCTTCTCATCCTCTACATGATGAAAAGTAGAAATATTATATTTGAATGAGTTACATTTGGTTTTTGTCCCTTCTTCACTCTTAGCTAGCTTTATTTGGTACCTAAAAACAAAAAATTAATTAGTATATGAATTTATTCTTGAAAACAAAGAAAACACAGAATCTGGGATAATATATGATTTTAAAGCGCAAAAGATGAGTTAAATGCCAAATAAAAAGGTGTAGAAATATGCACTATTTGGCACTCATCAGTCACACGGGTGGGGACAAGATCATTCTTTTCATTTTGAACTACAGTAATGCCAGACTTTTTGGGTACAACTTGAATGGGACTGACCCACTGTCTATCTAGAACTGGGTATATGATACCCGCATCAAGAAATTTCAAAATCTCACCTTTAACAACATCTCTCATATTGGGGTTAAGTCTCCTTTGTATTTCCCTAGATGGTTTAGTGTTTTCTTCAAGATTTATGTGATGCATGCAAATTGTGGGACTTATACCTTTAAGGTCTGATATGGTCCAACCTAAGGCTTCTTTATGTTCTTTAAGCACTTCTAAAAGTTTACTTTCTTGTTCTATGTCTAAACATGATGCAATAATCATAGGCAAAGTATCAGAAGTACCTAAGAAAGCATACTTCAAAGTATCAGGCAATGGTTTCAAATCAAGCTTAGGTGGTTCCTCGAGAGATGAGGAAGATTTGGAATCAAAGAGTGGAAATGGTTCTACTATAGTCTTCCATTTAGAAATATCCATGGGTGGAACATATTCAAGAAAAGAGTGAATTTCACCAATGTACTTAGACTCGAAGAGATCTAAGTCAAAGTTATCTAAACATGCTTGCAAAGGGTCCATGGACAAAATGTCAGGCAATGAGTCTTGGATCAGACTCTCAATCATGTTAATCTCATGCAAATCAGTATCATCACAATCAATGGGTTGTTTACTAGTGTTAAAAACATTCAGTTCTACGGTCATGTTACCAAAAGACAATTTCAATACTCCATTACGACAATTTATGATAGCATTTGACGTAGCCAGGAAAGGACGTCCTAAAATAACAGGAATGTGATTATCTGGGTTTTGCACAGGTTGAGTATCTAAGACAATGAAGTCCATAGGAAAGAAAAATTTATCAACCTTGATTAACACATCTTCAATAATGCCACGAGGGATTTTCACATATCTGTCCGCTAATTGTAGCGTAACAGGAGTGGGTTTCAGCTCCCCAAGGCCTAACTGCACATACACGGAGTATGGAAATAGATTCACACTTGCTCCTAAGTCTAGTAAAGCCTTTTAGACCACATGGTCACCTATGGTGCATGTAATTGTTGGACTACCTGGGTCTCTAAACTTAGTTGGAATCTTATTTTGGATTATTGAGCTCACCTGCTCAGTGAGAAAATCACGCTTATGCACATGAAGCTTTCTCTTTTGTGTGCACAGATCCTTCAAAAACTTAGCATAGGTGGGTATCTGCCTGATTTCTTCGAGAAATAGAATGTTTATGTTAACTCGTTTGAACATTTCTAAAATCTCGTTGTACTGGCTACCCCCTTTCTGCTACACCAACCTTTGCTGGAATGGAGCAACTTGTACATGAGAAGGTTCAAGGACATTAATATCAGTGAAATTCTTAGAGTCAGTATCATGCTCAGATTCCTTTTCCACAACAGGTGTTTTCTGTGGAGTTATATGCACTGGTGAGTCTGATCTAGACTCACTCGACTATGGTACACCTACATTGTTCCCAACAACTTTACCACTACGAAGAGTGGTGATATCATTCACAGGACTATGTGAAGTTTCATTGCAGGTTGAAGTACCCGCCTGAAACACATTCTTTGGATTTTGTTGGGGATGACTAGGCAGTTTGCCTTTTTCTCTCTCATTCAAAGCATCACAAATTTGACCCATTTTAAGTTCTAGACTTGTGAAATGTTGGTCGCTGGTCTTTTGAAGTTGTAAAAGATTTTGGGTCAACAGACCGACGATGTCTTCAAAGATAGACTTGTTTGCTACAGGGTACTGAGTGTGTGGTTGTACTTGGGGATTTCTAGGATATGAGTATCCTTGGTTATTATTTGTTGTTCCCCCTTGTACAGGCCATTTAGAACATGAAAGGTTAGGGTGATTCCTCCACCTTGGGTTGTAGGTCTGAGAATAAGGGTTGCTCTTTTGCCTATGGTACAAAGCATTGGCTTTCTCGGTTTTAGACTCTTGAAATGCATGTACGTCTGGACAACTATCCACTAAATGGTCTGAACCATGGCACACGGCACAAGTGGCCATTTCAATTTGGTCACGGAGAGTAGGGGCAGTAGTTTTCACATTCTTATGCAGCTCTAGCACTTATACTCTCCTAGCCAAAGATGCAACTTTGCATTTCCTTCAAAGTCAAACTCAATTATATGAACATTATCTACATGGGTAATCATTTTTGGTTCACGGATGGACTCCCACTGCTGAGTCTTTTCAGCGACTTAGATTAAGAAAGTCCAAGCCTCATCAGCACTTTTTTCAATAAATGCACCATAGCACATTGACTCAACTGTGGTTCGGGTCCTGACATCTAGGCCTTCATACAAAATTTGCACAAGTCTCCATTTTTCAAAACCATTATGGGGACATTGGAGCAATAATTCATTGAATCTCTCCAAATATTTTTCTAGAGACTCATCTTCTAATTGCACAAAACCATTTAGATTTTGATGAATTGTCGCAGTCTTATGGTTGGGGAAAAACTTTTTGAAAATTCTTTTGTGAGATCGTCCCATGTTCTAATGGACTGTGGTTGTAGGGAAAGAATCCAGGACTTGGCTTTTTCTTTCAAAGAGACTGGGAACAATCTCATCTTAAGGGACTCTTCCGGCATTTGGTTAAAATGCAGAGTCCCACAAATATCTTCAAAATATCTCACATAGTGATAGGGGTTTTCATCATCAACTCCCCTAAACACAAGCAACATGTGAATTGTGCTTGCTTCCAGTTCAAACTGACAAGCATCAGCTGGTAGAATGATGCAAGAGGGATGAATTTCCCTTGTAGGGTACATGTAGTCCTTGAGACTACGGGGTTGGTTCTCATCACCCATTGTCTCAGGTTAGTCTGGGCTTTCTACTGCAGAGCTAGGTATGTCAACAATATCTTCTTGGCTAATTCTAACTAGTCGATTTGTTTGGTATCTAAAAGACACAATCATATCCTAGAACACAATCAAGCATGTTATAACACTCAGCCAACCAAACACTCAACAACAAGGTTGACCAAATAATAGATTATGTGCACAGTTTACAGGGCATCTAGATATGCTCACTCAAGGTGAAGCATGTGCTGTGTGAATGTGATACTCAACTAGCTTGTCAAGTGAATATGGAATTACAATACTAAGAAGTTACAGCACAAAGGTTTGGTTGACATCAATTGGCTTGGTTGACCTCAAAAATCAAAATATCTTGGCATCAACTGGCTTAGTTGACATCAAATTTCAGAGATCATTAACAATATCAGCAAACTTGGCTAACATCAAGTTACAACTCAAATATCACAAGTTTAAACAATTGCAGGGATAAACAACACCCAGTTTTCAGTTTTCTAGTTCAGTTTTCATGCAAAGATGGTATATCATTCAAGACAAGAATATCATAGTTGAGGAACGATACCTCCGGTACAAGATCGGGTTTAGGCACAACCAACAAGTTGTCTCGCAATCTTTTCCTCCTCACTTTTGGGTTGCAATGCAGCACCACAAGTACCTGGTTACTCAACTGAACTTGTCAGTACTCAAAATGTTGCAGGAAATACAATGACATGGGATATAATGAAGTTGATACCAACTGCTATTAAAAACAGGCTTCAAGAGAGAAATGAGAAAGTGAAAATGCAGGAATGGCTAACTATAGATGCAAAAATGAATGACAAAAGAATGATGGAAATTACAGAAACTGATAAGTTACTGTAGTTGCAGGAATTCCTACACTACACCCTATTCAAGAATCTATCAATATTTATAACATAATTTGAAGATTAAGAACACTTTTTCATTAATATGATCTTATGGAATTACAGAAATCAAGAACACAAAACACTTAACAAAGATTTTCTCTCTCCTAAAAACTTTCCTAACACTCAAAAATTCATCATCTTCTCTGGAACTACTCATCTTCTTTATATAGGTATTTACATAGTGGATTACTGACTCATGATGACTCATTTACGTTAAGATTCCCTTCAATTTCGGATCTGAGTTCTTGCGATAAATCGCAATGGCACCGCCTTTATCTTTCGCAGGTTTTATTGATATATCGCAAACATGTCACACTTTCTTCGTGTTTCTATCATTACGTCATTGTTTAAGTCATCTTTAGATGTGTTGCAGAATATTACTGATGTGTCGCAGAATATTACTGATGTGTCGCAGAGTAATTTGTTTATTATCGATATATCGCAGAACAGTCATTTATTTCTCAGGAATATTGTTGTGACAATATTCTGATCCTACATCTTGCCTCTTCTCATATCTTTTCTGCGAAGAAGATAAAGATCATGAGAATTTAAATTTCTTGATTTGCCGCAACTCATGTTTTTCAAGAATATTAATACATCTTGTCTTTTCATATTTCCTTTATTCTGACACGTCTCTATATCCATCGCTAAATATTCTACACATGTTTTTTCCTCCATTTATCCCTTGACACGTATTCTTCCAACCGTTGAGTTCTGAACATTCATGTTCTTTCTTCATTGAATGCACATTGATATTCTCGATAATTTTCTTCTCTTATAAATATCATCTTTGTTAATCCCTCTTCTTCTTTTTAATTTCGCTTTTCTTCTCTGCAACTTCACTATTCATCATCTCCTTCCGCAAATTCCGGATCTCAATTATTCTTTCAGTTTTTCTTCTTTTCTCTTCTTTGTTTTAATCATCGTTCCCATACGAAGAAATGGATCCTGCTAAAAAATTAGGTCAATCCACTTTGAAAAAACACCAGCAGAAGCTTCAATCCTTAGGTTTCACACTTTCTGAGATCCATGATCAATCTTCAGACTCTGATCTCTCCATTGATCTTGTTTCAAGATTTCCTTCTTCTAATGAGAAAATCCTTGTTTCGCTAGGTCAATTAGAAGCTGGCCTTCCTATTCCTCTTTATGACCCAGATCTCCCTTTTTTTTATGAGATTATTTCTCATGCTAAACTTTCGCGAGCAATTTGCCAACTAAGTAGAGATTGTATTCGCCTCATTCTTGAATTTGCTTCCCGTGGAGCTGGTAAAGGATCCCTTTATCCTGATGATACGAAACATCCTGATTATGAAAAAATCCCAATTATTCCAATAAATATACCGTGGAGAACTTCTTTGCGAATTATCAAGTGATTCCTATGAAGAAAGAAAGCACGTGTTGGGCTATTCGTTTGAATAAGGATAAAAAGGTTGCGAAGGATAAAATTCTTATGCAAGACATAGACTATCATTCCACAAAAAACAATCTTCCACGCTTCTCTAAGGATGATAAATGGTGTAGATTTCCTCTCCTCCTTGAAGGTCCATATATTTCTGGTACTCTTAACCTCCCTGCGAATCATGCATATCTTGCGGATTATCGCCCTTAGATTTTTAATTGTCCTGAAAAGAATTCTGAGGTATATCTCGCGAAGTTAATCATTATTTGCAAACTCAGATAAATATACTATTCTTACTAGTTATTGAATTATTTGTTATCAGATTGGAAAAATGAAGGCTAGCTACATCAGTACTGGGAATCCCAATCTCCTGAAAATTTTGAAAACCTTCACAGATAAAGTAAGAAACATTCTCTTATAACTTTTAACAATATATTATTGCCCCTATTTCTTATCTTCATGTGTGGTTGTTTTCTAGGAAATACCATTTGTCGCAGTAGTTGAAGCCAAGGATAAAGGCAAAAAAGTAATAACTCCAAATGAGAGTTCTGGCACTTCTCCTCATCGCAATGAGAATCAAACTGCTGAGAGTCCTCCAAAAAAGAGAAGAAAAACTCAACAACTTAAAGACATTTCCTCTGTCGCTGAAAAAGATAATGAGGTTGAAGAGAGCGGAAGAATTAATAATGATGCTACCATGGGCACCTCTTCATTACGTTTTTCCTCCGCAAGAGTTAGATCTGCGATGGGTCTTTCTCAACCTGAGACTCCTATGGATCAATTGTCAAATATCTTTAGAAATCCCATGCAAGGTATTGGTGATGTCGATATTGCTCACGCTTGCAATTATCTCTCAAAAATATGCGATGCTTCCATCTTAACCAATAATAAAGATCTTAAAGGAGTCTCGAGATTTATCAATCCAGATTTTCTTCATGCACTAGATTCATTGGTATGCCCCTTTACACTTGTCATGAATTTCGAAGATCTTCTTTTTACCCTTACTTATTTTCTCTTATCTGCCACAGACTGCTAGAGATTCTTTTTCCTTTGCTTCGGAATTAGAAAATAGATTATCATTATCACAAAGAAGGCTTAATGATTCACAATCTGAGTCTGCGAAACTTCGCGAAAAGAATAAGCAATACGAAGATGAAATATCCATTCTTCGCGAAAAATGTAAACAATTGGAAGTATCTGGGAATACTGAGCTCCTTAACAAGAATAAATCGCTTGAAGTAGATGTTGAAGTTCTTCAACAAAAACTAGCTGACAAGGAGAAGTTCTGCAAACAAATTATTGGTATGATTTATTTTATTTTATTTTTACTTTCTTCTTTCTTGCTATTTTAGCTTATTTAAACAACCATTTTGCAGATGCCTATAACCTTACTGATGAAGCTCTTATTCTTAATTCTTTTGATGAACCCATAGATGAATCCATTCTTCTTCAGCGTCTTAATGACGCTTTAAATAATTATTCCGATGACAAAATTAATGCTCTATCTATCGATGAACTTAGATTTCACATTTCCCTTATAAGAATGGATTATAGATCTACTTTGAGTATATCCAATAGTTTTAAGACTTGTAGAGATGAATTTGGAAAAAGAATCAAAACCTTGAAATCCCAAAAGAAGGAACTTGAGAAGGAGAAAGAACGCATTACTCTTCAAGGCGCTGAAGCTCTATCAAAGTTCCGCAATGCCCTTATTGACACTGAACTTGAGAGAGATAGACTTAAGGATGAAAATATTGAACTTCTTAAAAGAGAAAAACAGATCCGTTCCCATCTTCTCATTCAAAATGATGATGAATTCGCATGGGCTGCGACAATTCTCGATAATGCTAGGAAAAACTTAGCAATAGATGTCAGTATTCACACCGAACATGCAACCTTGGTACAAGAAATGATTCATGAAAGAGAAGGTTATTTATTGCTCCTCTAACATCTTTATATTTTTTGTAAATTCTTGATAAATTTCTAACTTGTTATTGTGTTATCGCAGAATCTGAAGAAAAATATGCTAGAAGGATCGCAGAACTTGAAGAAGAAAAAAGTGGTCTTGCGAATAATCTTGCTTCCCGCAATGGTAAGATCACTAGACTGCGAAAGAAGATAAAAATAGCTAACTCCAATTTGCGTAGTAATCTTCTCATTGTTCGCAATAACACTATTGAGAAAGTCTGCAATGATAATAACCTCTCTCTTAGCATATATCCCTGCCTCTTGGAAAATATCCCAGCCAGATCTGAAGTACCAGTTATTTCTGACAGTGAGGCTGATATAGATGAGAATGAAAGTGAAGATGACGAAGAAACTGATGATGAAGATAATGAAGACAAAGATGAAGATAATGGTGAAGATAAATCTCAATAATTTTGCTTCTTCTTTTTGATCTTCGTCTGTATTTTTCTATTCCTTTCTTGCGATAATTATCTTTGGCAAATTGTATCATCCTTTCCACAAGATACTTGTAACTCCTGATGTTCTTCAATATATATAAATTCCCTTTTTGCTTCTATCCATCCGTTACTTATATGAATTTATCATATAATGATGAATAACAATATTTATCATTCTTATACATCGTTCCCATACTTGCCTCTTGTTATTAATATGCAATATGATAAATGAATTATCGCAAATATTTCTGCGAACAATTTATTATATGTTTCGCAGACATATCTTTTCTTGTGGTCTTATTTCTCCTTCCTAGTTAAAGGTCTTATTATGCCACCTTTATGCGACAAGATCCCGGGATATTCTTACCTTATATGTAATAATCCATTGATCTTGCCTTATCATTATTTTATTTTCTGCGACAATATGATAAATCTAAGCCAACTTGTGAGAGATTAATTCTCTCTTTGCTTTTTAAGATTTATGACATTGTCGTCTTTGCAATGAAATCGCAGGACGTCTTTGCGATTTATATCCTCTTATTATTGATTTCATTTATCTCATCTTTTGATCTTATCGCAAAAACCCATTGACCTCATCTTAACATTTATCTTTAGGCTTTTTGGCCAGTCATGCGGCAATATGACGGGCCTAAATATTCTTGCGAATATAAAGTCCCATGACATTGCTGTCTCTGTCACGCGACAATATGACGGGCCTAAACATTCTTGCGAATATAAAGTCCCATGACATTGCCGTCTTTTTTGATACACAGCTCCCTAATGGAGGGTATCTCCCTTATCTCTCCCACCGGTTGCCCCTTCAAGGATTATACATCGGCCATACAAGACTAGCACTTTCCCATCCGGTTCTGTCAACAACCAGTTGTTTTCGCAGCCTTGTCCTTTATGCCTTATATGTCTTATAGTTACAAGACTGCACCCTAAGTGGGGTTTTCTTCGGGCCGAACACATCGTAAGCCAAGACTTCCATGGATGGCCAGGGTAGGTTCATCCATCCCGGGCACCCACAGCTCAACCGTGTACCTCGGTGCCTTGATCATACGTTGCATTCCTTAGGAGAAACTCTCGGGCGCCCAACCAGGGTATAACCTTATATAGTTGGGAATCCAAGTTATCTCTCTTGGATGGATTTTCTATAATCCCAATCTCCATGACTAGGTTCCAGCAGCGGTATAGCCTTTCCCATAGCCATGCAAAGAGATACCCCCCTTATGACGCACTTTAAGGACATTGCCTCTTACGGAATAGAATCCGCGAACTAAGGTGTACGCCATAAAAGTTCATCCCGTTCTTATGATAATTGAAAGTAAAGAAGATAACCCCCTTATGACGCACTTTAAGGACATTGCCTCTTACGGAATAGAATCCGCGAACTAAGGTGTACGCCATAAAAGTTCGTCCCGTTCTTATATGTTTTTAGGCGATTTGCGCCCGTCTTATGCATTTGCATTAAAAATTCTTATATGATTAGAAATCACCATCTCTTTATTTTTAATAGAAAAATTTCTCATTTTTGAGCATAATTTTTCTTTTAATATTCGAAATCATCTTGTTTTTTAATTGTTCGCAAAATGATATTGTTGTACTTCTTTTCTTCTGTGACGAATGATTATTCGCAACTTTATCTTTTTGTGCTCCTGCGAAAAATGAATATTTCAACTTTTCCCCATTTTTGTATGATTAATCGCCATTGAATGTTTTGAGACAAACTATTCTTGAAGTATACCCTTTCCCCGCAATTCTATATTGTCCACCATCAATTTCTCAGCTCTCTGATTTTGCTTCCTGTTATGTTTCCAATTACGATTTCGATCATTCCTTTCTTCGCAAGTATTAATATCAACTTCATAACACTTTTTGCCTTCAAACCAATCACCTTTAATTATCCCAATACCATGAGGATGTGGAAATTTTATGAATTGATGATATGTTGATGCTATGCCCAAGATCCCATGGAGCCATGGCCTTCCAATTAAGGCATTGTAAGGAGATTCTATATCCACTACACAAAACTTGATTTTTGAAGATATCTTGTTCAATGGAATTTCCATAGTAATTTCTCCTTTTGGCTTGTTTGCGGTGCCATTAAAACCATAGATCTTGTAAGTTGAAGGGATTAGATCATCATCTCTTCCACCCATTGTGCGATAAGTATGATAAAACAAAATGTCCACCGAGCTACCAGTGTCAATTAGAACTTTATCTATTGCCCAGGAATCACTTGCTGCATCATCATTATCATCTTCTTCTCCTCTATATTTTGGATTTATCTCTAATTTCACCACCAATGGATTGTCATGCATCTTCCCAGGATCTGGTATCTCTTCTGCAGTAAAAGAGATAACTTGTTTCTTCCATTCTTCTAAGGGAGAAATCTTCGCAATATTCATCACCTCTCTTCCCTCTATATCCCTTGCAAATACTCTGCTTAGCACATTATCGTGGAAATCCTCTATCGTTTTTTGTGAATGTACAATTGAATTGCAAAATAGATTTTTTGCTGTAGCTCCTACTTCAATGACAAATGTTTCTGCTTCTTTCGCAACATTAACTCTGAGAATTTCTGGCGCTTGCGGAAATTGTTGCGGTTGTAAATATCTTGCTAAAAAATGATTTAATTTTCCTTGTTCGATCATTCGCAAAATGATTATTTTCACATTCCTACAATTATTCACAGAATGACCATGAAAATGATGATAAGGACAAAATTCTTGATTGTGATTGTTGGGATGTGGTTCCTTCCCCATGTTCCAGGGTGAGGGTATGTTCTCCATTAAAATAATCGCTTCCCAAATCTTATCTATACCAGTATTTAAAGGCGGCAATTTGATATCTTCCCACATATTCCTTTGACCTCTTTGCTCTCTTAAATAATTCTGCCTCTGTCCACCATAAGTTTCCTGCGGTTGATCAAACCGTGGGACCTTATTATTGTTATTGCGATTATAAAAATTTCTCTCTTTTTCTAATTCCTCTTGATCTCTACTCCCCATTGCTACTATCTTAAGTTGATTATCAGTCTCCATTTTCTCTCGCGGATTTTGGGAAGTACTTGCTACTGTATTAATCATCCTTGGTAACAAACTTCCATTTGCTGCGGCTAAACTTGTGCCTACAAGAGTTGGATAAGATTCCATTTCATTTTGTTTTTCCTCTAAAGCAATATATTCCTCTTGCAATTCTCGCAACTCTGTCATAGTGATTGTGTTTTAGACTCTGAAGACCTGGATGTATAATAGATTTGTCGCAAACATAGCATTTATGAAGGACAAAATGAGATATCTTTCATCTACTCTTCCTGCCATTTCACTACACATTGTCCTCCACCTTATGGTTAAGTGCTTCAAACTCTCTCCAACTCTCTATTTTAATCCAAACACATCTTCAATTCCAGGTCGCGTAGAATTATTGCTGATGTAGGCTCCTAAGAAAGTGGTTTGCAAGTGCATAAATGAAGTTATTGTATTCTTGGGAAGACTTTCGAACCACTTCAATGCTTCTCCAGTTAAACTTGATGCAAAATATTTGCACAAAACGACATCATGGTTCTCCCATTGTAGCATACATCGAATATAAGCTTTGATATGTTGGACAACACACGTAGTTCCATCAAATATACTGGTCAACACCGGTAAATTACATTTTGGAGGTATCCCTCCTAATTGTACCTCTTGAGTAAATGGAGTTTTCGCAGCCTCTTCGATTGCCTCATCAAGTTGTCTTCTTCCTCCTTCTCTTATGTTATTTATCATTCCTCTCATTTCTGCCAATTCTCGCAAGATTTGTTCATTCCTATCAGAATTTTGCTCAATTGGTCTTTTCAACGCATCTTCTATTCGTCTGCGTTCATGCCTTTCTCGTCTTGCGATATTTCTCGCTTCTTCCTCAACATCTTGGTTTTGCCTTCTTCTGCGACTTTCTTCTTCTTGCAAGTTAATTTGTCTTTCATTCTCTTCTCCATGAATTTCCTCATCCCTTACTGTTTCTCTTCGTTTCCTTTCTATGTCTCTGCGAATTCTCTCATATTCCTCATTGAGATTATCATTATTACGATTTTGCGCACGTCGTCTTTCTCGATTGTCATGATTATTCTGACGCAACGCTTCTTGAATTTCTTGCTCTTCTACTTCTGCTCGCAATCTCTCTTTTTCTCCTGCTAAACATACTTTCTCAATATAATGTCTCTCAATATCATCTTCGATAATCCTGCGATTTCTTCGAATTTCTTCATCACGTAACATTCTTATTCTCTCTTCTTGATTTTCTCCTTCTATCTGATTATGTCTAATGTCTAAAGTTTCATCGCGTGGAGCATAACGATCATTTATCAAATTTTCCTCAATATTTTGTATAGGAAGATTTTGCCTTGCTTCTTCTCTATATGATCTTGAATTTGATCTCATGCTGCTTCTTGATCTTCTGTTTTGTAACCTCAAATTTTCCATTCTTAATTCATGATTTTTCCTTGTAAGATTAGCACGTTCTTCTGCCTCTAATCTTCTTTCTTCCTGTATCCTTTGTCTCAAATCATCTTCCACTTCACGTCCTTCATGAATTAATCCTCCCTCCATTTCTTGATTTCTTTCCTCTTCTTGACTTTCCGCCTCTTCTATCGAATCCGACCTCCACGTATGCACACTTACTCTATCATGATCCATATTTCTATCTTGTGCTCGTATTTGTTGATTTGGTGGTTGGATTGAATTTTCTGCTCCATTTCTCATTCTACTTCTTCCTGATCTGTTCCTTAAAGATCCTTCCAATTCACCTGTTCCTTCCCCTGCAATTCTTTTACTTCTTCTCACCGTTGTTGGTGGTTCCGATGTATTTATCCTCCTTCTAACCATTTCTCTTCAATTCTAATAATTTCTTCAAATCTTCAAACTGCAATTTGAAATTTCTCAAGCTTGATTCTCCCTGTTTTTGGGCGCCAAAATGTAGTTGCAGGAATTCCCACACTACACCCTATTCAAGAATCTATCAATATTTATGACATAATTTGAAGATTAAGAACACTTTTTCATTAATATGATCTTATGGAATTACAGAAATCAAGAACACAAAACACTTAACAAAGATTTTCTCTCTCCTAAAAACTTTCCTAACACTCAAAAATTCATCATCTTCTCTGGAACTACTCATCTTCTTTATATAGGTATTTACATAGTGGATTACAACTCATGACAGCTCATTTACAGTTAAGATTCCCTTCAATTTAGGATCTGAGTTCTTGCGATAAATCGCAGCTGGCACCGCCTTTATCTTTCGCAGGTTTTATTGATATATCGCAAACATGTCACACTTTCTTCGTGTTTCTGTCATTACGTCATTGTTTAAGTCATCTTTAGATGTGTCGCAGAGTAATTCGTTTATTATCGATATATCGCAGAACAGTCGTTTATTTCTCAGGAATATTGTTGTGACAATATTCTGATCCTACATTTACAGCTAACAAAATTACAGATGCAGAGAACTATTAAAACTGAATATGCTACTAAGCTACAACATGAAATGCAGGATGAACAGATGGATTTCACAGCAAAATTACAGCGAATGAAAGTCTAAATTATCAATTAACCCAAAAAAACTAGATTGTGCAAATGCTTAACCTATAGATTATATAAAAGGAGACTCAAAGTCTAAGTTATGCTACCACAACAAGAAAAAAAGTATATGAACATATGAATTAACACTAAGATGCACTGGAAGACAAAGATGCACAGAGTAGCTCACAGATTCAAGAAGTTTCAGGGAAGAAAAACATGCACATGCTTAACAATTTTGCAGAGATACAATTTTGCTTAATCAGGATGGCCCAAATAACAGGTTATGCTTGGCAGGTGAACAGATATCCAAAGCAAAACTCAGATTGAGTGAGATTGAGTTTGACCAACCAGTTTTAGCCACAATGGCTTTTCTGTGCTGCTCCTTTCTATGCTTTTCCTTGGACTTTGCTTTCACAACAGATTTGTAGGCACATGTGAGCTCAACAAAAAATTTCAGTTCCCAGATTTGCACAGATGAAGCAAGTGTATAAAAACCAACAAAAAATTGAAGACTGCAAATGCAACTAACTTCAGTCAAGCAATGGAGAACCAAACTTTACAGCTAAATGATATTCACATGTAACAGCAAATGATTATGACTAAAGTTAAAACTACAACTAAAGCTAGCTACACTGAAATGCAGATTATAGAAAATGAAATGATTGAAACTTAGAAAGTTACTGCTACAGAGCTAAAATACTACTAAGTTACAACTACAGATAATGATGCAAGCAACTATAGATGGCAGAAAGCAGAGATGGTATGATACAAAATAATGACAAACAACTATGTGACAAACTACAAAGAAACTATGTGAATAACAACTAAAGAACAAGATGCAACATGTACAAATGAACTATGCTAAAACAGAAGTGCACATAAGCTAAGTAATATTGTAAGATGAGAAAGTTAAAGAAAACTACAGAGTCTAGACACAAATATATATCACTAAATATAATCAGTAAACCATCAGAATTTTAATTACAACTACAGAAATAGATGATGATGATAAGCTTGAAATACTAAGTTTAACTAATGACAAACAAGCTGTAATCTTGAACTGAAACAAGATGCAGTTGATGAGCAAGAAACTAAAAATGCAAAGAGCTAAGTTACGCTAAAAAATGATGGTGCAAAGCATGTGCAAATGAAATCTAAGCAGTTCAGGAAATAATACTTAACAGTTATGCAGTGATGAAAATGCAGTGACAGAATGCAAAAGATAGTAGGACAAATAATGATAGATTAATGATCTACTAATGGTTATATGCTGGATCTATGAAACAAAGAAATTTATAAACACCTAAATTAATCTGCAGGGCAGTTTCAACAATGCAAGCTAGTATATACAAAACTAATGCTAAAAATCAGTAAAAGTAAAAACTTTAGATCAAATACACTGCCACCAAGTCCCCGACAACGGCGCGAAAAACTTGGTAGGCTCAGAAATATTAACTACAATTAAAACTGCAAGTGTACAGTGTTGGTTTTCAACACAGGGAAAGCACAGGTCGAACCCACAGAGACTTAGATAGTGCTTGGTTGATTCTTTGGCCTAACTAAACTAATTCTTAACTAAAGTAACACAAGGGGTTTGTTGTTTGGTGTCGAAACGACCATATTTTGGTGGTGATCAAATAACAAAGCAGGAGATGAAGTAATTATGCAGAACAAATTGTAAACAAAGCTAGAGAGCACTAGGGTGATTGAATTCACCTCCTAACCCTATGCTAAGGAAATACAACTCAACCTATGTTCTTCTTCCTTCCATTGAAGGATTCAGGTGGAGAAATCATCAACCATTTTCACTAAATTACCCCTAGTATAAGTTGTATTCTTACAGTACAACTCATCACAGGTTCATTTGATCAAAAAGATAACTAATCAATCCTATTTCAATTAAGCACAGCAAAAACACAACTTGAATATGAATTTAACTCAACATGAAATTAGGGGTTTCATATACACCCTAGGAAAGTGAATTAAAACATGGTAAACACAATTAAACACAACTGAATTTTATCTAACAATTCAAACCTAAAAATTCATAGAGAGACTTCTCACAGTACAACTCATTCCATTTATACCCCCTCTCTTATCACACTCCCAATTGAAATTAAATGCATACCTATTTCATAAATCATCTGAATTGCTTGTCCCTTCTTCCAATTCTCCTCTACAAATCATTAACTCCATGTCTTGAGAAACCCTAATTCCCTTTGTCTCAAACTTTGCCTCTAGGGTTTTGGGAGAAGCAGTGTTTGAGATAGCTGGAGCTAGAGATGGTGTGATGGATAAGATGCTACTGGTGTTGTCGGGTGGAGAAGCTAATGATGGTGCTGGCTTCTACAAATGGTCGGGTGAAGGGGATGAGGTCTCTGGTTTTGTTGGGAAGAAGAAGAAAAAGAAGGTGGGGAGTGTTTGGCTAGGGTGTTCGACTAGGTGAAGGAGATAGGTGTTAGGGTGTGAGGCGGGACCATAAAATGTTGATGAAAGGAAAGGCTAGGATGTCGGATGCAGCTGATAGATCAAATCTAACGGCTCAGGATGGAGCGGGCTTGGATTCGGATTATGGGTTGGATCTTGGATAACTCAAGCCCATGTACTTGTAAATAGATTGCAACTTCACTTCCACAGCCGCTAGTCTCCAATTTTCTGCTCTTTTGGCTCCTCAATTCATTCAAGCTTTATTTGGTACCTAAAAACACAAAGTTAATTAGTACAAGAATTTATTCTTGAAAACAAAGAAAACACATAATTTGGGATAATATCTGATTTTAAAGTGCAAAAGATGAGTTAAATGCCAATAAAAAGGTATAGATATATGCAGTATTTGGCACACATCAGTAAGTTATGTAAACTTTTCTTGACACAATCTTCTTCTGGAGAATACTTTATCTTGTACAGAACGTCACGAGAGTTAGTTTGTACAGAGGATTTTCTCCTTAAGACAGAGTTTTCCTTTTCCAAGGATTTACACTGTTCATGGGCTAGAGTAAGAGATGCACAAAGTTTCTCTTTTTTAGAACGAAGTCTGTTGAGATCTGATGAATGAGTCTCGATCAAAAGTTTTTTCTCTAATTGAGTCTTCTTTAATAATATCCCCAAGACTACTAATCTTTTCATGTTGAAGAGTAGTTTCTCAATATTCTTAGATAAGGACTTAATGATATTGTAGAGATCACGTTCTCGATCAAGAGACTTTTCAAATCAATATCTTCAGCTGTATGTTTTGAAATTATGGTGAGCTCCTTTTTAGCCTTTGCCAGAGTGTCACATGTCTTATGTGAGAAAGAAATGTCATTATCACATTGAGCATTCTTTCTACCCCGGGATTCGGAAGAATCAACTAAGGAGTAATCCTTTGAGGTGTTTTCAAGACACTTGACATAATCAAAAGATTTAGGATATATTTTGGTATGCGGAACAGATATTTATTCCACAGACTCAGATTGCCACAAACACAGACTTGTAAGGTCTTAAACGTGTTTGCCTGCTGCTCTGATACCAATTGAGAAAGCGAGGGTCTAACAACCTCACCCAATATTTCGATTAGCAATCTGTATGGACAACTCCGAGTTGTTTACTATAGAATCAACTAGACTCAATCAATAAAAAATACTCAAGGAGTTATTATCTCAATCTCTCGATTTTATTTACTCAAGCAAATATGATTCGCGAGTCTAATCAAAGAGATATAACTTGGACGGTATAAAAGACCAATATCCAAGTTTCAATCGATTTAAATCAACAAACAATAGGTCGGATATTTTAATCGATTGAACAACGCACAACCTGTATTATTTCAATTATATAACAAAATATAATGCGGAAAAGAAATAACACAGACACAAGAATTTTGTTAACGAGGAAACCGCTAATGCAGAAAAAACCCCGGGGACCTAGTCCAGATTAAACATATATTGTATTAAGACGCTACAGACACTAGCCTACTCCAAATTAACTTCGGTTTGGACTGTAGTTGAACCCCAATCAATCTCACAATGATCCAAGGTACAATTATGCTCATACGCCACTGATACCAGCAGGATATTGCGCACTTGATTACCTTAGCTGATCTGACCCACAACTAAGAGTTGTTATGACCCAAAGTCGAAGACTTTAGCAAACAAATCTGTCTCACACTGAAAAGTCTACAAGATAGATAAATTCGTTTCCCATGAATAAACCTATGAGTTTTGTTTCGTCTTTTGATAAATCAAGGTGAACAAGAACCAATCAATAAAACCAGACTTATATTCCCGAAAAATAGCTCAATTTTATCAATCACCTCATAATAGTCTTAATCGACGCAGCGAAAAAATATATTATGGAATCACAAATGATGAGACGAAGATGTTTGTGATTCCTTTTATATCTTGCATATCGGAGATAGAAATCTCAAGCCAATTATTATAATTGTACTCTTACGATAAAAACAACTAGATCATATCACACAACTATAAGAAAAGTAGTATCGGTCTGGATTCACAATCCCAATGAAGTCTTTAAGTCGTTAACCTGGTTTTAGAAGAAGAAAACCAAAGGTTAAAGGAGAATCGACTCTATCTTAGCAAACTAGTATCACACAATATGTGTGGGGATTAGGTTTCCCAGTTGCTAGAGTTCTTCCTTATATAGTCTTTCAAATCAGGTTTTTTAATCAATGTTATCTTAGTAACAAAGTATTCAATATTCACCGTTAGATGAAAACCTGATTAGATACAAGCTAATATCTCTCAATCGTTAGGTCGAAAACTTAGCTTTCCATACACACATGTACTTGACGATTTTGGGTTTGTGTAACCATACCCAAACGTGTACAATAGTTGGTTCAATATTAGTCAACCAAATGATAACTTTCATATCAACCATATTCTTTTTCACCATAACTAGACCAAATGACTCAATGAACTAGTTAGAGAGTTTTTCAATTGCTATGAGATCTTATGCACTATACAAGACACAATTGAAGTAAAAACGATGTGATTCACTCGAATCAATTTATGAACTATAAAGCCACAGTTTGCAATAGCATTCCTAAGATAATTTAAATAAGTTCACGAACATCGTTTTTAGACATAACCACTCAAGTTCGCGAACTCACATAACCGGTTGGAGTTCACAAACTCCAGCAGAAATTCTCGGGTTCGAGAACTTTCGTCAGGTCGCGGACTGAAACCAAGCTACAACTCCAGCAGATATTCTCGGGTTCGAGAACTACGCACGTTCGCGGACTGGGTTGACTGCTCAAGTTCCGGTTTTTACTTGATCAACAAAGTTCACAAACTTCGGTTCAAGTGCTAAGGACTTATACATATATGTGTTACCACAACAATGTTTGTATCACCCAGTGGTTATATTGTCTAAACTCTCATTTTAATTATTGAAACATTCTCAGAGGACGTCATATAGTTTTTATTCACAAACTAGTTTTCATCAGAGAAATTTCCAAAGTGATTGAAACATAACATGACTTTCGTCAGTAGGCAAAGATGAGCTTGGCTAAAGCGAAATATTTACAAACACATATTTCGATAAATAGATAAGCGAGATATACTCAGCTCGAAATGCCACATGTGCATATCTTTAGTCTATATAGGAAAACGACTTTTGTCTCAAGATAGGAGATAGAATAGATAGACTTTTGAGTGATAGATAAGTTCAAGTTTATACATACCTTTTAGTCGATGAAGATCCAATAGTTCCTTGAGTAGTCCTTCGTCTTGTATGATGATTGCCATGGAGTTCTTGAGATTAACTACACTTTCTATCCTAGTACGAGACCTTAGTTATAGTAGACTAGAAATCAAGACTTTATAGTTTTGATCACTAATATTGACAAACATGCTTGAGATAGAAACGCATGCTAGTTCGACCGAGCATTGCTCTAACACCCTCCAACTGATACAATTGAGAAGGTCAAAGAAATCCCAGATTCAGTTGAAGTTATCCCAACTGTTACTGATCCTGATATTTCTAGTGACGGGGAGAAGAACACTGATCAGGCTATTCCTATCGAACAAGAATTTGTCCTTCCACGACACCTCTGGGTTCAAAGGAATCATGATCCCAACAAGATGTAGAACCGAGATTCTACTTCTAAAACAAGAGGACAACTTCAAAATATTTGCAATTTTGGTTGTTATCTTTCACAAGTAGAACCGAGAAGTATTGATGAAGATCTTAGCGATCCATTTTGGGTGAATGGAATGCATGAAGAGTTAAATTAATTTCAAAGACAAGATATATGGGAACTAGTACCTTATCCCTCCAATATCAATATTGTTGGAACTAAATGGATATTCAGGAATAAGTCTGATGAATTTGGAACAATTATTAGAATTAAAGACAGACTTGTCGCTCAAGGATATTTACAGATTGAAGTTATCGACTTTGATGAAACCTTTGCTCATGTGGCACACCTTGAGTCCATTCAGTTTTTATTAGCTTATGCTTGTTTTCTTAAGGTTAAGTTGTTTCAAATGGACATAAAATCCGCGTTCCTAAACTGAATTTTAAAGGAAGAAGGCTATGTCGCTTAACCTAAGGGTTTTGAAAACCCTGATTTCCCAGATCATGTTCTTAAGCTTAAAAAGGCATTATATGGGTTAAAACAATCACCTAAAGCCTGGATCGAAAAACTTACTACTTCTCTTCTTAGGAAAGGTTTTTCGAGAGGTGGAGCTGATAAAACCATGTTTACCAAATGGAGTAGTAAAGATGTTGTCACTGCTCAAGTCTATGTAGATGATATCATCTATGGTTCAACTTCTGAGAAACTTGAAAAAAGATTTCCAAGTCTCTCTTGGCAAAGAATTTGAAATGAGCAATGTAGGTGAATTAAAGTTCTTCTTAGGTTACAAATTTAGCAACATAAGGATGAAATTTACTTATCCCGAGAAAAATATGCAAAGGATCTTGTCTTGAGATTCGGTCTAGATAAGTCAACTTCAAAACTGACACATATTCCCACTACAAGTAAACTACATAGATATGAGAAAGGAGTAAATGTGGATCAAAAAATGTATTGATCTATTATTGGTAGCCTTTTATATCTTACAGCTCCTAGACCCGATATTGCTTTTAGTGTTGGTTGTTGTGCTAGATTTCAGGCAAATCCAAAGGAATCTCATCTTACAGATGCAAAAAGGATCATATGATATGTGAATCACATGGTCGAGTATGGTCAATCTTATACTTTTGATACTAACACTGACCTTTCTGCTTATTCTGATGCTGATTGGGCATGATGTGTAGAAGACAGAAAAAGTACATCATGGGGTTTCTACTACGTGGTACTGAATCTTGTGTCTTGGCATAGCAAGAAACAAAATTCACAATCCATGTCCACATGTGAAGCATAATAAATTATTTCCGGCTCATGTTGTACTCAACTTCTATGGATGAAACAAATGTTGGATGATTATGGAATTGATACTGGAATAATGAAGATCTTTTGTGATAACTCTAGCGCGATTCGAATCATTGAGAATCCCGTGGAGAACTCAAGAACAAAGCACATTGATATGAAAAAACTATTTTATTCGAGATCTCTATGAAAATGGTATCATAAATATGGAATTTTTGCCTTCCGAACAACAATTGGCTGATATTCATACAAAACCATTAGACACTGCTACATTTCAACACTTACGGCAGTATATTGGTATTTTTTTGGTTCATTAGTTGTTCCTAAAACTCCTGCCCCTGTTCTTATCTCAATATTTTGTGCAATTAAGTTTGGAACTCCAGTAAGTGTTTACTTCAATTCTACATTTGTTCAGTAGGTTTATTTTCTGTCAGGTTTCTTAGTGTGTGTCTAAAATAAATCCTTATTTTCTCGTGAAAGTAAGGTCGCTCGTGTTGTTCTTTCGGGAAATAACATTTTATGGGGGAGTATTCTTAACTGAACTTGTGCTTAATTGCCGAATTTTTGTGGGGAGTGCAGTTGTGGAATATTATCGGGGTTATCTCTTATCTTTATAAACTCCTTGATGAAAGCATTTAGCTTCGGGTATATGATTGCATCTAAAAAGTTGATATGTTCTCTCTTTTGGTCATGAAATATCTCTATCTAGTTTTCGTACCTTTGCTAATTTTATTTAAAAAAAGGGGGAGAATTAATGTGTAGTTCACAGTACAAATACATATGGTTTTCGGATAATTATGTAAGGGGGAGTGGTTTCCATGTGAGATGGGGTATTGACTAAGGGGGAGTGATACATATCACCATAGTATTGTTGCTGAAGTTGTCGTACAATTGAACTTTGATGCTCTGTAATAATACTATGACACTGTGTAACAATGATTGAGAATTCTTGTTTTCTCATTATTATGGCTACGGATTTTCAACAACGATGATGCTAAACTTACAACCTTTTGGATCATTGGAGTACTTGAAAGTGACGAAGATTTCGAGAATTGTTGAAAAACCAAGAAGACCAGGCATGTGGAAGAGAAGCTACAAAAGTTTATTTATCTATTTTTGTATTCCATATGTATTTATAGTTTTGTCACTAAAATTAACAAAGGGGGAGATTGTTAGAGCACTGCTCGGTCGAACTCGCATGCGTTGCTATCTCAAGATTGTTTGTCAATGTTAGTGATCAAAACTATAAGTCTTGATTTCTAGTCTACTATTAGCTAAGTCTCGGACTAGGATATAAAATGTAGTTGAGCTCAAGAACTCCATGGCGATAATCATACAAAGACGAAGAACTACTCAAGGAACTGGTGGAACTTCATCGACTAAAAGGTATGTGGAGAGTTGAACTTATCTATCACTCAAAAGACTATCTACTCTATCTCCTATCTTGAGAAACAAGTCATTTTTCTATATAGATTAATGTTATACACATTTGCTATTTCTAGCCAAGTTTATCTCGCTTATCTATTTCTCGAAATATGTGTTGGTAAGGTTTCGCTTTGGCCAAGTTCATCTTTACTAGTGACGAAAGTCATATTAAGTTTCAATCACTTGAAAATGGCTTTGACGAAAAGTGGTTTGTGAATAACAACTATATAACGTCCTCTAAGAATGTTTCAATGATTGAAATACGAGTTTAGATTATATAACCATTGTTGGATATAAGCATTGTGAGGTAACTCATACATGTATAAGTCCTTATTCCTTGAACCAAAGTATGCGTACTTTGCTACTCAGGAAAACCGGAACTAGAGTCCGCGTACTATCAGAAATTCTCATCCCGAGAAATTTTGCTGGAGTTTGTGAACTAAAATCAAACTTATTCCTGGTACTTAAGTACTCGTACCAATATGCATACTTAAGTTGGTTATTTTCTAAAAATGATTATTTGTGAACCTAAACTTATATAAACTAAGGAATGCATAATTGAAAACTGTGGCTATAAAGTTCATGAATTAATTTGAGTGAATCAAATCGTTTTTGTTTCAACTGTGTCTATTATAAAGATCTAAGAAATTGAACAACTCTCTAACTAGTTCATTTGAAATAGTTATGGTAAATAAGAATATGGTTGATATGAAAGTGCTCATATGGCTAACCATTTGGTTAACTTCTGTTGAACCAACTAAATGTACATCTTTGGGGTACGGTTATACAAACCTAAAAATGTGTATTTCATTTGTGTGTAACAAGCTAAGTTTCGATCTAACAGTTGAAAGATATTAGCTTGAATCTAATCAGGTTTTTGATGTGAATCAAAAATGTTGTAGAAAGTGGTAGTAGAGTGTCGTTCACTCGGACTTGTTGGAATTGATTTTAGAATTTAATAAAGAAAAATACTAAATATAGATACAAATTATGTCACAAGATGAAGAGATAACTGGGACTCAGAATTCCACCAGACTTCAATTTCATGCGGTTCAAATACCAATTCTAAACAATAATAACTCATAATATAAAGTTGCATTGACTCTCATTCATTGCCTAAAGTAGATTTCGAGAGTAATGGATGTAAATCTAAAGCATGGGATATCAAAACATTTAAGAAAGCATAACCCATCAATTGAAATGACAACCATTCAAAGATAATCATAATTCATTTAAATAATTGTGCAATTAGTCATAAAAACATTTAATATAATTACCGCATTAGTGAAATTCGGCTTCCTTCATCGCCCCGGAGGATGGGTCTAGCACATCATGTTGGAAACACGCTCAAAAATCATTATTATTGCTCAAAGGAGGTGTACAAATGATGGAATGAAGAGAAAATGATGAAAACCGGGTTTGTAACAGTTATACTTGTTACAAACGCGGCTATTACAAAGAACAATAGATAAAAAAAAAATTCTGTACAACTACGACCCTAAACCAACTGTCGTTTCTACTGTGTCATTAACGACTGCTTTTGGGGGTCAATGTTCTTCGTTCTCCTCCTCATCCAGCAGCAGAAAAGAATTTTCTGCAGCTTTTTTTTCTCAGCTCTACAGCGTCCCCAAACTCTCCATCCCCACTAAAAACCTCCAGAATGCTTTATATACCCATCAGTGTGAAAATCTCACGATAATATCTCCAAATCTTCTCACAGTAATGATGTAATCTCGGTAATATTTTCCCGTGTATTTTCAGCTGTAAATTCCGGGATTTTATTTCTTCTCATGCGACTTCCTTCTATCTAGCACACTCCAGTACGTTGTTTGCAAGTTTCAGAACCTTCACAGCACACGCCAGTCTTCCCAAAATAACAGAAAATAGTCGACAATAACTCCAGCCCTCTGCTGAATAAGAACTCCACGTACCATTCCTTGTTTATCGATTCCACACACCTCTCCAACCTATGTTGCCTGTGACAGCTCGTTCTCAAACAAATACGGCAAGAAAATCTTACCAACTATGCTCGGTTTTAATGGAGAATATCTTCTCACACGTACTCCCCTGTTTTCTCCCACACGTTATTGTAGCCCAAGTTAGACGAATCTGACAACATTACCAACCCTGTTTATCCCATAGAGTTAAACCCAATTAATTCCAGCCATTTAATCTCCCTAAAACATGCCCAAATCATAAACCCTAATTCTGCCAGGTTGAGAGCTTCTTTTCCCGCCAAATTTGAAAATTCAAATAAAGAAGATGGAGTGCCCCGATCCAAAAGGTGGGCGCCTTTAACAGCTGGGGTGCCCCTTATCCAAATTGAGGTGCCTTTATTAATTTCTCCGGAAGTCCAAAAAACACTTTTTGAGCAACTTTTTCCGCACAAGTGTATTTTTCCAAAAACACCTACACAAACATAAAAACTCCGAAATTAATACAAAAATCGAGACTAACAATAGAGACATTGAGGACAATTCGGACACAAAAATGTGTCTATCAAATACCCCCAAACTTATTATTTGCTAGTCCCGAGCAAATCTAATAAAAATAAAACCGAGTTAATCTCGGGAGGGTTTACCAGAGGTGTACCCACAAAACCTTTACTCCAGACCCTAGCTATCTATGCAGAACCTTGGAAGGCACTAAAGAATCTCCTTGGTTGGCATACTTATTGACTACAGGAGGAAGTACCCTGATGCGAAATTCCAATTGATGTACACGAGTTTGCACTCAAGCATACTAAAATTCATATAAAGTGACAAAGCTCTACTCAGATAGTTTCTAGACATCATAAACCGGAGTAAACCAATCACATGTAAAGATTAAGAAGAGAAAAATGTGGATGAAGTTGGCTAGGGTGAACATATCCTAATGGACTGAGATACTGGCCTGGACTAATATCAACACACTGGCATATACAAGGGAACCAGTGGTTGATACCTAAATCTAGGTCAACTCAGCTGGCATATACAAGGGTACCAGTGGTCGACTTTATTGAATTTATTCCGGTTGGTCTGATGGTCTGGTCTCAATTTCTTTTTCTTTTTTCTCAATTTTTTTTTTGATGTATCTCAGTCACTCTATTTCACCATAGCAATGGTAAAAATAAAAATAAAAGAAGTGATCAAGAAAACTACCATGTTTTGTTTTCTAACAACTGAGCTCTGTGCTTTTATGAATAGACTCTATAGACGTTTCCATCTAGTCAGATTGGTTCCTCAACTCCTACAGCCAAAATGTTTCCATCCACTTAGATTGGTTAGTGACGACCTTAATAAGCATAAATTTCTAGACTCTGGAGTTTATTTATTTATACTGCAGCTAAAAAGTTTCTCCCATACCCCCAAACTTAAATCTAACATTGTCCTCAATGTTCTAAAGATGAAATTAAAAACATGAACAAGGAGAAACTGTTACCATTTTAAGCAAAAGAGTTAAGGAAAGATATTACCGTATTGCAAGAGCATGGGTTACCTCCCAAGAAGTGCTAAGTTTAAAGTCTTCAGCCAGACATTGGAAGAATTAGTCACCTCGAAGAATCGTATAGCAACAGCCGAAATAACTGTGGTTCATATGGATCAAAAAGTGTTACCCACAAGAAGAGGAGATTGAAACAGACCATGAAGATACCAAACATACCCTTATTTAACTTTTTGTTTAAGACAACTACATCTAGTTGTGGCTCAGGTTCAGGCTCTATAAAAGGGTCTAGATAAAAAGCTTTCATTGGATGGATTTCCTCGAAGGAAGGATCCCGAAGATCAGGTTCTAGAGTCTGGAAATACTCAACTAAGAACTTAGAAGCATATAACAATAACCTGAATAACTGGGGATCCTCTAAGTCAATAAAATTTGACTCACACAGCTGACCACAATGAAAGAGGTGATCTTCCTTAAGAAAATATGTCGACCCTATTCTCCTAAAGTAATTAGGTTTAGTCTGAAAACTTAATAACCAACACATCTGAAAATCATATGTTCCCACAATTGGATGAACAGTTTGTGGTGGGAAAACAAAGTCAATCTTAGTATCATAGCCTGGGTTAACCACATCAACCAAAGGATGGGTTTCTAACAACTGAACTTCTTCCTGGACATTATTAGGTTCGGGAGAGCTAGTATGAAGGTAATCTGGTACGATGGTTGAGGCACAAATATTAAGTCCCAAGTGAGGGATCTCTGTAAGAGATAAAGGTAGGGCACAAGGAGAATGATAATCACCCCCAAACTTAGAATTTTGGGTGTCTCTAGATAGACTAGCTACAATTTCCCTAATTTCTAGATCATCAGAATCCTGAAAATAGTCAATTTCTTCTTGTAGGTTATACTCAGGTGATGCATACTCATTCATATTTAAAATCTCTACGAGTTCATCTTCTTTGTCTAAGACTATTGTTTCTAATTCGTTAGACTCTAAAACAGTATTCTCAGAATAAACTCGTTCCTCTAAACCATCATCGACTTCGTAAAAAGGAAATTATACATTGTCTAAAATAGTATCTCTAGTCAAATCCTCGTCCTTTTGAATAGGTAAATAATTATTAAAATTATATGGATTTGAACAAGAAATATTACTATCATTATAATGCTCAATTGGAGTAACAAATTCCTGATCACTATGCCTAAAAGATTCAGATTCTCCATTAAGACTATCCTCATCATAATCATAATAACATGAAACTGGTTGAACATCATCTACACAAGTAGTGTTACCAATTATATCCTCGTCATCTTGATAAAAATTATCCTCATTTTCACGGGTAATAATGGAAAGATTGTATTGGCAATTATGTGTAATTCGAGCAATTCTTTCTTCCGTCTCTAATTCAAGCCTACGTGTCGACTCAGAAAACTCACATGTTGACTCAGTTAACTTACATGTTGACTCAGCTAACTTCCTGAGGTTATCTTCTAAAGAAGATTCACTCATTGTTACAGTTCTTTCATCCATAACTAAGTCATTTGTGTCTGCTAACTTATGTGTTGACTCAAGTAACTTACGCGTTGACTCAAGTATCCTACGTGCCTCTTCTAGTTGAGGAGAAATATAAGAATCTTGCTCATATGACCGGTACTTGTGCGGATAGTAATTGGGCTCACCATGGTATGGGTCATAATCTTCAAAAGGTGGATGCTCCCAACCACTATTCACACTATGGTCAAAGTAATGTCCATTTTGAAAATCAGTTGGATAATCATTGTATTGGCTATTGTAATACCAGTTTGACATCCTAACTGCAAGGGAATTCTACACAAACAAAAACAAGGATGACTTGACCACAACAAACCTACTGATTTCTATTTTTTCCAGACCAGCTTCTAATCCTTCTAAAGGGAATTCGTTACAATCTGAGAAAACCCCTCTGGTATCAATCCGAGTTAAAGTAAGTTGAATAGAGGCGATGGAAGCTGCTGGAGCTTTGATATCCAAGGCCTCACCGTATTACAAGGCGGCGCAGTCATGCATTCAACTCACAGAAACCATCATGAACTTCTAAGTATGCTTAAAAGAGTAACCAATATTTTTCGAATGATTTTCCTATCAAGATCGTTACCCTATTGGTCTCGTTCTATGCCAAATTTTAATATTGGGTTCGTGTTTGGTTTAGTTTTCCTAAGGCGGGCAAGAAGAGAACGGTGATGAAATCCGAACTCTTATCTTATATGGCCAGTACTTGCCCTTTACTAGGAATCTAAAACTGCCGTTTTCAAGACCTCAACATATATGCATACAAAATCATCCAGTAAACCCTCTAACAGGGGATTCGCGGGTGTTTAGAAATCTTACCTCCCGTTCCATACGGGGGATGAACCGTTGAAGTCGACTCGGGCCACGACTCCTATGTCATGTACGAACCCGAGGGGCCGAGGTGATATCGTAATCACCGTCCTTCCCTGTGCAATTTATATTTGAAACTACCCTTCCGTAGGGTTTAAAAAAAATTAATGTCCAATGTCCAAAAAAAATAAAATTCCAAAAATAAAAAAAAAAAGTCCAAAAATAAAAATATTACAAAAATATAACCCTAATTACAGTTTCTAAAAATATTAAATAAAATTATTTACGAAATCTTTTTCTTCACTCCTTTTGGATTTCTCTTTTCTTTTCTTTTTGGGGCTTTGCCTTTCTTTTCAACACTTTTTCTTTAGCTTAGCTCCAAATATGAAAGCAAACAAAAATACCAAAACGCGTAAAGAAAAACAAAAATAATAAAAATAAAAATAAACCTAAAAACAAAAAAAAAATTATACACAAGTCCGCGTCGGCGGCGCCAAAAATTGATGTGAATCAATAATGTTGTAGAAAGTGGTAGTAGAGTGTCGTTCACTCGGACTTATTGGACTTGATTTTAGGATTTAATAAAGAAAAATACTAAATATAGATACAAATTATGTCACAAGATGAAGAGATAACCGGGACTCATAATTCCACCAGACTTCAATTTCATGCGGTTCAAATACTAATTCTAAACAATAATAACTCATAATATAAAGTTGCATTGACTCTCATTCATTGCCTAAAGTAGATTTCGAGAGTAATGGATGTAAATCTAAAGCATGGGATATCAAAACATTTAAGCAAGCATAACCCATCAATTGAAATGACAACCATTCAAAGATAATCATAATTCATTTAAATAATTATGCAATTAGTCATAAAAAGAATTAATATAATTACCGCATTAGTGAAATTCGTCTTCCTTCATCGCCCCGGAGGATGGGTCTAGCACATCATGTTGGAAACATGCTCAAAAATCATTATTATTGCTCAAAGGAGGTGTACAAATGATGGAATGAAGAGAAAATGATGAAAACCGGGTTTGTAACAGTTATACTTGTTACAAACGCGGCTGTTAAAAAGAACGATAGATAAAATCTGATTCTGTACAACTACGACCCTAAACCAACTGTCGTTTATACTGTAGCATTAACGACTGCTTTTGGGGGTCAATGTTCTTCGTTCTCCTCCTCATCCAGCAGCAGAAAAGAATTTTCTGCAGCTTTTTTTTCTCAGCTCTACAGCGTCCCCAAACTCTCCATCCCCACTAACAACCTCCAGAATGCTTTATATACCCATCATTGCAAAATCTCACGATAATATCTCCAAATCTTCTCACAGTAATGATGTAATCTCGGTAATATTTTCCCATGTATTTTCAGCTGTAAATTCCGGGATTTTATTTCTTCTCATGCGACTTCCTTTCTATCTAGAACACTCCAGTACGTTGTTTGCAAGTTTCAGAACCTTCACAGCACACGCCAATTTTCCCAAAATAACAGAAAATAGTCGACAATA
Source organism: Papaver bracteatum (assembly GCA_023529315.1). NCBI lineage: Eukaryota > Viridiplantae > Streptophyta > Magnoliopsida > Ranunculales > Papaveraceae > Papaver > Papaver bracteatum. The sequence continues at coordinate 589,222 of JAJJWX010000213.1, forward strand.
ACTCCATCCCTATGTTGAATAAGAACTCCATGTACCATTCCTTGTTTATCGATTCCACACACCTCTCCAACCTATGTTGCCTGTGACAGCTCGTTTTCAAACAAATACGGCAAGAAAATATCACCAACTATGCTCGGCTTTAATGGAGAATATCTTCTCACACGTACTCCCCTGTTTTCTCCCACATGCGATTGTAGCCCAAGTTAGACGAATCTGACAACATTACCAACCCTGTTTATCCCATAGAGTTAAACCCAATTAATTCCAGCCATTTAATCTCCCTAAAACATGCCCAAATCATAAACCCTAATTCTGCCAGGTTGAGAGCTTCTTTTCCCGCCAAATTTGAAAATTCAAATAAAGAAGGTGGAGTGCCCCGATCCAAAAGGTGGGCGCCTTTAACAGATGGGGTGTCCTTAGGTGCCCCTTATCCAAATTGAGGTGCCTTTAGTAATTTCTCCGGAAGTCCAAAAAACACTTTTTGAGCAATTTTTTCCGCACAAGTGTATTTCTCCAAAAACACCTACACAAACATAAAAACACCGAAATTAGTACAAAAATCGAGACTAACAATAGAGACACTTAGGACAATTCAGACACTGTAGTACCAGAATATCGCCACAACGATATTCTCGTAGTAAGAACAACGCTTTCACGAGAAGGTCAAATATTCCTATAAGTATAAATGACATTGTTCACGAGAGTGTCGTAAGGATTCTTCAGCAACATTTGGCGAGCGTCACGGAAGCGTCATTATAGGCTGACGATTGAAGAGACATGTTATGAGAGTGTTGTTTCACGAGGATTACAAAACTTGGCGAAGATTAATATTGTAAATACCACGATGAGATCGCAGAATATATCCGAAAGAAAGGGAAAACTTAGCTGTCACCCACAATGTAATTTCCTATATAAAGGGTTCAAGTAAGTCCAGATGAGGATGATGTATTTTTTAGAGTTGAGAAAACCTTGAGGAGAGAGAAACTCCAGAAAAAAAAAGTTGTAATTCTGAGTTTGAATATTTTCTGTAAACATTTCTGAGATCAAAATAATAAAAGTGTCGTTTAATTCTTTAATCTTCAACTAGTTTCACTTAGATTTTTGTAGGATCTTAATAGGGGTGTAGTGTGGGAAATCCTGCTACTATATTTTGGCGCCGAATAAGGGGAATCGAAGATCCAAAATCTCAAATTACAATTTGAAGATTTGGAGAAATTGAAGAAATAGCTGGAAGAAGAGGAAGAAATACATCAGAACCACCAACAACAGTGAGAAGAAGTAAAAGACTTGCAGGTGAAGAAACAAGTATATTAGGAGAGTCTTCAAGGATGAGAACTAGGAGGAATAGAACAAGTAATTAAAGGTAAAATTCATTTCAACAACCAAACCAATCAACATCGATACAAAATGGAAGAGTGGATTATGATAGAGTAAGCGTGCATACATGGAAATCAGATTCAATGAGAGAAGAAACAAATCGACAATTAAGAGAAGAAAATGGAGTAGGAAGAAATCAGGAGGTAGAAGAAGGGTCGATTCATCAAGATAAAGATGAAACAGCAGAGGAATTAAGGAGAAGAATACAGGAAGAAAGAAGATTAGAGGCGGTGGAACGTGCAAATTTAACAAGACAAAATCATGAGTTGAGAATGGAGAATTTAAGGTTACAAATAAGAAGATCAAGAAATACTACTAGATCAAGTTCAAGATCATTTAGAGAAATACCAAGGAGAAATTCTCCCATAAGAAATAATGGAGAAAATGCAAAAGAAGAAACTGAAAATCCAAATAGAGGACAACGTTAGGGAGAAGAAAGAATAAATAATGATTGTAACGATCCACAAGGAGAAATTCTAAATGGAAGACAAAATATTGAAAATCGAAGAATGAAGGTAATCAAGATGGTGAAGAAAATCACGAAGAAGGTAGAAGAGTATTACATGGCCGAGAGCACGTCAGAAATCAAAGAATTATTGAGAATGAAATAGAGAGACATTATGCTGAACATGCATGCCTAGCTTGCGAGAGAGAAATACTAAGGGCATAAATGGAAGAACAGGAGTTTCAAGAAGCAATAAGGCAAAACAATCATGATAATCGAGAAAGAAGACGTACACAAAATCGCGAAAATGGCAATATTCGGGAAGAATATGACAGAATACAGAGAAGGATAGAAAGACAACAAAGAGAATTGGCGAGAAATGAAGAAGTTGGTGGAGAAGAAATTAGGAGACAAAATCAATTGCGAACTTCGGATAGAAATGAAGAGGAAAATCGCAGGAGAAGAGAAAGTGCGTTAAAAAGACCAATAGAACAAAGCCCAACTGCAAATGAGCAAATTTTGAGGGAATTAGCAGAAATGAGAGGGATGATAAATAATAGAAGAGAAGGTGGAAGAAGGAAACTTGATGAAGCAATCGAAGAAGCAGCTAGAACTCCCTTCACACAGGAAGTACAACTAAGATAAATTCCTCCAAAATGCAATTTGCCAGCACTAAACAGTATTTTCGATGGGACTACTTGTGCTATTCAACATGTTAAAGCTTATGTTAGGTGTATGATGCAGTGGGAGAATCATGATGCTGTTTTATGCAAGTAATTTGCATCCAGTTTGACTGGCGAGGCACTAAAATGGTTTGAGGGATTGCCGAAAAATACTATTACTTCTTTTGATCACTTACAAGCTACATTTTTGGGTGCATACATAAGCAACAACTCTTCACGACCAGGTATCGAAGATGTGTTTGGATTAAAACAGAGAATTGGCGAGAGTCTAAAACATCTAACCATAAGATGGAAGACAATGTGTAGTGAGATGGCGGGAAGAGTAGATGAGAGATATCTTACTTTATCCTTTATTAATGCAATGTTTGCGACCAATTTGCTCTACATACAAATTTTCAGAATCAAAAACACCATCACAATGACTGAACTAAGAGAACTACAAGAAGAGTAAATTTCTTTGGAAGAAAAGCAAAATGAAATGGAGTCATACCCAATTGAAAATACCAGTTCTGTAATGGCTAATGGAAGTTTGCTTCCCAAAATGATTAATAACGTGGCGAGCATCTCGCAAGTTCAAGCAGAGAAAGTGGTGAATAATGACAAACAAAAACTAGTGGCTATGGGAAGTCGTGATCAAGAAGAATTTGAAAGAGAGAAGAATTATTACAATCGTGGAGGAAATAGTCAAATCCAAAGGCTTGACCAACCTCAAGAAACTTATGGTGGACAAAAGCAAAATAATTTCAGAAATTAGGGGAACATGAGAACCATATGGGAGGAGATTAAGATTCCGCCCTTGAATGCTAGTGTAGAAAAAATCTGGGAAGCTATCATTTTAATGGAATATATACCCTCGCCGTGGAACATGGGGAAGGAACCACATCCTAACACTCGTAATCAAGAATTCTGTCCTTATCATCATTTTCATGGGCATTCGATAAATAATTGAAGAAATGTAAAAAGAATAATCTTAAGAATGATCGATCAGGGGAAGCTGAATCATTTTCTAAAAGGGCATCAACAATCGCAACAATTGCCACCACCACCAGACGATCGCAGAATGACTAATGTAAAAGGAGCAGAAACTTTTGTTATATAGGTTGGAACTAAAGAAAAGAATTTATTTTGTAATTCTATTGTGCATTCTTTCAGAACCATCGAAGATTTCCACGATAATGTCTTAAGTAGAGTCTTCGCCAGAGATATGGATGGAAAAGAAATAATGAATATAGCGAGAATCTCGCCATTATAAGAGTGGCAGAAACAAGTCCTTTCTTTTACATCACAAGAAGTACCAGAGCCTGGCGAGCTGCATGATAATCCATTGGTGGTAAGATTGGAAATAAAACCAGAACAAGCAGAAGAAGAAGAATAAGGTAAAGAAAACAATAACGAAATGGAGGAGTCTTGGGCCATTTATAGAATCCTAATTGATCTTTTGGAAGTTAAAGTAGATATCTTGTTCTACCACACTTATAGAACCATGGGTGGGAAAGATGAAGATTTGATACCATCGACATACAGAATCTATGGTTTTAATGGAACTGCCAACAATCCTAAAGGGGAGATCACAATGAGAATTCCATTACGAGGAATGACTTCCAAGATTTTATTCTGTGTTGTCGATATTGAATCACCATATAACGCCTTAATTGGTCGACCTTGGCTACATAGGATATTGGGTGTTGCATCTACCTTTCATCAGTGCATTAAATTCCCTCATCCAAATGGTTTTGGAGTAATTAAAGGAGATTGGGGAGAAAGTAAGAAATGTTATGAGATAGATATCAAGTCTTGTGAGGAAAGAGTAGGGAAGAACAACAATTAGAAATACATAATTAAGCAAAAACAGAGAAGTGACAAATTAATGGTTGATTCAATAGAAAAGCATGAAGAAATAACTAACGAGCCTCTCGCAGAAATCAAGCAAAAAAATAAAACGCAACAAAGGTACGGGTATAAAAAGCATAAAAGGAGGAAATGACAAGCAACTTGCGGGAAAACACTAAATAAAAGAACAGATGATAAGGAAGATGAGAAGAATAAAGTGATAGAAAGATGAAATATGACGAGCAGATCGCTAGAAGTAGAAAGGTAAAGTTGTTTTTTTCTTTTTGAGTGAAGAAAATGAAATTGAAAAGTTAAAGAAAAGAAATTATTGAGATTTGAAGCTTGCAAGAAATTTTAAGAAACGCGAATATAATTTCGCAGAGATTAAGAGAATGGGACAAACATTTATGGTGTGCACCTTAGTTCGCGAATAAAATTTCGTAAGAGGCAAATGTAAGACCTACAAGCACGTCATAAAGGGGGTATCTCTTTATATGATTCAGGGATAAGGTTATACCGCTACTGGAACCTGAGTCATACAGATGTAGGGGTTAAAGAAAACCTATCCGGGAGAGAGATCTTGGATTTCCAACTTTATAAGGTTATACCCTGGTTGGACGACTGAGAGTCTCTTCCAAGAAGTGCAGAGTATGACCAAGGCGCCGAGGTACACGGTTTAGCAAAGGGTGCCCGGGACGGACGAACCTACACTGGCCATCTTTGGTAAGTCTTGGATACAATGCACTTGGCCTGAAGAAAACCCCACCTAGGGTGCAGTCTTGTAACTATAAGCCATATAGGCATAAAGGACAAGAGACTGCGAAAACAACAGGTTGTTGGTAAATATGGATGGGAGGAGCTAGTCTTGTATGGCCGATGTGCCCTCCTTGAAGGGGCAACTAGGGGGAAGATAAGAAAGGCACCCTCCATTAGGGAGCTGATAAGTGTCTTAAGACGGCAATGTCATGGGGATTTAAGATCGCAAGATCATTTAGGCCTGTCATGTTGTCGCGTAAATTATACAGAGGCAAAAAGCCATAAGATAAAAAAGTTAAGATGAGGTCAAGGGGTTTTTACATGCAAATGTGAAGACGTCCTGCGATTTCATCGCAAGACGGCAATGTCATGAGGCTTTGTTTTCGCGAGAAAACTTAGGCTTGTCATATTTTCGCAATACAATAAAGAAATGCAGATAAGACAAGATCAATGGGTCAATACATGAGAGTGTAAAGACGTCCTGCGATCTTGTCATGGAAAGAATACTATGGCAAAGTAAGACCTTTAAGTAGGAAGGCATGATAAGACAATAAGATCGCAAAAATAATAACACGAGAATATCAAGGTTTGCGACAATATCGCAGAAATTATGAAATTCGCCAAAATATTCGTTTATTAACTTTCTCATATTGCAGATGAATAATAGAGGCAAGCATGGGAATGAATAGAAGGGTAAAGATTATTATTCATCACCATATGAGAAATTTATATGGATATTAAAGTGCAGATAATTAGCAGGTGTAAACTATATTGACCAAGTTATATTTGCAAAAAAGAGGATGTTCTTTCATTCATACAGATAAAGGGGCAAAGAAATTTACACATTAAATTGAAGAAAGTTGCAACAAATTGAAGAAACTCGCGATTGATTACATAAAAGAAAGAAGTCAGACAGATACATTGTTTCATTTATCAACATTGTTATCTTTATCAGATTCTTATTTTTCACTAGGACTTCTCTTCTTCATTATCTTTGATGGGTTCTTCATCATCGCCAGAATTTTTTTCTTCGTCGTTATTTTCTTCTTCACTTTCGTCAAAATCTTCATCAGAGTCAGAGATACCAAGATCTGGAATTATTGATGGTATTGCCTTTGCAAGATCAGGATACAAAGAATGAGGAATTCCATGGTCGTCACAAACCTGCTTGGTGGTATCATTACGAGTAATGAGGAGGGTTATATTAAAATTTGCAGAAGTAATCCCAAATTGATCTTTTAATCACGAGTATTTATTGTTGCGAGCAGTAAGATCGTTCGCGAGTTGATGATTAATATCTTCTAATTCTCTCATCCTTACACGGCATCTGTCTTCAGAATCTGCGAGAATAAGGCACAGATAAGATAGAAGTTATAAGAAAGAATAATAAAAGAAGCAAAAGGTTAATAGAATAGAGTGGTTAACAACCTTCTTTCTCAGAAATCAAGTCCCTAATTAAGGCCGATTGATCAGCATGAAGACTAGCATCTATACCTAAATTATTCCTAGCATTATCAAGAACCTGTGCTGCCCAAGAAAACTCATCATCGCTAGTAATGAGAAGGCGAGAACGAACTTTAGTTTCTCTTGCAAGAAGATCTTTATTTTCGCAGAGGAGTTTATCTCTTTCCATTTGAACTTCGAGAAGAATTTTATGGAAATCTGCTAGAGTTTCGCTGCCATTTCTAATTGCTTGATCTTTCTCGTCAACAAGATCACTATTTCTACTTCTTAATCCATTGATCACTTCTTTTGATTCAAGATAAAGACGCTTAAATTTATTAGATAATCCTAAAGTGTGTCTGTGTTCAATGGTTAGGAGATTAAACTTAAATTTAAGTTCCTCTATAGAGAGGGATTTAATTTTTCGTCAGCAAAATTACTTAAGGAGTTATTAAGGAGAGCAAGAAGAGTATTATCATCTACAGGTTCGGGAAAGGTTTGAAGGAACGTAGCTTCGTCAGTTAGACCATAAACATCTGCAAAAATGATTGCTTGGATAAGCTATATAAAAAAAAAATCTAAAGAAAGAAAAAGTAAATCATACCATAAATTTGTTTGTTGGCATTGTTAAGATCCAAAATCTTTTGTTTATCAACTGAAGCTTCAGTTTCCAACAGTTTATTTTTCTCACGAAGCACAACAATTTCAGCCTCAAGTTTCTCTTTATCTTGGCGAAGGTTAACAACCTTTTTCTTAAATGAAGCACATTTATTATCTAAATCAGCAGCAACAGCAAAAGAAGCTCTTCCAACCTGCAACAGAGTTTTATAAATACAAAAAATTTGACGAGAGAAATATGGCAATTTAAGAAACAACTAAGATAACATACTAGAATACCAAGTGCATTTAAGAAGCTTGGAGTTAGAGTTCCAGAAATTCCACGAAGAGAATTATTATCAGATAAGATTGGAGCATCGCACACTTTGACGAGCGCTTGAGCTAGCCCATTAAGAGTCTCATCGCCATACTCATTCGCAGTTCCACGAGAAGAATCGCCAAAAAGCATGGACAACTGGGTCATGGAAGAATCAGAGGAAGAAGAATTTTTCACAGAAGGGACTTCTCTAATATCGTCAAATTCTTCGATAAATTCATCATTAGATTTATTACTAACAATTGAGTCCAATTGGGTATGTTGAGAAGAAGAATGCTGAGTTTTATTTTTCTTCAAAGGAGGCTCGCTGGGTTCTTTATCACGAGGGGTGGAGCGTCTTCCTTCGCTTGAAGCAGTAGATTTCCCTTTACGGTTAGTTGAAGGTTTCTCCTTAGGTTTTGGCTCTAAAGGTGGTAACTCTTCAATTACCTACAAACACAGATAAAGATAAGAAATAGGGGCAACAATATATTGTTAATTAATAAAGGAATATTTCTTACTTCATCTGTGAAAGATCTAAGAGCTAGAAGAGTGTTGGGTTTCCTATATTTCTGGTAATTAAGCTTCATTTTGTCAACCTGCAAGATAATGGAAAAGTTAGCGAGAGTGTGAAGAAATAAATAATAATAGCATAAGAAGATGAGAGAGTATACATCGGAAGACCTATCAGGCCAGTTGAAAGTCCATGGTTCATAGTGAGAGAGATTCGCAGGAAGTTGGAAAGAACCGGATATATAAGGACCTTTAAGGTATAAGGGAAAAATAAACCACTTATTGTCATTAGAATGACGAGGACCATCATTTGTATTGGTATGAAAATCAATATCTTGTATAAGAGCATCTTCACCAGTGACCTTCTTTTTATGCAAACGGACACCCCAACAGGTACTATCCCTTACCATGGGGAGTAATTGGTAATTTCGAAAGAAGTTATCTACAATATACTTTGCAGGGATAATCGGAATATGTTTATATTTAAGACTTCTATGCTCTTCGGAATATTGGGATCCTTTGCCAGCACCACGAGAAGCATATTCCAGTAATAATCTAATACAATCCCCGCCAAGTTGATACACCGCTCGTGAAAATCTCTTATCAGAAATTATTTGGTAAAAGAGTGGAAGTTCAGGGTTGTAGAGAGGAAGTGGAAGACCAGCTTCAAGTTGTCCTAACGAAACTATAATTTTTTCACGAGAACACTGAAAATTAGAAAATAATTCAAGAGAAAGAACTGATTTGGGACTTTGATCTGGAATTAAAGATAATTCAAATCCTTGATTTTTAAGTTTTTCTTTCATCAAATTGAAAGCAATAAGATTTTTAGCACCAGCATCAACCATTTTGAGAGAATGGGAATGAAAAAAGATTGAAAAAATGGCGAAAGATATTAGATGCGCGATTTGCGGGAAAGCAATGAAATTTGCAGAGAAGAAGAAGGAAAGAGAATGAGAAGAAAGAAAAAGAGAAGAATGAGAGAAGGTATTTATAGCAGAAGAAGTTTCTCGAGAAACTAAAATAGTTAATACAATGAAAGGACGTGAATGGTCAAATAACAGCGGTTTAAGATGACGTGTCGAAAAATATATGGGTGATAAAATTATATGAAGATAGCTGGTGAAAGGTTTAGAGACGTGTCAGAATAAAGGTGGAGGTGAAAAGATAGGAGATTACGGCAATTTATTCTCACAATCTTCTCTTCTTCGCAGAAAATACATGAGAAGAGGCAAGATGTAGTACCAGAATATCTCCACAACGATATTCTCGTAGTAAGAACAACTCTTTCACGAGAAGGTCAAATATTCCTATAAGTATAAATGACATTGTTCACGAGAGTGTCGTAAGGATTCTTCAGAAACATTTGGCGAGCGTCACAGGGAAGCGTCATTATAGATGACGATTGAAGAGACATGTTATGAGAGTGTTGTTTCACGAGGATTACAAAACTTGGCGAAGATTAATATTGTAAATACCACGATGAGATCGCAGAATATATCCGAAAGAAAGGGAAAACTTAGCTGTCACCCACAATGTAATTTCCTATATAAAGGGTTCAAGTAAGTCTAGATGAGGATGATGTATTTTTTAGAGTTGAGAAAACCTTGAGGAGAGAGAAACTCCAGAAAAGAAAGTTGTAATTCTGAGTTTGAATATTTTCTGTAAACATTTCTGAGATCTAAATAATAAAAGTGTCGTTTAATTCTTTAATCTTCAACTAGTTTCACTTAGATTTTTGTAGGATCTTAATAGGGGTGTAGTGTGGGAAATCCTGCTACTACAGACACAAAAATGTGTCTATCAGTTTTCATCTAACGGTAATTATTCAATGCTTTGTTACTAACCTAACATTGATTGCAAACCCTGATTTGAAAGACTATATAAGGGAGAACTCTTGGAACTGGGAAACATAATACCCACACCTCATGTGTGATACTAGTTGTATAAGCTAGAGTCGATTCTCCTTTAACCTTAGGTTTTTATCGAGACCCTATAGGTTAAATGACTTGAAGACTTTATTGGGATTGTGAAGGCAGACCGATACTACTTTATCATAGTTTTGTGATCTGATATTGTTGTTTCTATCATACTAAGTACAATCATAAAGATTGGCTTGAGATTGATTTCTCTGATAGGCAAGATATAAAGAAGTCACAAACATCTTCCTCTCATCATTTGTGATTTCGCAATATCTTCTTTCACTAGTCGATTAAGATTATTGTGAGGTGACTGATAATTCTAGGTTGTTCTTCGGGAATATAAGTCTTGGTTATCAATTGGTTCATGTTCACCTTGATTTATCAAAAGATGGAAAAACAAATCGTAGGTATTTCTGTGGGAGACAGATTTATCCATTACCATAGACTTTTATGTGCGATACATATTTTTTTATTAAAGTCTTCGACTTTGGGTCGTATAAACTCTTAGTTGTGGGTGAGATCAGCTAAGGGAATCAAGTGCGTAGTATCCTTCTGGTATCAGAGATGTAAGAAGCGCAATTGTACCTTGGATTAGTGTGAGATTGGTTGGGGTTCAACTACAGTCCAGACCGAAGTTAGTTTGTAGTAGGCTAGAATCTATAGCGGCTTAATACAATGTGTGTTCAATCTGGACTAGATCCCGGGGTTTTACAGCATTTGCGGTTTCCTGGTTAACAAAACTTCTGGTGTCTGTGTTATTTCTTTTCTGCCTTATATTTTGTTATATAATTGAAATATCACAGGTTGTACGTTGAATCGATCAGTTGGGAAATCCAACCTTTAGTTGTTGATTAAAATTTATTGATCCTTGAACATTAGTCTTTGGTACCTTTTAAGTGATTTCTCTTGTATTCAATTAGACTCACAAATTTATATTTTCTTGAGTAAGTATTGAATCGAGAAAGAGAGATATGACTCTTTGATATACTTTTATTAAGATTGAGTCTGACTCTCTAGTTGATTCTCTTAAAAGTATATCGGAGTTAGTCCATACAGATTGCTAATTGAAATATTGGGTGTGGTTGTTGTACCCCCACTTTTTCACTTATGGTTTGGGTGACTTTTTGGTTTAGTAGGATTAAGTTCTAGCCCATGTTGGTAGGATTTATAAAAAGATCACGAGGGGTTCTGATTGAAACAATATGTGAAAAAGTTACAATATGTTGAATCATTTGGTTTAGCATAAAAGCATATGTGTTTCAGGGTTTTCAACTCTTTCTTGCAATAGTTAAAAACCGGTTTTCAACCTTTTTCTGGTAAAGGTTGGTTGTTGTTATTATTTTATTTAGGATAAGGATAACAACATAATGATATTTCGGTATCAATTCTATCTGGAAAGAAGATGCAAACATATTGGAGAAGAGGATGCAAAATTTGAGGTAACGACTTTGTTAGTTAATCGTTTTCCTGTTTAAGAAAAGCCTGATTTTATTGCGTATATTTATTGCTTTTGATTAACAAAATTTCAGTACAATTGATGTTTTATTCCATTATTTGTGTATGGATGTGTGTGATTCAATTGTTTCCGGTTAAGAAAAACTATTGTTATCTTGCTTTATTATTTGGTATCAATCGTTTAGGTTTACAAAATTTCGGTACAATTGCGGTGCTTTAATGTCTATGTTGTTTCAATTGCTTCCGGTTGAGGTAAATAGTTATACAAGTTGATTTATTTGGTTTGTATGAATTGTTTATGGCTTAACAAAATAAAAGGTTTTCGGGATGAATTGTTTAGTCCAATTCGATTTCGGATAAGAGAAACTAAGTTAATTCTGATCTTTGTTAGCCTTATCAAAGTGGAGGTTTCGTTTATTCAAGTCTAATCGAATGCCTTAACAATAAATGCTAGTTAACTAACTGTTTGTAGGTGAAAATGGTTTCTGCTGATTTTGGTAACTGCGGGTGTGCATGTGAGAAATAATTTAAACCCTAAACAATGTACTGCAAGGGAGTACTTTAGATTCGAGAGATCAATCTGTACAAGTCCGGCCTAAACCAAGAAATGGCCGTTCCAGACTTCTTTCGGTCACAAAGTGGAAGAGAATGGTTTGATTTTGGGGATGGAAGCAAGGAAAGTGGTGAGACTAGAATAGTTGATTCTGGAAGAGTAGTTGGGTTACTACGACTTGTTATTAAAAAAGCAAGAGAGCTCACGAGGTGAGCTAGCAAGTAAGTATTTCTGAGTGTTGTATCTCCCGTATGAACTTGTTGTTAAATGGAAATAGGTAAGACCTATTTATACAAGCCGGAATATAAATATACCCTGGTCTCATTAAGGAGTGGGGAAGTAAATAGGAGGAGGTGGTAACTGTATGCATGGAATTGATGTCCATAAAGTTGTTAACGCATGAAACTGCTAAGTTTATGGAATTGATGTCCCATAAAGTTGTTAACGCATGTGCTTTATGTCCCATGAACGTTTCACACATAACATCCCGTATTTACTAACCGCCTCACCCTCATGATATTTCCTTATGACGGGCGTAGTGTACTCCGCACGTTGTAAATCGCCAAACCAATACCCAAAGAGGATCCCCCAGTTTGTGTTGATGTCCCGAATGTTTTTGGAAAACATGTAGCATGTTTTTGTGGCTTGGAAAGTCAAGCTCGGGAAACTTGCTAGCCTGGTGACCTTCGACGGTCGAGATTTTGCATCTTGAGAGGAGGGGAAACCATTGATCGTTGCACTCCTTTGTTTTGGTAGCTGCGTAGTGAGGGACAACAGGGTGGCACGGCAAGGTTGGCATGCCATTGGCATGGAATGGTTTGGCGTGGACAAACTTAGGTTTTCGGGCCAAAGGTTACCATGTGTCGTCTGGTAACCTTGGATGGCTAGGATTTGAACATGGGATTGAAGGAAAACCGTTGATTATTGCATGTCTTCGTTTTGGTGGCCACATAGGGAAGGCCAACATGGTGGCGCGGCTAGGTTAGGCTTGGCATGTGGGTCCAAGGGTTCGCCTTGGGCGTATGGCATGGTTAGGGCCAACGCAAGGGATTTTGGATTGGCATGTGGGGCCAAGGGTTTTCCATAGGCGCATGGCGTGCTTGGGCCAAGGCAAGGGCGTTTGGCTTGGCATGGTGTGACTAGCATAGATAGGGCCAAGGAAAAGTGTGTTTGGCATGGCGCGACTAGCTTGGCTAGGTTTGGTTTAGCTTGGCATGTGGGGCCAAGGGTTTGCCAGAGGCGCATAGCGCGACTAGATTGGGCTAGGTGCGGTTTTGGCTTGGCATGAGGAGCCAAGGGTTTGCCATAAGAACATGGCGTGATTAGGGCCAAGGCAAGGGCATTTGGATTGGCATGATATGACTAGCATGACTTGGGCCAATGCAAAGTGTGTTTGGCATGGCGCGGGTAGCTTGGCTAGGTTTGGTTTGGCTTGGAATTTGGGGCCAAGGGTTTTCCATAGGCACATGGAGTGACTAGCTTGGGCTAGGCGCGTGACCATCTTGGGCTAGGCGCATGACCAAGCTAGGGTTTTGGGGGCAAAGGTAATTTGGTAACCTTAGACGGCTAGGATTTTCTCATGGGATTAAAGGACAACTGTTGATTATTGCACGCCTTCGTTTTGATAGCCGCGTAGTGAAGGCCAGTATGGTGGCGCGGCATGGGGCCATGGCGAGGTGCGTTTGGCATGGCCCGGTAGGTGTGGCTGGCATGATTTGCCATTGGCATGGAGGTATGGCTAGCATGGTTGGCATGCTTTGGTGCAGTTGGTGTGGATGGCATGATTTTCCATTGGCACAGAGGTGCGGCTAGCATGGTTGGCATGCTTTGGCGCGGTCGGTGTGGCTGGCATGATTTTCCATTGGCATAGAAGTGCGACTAGCATGGTTGTCATTTTTTAGCGCGGTCGGTGTGGCTGGCATGATTTTCCATTGGCACAGAGGCGCGGCTAGGATGGTTGGCATGCTTTGGCAAGGTCGGTGTGGCTGACATGATTTGCCATTGGCACAGAGGGGCGGCTAGCATGGTTGTCATGCTTTGGCGCGGTCGGTGTAGCTGGCATGATTTTCCATTGGCACACGTGGGAATTAGGGTTTGGGCTTGTCGTAACCCTAATTTGAAAAAGATACCCCGATAATTATTTTGAGACACATTAAAGGTTTCAGTAAATGTGCCTAGTAAATGCTTGTTACATTAAATGTTGTGACATCACTGTCAGCTAGGATTTAGTGTTTTAGGATTTTAACCCTAAGCTAAAAACAACCATCAACATTAAGTCCCCTGCTTAGCTCGGAACAAGTGCCTTGTTGCGAGGTAAGCATATGATGGTGACAGACAAGGACGGAATCGAGGTGTAAATCATTGCAAAGACGGTTAGGAGAATATGACTAACCTTTTTGAGTGGTAAAGAGAGTTTTGGCTTCCCGTGTTGGCAGCCCTGCGTAAGTTGTACTAGGAATGCAGACCGTGGAGTGGTGAGATAAAAGTTATCGGATTGGTCTGGTCGTACATCTCCAAGGCAAAGGGGGCGCAGTCTTGGAAGGCGATGCCAGTGGATGACTTGGCTCAAGGGGCCAAGAGGTGGCGTGGTCTTGGTAAGGAAAACGCGCATGGACGATAGGGTCACGACAGTGAAGCAGGCGGCTTGGTATGGTGAGGCCATATCAATGCAAGATGTACATGGACGTCTAGGCGTGGTGGGGCTGCGGCAATGGAGCGGATGGCTTGGTGAGGTGAGCATGGCGGACGGCTTGGAGAAGCTAGAATGTCGGATGGTTTGGAGAGGAAAGCATGGCATCGGCAATGGAAGCGCATCAAGGGGGAAACACATATTTTCAAGGCTCTGACATGGTCCACTGGCAAGGCGTTGGCATGGAAAGCGCGGATTATCCTGGGAGGGGCAAGGCTTGCTCTTGTGGGACCGATTTCCTTTCTTCATGCGTGGCTTTAACATGGAATTCTTTCCTTATTCAAAAATATTTTTCGAGAGGTAGGTAGCATCCGCAATCCTTTCATCTGGTAGTTTTGCGCAAATCCCGGTATGATTGGGTGTCTTCAGGGCTAAGCTTTAGAACGCGAGGCGGAGCTGCTAGGATGAACTTGGCACGAAGGGGACCCATTAGCACTGACGGGAATGGAACGGTCTGCAAAGCACTTGGCAAGGGATGACGTTGGTAAGGGAAACGCTTGGAAGGGAAGCTCTTGCGGTTTTAGGGTTTGACACATCGAAACCCTAATTAGCGCCCTTTACTATAATCACGGATAATCCGCGTACGGACTCGAATTTTGATGGTCCGCCCCTTTATCAGACACGAAACAGAATTCTCTATCTCCTAACGCGGGAATATTTAGGTTTCGAGCCCGCTTAGGAGGCTAAAACGGCCCGACAGTGAAAATAAGGAAGAAGTCAAGAGGGATGTTACGGGCCCGGGATGGCATAGTTGCGCTCCAGTCACCTATTCCCGTTCATGGAGCAAGAAGGAATATTCATTATGTTAAAACTCTAAAAACTCTGCCCGCATGAAAAGAGGTATCAACCCTATTCTGTTCTCCTGTTGTTCGTTTGGATCCGTCTTTTTGTCTGCAGTGTCTCTCCAGTGGATTCCAAAAATTTATCCAAACTCCGTTGTATTCTTGGGATGGATGGATGAAATATATGCTCGGAAACGATCACGTCAGGGATAATCTTGGAGATTTTGGTTGCGTCGTCGGTCCATCCTCGATCTTAGGTTGTTCAGTGGACCTTCTGATCGTGATGATGATGTGTTTTGTATGCTTGCATGGTCGAAAATTTCTGGCGCCCCTAGATGAAATAGGGAGACGTTCCATTGCTGATGTGATGCTATCAAGTCTCCCGGGACTTTGTTCCAAGTTACATCCTTCGAACCATCTTATGAATCTTGGACTATCGTACGGAATGGGATGCGGTGAGAAGTCCCCAGTTACACTTCGGATTGATATGATGGCATGAATGAATATGTGAATGTAACCTTCTGGCGTGCTTTTGGAGTCTTCGGTGCACATGTACAGTTTCATGTTGAGAAATTCCCGCGGCTCGTAAAACCTCGACAGTGATGATGTTGAAATTAGTAATAACCTGGTTGAGGGGAGTGAAAGCGCCTCATGCTGGGAGTCCCCATGCGTAACCTACTTTCATTACATCGCCTTGAATCCCCGTCCACGGTATTTGATATAAGCCTATCGTACTCTACTGGATGTGACACTGGGATGCTCAGAAATTACATGATGAAATATTATGGATAGTGCAGGCTTGGGATCCTCCGCGGCCTTGTAAAGTGTTGAATGTGTCTTCTAAACAGAGAGGTGATGATGTTCTTGCACTGCACCCATGAAGAGTAAATGACCTTATTGTGGGTATGACTTTTTGGTTGATTGAGTCTTCTGAGCTTTGACATTGAAGGGATTTCGTGCATACCCTTAGTCCCCAAGTATGGTTTACATGTTTCCATCTTGTATGGTCAGTGGGTTTACCATGAAAAATACGTCACCATTGTGCGTTCGTACTGGTGATTTTGTTACTTATTCCACGTGGAACTTAGAACATGGAGGAGTATGGGTTATCTTTGTAGTGATTACTGTTATGGTAAAGCTCTGACTAGTATCAACAAATGAGCGGCAACATCTCTTGGTAGCAGATGTAATCATAAGAGACTATATTGTCGTGGTAACGAAGTAGGTTGGTTGGAATTGTATGGGAATCCATGAAAGTAAAAGGATTGGCTGGATGCGTAAATGAGCAAGCTGTCCATGATCACGAGATTTGGCGGGATGGATCAGAGCGCGGCAATGACTACGAAGATTGGATGGCTGCGATCATGATCCTTGACATGGGGAGCGTGGTAGCATGATCCTTTGCGGGAAGGAGTGGTGTTGAAGCGAACGTTGAAGCGGAGCCGCTCCTGGAGAACGTTGAAGCGGAGCCACTTCTGGAGAGAACGTTGAAACGATACCTTGCAACTCTCAGAGCATTGACGGTTACCATGTTGAAGCCGGAGGCTACGTCACGTTCTGTCAAAATCGACATCCCTCAAGTGTACAGAGGTTAGGAGTCCCTTATTTTATCTATTGATTGGGCTTTCCAGGAGAGTTTGGGGTTTGGGAACGACTTCCTTGGCTGGAAACGCCTACTTTCCCTGATGCAGTGTGGTAGAGGGATGAAAATATGTCTTGACGTTATGCCTTGGAAAAACATAGAATCTCACATAACTGTTTCTTCATAGATTATACGACTTTGTGGGCCAAGATCCCATCGTGCAGGTCCTGACGGGAAGAGGGTCTCTGTGAACTCATGAGGGTTGATGATTTCCTTTGCTTTCGATTTTGGAGAAGTCGTTCCTGATCTTTATGTGTGATGAAATTGGATCGCTTATCCCCTTCTATTGGGCATTCAAAAGCAACGCGAGCCTCTTCAGTCCTGTTGAAGTGTCTTTTGTCATCAAATCAATAGTGGTAAAAGGAGGTCGTCTTCTTCCGGCTCTTCCAGTATCTTCCCCTGATAGTGGAGTAGCGTTTCTGGTGACGGTTGGAGCTTCCACGCTTGAATAACCGTTGGGGTAGCAGAAGCGGCTCTGGTTCTGGTGATCTTAAGTGTATCGTGCAGGGATGGAATGATTACGAAGTGCTAGAGCCATCGCGCTGTTTCGAAGGGTGAGGATGGCGCTGCTTTGGCCGGTTGTGGAGCGGGAACGATGGCGCTGGAAGGGCGCAAGATGTTAGCAATGGAATGATGCAAGCTGTTAGCGCAGGGTGTGGTATTGCGGTTGGTGTGCGCGTGCGGCATGTGTGCCTGACATGTGCGTCTGGTAAAAATGTCTGGAAAGCGCGCCTGGTAAGCGCATCTAGGAAGCGTGTCTGGAAAGCATGTCTAGGAAGCGCGTCTGGGAAGCGCATCTGGGAAGCGCATCTGGTAAGCGCGTCTGGGAAGCGCATCTGGAAAGCGCGTCTGGGAAGCGCATCTGGAAAGCGCGTCTGGGAAGCGCGTCTGGGAAGCGCGTATGGTAAGCACGTCTGGGAAGCGCTTCTGGTAAGCACGTCAAGCATGCGCATCTGGCAAGCGAGTCTGGTAAGCGCTGGATCGACTTGTAATGGGCGCTGTCTTGGCGTGGACGTTGGCTATGCATGAACACTGGCTTGGATTTTGGTACGGCGTGGACCGTTGGCTGGGTATGGCGCAGACCGTTGGCTCGGCACGGTGCTGGCTTGGCGTGACACAAATTTGTTCTTGCGGGCCTAGTTGCATCTTCTCATACGTAGATCAAACAGGAAATCCTTTCCTTATTCAAATTCCAAAAAGTGTTATGCTTATGAAATGGGTTGGATCCCCTTTTTATCTCATATCTTTGTTATCACGTCCTGGTGTTAGCGGTAGCGTGGTAGTGATAAAGTGGGCAAACATATCCCGGCGATGTACTCCAACGTTTCTCTTTTAATTTGTTTTATTATTTTCTTATGCTGGTGCAAGCCATATCCATAAGTATACCTTCCATAAATCTGTAGAAACATTTTTCTTCTGAACTGGTGTAAACCCTAGCCATGGGTATGCATTTCATAAACTTGTGGAAATACTTCATCATAAACAATTATTCGAATGTCACCATAGTAACATCTGTTAATAGTGACAGGCAATCATTATTGTGCAAAATAGGCACGGGTAGGTGACTTATTTTTTTTGAACGACAAACTAAACGCCAGGTTTATGGTTTTTGATTTCCTGGATTTCTTGGGTTGATAGATAAATGTTACCATGACGGTTTTGGGTTATTATTTTTGGAATGAATTGTTTAGGAATTGATTGTTTTGGTTATGATTGAAAGTGACACAGACATCCCAGGAAAACCTTAGAACCGTGTGTTGGTAGATGACATGGGGTAAACTATGCATCTTGTATTGAAAACTTGAAATAGAAAACCATGTATCTTGTCTAGGTAAGACTTACTCGGTTTTTAGGTCTCCTGATGAAAAGTGAACCTTCCGAGTGTAAGACCGAGTTTTATGGGAAACACAGCCATAGAAAGTCCCCAGTCGTTACTGTGCCATCTGATAACCGAGCCATTGATCCTTGGGTGGATCGTCTGTTTCTATCCTCTGGGAAGTCCCCAGTCATTACTAGGTTTTTAGATCTCCTGATGAAAAGTGAACCTTCCGGGTCTAAGACCGAGTTTTATGGGAAACACCGCAATGGAAAGTTCCCAGTCGTTACTGAGCCGTATGATAACCGAGCCATTGATCCTTGGGTGGATCATCTTCTTTTATCCTCTGGGAAGTCCCCAGTCATTACTAGGTTTTTAGATCTCCTGATCAAAAGTGAACCTTCCGGGTGTAAGACCGAGTTTTATGGGAAACACCACCATGGAAAGTCCCCAGTCGTTACTGATCCGTCTGATAACCGAGTCGTTGATACTTGGGAGGATTGTCTGCTTCTATCCTCTGGGAAGTCCCCAGTCATTACTCGATTTTTATATCTCCTGATGAAAAGTGAACCTTCCGGGTGTAAGACCGAGTTTTATGGGAAACACCGCCATCGAAAGTCCCCAGTCGTTACTGAGCCGTCTGATAACCGAGCTGTTGATCCTTGGGCGGATCGTCTGCTTCTATCAACTGGGAAGTCCCCAGTCATTACTAGGTTTTTAGATATCCTGATGAAAAGTAAACCTTCCGGGTGTAATACCGAGTTTTATGGGAAACATCGCCATGGAAAGTCCCCAGTCTTTACTGAGCCATCTGATAACCGAGCCATTGATCCTTGGGCGGATCATCTGCTTCTATCCTCTGGAAATTCCCCAGTCATCTCTTGTCATGTCATGACTGATAATCGAGCCGCCGGGTAACTAAGATCCTTTATATGTTATGAATCCATAAACTAGTGAGCACCTACATTTGCCACAATTATGCATCCCAATTATTGCACGAGATCAAGTACTTTCTTGGTATCCTGTAATTGGGGGTTTCAGATACTGTCAACGTACCGATGAGTACAAGGTAGTTCGAATTCACATGGATGGTAAAGTTCAAATACACACTCTAGGAGACAAGAAGGGATGGAGGAACATATCATGGGATATTCCTTATATTTTTCGGAGTTCAGGTGTGTACGCACATGGTTGTATTTTTTGGAAGGATTGTTCTCATTGGGATAGTGGCATAGTTTCTTTCAATTTGGACACTGAGACATTTCACCAACATTCGCGACCCCCGCATCATATTCTTAGGATTGAATTCCCTTCAGTTGGGATGGTTATGTTCGGAGTTCACCTTTTATTTTACTACATCCATGAGGCCTGTGATGAGGGGATTAATCAGCCCCGGATAGATTTCTGGGCACCCATTTCCAAAAAAAATATTCATACATGGGCACCTGGAGGGGAATGGAATTGTAATCATAAGATAAGCATTTTCTTGGAAAAGGATGAGGATGAATGGTGGCTGACCTATTACCCGATAGCTTTTGGAAAAAACAAGGACCTTCTATTATGGAAGAATGGGCGTTTATTGCGTTACAATGCACTCACCAGAACTTGGACGGAAATTTGGGGGACACGACTGTGGGAAACAAGCAAGGTTGCAATTATTCCTCATATGAGGAGCGCTATCTCGTTGAAGAATTTGGTGGACAATCAGAAACATGTACTCATGATGTCCATGCCACTAACACATTCCTTGGGTTATCTATGTAGGTTTTTTTTCTTGTAGTTGTGTTGTTTTTTTCTTGTTTTTTGTTTTTGTTTTTGGTGTATTTTTTTGTTTTTTGTATTTGTTTTTGGTGTATTTTTTTTCTATGTACAATTTATTCCTTGGGTATGTAGCTTTTTTTTCTCTTATAGTTGCGTTTTTTTTTTTTGGTGTTTGGATTATTTTCTATGTTGAAATGCACAATTTAGTTTGGGTCATTGTTTAGAATCTTTAATTGGGGGATATCAAAACTAATTGGGGGATATAGCTACAGGACAAAAACGGTGTCCCAATAGCAATTCTGGGTGACCCCCTATGTAATTTTTTTTTAATTCCTAATCTAGCCCTCACTAATCATGTTTAGTAGTTAATAATAATTAGTATATGCTTAAGTATTTGGGGGATAGTTTAGTGTGTGTTTTGATTTTAATTTGTGTGAGTGAGGAGTAGAAGGAGAGGAAAAAAAAATAAGTGGATTTTTTTTTTTGAAAATGGAAGATGATTGTGATGAGAGAATTTCTGCTAAGAGGTTGAAAATTTGATTTGTTTCCTTTGAATTCACCATTGTTGCAGCTGAAAAAGCTCGGTGCCGGCATGGTATTCAACCAAAAAACCATGCCGGCATTTGTCAGAAATTTTCAAAAATTGTTTGCCACTATCAAGGGGGGGTTCGGGGGGGGCGTAGAAAATAAAGCAACGTGCTATGCCGGAAAGAAATACTGGCATGGTCTTCATATCAACTGACCATGCCGGAAGTGAAGTGATTAAAACCAGAAAAAATTCAAAAAGGAAGTGATGAAAACCATGCCGGAATTGATGAAGACCATATGCCGGAACATGATACCGGCATGCTCGAGAATCAATTCCGGCATGGTCATCATCACTTTCAGCATGATCTTCATCACTTCCGAATAAAATAAAAATTCGTTTCCCAAGTGAATATAAGAGAATTTGATGTAGAGTGGGGAGAGTTTAGAATTTTAAAGGGAATGGGGAATATTTAGGTTTCAAAGCTCTACCCCTAAATAAGATTAATAAGAAGTGGAGATGGAAATGGGGGATATGATTTTTTTTTTTGATTTTAAGTATTTGATTTTAATTTTGTGGGAAGGGTATTTTAGTATTTTCATAACCAAAAATAACCCCATAACACATACCATGGGTTGGGGGAAGTAATTCATATCCCCTAATTAATTCCCATATCCCCCAATTAATTGTTCATTGTTTAACTAGCCAACCTTTGGTTTTTTTCCTTTTTTTTTGCGTTACACCTATGGTCCAGCCGGGCCACCCCAACCCACCTAGGTAATTAGTCGAAAAGTAGAAAAATTATTTGGGTATTTCCTAAGAGATCATGATTTATTTTAGTTTGTTATGTTTGGAATGTATATATTAGATTAAAAAGGAAATTAGATAAACATGAAAATATTCATTCCATATCTCATTATACTGCTAGAATATCTCATTTTTTAGTAATATGGAAATTGAAATATTCGGTGTAAATACCAAAGAATCGTGATTTAAGATAATGATGGAGAACCTAAAAATTTAGAGTTTTCAATAACACCAAGCATAGAAAAAACTAACATGGAGTATTAAGAGGGATTGTTGATATGAAATTGACGAGAGGATCCAAAACCGTCCTAGACTGACATGACCATTCACCATCAGGTATATTGGATGTCTATATATATATAAGATTTTATACTCGTATTTTATTGTAGCATTCACAATAAGAAAATCCTAAAATCTTGTAAATTTTTTTATTTTTTATTTTGATAATCTTTCATCAGTACAATAGTGATGGATATGTTGCCGGAATTAACTACCGAGATACTTCAGCTCCTCCAAACTACATAAATCGTTTTAGCAAGCAAATGTGTATGCAAAGAATGGAATACTATCCTTGTGGACAAAAGAATTGGATTACTTTTTGGTGTCACACCAAGAATGGGGAAAGATAAAGTTACCCAACTCTTTTACAGAGAGGAATATTTCATCCCGATCTTAACAACCAACAATCATGATGCCCCGAATGATGGAACCCATGATGATTTGACTATGTTGCACCCAATAGTTGGATCTTGCAATGGTATGGTTTGTTTTTATGTTTCACACCAAGGCATATAATATCCTGTATATATTATGAATCCATAAACTGGTGACCACCTCCATCTTCCACAACTATGCATCCCAATTGCATCGGATCAAGTACTTTCGTGGTATCCACGATACAACGTAATTGGGGGTTTCAGATACTGTCAACGTACCAATGAGTACAAGGTAGTTCGAATTCACATGCAGGTTAAAGTCCAAATACACACTTTAGGAGACAAGAGGGGATGGAGGAACATAGAATGGGAGATTTCTTATACTTTTCGTAGTTCGGGTGTGTACGCACATGGTTTTATTTTTGGATAGATTGTTGTCAGTAAGATATTGGCATAATATCTTTCAATTTGGACACCGAGACGTTCCATCAATATTTTCCACCTCCGCATCATATTCCTGGGAGTGAATTTAGGATAAATACTTACCCATCACTTGGGATGGTCATGTTCGGAGTTCGCATTTTATTTTACTACATACATGAGGGAATTGATCGGCCCCGAATAGATTTTTGGGCTCCCATTTCCAAAGAAAATATTCATACATGGGCACCTAGCGAGGAATGGAATTGGAATTATGAGATAAGCATATTTTCTTTAAATAGGATGAATGGCCGACTCATAACCCGATAGCCTTTATAAATAACAAGGAACTCTTATTTTGGCAGAATAGGCGTTTATTGCGTTACAATACACTCACCAAAACTTGGACGGAAATTTGGGGGGCACTACCGTGGGAAACAAGGGTTGCAATTATTCCTCAAATGAGGAGCGCTGTCTTGTTGAAGAATTTTGGTGGACAATCGGAAACATGTACTCATGATGTCCATGCCACTAACACATTCCTAGGCTTATCTATGTAGCTTTTTTTCTTGCAGTTGTTTTTTTTTTTTTGGTATTTGGATTCTTTTCTATGTTGAAATGTACAATTTATTCCTTGGGTTATTTACATTGCTTTTTTTTTCCTTGTATCTTTTTTTGTTTTGTTTTGGTGTTTGGATTTTTTTTTATGTTGAAATGTTCAATTTCGTGCATTAACATGATTGTTTTGGGGAGTTCTGGAGAGTTGATAGTGCATTTTTTCCTGTGCACAAATAACTCATAGGAGTAGAGATTCGGGAGGGAGTTTGGTCAGAGAAAAATATTAGGAGAAGGAGGAAATGCTTCAGCTTCAGGTATACTTTTTTCATCTTTTTTTTTCTTCTCTAATCTCCGATTGTTTTGTTTGATTGTTACTATTTTGATTGTTTTGATATTAGTTTTAAAAGTAAAAACCCTATTTTTATTGTTTAGGGTCTCACCATGTTCTGTTAACTCTTTTTTGTTTCGATATTCATCTCAATTTGTGTTTAGTTAATCAAGTAAGAACTGATTTCAGGCTAGCAGATTAACCTGTTTTTTTATTTATGGTCAAACCTTTCGTAGCAGGCTAGTAGCTTACCCGGAAGTTATGGTTTAAGAGCTACAGAACTAGAGGTCACATGCTTTTTATGCTTATCCAACTCTGAACTAATTAGCTCCCAACTCTGAACTGCCTCTTTAGGCTATTGTACATTAGCAACATCAGGTTTAGAAGAGGAAGACACAATTTTATATTGCAGTCCAAGACTTAAGAAATATATATTACTAGCTCATCCACCCCAACAAGTGGATGCACCATCCACCAGGTATATAGAAGAACAAAATCATACAACATTCACTTTCCAGGATCAAGTTCCCATTTAATTCTGCTCGCACTAAACATAATGGATACAAAGAATTCATACAATTGTTGGTTCTTTATATATATATATGCCGAATAGCATTGCCACAAGACAACAGCTACTCACTATGTCAGACAACCATGCACATGCCTTTCCTTAAAAGCGTGACTATATACCTGCCTAATAATACTGGTATTATCTATACTCAAAACACATTTAATTATATGCGTGTCCAAAATTGTACACATAATTCCACAACTACAAAACCAATTTAGGAATCTAGTAGAATCATTTTGTCCGAACCCCATTATGGCATTTAAGTTCATATTAAGTGGATACCAAATTATGTATCGCACTACCTCCGTTTTAACCATGAGACATCAACAAATTAAATACTAGGAAATATCATTTTACATGGACACATGTCCATCATCACTTGTCAAGTATCATCAAGTTAACTATTTTAACTACAATTAGAATTATCTATACGTAACAACATTCACATGTATCTATCAAGCCAAATGGTTAGGCCACCACTTAAAGGGAAATTAGGTGTGCATACTAACAATGGTTACACCCTTCACAAGTAGCTAGTATGAGTTGGAAATCATTAAAGTCCAAACTTGTAAACTAAAGGAAATAACCTTAGTCCAATATAAACTTCCTGTTCTTCTTGGTAACTTTTGTAAAAAGATTACCATGATGAGCTTCATTTATCTTATGATCATCCGGTCATGGAAAATATAATTTTTTTTATTTTTGTAGAGTCGTATAGTGGGTACTTTTTTAGAATGTTGCGTATTGTGGATGCATGCTATCCCTACATTGAACAATCTATTCAACCCAATACAAGATATAACCAAACTTGTATTAGCTTGGTAATCTTGAATTGTTGGAATAATTTACAAGTGAGTTTCTATGAGCTGAAAATAGGTTGTGAGCATATAGTTGCTCAACAGTAGCATCCAGATACATTGCAGTAGTAGTACTTGCAATGATATTACTAACATATGCATATAGTTTCTCAACAGTAGCATCCCTACAAGTGCATTTTCAGAGATGGGATAATTTTTATTTATTTATTTTTTTCATTAAAGATCATTTTTATTTGCAAGTGAGGGTTTATTTTTTCTTAAAAGAAAATGAGTTAGGAGCGAACTCTCTCCTCCAAACTCCATGAACTAAAAAACACAAAACTCTCTCAAAATCCCCAATATTTAAAATACACTCAACTCCCCACAAATCACTAGAGGACTAACCCCCTGTTAGTTTTTCCTTTTTTTGCGTTACACCTATGGTCCAGCCGGCCGGACCACCCCAACCGACCTAGGTAATTAAATTAAAAAGGAAATTAGATAAATATGAAAATATTCATTCCATATATCTCATGAGATCATAATTTATTTTAGTTTGTTATGTTCTCTATGTATATTAGATTAAAAAGGAAATTAGATAAACATGAAAATATTCATTCCATATCTCCTTATATTGCTACAATATTCAATGTAAATACCAATGAATAGGTGATTTAAGATAATGATGGAAAACCTAAGAAATTAGGGTTTTCCTTAGAAATATATATGAATTACACCAAGCATAGAAAAAATTAACATAGAGTATTAAAAGGAAAATGAGTTCTGCTAAGAGGTACTGTAGAGATGAAACTGAAGAGAGGATCCAAAAATGTCCTCGACTGATGGATGGTCCACGTAAATTGAGGATTATCATTACTATGGACGGAATAACTCCTGTTCCTGGTGTTCCTCTCGACGCTGTTATTAGTTCTGTTGTCAGTAGTGTTAACAATGATGATGTTCCTATTTATGCTGATGTTATTCCTGGTGTTCCTCTGGACGCTATAATCAGTAGCGTTGAGGATGCTGATGGTCCTACTGTGAATGATGATGCTCATGCTTCTATTATTGAAATTATTGATGAAGATCGTCCCGATGTTCCGGATATGGCAGATAATCCAAAAGTTAACAAGTATGATCATAACAAGCATGTGGAGCCTGATGAAGCAGAAAATGACAAATATGAGGATGGCAAGGTGCCCAAGCCTGCTGGTTGGAGTGATCAGGTTCACCTCAGCATTGAAAGAAGAATTGTTTGAAGATGGGGATGGTTCATTTGATATGGTTTTTTTTTTATGATATGGTTTTCATTTTGTGGATGCTTTGAAAGTTGTTTTCGTTTCTTGTTTAGTTTGCTAATTTAGTAATTTAGAAGAAGGTGATGTTTATGAAATAAATCAGATAATTATTTACACGTTCATAGACTTTACAGAATGCAATATACTCTTGCAAATTTATTTATTTATGAGGTGTGTATTCTTTTGGAAAAATAAATATAATTAGCTGAAAGAACGGAGGAAATGTAGAAAAATATAGTCCCCCCGAAAACAATAAGAATCAATTTATCACTTTAGGTCTGATCTTATTATCTCCTTGCCAATACTTTTAACAAAAATACGAGTTTGAAAAAGTAAAGTGCCATTGAAAGTAAAGTACTGCTATACGACAATGTTAATGATAATGATCTTTGCGTGGAATTGGATGAGAATGAGGAACCAGATTAATCTAACAAAGAACCAGACTCATCTAACAAATTCTTTGCTTTTAAAACAGGGTTTTTGATGACCATTTTGTTTTTAGTGGTGGTTTTATTTATTTTTTAAGTACTGCACTAGATGGAGGCTTTTTATGTTGATAGATAGGTTGACATTTATGTGATGAATGATTCACGTTGAACTTTTATGTTTTCTGGAAATGATGAACATGAAAATGGATGGTTTTAGTTTATTTATCTTTATTAGCTTATTGTATGATTATAATAATACGTTTCCTACATAGGTGCCCCTAATAATTCATACGTTTCCTCCCTAAACCAAGAATAATACAGGATACAACCCAGCTTAAAATTATTAAGGTAAATATTATTCGAAATAGGAAAGTAATTTTTTTTATAGCCTCTTCTCGAGTTGGTTAGAGATAGGAAACAAAATTTCGAAAATTTTGGGAAACAATTTTATCATAACTGTCTATGATATATTCTTTCATAAAATAAGGAAACTCACCATATTTGTTACACATCTAAAATTTAGAAATAAAAAAAGAAAAACACCAAAAATCTTTTGTTTGGCGGGTGATAAAAATGGATTTTACTTTGCGGGATGATTTCAAAAATAAAATCAATTCCCGCCTGATGGTTTGGTTAAATTCCAAAAAGAAAAAGAAAGATGAGTTCGATCTACTTTTTCAGTTTTTATTACTCGGTACATTCTCTCTATGAAATCATAATTCTACTACTATCACTAATCTTTACAAGGAAGGTCTCTTCAGACTCGATCTTTGTTGTTGGTATTATTTCTACAACCCATTATCGAATGAATATTAAATTGATGTTATATTTTTTGTTCGATCTCATGGAATCAGATGTTAGATCTTATAGGTTTACTAGTTAAATCATGATTAGGGTTTTTATTCTATCATTTCTTATAGGTTTACTAGTTAAAGCATGAGTTGGGTTTTTATTCTATTACTATCTCTAATCTTTACAAGGAATCTATCTATTTAAACTCGATCTTTGTTGTTGGTAATATTTCTACAAACCATTATCGAATGAATATTAAATTTATGTTAGATTTTTGTTTGATCTCATGGAATCAGATGTTAGATCTTATAGGTTTACTAGTTAAAGCATGATTAGGGTTTTTATTAGACTGTATCAAAGAACAAGTTAATGACAATCACGGGTTGTATGATGAGATATGATTTCATTTTGTTACAACAACAATATTTTAGGCTTAAGTTACATGAATGAACTATTATAAGATTTAGGTAAGGATCTTTCTTTTATGTTACTTAGTTAGGCTTTACAAGTTAGTTAGGTTTTACAAAATAAAAAACTTAACGATACTAATTTTTTTTCTAGGGTTTTTGTTATTGTTTGGGTTGGATTTTGATTGAGAGTTAATAAATCAACTTTGATTGACGATGTTGTGTCAATCATATTTATATATAAGGCTTCTCAAGATTAAATCATTTGAGAATCTGTTACTTGGCGAGCCTGTAACGTCTGTATTTTAAGTTGCCACTTTTAATAATACCATGTTGCTGGTTGGCCAATTTGACTATATCTTCAAGCTAAAAATGGATAATCATTATCTGGTGCTTTAATTAGTGCTATTGGCTTTTGTAACAAAAATTTATATAAGACCGTTTAACCGGTACCGTTCTCTTTGTGGATAACATAATAATCATGAGGAGATTTTGTGTGTTGCAGTGATGTTTTAGCCTCAAGTTACATGCATCAATGAGTTCATGTTTGTTTTCTTTTCATATAATAGAAAATAGGTGTAACACATGTTGCCTATCCTATTAGGTTTAGCTAATATTTTCCAAAATAAGCTCAAATTCCTAACTGAGATGCACGTACCTACACAGCTTTTGTCATGGGAGAAGATGATGATTACGACCAATGGAGGGAATCAGATGCTGAGGCGGTATCTGATGAAGAAATGGTGGATTTAGATGAGGGTCATGATAACATTGTACAATCAGATGACGATGATGGTGGAGATATACTCCACACTTCTAGATTTGAAGACTTAACAGGTAATGTGAGAAACCTTGTACTTACTTGTTTCTACTTAAACATCACATGGTTTTATATGTTTCCTCGGTTATTTCCAGAGTCAGAAGATTCTGAAAATGATGATTTGGAGGTGTTAGAAGAAAAAGTATTGGAAAATGCTCCAGAAGCATAAGAGCAGCCACAACAAGAAGACTCTACAGAAGAGATCATAAAAGCAAGGGGAATGACAAGAATGTTGAAGCTGCATAGAGACTTCTCGAAAGAAACTACCAAAAGAAGGGATATTGAATTTGACAGAATGTTCCGGCTTATTGGTAACCATAGAATTGAGTTCAGTAGTTACCTAGTCTATTTGGTCCGTGATATGGTTGGCATAAAACATTTATGTTGGAAGGAAGTCACTCCAACAACAAAAGAAAATATGTGGGAGAAAATTCTGGTACGCATATGCGGTTACCAATTTGTCATTTTTGTTGCCTAATTGTGAGTCTGTGATTAACATACATTAGATGTTATTGCATCTTCATTTTGAGGTTCCCCATGAGCTGAAGCGAGTGGTCATGAATCGTATACATGTTCATCTGCGGGACTTCAGAAGGAAATTGTACAACAATCATGTAAAACCCTTCCTGAAAAGGCCGCAGAAACTAAGAAATTTCCCCAAAAAGTACGAAACGGTAATGGACCAAGAAAAATGGGACAGTTACCTTGATCATGTACTAAAATCGCCTATATTTAAGTTATGTAATACACATTGCTTTTTGTGTTTCGTTCTTATTGTCTATCCCAGCATACTAATGAAATTATTTTTATTTCCTCTGCAAGAAAAATTTGGAGAGGGGAAAAGAGGCAATATTACAATCCAAGTTCCCACAACGGACGGGATGAGGAGGATACTCGGGATTAAAACTAAAATTAGTAAGTTTGTTGTCTTATTTATTATACACTGCATAGTAAAACCGGAAATATCAGATACTTCTGTTTTGTATGTCGTGTTGCGTATCTCATATATGCAGAAACCTATAACGGTATAGGGATGTGTCCTCTTTCACCAATCTATAATTTTGTCACATTAGATGCTTTGGAATAGTTTTCTGTTTGACAAAGTTAATATCTATGCGGATGTAAATCCTTACTTGTTTCTGGTAACTACTAGGTCCAAAGCGGAATTGTTGCCGAAGAATATCTTGAAGACCGGTGCTTCATGTGGGCAAGAGCACGCGAAAACAAACACAGAATTGTTCCAGACGAGTTTGTCAGGAAGAAGACATCTGAAGTTGTGAGAAAACGGAAACTTTACAGTCCTCATGTTTTTAACCAAAGTAAGTGCAAAGTAATTACGCAAGGTTTAAATCAGAATTTAACACATTATTTGAACAGGAAGAGAAGCGGAAGATGATTCAAGAGGGAACTCTAATGGTTGGTCATAAAGAGGATGCTTTAACAGTTGCGATCGGCCCGGATAAGGGTGGACGTGTCAAGGGGGCTGGCTTTGGAGTGACGACAACCATTTACTTTCCAAATGGAAGAAAACCAAGACACTCGAAAGAGAATGATGAACTGCGTAAAAAGCTTAAAGCTAAGGAGAAAGAATTAGAATCTACTAAAAATGCGTATCAGAGATTGACAGATAACTTGTTATCTCAAGGAGTCGACATTGCGAAAATTGAGGGCAATAGTATCGGCCAGCCTGGAGGAGAGGTAAGTGAACCGAGTTTTGATTAGATTGTGTAATTTTTTGAAAAAAATTGGTAGATGGTATCTGATGTTTTCAAACAATGTGTTCAACTACAGTCACAGGATGCAAGACCTAGCAACGCCTCCAATCGATCTAAGAATAACATAGGTCCAGAATCAGTTAAGCAACTTCCAAAAAAACATGGGAAATACGGTCCGCAGAAGTCATCTGAAATCACCAAAGGGTCCGCGAAGCGGGTCTCTCCTTGTACTAAAACGCCGACCATTTTTAATGAATCCCCGACGTCTTTAGTATCAAAGAAGAAGTCTCCGTCTCCTCCATCCACTGTGGAGTCTCAGAATGTGCCATCTAAAAAAGTTACCATTGATGTATGGTTTTCCAACGCGTTTAAATTTTTAATCTTCCATTTACTATCTCTCATGCGCCTTGTGTTTCTGCAGGGCACATGATGCAAACTTTGGTTTGGAGAAAAGGACAACATTGTTGCCATTGGTAGAGCTTACTCTTCAAAGAAGGCATCTTATAAAATGAAGTCAGGAATGACGGGTGAGGTTACATGCTATATCGTCATGGTTAGTGAAGTACTAAATGAAACCATCAAATTACCCTTTGGCACATCTTCTGGGATAAAAACTTTAAAAGATGTTGCTGATGATGAAATTTGTTGGCCATCAAATCAAACCATCTTGGATCAAAAGGTTGGTTTCTATGCTTGTTTGCTTTATTAACTCATTGGATATGTTTTTACACAAACCAGTTTTATATATATATCTTGTTTGATATAAGAGGCGAATATGTTATCAACTATATGAATCACGGACGTTAGTGTATATGTAGTTGCGGATTATCTCACAACTACACCCTCAGTAGAATCCATTAAAATGATTCCTAAATCTAATTAATTTGATATGAAACTAAGAATTAAAGTACTAAAATTATAAAAGTGACACAAAGATTTTTACGTGGTTCGATCAATGTGATCTACATCCACGGTTCTTCACTAGTGATTGTATGTAATTACATGATTGTACAATTGAAACTCCATTAAAGAATATTTGGAGCTTTAGAATTTCTTGGGGAAGAAGATGATAAAGATAATAAATCTCTCCTAACATTTTATCTCTCCTCCTAAAATTATCCTCTCTTGCTCAAAAGATCTCTTCCACTTCTCATGCCTAAATGGCTATTTATATGATCTTACAAAATATGACAGTTGTGTTGTCCCGCCATTTCAGATTTGATAATTATCTTGCGAACCTTCGTAACTTCATTTCGCGAACTTCTTTTGTTTTCCTCGTGATTTCCTTTGCTCGCAAAATGTTTTTTGCTCGCAAGATATCTTTTCTCTCCACAATTTCGTAAGTTATCATTTGTTGTGATATTCCGCTCCTACATCTTGCCTCTTTTTTCTTGAATATTGCTTGAAGAGTGATCTTAAAGAAAAAATCACTTGATGTGGTTGTTGGAGTAGTCTTTGATCCTTTTTGATGAAGGAACGAGCGAAAGAATATCAAACTCAAAAAGTATATACTTTCCTCTATTCTTTTGCGAAGTTCTGAAGCTTTTAAGAAGTAATTAGAAGTATCATCTTGCGAAGTATGAAGTGTGTGAATTACCCTTAAAGAAGTATGAAGTATAAGAAATATAAAATATCCTTGAAGAAGTATAATAAGTACTCAATCCTCGAAATATATAAGAAGTATGAAGTATCCTTAAGAAGTATAAGAAGTATTTAATCTTCGAAATATATAAGAAGTATGAAATATCCTTGATGAGGGTGATAAATATTGCCTATGTTCTTGTGAAATTATTATTCCATTTTTGGTGAGGATTCTTGCTGAGAAGATAAAGAACATAAAATATTTTCTTGGGTATCCATAGTTGCCTTTGTTCTTTATCTATGAAGGAAAATCCTTGATAAAATGTTGAATAATTAAATTGCGTCTCTATTCTTATGTTGCCTCTGCATCAAGTGGTAACCTTACTAACTTCTGAATTTTTCTGCAAATTTCTGAATTTTTCTGTGAATTTCTGGGGTTTTCTGCGAATTTCTAAACTTCTGAATAATGTTGCGAATAGTGCTGCGAACATAGTGTTGCGAATATAGTGTTGCGAACATAGTGTTGCGAATATAGTGTTGCGAACATAGTGTTGCGAATATAGTGTTGCGAAAATAGTGTTGCGAATATATTGTTGCGAACTATGAATAGTCCTGCGAATTATGAATGTTTCTGCGAAGTTTCGCGGTATTATCCTGTAAAATTTTGTAAAATACTTGTGTGCATATAATACTTATATAATGATTATGTTATGAAATGTGTATGCGATGCTTATGCCTTGAAATGCTTATGCAATGCTTTTAAGATGCGAATATGATGCTTGAATGATGCTTGTATGATGCGAGTATGATGCTTGTATGATGCAAATACTTATCTATTGCAATGTATATTTCAAGTTTCTGTTACTTAGCTCATTTTGCCGTAGTAAAATTGATATATCTTTGAGTTTCCTCCATTCATATAAGCATCTTCGCAAGTTTACTTGTGTATTTTCGCGAATGAAATCGCCTCTTCTGGTATGACTTCGTGATATATATATTCTTGTAAAAATTCTTCAATGATATTGATGGAATTGTCTTCTTTGATATATATTGTCTTCAAAATTCTTCAATGATCTTGATGGAATTGTCTTCTTTGATATATATTCTCTTCAAAGTTCTTCAATGATCTTGATGGAATTGTCTTCTTTGTTAGGACTTCATGATATATATTCTTGTAAAAATTCTTTAATAATATTGATGGAATTAATTTCATTAATTGATGTGGTCTTATCATGCCTTCCTAAGTAAAGGTCTTATTTTTCCACCTCTATTGTAGCGACAAAATCGTAGGACGTTCTTACACTTTCATGCAAAAACCCATTGATCTTGCCTTATCTTTTTTGTATAGTATTTTAGCCTCTTCAGGAAGTGTTGCGACAATATGACAGGTCTAAATATTCTTGCGAACATAAAGCCCCATGACATTGCCGTCTTGCGATGAAATCGCAGGACGTCTCTACACTTTCATGTAGTGACCCATTGATCTCATCTTAACTTCTTTATTATGTTCTGAGAGTTCTTTTTTCTTTTCTTTATTTTTCTTTATTTTATTTTTTTTTTTAGAAGGCTCGCAGAAGTTCAATTGTTGCACAAATATGACAAGCCTTTATGTTTTCGCAAACAAGAAGCCTCGTGACATTTGCGTCTTATAGCACGTATCAGATCCCTAATGGAGGGTGCTGCCCTTTATCTTCCCCCTGGTTGCCCCTTCAAGGAAGCATACATTGACCATACAAGGTTAGCTCTTCCCATCCGGTTCTGCCAACAACCATCTTTTGATCGCAACCTCTTATCCTTTTTGCCTATAGGGATTATAGTTACGAGGTTGCACCCTATGGAGTATCTTTGGGCCAAGTGCATCATTTTCCAAGACTTGTCAAAAATGGCAGATGTGGTTCAACCTCACCCGGCACTCTTGACTCAACCGTGTACCTCGACGCCTTGATCATTTTCTGCACTTCTTGGGAAAGACAGTATGCCTTAGTCGCCCAACCTAAATCCTCTTACACCGCATTTTATATTGCGTAATGTCGTTAGATTAGGTGAGAATCCAAGGTGTCTAACCCGGATAGGTACCCCATTATTGGGTTGTACCCCTAAAATTTACCATGTACTAAGGGCCCTTGGTGGTGTTCCGGTTACCCTTAGCCACGTTTATAGGTACCCCCTTAAATGACGCACTTTAGGACTTTTCCTCTTACGAAATATAGCTTCGCGAACTAGGGTGTACGCCACAAAGGTTTGCCTGTATAAAATTTTCTGCGGCTCTCTTTCTTTTTTGGAGGCTGATCCCAGATTGCGGTCTTTTATTCGCAAATTAATGAAAGTTTAATCGCAATTGATTTTTGGCGGTATTTTTTCGCCTTTTTAAAAATTCATCGTAAATTTTTCATGTATATAAAATGTTGAATGTTTTCATGAAATGTTTAGTATAAGAAGTATGAGAAGTATCCATATCACATCTTTAAATCAAAATTATTCTATAGAAATATAGGAATTGAATTTTCTCTGTTTTTTGCAATTTTGAAGTCTTTGAAATTTTTTGAGATCTTTTAATTTTTGCGATGAAGTAATTTTAGAATCTTGCGATTGTGTCGCTTTTTACCAATCTAAAAAATCTTTAAAATGTTTTGGAATCTTTGAAATTGTAGAAATTTTGCGAGTATATAATTTCAAAAATCTTTTATCTTCCGTAAATAAAGTATTAAAGGAAATGGTACCTACCTTTTTACGGCTTGTTGTTGTCTTTTGCGAAGTATATGACTTGCCATTTCTTGCGAAATAATCTTCCACTCTCTTCTTGCGAAATATCCAAAAATCTTGCGAAGTAAACCCTTGCATGAAGTAAACGAACATCTGCGAAGTAATGATTTACACGAAGTAGACGAACATCTGCGAAGTAAACATTTGTACGAAGTTAACATATGCGAAGGAATTATTTACGATATCAATTTATGCTGCGAAGGTTCGCAAGGTAAATATTTGCGAAGTGCAAAGAGTAGAAGTGTTGGTGTTGCGAATATTCGCATTGCAAACATTTGCGAAGTTCAAAAATTTTTGCGAATGGGGAGACTCGAACTTGCGTCCATCATCTTATCATCTCCTCTTGCGACCATTTGTCCAAGCTCCTATTTTTGTAAATGTAGTTGAATTCACAGAACTTATTCTGATTTTATCGTCCTTTGTATACTTTTTCCCTTCGTCCTTATTTTCCCATCAGCATAAACACGTTCAACAAGCTTGGATAAGATTCACGATTCCTTGCGCCCTCTTTCTTCCCATCGGTGCTATTCGTGAACTTTGTAGGAAGAATTAAGCGCTTTACTTTGGCAGGGTGATGAAGATAAACACGAAATCCTGTCAAAAAACCAGATATAGCCCACTTGCATCCACTCGTAAAATATTTGCGAACATTCGTAAAATATTTTCGAAGAGCACTCATGTTGAAACTATTCTTATTTACTCATGTTGTTACTCTCTTCTCAGAAACTCTTCTTATTCACGTATGAACTGGAACTCCTTAAGGTGAACAGCAACGTGTTTCCTTTTCCTCGTAAGCTCATATTTTGTTGTGAGTTTGATATTGTTGCGAAGTGGATGATGAGCTTCATAATTCCATGTGAACTGAATTCTCTTTGATTCGTGAAAATAGTCATTGATGGTTGAACCAACTTTCTCATTTAGTCCTTTCTTTTTCTTGTCGTTTGTCGTTGTCTTCGCATATTTTCTGACGAAGTAAACTTCATTGAATCTCCTCTTCGTTTGAGTATGTTACAAGTTTTACCCTCTCATGAAACTTATATGCTTCATAGTATACCAAGACAGGAACACGAAATGCATGAGCAACCATAGCAACACAAGCAGTTCCAACCCTCGAGTATACAGTTCCGTTGGATAACACTGAAGAAGCCCTAAAGAAAATCCTTGTGATTTCATGCATGATGTATGAAATAGCATTTATATGGGTGTATGTGCAATTTAGCCCCTTCAACACCAATCTTCGCAGTAACGCTAGTCCTTCAAGCTTTGGACGTGAGTCCACCACTACCACACGAAACTGTTTCCCCAGTTCGTGAGTCTTCAACAGTATCGTTTCAACAATAGTTGGTGATCCATGCATCAATAGCATATCCCCATCTATGATATTTGACACAGCATGATCGACTATTGCTTTATCTGATATTTGGTTCTCGTATTTCTTACGAAATAAGTTTTCCTTAACTTCTTGTTTATTCATTATTCGTAACACTAAGCTGCGAACAACACCATTCTTTCGCCTACGAACTAATGGTTGAGATGATGTTGATCTTTGTATGCTTCTTGACAATGAACTGAAGCTTATCCAAAAAATTTCTTGCATGAACTGTTGTTAGCAATGACGAATGTTCAATTATGAAGGCTGATGAGGTTGTTAATA
Organism: Papaver bracteatum; assembly: GCA_023529315.1. NCBI lineage: Eukaryota > Viridiplantae > Streptophyta > Magnoliopsida > Ranunculales > Papaveraceae > Papaver > Papaver bracteatum. The sequence continues at coordinate 625,923 of JAJJWX010000213.1, forward strand.
TTTCTGAAGCTCGGCGTTTGCATTTGATTTTTGATGATGGAAAGCTAAGAAAATTTCCACAAGATGGGAGTAACGTAACTAAGTTACGCACATTCAATGACTTTGAAGTAGTCGACATCTACCCCTTCAAAGTTGAGACATTTAAGGTATCTAAACCTCTCCAGTCGTAACAAGATTGAGGTACTACGAGAAGGGTTTGTCAACAAGCTATATAATTTGCAGACATTGGTATTACAGAACTGCAGTTCCCTTTCAAGACTTCATGAAGACTTTGGATCGATGAAAAAGTTGAGGCATCTTGATCTTTCATATACAGGAATAAAGGTCTTGCCCAAGTCATTTATGAATCTCTGCAGGATGCTAACATTGAATGTCTCTTATTGCGAAAATTCTGAACGGATGCCAAAAGATATTGCTGGAAGGGTAGTTCATTTACGTATATTAAATGAATACTTTAATTCATTTAATTCTTTAGTATATCCTCCTAAAGCATCTTAGTCTTCCAGCACACGTGACTAAAGCATCCTTGTCTTCTGAGCATACACCATCGATACTATCATCATATGGGCCATTAACGAATAGGTTAAGTTGATCTCCCAAAACACCTACTTCCATATATATCTTCATACGAGTAGTTGTGATTCTGTACTTCATTCATAACTTCATTCGTAATAATTAGTAGCTGTGAACTTTCTTCTTCGTATACTTCTTCTTTTGTTCGTAATGGGATAATCTCTTTCGTAAGTACGTAAATGAACGTTTGTATGTAAATGAACGTATGTACATAAATCTTCTTTTGTTCTTTTGCTTACTTATATCTCCCTGGACAGTTTATGTAACTCGAATTGTCTTGTGCAAAATGAACTACTGAACTTCACCCCGTCCTACTGAATTTCTTCTTCTTCTCCCTGGACATTTCTCTGTATGATTACCTCGCAGTTTTCAATCAAAATTAACAAAAGTTCGTAAACTTTACGAACGTTCGTAAGATTCGAACCCACGATGACATTTATCCCGTTTCTTCGTAGGAATGACATTTCTTCGTCAGTGACGCAGAACTTTGCAAAAAAAAATGCTGCAAACGATCAGTAAATTTGGTTAGCAGTTTATAGACCATTAAGATGAGTAATGTTTGCCTATGAAGAATGAAAACTTTCCATATATTATACTTGTTTTTGTTCTTGCGAAATGTAAATCTCTAAATCTCTAACCAACAGAAAATCTTGAAATTTGACTTTGTCAGAAATTCTTTAAACAAATTTGTAAAACGAGATTTAGTTACTACAAATTTATAGCAAAAACATTTTTAAATTCAAAATTTCCATAATAAATCAATTTTCTACAAAAAGCAAAGTTTAGATCGCAAAAAATTTATTTTTCAATTTGTGTTTTGAAATTCCCAAACTTTGAAAAATGAAACAAAGAATAAGAAAAGTGAGAAGAAATTTGTCCTTTTTGGAAGCGATTGTTGACGTAGCATGTGTAAATTTCATTTTTCTTGACGATTTCCCCATATCCACATCTCTCTTCCTGAACTACTACTAATGTGTTTGTTGTTTGAAGATGCCAATAAAAGAACTTCCATTTCTGTCTTCAAAACTCATAGATCCGGTACAATTCATCACCAACAGTAACCAATTTTTCTAACTTTCTTGAACCAACAAGGTTAGGTCCCTGTTTCTAGCGCCAATTATGTAGTTGCGGATTATCTCACAACTACACCCTCAGTAGAATCCATTAAAATGATTCATAAATCTAATTAATTTGATATGAAACTAAGAATTAAAGTACTAAAATTATAAAAGTGACACAAAGATTTTTACGTGGTTCGATCAATGTGATCTACATCCACGGTTCTTCACTAGTGATTGTATGTAATTACATGATTGTACAATTGAAACTCCATTAAAGAATATTTGGAGCTTTAGAATTTCTTGGGGAAGAAGATGATAAAGATAATAAATCTCTCCTAACATTTTCTCTCTCCTCCTAAAATTATCCTCTCTTGCTCAAAAGATCTCTCCCACTTCTCATGCCTAAATGGCTATTTATATGATCTTACAAAATATGACAGTTGTGTTGTCCCGCCATTTCAGATTTGATAATTATCTTGCGAACCTTTGTAACTTCATTTCGCGAACTTCATTTGTTTTCCTCGTGATTTCCTTTGCTCGCAAAATGTTCTTTGCTCGCAAGATATCTTTTCTCTCCACAATTTCGTAAGTTATCATTTGTTGTGATATTCCGCTCCTACAGTATATTTTAGAGAACCTTATAGAACCAGATATGTGGTTAGCTATTTGATTGTGAGTCAGTTGAGCATTTTGCTTAAATGGTTTCAATGCAAAAACAAGGTACAACTTTAATTTCAATTTTCTGATGCAGGTAAGTCAACCAAAACATTCTGAGGCTGTGAAATCACCGGATCTACTCAACGAAAGCCAATCTCGTATCGCAATATCTGAAAAAGTTCCGAAAGGTATGTGTTTTAAACGAGTTACATGATCTTAAGGACCATATGAGTCTGAAATATGCTATTAACTACCATATGAATCACGGATGCTAGGGTGTATTTTGGAGAACCTTGTATATTTGTTACCTATTCATCTGTGTCTTCGCATTCGCGGTGGAATTTGTCATATTTGACACCCGAATATTACTCTACTGCTGCAGGTAAGTCAACATAATTCGGGGAAACATACCCTGGATGTGACATCAAAAGATCCCCCTAGTAGGAGCCAATCTGAGATCACGACAACTAAAGAAGTTTCTCAGGTATCTGTTTTATTTTTACATGCATTTTAAATCCCAATTTGTTTTGAAGTTTTCGCTTGAAGATGTTCATATGCCATATATTTCCGCAGGGTAGAAGGTACAACCTTTTTGATGAGCTGTCTAAGGCAAACGTCCTTTCTAGAGGTAGAGATTTTCGGTTAACAGGAAAACAACAATTACATTGAAAGGATGGGTTGGAGGTTGATTGCTACAAAATCCTGATTGATGAAGTAATAAAACCAAATTTCTGTCTACCTGTACGATTTGATGGTATGGAAACATTAGGGAAAACTTTTGGAAAAGCGATTCCTTGGCCAAAGTATGGTGTTCAGTTTACCGAGCCTGCTAAGAAGGTTATTTTCTTGGCTTGTTTGATTTGTAAGTCGAATATACATAAACCAGTCTATCAATTATATGAATCACCGATCCAAGTGTAAATTAGGGAACCTAGAAAAATAGAAACATGTGTAACTTTCAAAAGTAACTAATAACTTTTTTAATCTTATACAGAACCCTACCAGTAATTCACAACCAACTACTTCTCTGCGGAAGTCTCCTTCACATAGCAACCCTTCTGATGGATCTAAGAAGAAGTCTCCTAATCTTATGCACAACTATACCAGTAATTCTCAACCAAATACTTCAACATCTCTATAGAAGTCGTTCACATCTACGACAGAATATCTGGTAAGACATCTAATGGAGTATGTTTATTTTATTTTATTTTATTTTCTTCGTAAATCTATATTGCTAATTCTAGCATCTTATTTTTTATATGATGCTCATATGCCGTATCTCCGCAGAAATAAAAATACGAATTTTGGAATGGATCTAGGGGAAATGTCATTGCTATAGGAATTATTTTACCTATGGTGCCTAACCAGAAAATACATGGACATGATATTCCTAGTAACTGTTATGTTGTCAATATTCAGGAGGTTATAGTTCTATCGTTCGTGTTAACCGAACCAAGTGGTGAGTTTAAGTTATTAGGGGAAGCTAGGGATGGTTTTGTGGCATGGACGAATGATAACTGTTCCATATCTGATGACAAGGTTAGTTTCTTAGCTCTTTTGCTTTGTTAATCAAGTATATAAATAGTTTTATATAAATCGTGTATTCAGTTTGATTAAAGAATAAATACGAGATAGAAATATATTAACACCTAAATGGAACATGAATGCCAGTGTAAATTTGAAAATTGATATTTGGTTACGGATTTTATTATGGGCGTCAGTTGTGAAAAATGCCGCGGCCTTAAGTGAAGTTGGATTTATTAAATTATTGGAAAAATGACTTTTGTTTGTCTCTTGTTGAGAATTCACATGACAGACGAATTCTCCTTGGATTTAGAATATATATATATATATATAATACATTTAATATCTTGCTGCAGGAAACTCCACAACATGGAAAACCTCATGAGCAACCAGAACCAGTTTTAGATTCTAATAAGAAATTGGACAGTGAAAAACTGAATGAGGAGCACCTAGCAGTCAATCCACATTCAGGGAGTCATGCAGCCTCTGAAAAGATTTCCCAGAAGACTAAAAAGGCGCAAAGAAGGTTATATGCACCAACTATGCAGAAGGCATACCAACTTTCAGATGGGCAACAGAAGAAGACAAGGTTTGGCGCGTCGAGAATGTCACAACCTGATCCATTGCATGCAGAGACACCACCATAAAAAAAGTTGAAGAAAAACTGATGATTTTTGGATAAATGATCATCTGACAAGTTCTTTGCTTTTCTAAACAGGGTTTTTGATGTGTGAACTTTAAAGTTTACGTATTTTTTAAGTACTGCACTAGATGCATGATTTTTACGCTGATAGATAGGTTGACATTTATGTGATGAATGATTCACGCTGAATTTTTATGTTTTCTGGAAATGATGAACATGAAAATGGATGGGTTTAGTTTATTTATCTTTAGTAGCTTACTGTATGATTGATTACCAATCCAGATGAACCATGGGTTCATGCTGTTAATCCTTTAACTGATATTGTGAACAAACAGGGGTCTTGGATTTGGCAAGGCATATGCACAGGTTTGAATATAATTAAAAGACACTACATATGGGAGATATGTGATGGTACTTCTGTGCAAATTTGGAAAGATTCTTGGATTCCAAATATGCACAGACCTCAAGATAGTCATTTTAGCTCTTTTAATATGAAAACTGTGAACCATCTTATTGACCAAGACTCTAAGTCTTGGAATTCTGATATTTTGAATGCTTTGTTTGATAAAGATACTGTTAAAAGGATTACTGACATAAGAATTCCTGTTGCAGGTAAAGATAAGCTGAGATGGGAGCCTTCCAACAATGGAATGTTTACTATAAAATCTTCTTACAATGCCATCATGAATGAAAATTTAGATACTAAGCCAACTAAGAACAACTTAGACATCTTCTGGAAATCCTTTTGGAGATATAAGCTACCTCCCAGAATTCAATATTTTATATGGAAATTCATACATGGTTGCATTAATACTAAACATAGACTTGCTAGTTTCACTAAACATAAAGATAGTAGATGTGCTATTTGTAGCGGTAACCCTGAAACTATTCAACATCTATTCTTTGATTGTCATCATGTCAGGCATATATGGGATTCAATAGACTCTATATTATCTACTATCCTCCGGGGTCTAGACTTACAAAATTGGATAAGTGGTTTCTTTATAAAGGCAAACAATGGTATGCCCAAGGATTTTAGTCTGTATGAGAATGCCAGTTTTATTTTGTGGCTAACCTGGAAGGATAGATGTGATACAGTTTTTGAAAACAATCCATTTAACAGTAACATTGTTATAAACAATATTGTCAGTCAGATTAAGGACTGTAAAAGGGCTAAAAGAATGCAAACTAGTAGCAACAGTGCTTTGAGAATAATTTATAAGAACTAGAAGGATCCTATAGATGATATATACAAATTGAATTTTGATGCTTCCTATATTGATAAAACTGTATTATCAGGATGGGGACTGATTTATAGAGATTCTGGAGGAAACATCCATGGACTGCGAGGAGGTGCATCTCTAGCCATTAATCCAGAGCAAGCTAAAGCGTATTCTCTCCTAGAAGCAGTACAATGGGCTCGCAGTAAGGGATGGCGAAAAATTCACTTGGAAGGAGATTGTCAGAACATTATAGCAGCTCTGAATGGGAAGGCTACATCAGTTAAATGTACAACATATAATTTAATCCATGATGCATTAGTTATATTAAGTTATTTTGATTCTTGGGTTTGCACTTATGCCCATAGGGATGCAAATCATATTACAGGCTCTATACCAAAGTATGCAAGAACTCAAACAATTTGCTTTTGTTGGATTAATAATCTGTCTTTATGGATCAATCTTCTGATTCAACAGGATAAAAACAATATTTAAGCTTTCTTATCAATATATTTATTGTTTCCTATTAAAAACAAATATTGTATGATTAGAAGAATACGTTTCCTACATAGGTGCCACTAATAATTCATACGTTTCCTCCCTAAACCAAGAATAATATAGGATACAACCCAGGTTAAAAAATTTAAGGAAAATATTATTCGAAATAGGAAACTAAATTTTTTTCGAAGTAAAAATATCATACGTTTCCTCCCTAAACCAAGTAATTTTTTTCTATGGCCTTTTCTCGAGTTGGTTAGAGATAGGAAACTAAATTTCGAAAATTTTGGGAAACAATTTTATCATAACTGTCTACGATATATTCACTCATAAAATAAAGGAAACTAATCACACATCAAAAATTTGGAAATAAAAATAGAAAAATACCAAAAATCTTTTGTTTGGCGTGCGATGAAAATGAATTTTACTGGGCGGGATGATTTCAAAAGGAAAATCAATTCCCGCCTAATGGTTTAGTTCGATCTACTTTTTCAGTTTTTATTACTCGATTCATTCTCTCTTTGAAATCATAATTCTGCTACTATCTCTAATCTTTACAAGGAACCTACCTGTTCATACTCGATCTTTGTTGTTGGTATTATTTCTACAACCAAATATTAAATTGATGTTATATTTTTTATTCGATCTCATGGAATAAGATGTTAGATCTTATAGGTTTACTAGTTAAAGCATGATTAGGGTTTTTATTATATTACTTCTTATATGTTTACTAGTTAAAGCATGATTAGGGTTTTTATTCTATTTTTACTATCTCTAATCTTTACAAGGAACCTACCTTTTCATACTCGATATTTGTTGTTGGTATTATTTATACAACCCATTATCGAATGAATATTAAACTGATGTTAGATTTTTTGTTCGATCTCATGGAATCAGATGTTAGATCTTATAGGTTTACTAGTTAAAGCATGACTAGGGTTTTTATTCGTCTGTATCAAAGAACAAGTTAATGACGATGAGAGGTGATTTTATTATGGTACAACAATACTGTTTTAGGCTTAAGTTACATGAATGAACTATTATAAGATTTAGGTAAGGATCTTAATTTCTTTCATGTTACTTAGTTAGAATTTACTAGTTAGTTAGGTTTTACAAAACTTAACGATGCTAATTGTTTTCTCGGGTTTTTGTTATTGTTTGGGTTTGATTTAGATATAACTTTACTTTGATGGACGATGTTATGTCAATAATATATATATATATATATATATATAAGGCTTCTCCAGGTTTAATCATTTGAGTCTCTGTTACTTGGGAGCCTGTAACGTTTGCATTTTAAGTTGCCATTTTTAATAATACCATGTTGCTGATTGGCCAATTTGACTATATCTTCAAGCTAAAAATTGATAATCATTATCTAGTGCTTTAGTGCTCTTGGCTTTTGTAACAAAAAGTTATATAAGACCGTTTAACCGATACCTTTCGCTTTGTGGATAACACAATATTCATGAGGATATTTTGTGTGTTGCAGTGATGTTTTAGCCTCAAGTTACATGCATCAATGAGTTCGCATTTGTTTTCTTTTCATATAATAGAAAAGAGGTGTAACACATGTAACCTATCCTGTTAGGTTTAGCTAATATTTTCCAAAATAAGCTCAAATTCCTAACTGAGATGCACGTACCTACACATCTTTTGTCATGGCAGAAGATGATTATAACGTGCCCCCAGAGGAACACCAATGGGATGATGAGGTGGATTCTGATGGTGGCCATAGAATTGAATTCAGTAGTTACCTAGGCTCTTTGGCCCGTGATATGGTTGGCATAAAACATTTATGTTGGAAGGAAGTCCCTGCAACAACAGAACAAAATATGTGGGAGCAAATTCTGGTATGTATATGCGGTTATCAATTTTTCGTTTTTGTTGTTGAACTATGAGTATGTGATGAACATAAATTAGTTGTTGTTTCAGTTTCATTATGAGGTGCCCCATGAATATAAGCAAGCGGTCATGAAGCGTCTAGTTGTTCATCTGCGGGACTTCAAAAGGAAATTACACAATAATCATGTAAAACCCTTCCTGGAAAGACCGGACAAACTAAAAACTTTACCCAGAAAGTACGAAACGGTAATGGACCAAGAAGACTGGGACGAATACCTTAATTATGTACTAGAATCACCTATATTTAAGGTATGTAATACACATTTATTTTTCTAATTTGTGTTTCGTTCTTATTGTCTATCCCAGCATACTAATGAAATTGTTTGTATTTCCTCTTCAAGAAAAATTCGGAGAAGGGAACAGAGGCAATATCATAATCCAATTTCCCACATAAGACAGGACAAGGAGGATACTCGGGATTAAAACTAAAATTAGTAAGTCTATTGTATTAAACCAGTTACATGATCTTAAACCATATGTCTGAAATATGATATCAACTATATGAATCACGGATGCTAGGGTATATTTTGGAGAACCTTGTATATTTGTTACCTATTCAATTCATCAGTGTCTTCGCATTCATGGTCTAAGAAGCAGTCTCCTAATCTTATGCAGAACTCTACCAGTAATTCCAAACTAAATACGTTAGTATCTCTGGAGAAGTCGTGCACATCTATGGAAGAACCTATGGCTAAGACATCTAATGGAGTATTTTTTTTATTTTTTTATTTTTTTCTTCGTAAATCTATATTGCTAATCCTAGCATCTTCTTTTTATATGATGTTCATATGTTGTATCTCCGCAGAAAGCAAAATACGACTTTTGGAATGGATCTAGGGGAAACGTCGTTGCTAGAGGAAGTATTTTTCCTAAGGTGCCTAACCAAAAAATACATCGACAAGAGCTTCCTTAAGATTGTTATGCTGCCAATATTCTGGAGGTCATAGATCCATCATTCGTGTTAACGGAACCAAGTGGTGAGTTTAAGTTATTAGGGTAAGCTAAAGATGGTTTTGTGGCATGGCCGAAAGATAATTGTTCCATCTCTGATGACAAGGTTAGTTTCTAGCTCTTTTGCTTTGTTAATCAAGTATATAATTTGTTTTACGTAAATCAATCGCGTTTTCAGTTTGATTAAAGAATAAGTACGACATAGAAATATATTAACACCTAATGGAACATGAATACCAGTGTAAATTAAAAAATTGATATTTGGTTACAGATTTTATTATGGGCGTCAGCTGTGAAAAATGGCGCGGCCTTCAGTGAAGTTGGCTTTATCACTTTGTTGGAAAAATAACTTATGTCTGTCTCTTGTTGAGAATTCATATGACAGACGAATTCGTCTTGGATTTAGAATATATATAATACATTTAATCTCTTGCTGCAGGAAACTCCACAACATGGAAAACCTCATAAGCAACCAGAACCAGTTTTAGATTGTGAGAAGAAATTGGACAGTGATAAACTGAATAAGGAGCACCTAGCAGTCAATCCACATTCGGGGAGTCATGCATGCATCCTCTGAAAAGCTTTCTCAGAAGACTAAAAAGGCGCAAAGAAGGTTATATGCACCAACTGTGCATAAGGCATACCAACTTTCAGATGGGCGACAGAAGATAAGGTTTGGCGCGTCGAGAATGTCACAACCTGATCCATTGCATGCAGAGACACCACCATCAAAAAAGTTGAAGAAAAACAGATGATTTTTGGATAAATGCTCTTTAATATTTTTTTTCGCAAACTGTTAGACCAAATCTCAACATTTTTTACTGTGTTATTAATAATAATATGAATTTTTGGAATAAATGAATTTCAGATTTAACCACAATTTATAAAGTATATAAGAGAATTTGGGTAGTGCCAGGTGGATGGTTTAGATGCGCCATATCTGAACGGCTTAGAGGCGTCACACACGTAATATACACGCTTCGAGATCAATTAGCGTGGCTAAACATAACAATAAAGACACATTAAGAAGATATAAATTGGCGTGGCTAAATATCATATAAAGCCACGCTATATGGCATGTCTAGGTTCTCCGATGAACGGCTCCCAACGTTACATGTGAACGGTCAATGTTACATCTGAACGGTCAATATTGCATCATCTTAAACGAGATCTAATGGTACCTAATACAACCACGTGGATGAAGTTAATTATAAATTGGCGTGGTAGAATATCACATATAGCCATGCTATATGGCATGTCTATAGGTTCTTCAATGAACGGCCCACAACGTTACATGTGGATGGCGTAGGATGCATATAATTTAACGGTCAATATTGCATCATCTTAAATGAGATCCAATGGTACCTAATACAGCCACGTGGATGAAGTTAATTGTAAATTGGCGTGGTAAAATATCACATGTAACCACGCTATATGTCGTGTCTATAGGTTCTTCAATGAACGACTCACAACGTTACATGTGGACTGCGTAGGATGCATATAATTTAACGGTCAATATTTCATCATCTAAAATGAGATCCAACGATTCCTAATACGACCACGTGGATCAAGGTAATTTTAAATTGGCGTGGCTAAATATCACATATAGCCACGCTCTATGGGGCGTTTCTATATGATATCCAATGAACGGATCACAACGTTACATGTGGATGGTATTCAACGGTTCCTAATTCACCACGTGGATGAAGGCAAGTGAAATTGGCGTGGCTAAAACATAACATATAACCACGTTAAACCTATTTGGCGTGGCTATTTGGATAACCAATGGCTACTCCAAAAAAAAAAATTGCGTGTCTAAAGTGAACAAAATAGCCACGCCAAAACGCAATTTGTGTGTCTATAGTGAATCAAATAGCTACACCAAAAGCAATTTGCGTGTCTAAAGTGAACCAAATAGCCACGCCAACCAGAAATTTGGGTGTCTAAAGTGAACCAAATAGCGACGCCAACTAGCACTTTGCGTGTCTAAAGTGAACCAAATAGCCACGCAAAAAAGGGATTTGTGTGTCTATAGTGAGCCAAATAGCCACGACAAAACAATAAAGCGTGTGTCTATAGAGTACCAATACTTAAGTTTTTGGGACCCTATATAGCAACGCCTATATGGCTCTGGCGTGTCTATTTCATGCAGCAATATACACGCATGGCAGGCGTGGCTATAAGCTACCTACAACCACGCCATGTTACCTAAAACCACGCAAGCAGAAGTCACGCCTAGTCCAAACCGAAGTGGCGTGACAAAACCCCTATGGACACGCCAATTTGGCATGGAAAAAGGGTCTCTGTGTACTAGTGATGCAAATGGATGTGACATTTAAGACAAAACTGGGAAAGTAATTTTCCAAGGAACTCGTGGTAAAAATAACTGTTATCTTCTCGATACTCAGTTTATCAATTGTTGCAATTTGACTAAGGTGGAATCTACACATCTTTGGCGTGAACGTTTTGGTCATATCAATTATCGCCTTCTAACTAAGATCATTAACAAAGAACTTGTTAGAGGTGTTCCAAAAATCAATGCAAAGATTAAAGGTGTATGTGGTGCCTGTCAAAAGGGTAAACAAATGAAAGTTCACCATAAATCATCTCGAGATATTCTCACCAAAGCTCCACTTGATTTAATTCATATGGATCTCTTCGGACCTATTCAACAACCCACAGTTACTGGTAAGAAGTATGCTTAGGTTATGGTAGATGATTACATCAGATTCATGTTTCCTTTCTATCTCATAAGAATGAAACCCTTGGAAAATTCAAAATTATTGTAAGTAAAATCCAGAATGAACAAGGTCGAAAAATAAAGAAAATTAGGAGCGACCGTGGAACATAATTCAAGGACACCAAAGTGTTTGAATTTTGTGATGAACTGGGGATTACTCAACAATATTCTACACCTATTACTCCTCAAGCTAATGGAGTTTCCGAAAGAAAAAATAGGAATATTCAAGAGATGGGCAGGGTAATGCTCTACAACAAAAATCTACCTTTAAGATTTTTGGGAAAAGCTGTTTTTAAAACATGTTATTTGATCAACCATGTTTACTTACAATCTAAAACTTTTAACACTCCATATGAGTTATGGTATGGTAGAAAACCAAACTTGCACTATTTTAAAGTGTTTGGAAGTAAGTGATACATACTAAAAGATCGAGAACAGAGAGGGAAGTTTGATACCAAAAGTGATGAAGGTATCTTTCTTGGCTATGCTTCTGAAAGTCGTGGGTTTCGAGTATTTAATCTTCGAATCCAGGTCATGATAGAATTTGCTAATGTTATTATTGATGATATTAGTGATTTTCATCATGATAATTCTCCTGCTGAGTTGCCTCCAATAGAGACAATTGAGAAAGTCAAAGAAATACCTGAATCAATTGAAGTTATTCCAACTGTTACTGATCCTGATATTTCTAGTGACGAGGAGTAGAGCACTGATCAAGCCACTCCTAACGAACCTGAACGTGTTCCCCCTCTATGACACCTCTGGGTTCAAAGAAATCATGATCCAAACAATATTATTGGAGGAATAGATTCTGCTGCTAGAACAAGAGGACAACTTCAAAATATTTGTAATTTTGGTTGTTATCTTTCTCTTTTAGAACCAAGAAATATTGATGAAGCTCTTAGTGATTCCGCTTGGGTAGATGCTATGCATGAAGATTTAAATCAATTTCAAAGACAAGATGTATGGGAACTCTTACCTTGTCCCTCCAATGTTAATATTGTTGGTACCAAATGGATATTTAAGAACAAGTCTGATGAATATGGCACGATTATTAGAAATAAATCCAGACTTGTCACTCAAGGATATTCACAAATTGAAGGTATTGATTTTGATGAAACCTTTGCACCTGTGGCATGCCTTGAGTCCATTAGACTCTTATTCGCTCATGCTTGTTTCCTCAAAGTTAAACTTTTTTAGATGGATGTAAAATCCGCGTTTCTGAACGGGATTTTAAAGGAAGAAGTTTATGTTGCTCCACCAAAAGGGTTTGAAAACCGTGATTTTCCATATCACGTTCTCAAACTTAAAAAGGATCTATATGGATTAAAACAAGCACCTAGATCCTGGTTTGAAAAATTTACCACTTCCCTTATTAGAAAAGGTTTCTCAAGAGGTGGAGCTGATAAGACCTTGTTCACCAAATGGAGTGTTAAAAACGTTGTCATTGCTCAAGTTTATGTAGATGATATCATCTATGGATCAAATTCTGAAAAGCTAGCAAAGGATTTTCAAATTTCACTTGCTAGAGAATTTGAAATGAGCAATGTTAGTGAATTGAAATTCTTTCTAGGATTGAAAATTCAACAACACAAGGATAGAATTTACTTATCCCAAGAAAAGTATGCAAGGGATTTTGTGACAAGATTCGTCTTGGATAAGTCATCTCCAAAATTAACACCCATGCCTACTACTGGTAAACTACATAGAGATGAGAAAGGAGTAAAAGTATATCAAAAGTTGTATCGATCTATTATTGGAAGCCTTTTATATCTAACATCTGCTAGAACTGATATTTCTTTTAGTGTTGGTTGTTATGGTAGATTTCAGGCTGATCCAAAGGAATCTCATCTTGCAGCTGCAAAAAGGATTATACGTTATGTCAATCACACTGTCGGGTATGGTCTATCCTACACCTTCGATACTAATACTGACCTTTACGCTTATTCTGATGCTGATTGGGCACGGTGTGTAGAAGACAGAAAAAGTACATTAGGGGTTTCCACTATGTAGGACTAAATCTTGTTGCTTGGCACAGTAAGAAACAGAATTCACAATCCATGTCTATATGCGAAGCAGAGTATATTGATGCTGGTTCATGTTGTACACAACTCTTATGGATGAAATAAATGTTGGCTGACTATAGAGTTGATACTGGAATAATGAAGATCTTTTGTGATAACTCCAGTGTGATTCGAATCACTGAGAATCCTGTTGAGCACTCAAGAACAAAGCACATTGACATAAGGTACCATTTTATTTGAGATCTTTATGAGAATGGTATCATAAATATGGAATTTGTGCCTCCCGAACAACAGTTGGTTGACATCCTCACCAAACCTTTAGACACTGCCACATTTTAGCACTTAAGGAAGTCTATTGGTGTTGTTTCGTTTCATTGACTATTTACAAAACTCTTGCCCATGTGCTTATCTCGATCTTTTGGGCAATTGAGTTAGAACTCCAGTCAGTTTACGACTTGTTTTTAGTTATTTCATCTAGATGTTGTTTTAGTGTGTAGAAATCCTTCTTTTCTCTTGAAATTAAGGTCGCTCTTGTTGTTCCTTTGGGAATGACATATTATGGGGGAGAGTTATTTTGAACTTGCGCTTAATTTCCAAATCTTTAGGGGGAGTGTGGGTGTGTAATTTTTAGGGGTTATCTTGTATCTTTATAAACTCCTTGATGAATGCATTTAGCCTCGGCTTTATGATTGCATCTAAACAAGATGATAGAACATTTACCTCTGGTCATGAAATGTCTCTTACGGAAATTTCATTAGGATCCCGTTCTTGTAACTTTGCCAATTTTATTGACAAAAAGGGGGAGAATTAATTGTAGTTCATACTACAAATACATATGGTTTTCGGATCATTATGTAAGGGGGAGCGGTTTCCATGTGATTGATTAATGGGGAGTGAAGTATCACCATAGTATTTTTGTTGAATTTGTGATACAATTGGACTTTGACGCTGTGTAATAATAATACAACACTATATAACAATGATTGAGAACCAATGCTTTTCTCATTGTTATAGCTACGGATTTTCAACAACGATGTTGCTAAACTTACAACCTTTGGGATCATTGGACTACTTGGAAGTGACGAAGATTTCGAGTATTGTTGAATATTAGACATGTGGAATAGGATCTACAAATTTTATTTATATAATTTTTGTATTCCATATGTATTAATAGTTTTTCCACTAAAATTGACAAATGAGGAGATTGTTAGAGCACTGATCGGTCTAACTCGCATGCGCTGCTATCTCAAGCATGTTTGTCAATCTTAGTGATCAAAACTATAAAGTCTTGATTTCTAGTCTATTATAGCCAAGGTCTCGGACTAGAATAGAAAGTGTAGTTGAGCTCAAGAACTCCATGGCGATCATCATACAAGATGAATGACTACTCAAAGAACCAGTGGATCTTCATCGACTACAAGGTATATGGATACTTGAACTTATCTATCACTCAAAAGTCTATCTACTCTATCTCCAATCTTGAGACAAAAGTCGTTTTACTCTATAGACTTAGAATATGCACATGTGACATTTCGAGCTGAGTATATCTCTCTTATCTATTTCTCGAAATGGGTGTTGGTAGAGCTTTTGCTTTAGCCAAGTTCATCTTTGCCTAGTGACGAAAGTCATGTTATGTTTGAATCACTTTGGAAATTGCTCTGACGAAAAATAGTTTGTGAATAACAACTATATAACGCCCTATGAGAATGTTTCAATGATTGAAATGAGAGTTTAGACTATATAACCTTTGTGGGATATGATATAAACATTGTTATGGCAACACATATATGTATAAGTCTTTAACACTTGAACCGAAGTTTGCGAACTTTTTTGATCAAGTGGAAACAGAACGTGAGCAGCAACTCAATCCGTGAACTGGCGTAAGTTCTCGAACCCGATAATATCTGCTGAAGTTGAAGCTCAGGTGCAGTCCGCGAACCAAGTCCATGAACTGACGGAAGTTCTCATCCCGAGAAATTCTGCTGGAGTTTATTAACTTCAACCGGTTAGCTTGAGTCCGCGAACTCAAGAGGTTATGTCTGAAAACGTTGTTCATGAACTTATCTTAAATTACTAAGGAATGCTTTTGAAAACTGGGGCTTTATAGTTCATGAAATGATTCAAGTGAATCACATCATTTTTGATTCAATTGTGTCTCTTGTAATACTTGTGATCTCATAGAAATTGAACAACTCTCTAACTAGTTCATTTGAGTCATTTGGACTAGTTATGGTGAAGAAGAATATGGTTGATATGAAAGTTATTATTTGGTTGACTAATATTGAACCAACCATTGTACACGTTTGGGTACGGTTACACGAACTCAAAACTTCAAGTACATGTGTGTATGGCAAGCTAAGTTTTCGATCTAACGGTTGAGAGATATTAGATTGTATCTAATCAGGTTTTCATCTAATGGTGAATATTGAATGCTTTGTTAGCAAGCTAACATTGATTGCAAACCCTTATTTGAAAAAATATATAAAGGATAACTCTAGCAAATGGGAAACCTAATCCCCACACATTCTTTGTGATACTAGTTTGCTAAAGCTAGAGTCAATTCTCCTTTAACCTTTGGTTTTCATCTCCTAAAACTAGGTTAACGACTTAAAGACTTCATCAGGAATGTGAAGCCAGATCGATACTACTTTTCTTGAAGTTATGTGATCTGATCTTGCTATTTCTATCGTACGAGTACAATTGTAATAATTGGCTTGAGATTTCTATCTCAGATAGGCAAGATAAAAGTAGTCACAAACATCTTCGTCTCATTGTTTGTGATTCCTCAATAATCTTCTTCGCTGCGTCGATTAAGTTTATTGTGAGGTGATTGATGAAACTGAGCTGTTCTTCGGGAATATAAGTCTGGTTTTATCGATTGGTTCCTGTTCACCTTGATTTATCAAAAGACAGAACAAAACTTGTAGGTTTATTCTTGGAAGACGAATTTATTCATTACTTGTAGACTTTTCTGTGTGAGACGGATTTGTTTATTAAAGTTTTCGACTTTGGGTCGTAGAAACTCTTGTTTGTGGGTGAGATCATCTAAGGGAATAAAGTGCGCAGTATCCTGCTGAGATCAAAGGCGTAGGAGCATAACTGTACCTTGGATCAGTGTGAGATTGGTTGAGGTTCAACTACAGTCCAGACCGAATTTAATTTGGAGTAGGCTAGTGTCTGTAGCGGCTTAATACAGTGTATGTTTAATCTGGACTAGGTCCCGGGGGTTTTCTGCATTTGCGGTTTCCTCGTTAACAAAATTTCTGGTGTCTGTGTTATTTCTTTTCCGCATTATATTTTTATATAATTGAAATAATACAGGTTGTGCGTTGTTCAATCGATTAGAATATCCGACCTTATTGGTTGTTGATTTAAATCGATTGACACTTGGATATTTGTCTTTGGTACCATCCAAGTTATCTCTCTTTGATTAGACTCACGAATCTTATTTGCTTGAGTAAATAAAATTGAGAGATTGAGATAATAACTCCTTGAGTATTTTCTATTGATTGAGTTTAACTGTCTAGTTGATTCTCTTGAAAACAACTCGGAGTTGTCCATACATATTGCTAATCGAAATATTGGGTAGTGTTGTTGGACCCTCGCTTTTTCATGTTTGATGAACGTTTGAACCATCTCACTCTTGTGCTGATTAGATGTAAATTAAAAGAACTGATTCTGAACTGGGAAAAGTGTCATTTTATGGTGAACTCAGGCATAATTCAAGGACATATCATCTCTGAAAAAGGCATTGAAGTAGATAAAGCTAAAGTTGACCTCATTCAACATTTGCCGCAACCTCTCTCTGTGAGGGAGGTTAGATCATTTTTTGGACATGCTGGGTTCTATCGTAGATTCATTAAAGACTTCAGTAAAATCTCTAGACCACTCTGTAATCTACTTGGTAAAGATGTTGCTTTTGTATTTTATGATGCTTGTGTGCGTGCATGGGAAGAACTCAAAATTCTTCTAATTTATCCCCCTATAGTCCGACCACCTGACTGGAAATTTCCATTTGAGATCATGTGTGACGCATCTGATTTTGCTGTTGGTGCTGTTTTAGGACAGCGCGTCAATAGACTTCCATATGTGATAATACTATGCTAGCAAGATTCTTAGTGATGCTCAACTTAACTACTCAACTACTGAGAAAGAATTTCTTGTTATTGTTTTCGCATTGGACAAGTTTAGGTCATACTTGATAGGGTCTAAAGTCATCATATACATTGATCATACTGCCCTGAAATTTCTTCTTTCTAAGAATGATGCTAAAGCCCGTCTTATCCGATGGATACTATTATTGCAGGAATTTGATCTCAAAATTCGAGACAAGAAAGGTTCGAAAAATGTTGTTGCTGATCATTTATCTAGATTAAATGTCGAGTCTAGTGATGAATCTGTGCATATTAGAGAGTCTTTTCCTGATGAACAATTGATGCTTGTGTCTGAGTTTCCTTGGTTTGCTGACATTGTAAATTATCTTGTTACGGGAAGAATGCCTTTGCATTGGTCTAGAAAAGACCATTCTAAGTTCTTGGTTGAAGTTAAATAGTTCTTTTGGGATGACATGTAACTGTTTAAGTACTGCCCGGACCAAATCATTAGGAGATGTGTCCCCAACAGTGAACAAAAATGATTGATATCTTTTTGTCATGACCAGGCATGTGGTGGCCATTTCAGTGCCAAGAAAACTGCTGCAAAAGTCTTGCAGAGTGGGTTTTATTGGCCATCGTTGTTCAAAGACTGTCAGACTTATTGTATTGCTTGTGAACATTTTCAGAAACTAAGAAGTATTTCAAAGAGAAACATGATGCCTTTGCACCCTATCTTGATTATTGAACTATTTGATGTGTGGGGAATCGAGTTCATGGGTCTGTTTCCTAATTCTGAAGGTAAGCTTTACATCCTTATTACTATTGATTATGTTTCTAAGTGGGTAGAAGCAATTGCAACCAAAACAAATGACCACAAGGTGTTACTTTCGTTCTTAAAAGAAAGCATATTTTCTCGTTTTGGCACACCTAGAGCTATAATTAGTGATGGTGGTTCACACTTTTGCAATAGATCTTTTGAGTCATTAATACACAAGTATGGCATAACTCATAAGGTTGCAACCCCATACCATCCACAAACTAGTGGCCAAGTAGAGGTTTCTAATAGAGAGATTAAGCATATTCTTGAAAACACGGTTAACCTGTCTATAAAAGATTGGTTATTAAGATTGAATGATACTTTATGGACTTATAGAACATCATATAAAACTCCTATTGGAATGTCTCCTTACATACTTGTGTATGTCAAGCCTTGTTATTTACTTGTTGAATTAGAACATCGTGCATATTGCGCTATCAAAAAGCTTAACTTTTCTCTTGATAAGGTAGGTCCCCAACGGAAACTTCAACTCAATGAATTGGAAGAGATGAGAAATGATGCTTATGACAGTGCAAATATGTACAAAGGTAGAATAAAGGTGTTCCATGACAAGGGCATTTTGCGCAAGTCATTCACGCTTGGCCAGGAAGTTTAATTGTACAACTCACGCTTGCATCTTTTTCCAGGAAAATTGCATTCTAGATGGACATGCCCGTTCATGGTGCGAACAATATTCCCTCATGGAGATGTAAACTCGAAGATGTAGCAACAAAGAACATCTTCAAGTTCAATGGAAAGAGATTGAAGTCGTTCCTTGAACCAATTCCACCTGAAATTGAAACAACTGATCTTGCAGATCCCATCTATGTGGACTGAACTGGTTCACCCCTTGTACATATCTCATTAATTTATTTTGGTTTCAGTTTGCTAGATTATCTTTTACTATATATAATCTTTGTTTTTGTGATATCCACCTTGCTGCTCAACTTTCTAGTTTGGAAACACTTTTTGGATCTAGTACTCTCTATTCTTTCTTTATCTTCATGAACTTCATGGCATGTTATAACTTTGTGAATCCTTATAAACATTGAGGATACTGTTTAACATAGGTTTGGGGTACAAGTAGATATCACATGAACTTTTTAGTGATTTGGTATGTTTGAATCTTGTGAATAGATAACATCTTTAAAAAAAATGATGAAAAATGAAAAATGGAGCTCATTTACCTTGAATTGTGATACCTGTGCATGTATGATGTCTTAGGATTATTAGTCTAGATGATGCGGCACCCCTTATTCTAGCACAATTCACATGTTGATATAGAAAATTTTGCACATGCACGATCAACCAAGCGTGTATAGCGTCGGTGTTTCATAGGTTAAGTAGGCTGCCAATTATTTGGAATACTGAATGAGACTTGACTAGCTTGTTCTTTGGTTGGTTGGGATAGAAGTTGAAGGATACGTTAAGAAAAGCAACCATTGAATTTGACCGGGTGCATCGAAAAAGGATGCCTCTTGCTAAAAGTGTCATGTAATGTATTTTTAAAGTTTGTTATGTCAGTTTGTATCTTTCATTGTGTAAAGAAAACCAGAAAAATTCAGAAAGAAAAGAAAAGAAAATTCAGTTATATAAAAAAAAAATCAGAGAAAGAAAAGAAAATAAAAAGTACTCATTGTCTGTTATTATGCTCTACTTCAGTAAAAATGTTAAAATTTCTCTCTTGCCTCAGAATGAGAGTAGTCAATGTAAATATTACAGTCAATGTCTTTGTTGTTATGTGTTGTAAATGGTCTTGTAATATGCAAGGAGGGTGTAGCCATCGATGTACAACGCGGGTAAAATGAAATATCACCAACTCATCAGGTGAACATTCATAATTCTCGTAAAGCCGGACAGCGAGCTTGGCTTTGAATTCAGTTTTTATCCTAAAAACTATCTCTTAGAAATTGGCAGTCATAACTTCCTAGAGTAAACCATTCTCTATGCATGTCTAAGGAAGATACACTTTACACTCTTATCACATGTCCTTAGTTTTTTCAGTGCTAGAATTGTGCCTTTGAAATCTAGATTGACATATCCAATCGCAATGAGCATAAACTGAATGTAGGTATCATTTTTCATGGATTCTGAGCTTCTATTTTGTCCTAGAAATTTGTGAGTAAATTTTGGTGTATGAAGGACTTTTCTTTTGGTTTTGTGTTTTACTCGAGGACGAGCAAAAGGTAGGTTTGGTGGTATTTGATGGGCACCTAATATTTCATAAATTATTATCATTTTGTAGGTGTTTATGGTACTTTGTTGCACTAATTTCTTGTATTTATGCCAAATTATGGACTTTGTAGTTCTTGTTTGTTGCAAGTAAAATATGTGGCAATTGTCCTGAATTTTGTTTTGTAATTCTAGGTGAGTGAAAAGAATGATATGAACTTGTGCTATGAAGGAAGTGAAGCTATAATGCCCTGTCAAGATAGTTGATGTTAGGCAGACGCGTGTAGTGGGGAAGGCATCCACGGTGCCATCATACTTGTGAATCTAGTGAATCTACTAATAGATGTGAAGCTCAAGAGGAAGAATCATCTGATCATGAAATGAAGTAATGGGATGAAATCCAAGCGATACCCATCTTGGGAGTTAAAGAAGGAAGCTAGGTCCAAGTCCCATTCTCATATACCAAAAATGAAGTATTCACGCTTTACACCAGAGTTCATAACCATCGTTCATCTCAAACCGATCTCACGCACGAGAAACAAGTATCTTTCTCTGTGTTCTTCTTTCCCAGAAATTCACTCATCTTATCTTTATCTCACGATTTTCTTAGAATGTCAAATCTATCAAACCCTTACCTTTATCACCACTTTTCCCCTGTCAGTCTAGTTGCCTATCTTTTATATTTATCTCTACCATCCATTTAAGTCATAACCCTAGGTTTTGACTCCTACGAGAAAATGTCGGCTATTTGGTTTTCAAAAGTGACGGAATTGACAAGATAGAGATTTGATTTTGTTTCTCTCTGCAAATATCAACATCAGCTTCATGCAATTGACAGAAATAGGGTGATGTGATGATTAAGCAACTGACAATTAGGTCTGAATTCAAACAACGGCAACATCAATCAAATGGGTGAAGGTAGTGCAGTGGCGGTACATGAATGAAGAGTATTACTTAGTGGTGAGTTTCGAGAACAAAATCCCTGAATTTTATATTATTTCTGTTGATATTAGGCATTGAGAAAAGGGAAAGAAATCTATGTATAATAGGAGGGGGTTGTGTTATGTTAGAAGGTATGCAATGAGTGTGGTTTAAAATACTCTTAAGTAACTTCATTTGTGCGGAGTGTTCTTGAGAAATCAGTTTTAAAGATAATATAGTTCAATTTCATCAATGGGATTATCTATATTTGAATTCTATTTGCCTCTTGTTCTCAATATGTTCTAAATTCTTAGCTAGGGCATAGATGAAGCCCTTAACTTACTACTATATGATTCATGTTTTTGTTATTTTTCTTGTTATGCTTACTGAGTTAAGAGATTTTTAACTTTTGAGCTGCAATAGCTACACCATTTTTCCTGATTAGTAACAAAATTTTGCAATAGCTCTTACGCAGTTGCGAATTCGCAACTGATTTTTCAACGGTTGAAATATTTGCAACTGTTTTCTGCAGTTGCGAATTTTGCAACTGTTCCGATTCACAACTGCTAATAAAACTACATGTGCTTCTTGTTTGTGTGCCATATAACACCTGAACTCAGATGTACGACCCGGATGTGTGCCTGGTAACACCTAAATTTTACATGTAGGACCAGAATATCGCCACAACGATATTCTCGCGATATAAACGACACTTCTGCGAGAAACCCAAACATTTCTACAAGTATTAACAACACTTTGACGAGAACGTCGCAAGATTCTTCAACAACATTTGGCGAGTGTCACAAAAGAGTGATATAACGATTAACGATTAAAGATATATGAAGAATAAGTCTGCTTCACGATGATTATAAAGTTGGCGATGGTGAAGACTAAAGTTATGGCGATGAGATCGCAGTGTAGATCCGAATTAAGGGGAAATCTTAGCTGTCTTCCACTATGTACTTTCTTATATAAAGGGTTTGACTAAATCCAGAAGATGATGATGTACTTTTGAGAGATGAGAGAATTTTGAGGAGAGAGAAACTCCATAAAGAAAGTTGTACTTCTGAGTTTTGATATTTCTTGTAAATCTTCCTAAAAGTGAATTAATAAAAGTGTTGTTGTTCATCCACAATTATGACTTAGTTTTCATAGATTCTTGACAAGGGTGTAGTTTGGGAAATCCTGCAACTATATTTTGGCGCCCGAAACAGGGATTGAATTAACGAAAATAGAAGAAAAAGCGAAGAAGAAGATAAAAATTGTTCAATATCAGGGAAATCATTAAGTAAATCGATGAGAAAATTGAAGGAAGAATGATAAGAATCAAAAAGGATTGTAGAAAATTGAAAGGTGATGTAATAACAAAAGAAATGATTGATAGATTTCATGAAAATATCAAGGGAAGGATACATAAACGGGATTTTGAAGGAAGGAAGATTATGACAGTGGAGAAGATATCATCATTGAAAGATTGGGAAAAACAAGAAATCACCTTTATAGCAGCAGAAATACTAGAAGAAGTATGACTCACAGTAACCACTATACCAATAAGAAAGGAGAAATCGATAAAATCTGAAGAAGAATGGGCTATGAATGGAACTTTAGTAGACACAGGAAGTTCTGTAGACATGATATTTTATCATACCTTCAAGAATATGGGATATAAGGATGAAGAAATGTCTCATTCAAAATATTATGTTCATGGCTTTGGAAAGTCTATAACAAAACCTAAAGGCGAGATAATGGTACGAATTCCACTAGGAGAAATTGAAACACAAATATCATTATGTGTGGTAGATGTGGAATCGCCGTACAATATGATACAGGGAAGACCGTGGATACATGCAATCAAGGCTATGGCGTCAATATTACATCAATGTATTAAATTTCCTATGCCTAGTGGAATTGGAGAAATTAGAGGAGATGTGAATTTCGCGAGATTGTGCTACCAAATTGAAGTAAGAAATTTTGAAGAACGTCCAAATCTGCGAAAAGCTCGCAGAAAATTGAACAGAGAAGCAAAGAAAGAAGAGGAATTTAAAATTTATATGATAAGGGCAAAAGAAGGAAAAGGGATACCAAGTGAAGTTTCGCGAGAAGGAGATGAGTTCGCGAGAGAAATGAAAACTCCAACACCAATGGGAGAACCTGAAGCTAGTTACACCGCAGCAGAGCCAACAAAGAAAATAAATATCGGGAGTGAGGAAGAGCCTAAAATACTGAAACTTGGGACTAAAATGGAGGAAGACAAAGAAGAGAGAACAATAAATCTCTTGCGACAATACAAGGACATCTTCGCATGGAGTATGGATGAGATGTCAGGGATAGACCCTTCAGTAGCATGTCATAAATTAGAGATCAACAAAGATGTGAGACCATTTAAACAAAGAATCAGAAAAATTGCAACAACATACCATTCTCAAATAGAAGAAGAACTACAGAAAATGCTTGATGCAGGAATTATAAGGCAAGCAAAATATACAGATTGGATTGCAAATATGGTGGTGGTCCCAAAGAAAAATAAAGGAATAAGAATTTGCATAGACTTTACTGATTTAAATAAAGCTTGTCCTAAAGATAGTTTTCCATTACCATATATTCCACAAATGGTTGAATCAGCAGCGGGAAATGATAGAATATCTTCATTAGACGGATATAAAGGATATAATCAAATTCCCCTCGCAGAAGAAGATCAAGAGCATACAACATTTTTTGCTCCAAGAGGATTATATTGTTATACAAAGATGCCTTTTGGCTTACGAAATGCTGGTGCAACATACCAAAGAATGGTGGAGAAGGTGTTCGCAAAGTGGATACATAAAACATTAGAAGTGTACGTGGATGATATGTTGATTAAAATCAAAGAAGCTAAAAATCATGTACATGATTTGAAAGAGATTTTCGATCAAATGCGACAATCTAACATCAAAGTGAATCCAAAAAAGTGTACTTTTGGAGTAGCATCGGGGAAATTTTTGGGTTACATTGTATCAAAAGAAGGAATACAAGTTGATCTAGAAAAAGTACAAGTAGTTCGCGATACGCCAACACCAGCGACAGTTAACGATGTGCAAAAACTGAATGGACTCTTAGCCTCGCTGGGAAGATTTATTTCGCGATCTTCAGACAAGTGCAAGCATTTTTTCGATATACTCAAGAAGGGAACAAAATTTAAATGGACAGATGAATGTGAAAAAGCTTTTCAAGGAATTAAAGAACAATTGATGAACATATCTATTTTACAAAAGGCTGAACCAGGAGAAGAACTATTGATATATCTTGCGACAACCACATACGCGCTAAGTGACGTATTGTTGCGAGTAGATGCGGGGGTGGAGAAGCCAATTTATTATATCAGCAAAAAGTTTAATTCAGCAGAGAGAAATTATTCAAAAATTGAGAAACTAATTATAGCATTGGTACAAGCAACTTTTAAGCTTCGAATTTACTTCCAAGCGCATAAGATCAAAGTGTTAACGAGAGTGCCAATTGAATCTGTGATGAAAAATTCAAAAAGATTAGGCAGAGTTGAGAGATGGAATGCGCAAGTAGGGCACTTTGATATTCAATATGAAATTCTATCTTCGCCAAAATCACAAGTTATCGCAGATTTATTAGCTGAATTTCCTTTAGAAGATGACGAAGTTGTAGAGGAGATGATGGATATAGAAGAAGTACATGGAGACCCAAAAGAGCTATTAACAGAACCTGACAGATGGGAAATATTAGTGGATGGATCGTAAAATGGAGAAGGAAATGGGATTGGAGTTGTTTTCATTTCACCAGAAGGAGAAAAAACAGCTTTTTCATTTAGATTGGAATTTGCATCCACTAATAATTAATGAGACAAAATATGAAGCTGTAATCCATGCATTGAAGTTTGCGATAGAAATGAAGTTGGAAAATGCTAGAATCACCAGCGATTCACAATTGGTTATTCGCCAGATAAATGGAGAGTACACCACAAATGAACCATCTTTGAGGAAGTACAAAAAACTTGTTGAAGAATTGTCTGCGAGAATTCCAAAAATAAAATGGAGACACATATCAAGGAAAGATAATAGGCTTGCAGATTCTTTTGCTTTCATATCAAGTATGATGACGAACCCACTTGTGAGATGCATAAAAATTCAAACACTTTTACAACCGGCGATAAACAAAGAAGAAGAAGAGGTAGATGTAATGATGGTAGAATCTGGCGAGGAAGAAATAGGGAATAATTCTATAGATTGGCGAGAAGATCTTCATGCTTATTTGGCGAGAGGAGAAATTCCCAGAAATCGATTAGAAGCACATAAATTGAAAATTAGAGCAACCAATTATGAACTAAGAGATGGGGTATTATATCGCAGATCATTTAGTGGACCATCGCTAAGATGTTTGACGAGAGAAGAAGGAAAAAAGGTGTTAAAAATGTTGCATAGTGGTGATGCTGGTAATCACAGCGGGGGTAGATCTTTAGCATATAAAACAAAGATGCAGGGTTATTATTGGACATATATACATGAGGATGCAAAGCAACTTTCAAGGCGATGTGAAGATTGTCAGCGATTTGGGAAGAAGATACATGCACCAGGAGCACCATTATCATCTTCGTCAAGCGTATGGCCATTTGGAAAATGGGGATTAGATATTGTGGGACCATTTGTGCCTGGTTCTGGACAAAGAAGATATTTAATCGTTGCTACAGATTATTTCACAAAATGGGGAGAAGTAAAGGCAGTACAGCACATCCGCGATAAGGACATTTTTACGTTCATATTTGAAAATATAATTTGCAGATTTGGGATCCCGGCACAGTTGATGTCTGATAATGGAAAGAAATTTGAAGGGCAGAATATCGAATTGCTTCTTAATGCATTTAAGATAAAATGTGGAAAGTCAACTCCTTTATATCCACAAGCAAATGGTCAGGCTGAGGCAACTAATAAGACAATCGCAGAAATCTTGAAAAAGAAGTTAGAAGGTTATCACAAATCATGGTGTGAGCAAGTGCATAATGAAATATGGGCATATAATAATGTAGTACCAGAATATCGCCACAATGATATTCTTGCGATGGAAACAACACTTCTGCGAGAAACCCAAATATTTCTACAAGTATTAATAACACTTTGACGAGAACGTCGCAAGATTCTTCAACGACATTTCACGAGCGTTACAGAACAATTAAAATAAACTGACGATGGAAGAAGTAAAAGAAGAATAAGACTAATCCTGCGATGGTCATTATGCTTGCGATAGAGAAATATTGTAAAGATCGCGATAAGATCGCAGAATAGATCCGAAATAGGAGGAAAACTTAGCTGTCATCCATTATGCAAATCCCTATATAAAGGGCACGATAGATCCAGAAAAGGATGATGCATTTTTGAGAGCTGAGAGAATTTTGAGAGGAGAGAGAAACTCCAGAAAGAAAGTTGTACTTCTGATTTTTAATATTTCTTGAAAATCTTCCTGAAAGTGAATTAATAAAAGTGTTGTTGTTCATTCACAATTATGACTTAGTTTTCATAGATTCTTGACAAGGGTGTAGTGTAAGAAATCCTGCAACTACATTTTGGCGCTAGCAACAGGGATGAATTAACGAAAATAAAAGAAAAGGTGAAGAAGAAGATAAAATTTGTTCAAGATTAGGGAAATCATAAAGTAAATCGGTGAGAAAATTGAAGGAAGAATGATCAGAATAAAAAAGGATTGTAGAAAATTGAAAGGTGATGTAATAACAAAAGAAAGGATTGATAGATTTCATGAAAATATCAAGGGAAGGATACAAAAACGGGATTTTGAAGGAAGGAATATTATGACAGTGGAGAAGATATCATCATTGAAAGATTGGGAAAAACAAGAAATCACATTTACAGCAGCAGAAATACCAGGAGAAGATTCAAGTCATACATCTCCATTGGTGGTCACAGTAACCACTATACCAATGAGAAAGGAGAAATCGATAAAATCTGAAGAAGAATGGGCTATGAATAGAACTTTAGTAGACATAAGAAGTTATGTAGACATGATATTTTATCATACCTTCAAGAAGATGGGATATAAGGATGAAGAAATGTCTTATTCAACGTATTATGTTCATGGCTTTGGAAAGTCTATATCAAAACCTAAAGGCGAGATAATGGTACGAATTCCATTAGGAGAAATTGAAACACAAATATCATTATGTGTGTTAGATGTGGAATCGCCATACAATATGATATTGGGAAGACCATGGATACACGCAATCAAGGTTGTGGCGTCAACATTACATCAATGTGTTAAATTTCCTATGCCTAGTGGAATTGGAGAGATTAGAGGAGATGTGGATTTCGAAAGATTGTGCTACCAAATTGAAATAAGAAATTGTGAAGAACGTCCAAAGCTGCGAAAAGCTCGCAGAAAATTGAACAGTGAAGCAAAGAAAGAAGAGGAATTTAAAATTTACATGATAAGGGCAAAAGAAGGAAAAGGGATACCAAGTGAAATTTCACAAGAAGGAGATGAGTTCGCGAGAGTTATGAAAACGCCAACACCAATGGGAGAACCTGAAGCCAGCTACACTGCTTCTGAACCAACAAAAGAAATAAATATTGGAAGTAAAGAAGAACCTAAAATGCTGAAAATTAGGACTAGAATGGAGGCAGATGAGGAAGAAAGAACTATAAATCTTTTACGAGAATATGCAGATATCTTCACGTGGAACATGGATGAGATGCCAGGGATAGACCCGACAATAGCATGTCATAAATTAGAAATCAACAAAAACATAAGACCATTTAAGCAGAGAATAAGGAAGATCGCAACAACATATCATTCTCAAATAGAAGAAGAATTACAGAAGATGCTCGACGCAGGAATTATAAGACAAGCAAAATATCCAGAATGGATTGCAAACATGGTGGTGGTCCCAAAGAAGAACAAAGGGATAAGAATTTGCATAGATTTTACGGATCTAAACAAGGCATGTCCAAAAGATAGTTTTCCGTTGCGGATATTCCACAAATGGTTGAATCAGCAGAAGGAAACGCAAGAATATAATCATTGGATGGGTATAAAGGATATAATCAAATCCCTCTCGCTGAAGAAGATCAAGAACATACTGCATTTTTTTCTCTAAGAGGATTATATTGTTATACAAAGATGCCATTTGGCTTACGAAATGCTGGTGCAACATATCAAAGAATGGTGGAAAAGGTGTTTGCAAAGTGGATCCACAAAACATTGGAAGTGTATGTAGATGACATGCTGATCAAAAGCAAAGAAGATGAGAATCATGTGCAAGTTTTGAGAGAGATTTTCGATCAAATGCGGAAATTCAATATTAAAGTGAATCCTGATAAGTGTACCTTTGGAGTAACTTCAGGGAAGTTTTTGGGGTATATTGTGTCAAAAGAGGGAATACAAGTCGATCCAGAAAAGGTACAAGCAATTCGCGATATGCCAACTCCTGCGATTGTAAAATATGTGCAAAAACTAAATGGACTCTTAGCCTCGCTAGGAAGGTTCATTTCGCGATCTTCAGACAAGTGTAAACATTTTTTCGATATACTCAAGAAGGGAACAAAATTCAAGTGGATAGATGAATGCGAAAAAGCTTTCCAAGGAATAAAAGAACATTTGGCGAGTATATTTATATTACAGAAAGCTGAACCGGGAGAAAAATTACTGATTTATCTCGCAACAACCCCATATGCGTTAAGTGATGTGTTATTGCGAGTAGACGCAGGGGTAGAAAAACCAATTTATTATATCATCAAAACATTTAATTCAGCAGATAAAAATTATTCAAAGATTGAGAAACTAATTCTAGCATTGGTACACGCAACTTTTAAGCTTCGAATTTACTTCCAAGCGCATAAGATCAAAGTGTTAACAAGAGTGCCAATTGAATCGGTGATGAAGAATTCAAAAAGATCAGGAAGAGTCGAGAGATGGAATGCGCAAGTAGGGCACTTTAATATTCAATATGAAATTCTATCCTCGCCAAAATCACAAGTTATCGCAGATTTCTTAGCTGAATTTCCTTTAGAAGATGACGAAGTTGTATAAGAGATGATGGATATAGAAGAAGAATATGGGGACCCAAAAGAGCTATTAACAGAACCTGACAGATGGGAAATACTAGTGGATGGATCGTCAAATGGAGAAGGAAATGGGATTGGAGTTGTTTTCATTTCACCAGAAGGAGAAAAAACATCTTTCTCATTTAGATTGGAGTTTGCATCCACTAATAATGAGACAGAATATTAAGATGTAATCCGCGCATTGAAGTTTGGGATACAAATGAAGTTGGAAAATGCTAGAATCACCAGCGATTCACAATTGGTTATTCGCCAGATAAAGGGAGAGTATACCACAAATGAACCATCTTTGAAGAAGTACAAAAAACTTGTTGAAGAATTATCTGCGAGAATTCCAAAAATAAAATGGAGACACATATCAAGGAAAGATAATACGCTTGCAGATGCATTTGATTTCATATCAAGTATGATGACAAACCCACTTGCGAGATGCATAAAAATTCAAACACTTTTGCAACCGGCGATAAACAAAGAAGAAGAAGAGGTAGATGTAATGATGGTAGAATCTGGCGAGGAAGAAATAGGGAATAATGCTATAGACTGGCGAGAAGATCTTCATGCTTATTTGGCAAGAGGAGAAATCCCCAGAAATCGATTAGAAGCACATAAATTAAAAAGTAGAGAAACCAATTATGAACTAAGAGATGGGGTATTATATCGCAGATCATTTAATGGACCATCGCTAAGATGTTTGACGAGAGAAGAAGGACAAAAGGTTTTAAAAATGTTGCATAGTGGTGATCTTTTGGTAATCACAGGGGGGTAGATCTTTGGCATATAAAACAAAGATGCAGGGTTATTATTGGCCATATATGCATGAGGATGCAAAACAACTTTCAAGGCGTTGTGAAGATTGTCAGCGATTTGGGAAGAAGATACATGCACCAGGAGCACCATTATCATCTTCGTCAAGTGTATGGCCTTTTGGAAAATGGGGATTGGATATTGTGGGACCATTTGTGCCTGGTTCTGGACAAAGAAGATATTTAATCGTTGCTACAGATTATTTCACAAAATGGGGAGAAGTTAAGGCAGTACAGCACATCCGCGATAAGGACATTTTTACGTTCATATTTGAAAATATAATTTCCAGATTTTGAATCCCAGAACAGTTGATGTCTGATAATGGAAAGCAATTTGAAGGGCAGAATATCGAATTGCTTCTTAATGCATTTAAGATAAAATGTGGAAAATCAACTCCTTTATATCCACAAGAAAATGGTCAGGCTGAGGCAACTGTAGTACCAGAATATCGCTACGACACTATTCCTGCGATATTAACAACGTTTCTGCGAGCGTTACTGACGATTCTTCAACAAACGCTTCACGAGCGTTACAGAATAATTAAAAAAAAAACTGACGATTGAAGAAGTAAAAGAATAATGTGTTGATCCTGCGATGGCCATCACTCTTGCGATAGGGAATATTGTAACGATCGCGATAAGATTGCA